>CM053585.1:539502974-539550074 GCA_028646515.1 Pseudochirops corinnae
CTGAACATTATTGACATTTATACTCAAATATAATGGTCTCACATTTTACCAAATAAAGCCAAATGCCAATCTATTCCCCAGAAATATCTTTAAGCCAACATGTGGCCTTTCAGCAAGTATGATCTTCAGTTCCCCAGAGACCCCTGCTCTACCCATTCCAATCTTATCTCGTTATCAAAGACAAAGGGTTTGAAAAAAAACAGTAAACTGGGTGGGTTATCCTTTAGCTTCTCTCTCAAGCTGGGGGCCTTAGGCATTTTAATGATTATCTGAACTTTTTGAAGTAAGTTCCAATAGACATTATCCCTTCTGACTTCCCATGACTTGGTTTGTTGGTTTTTAAGTCAGGCTGGGGTGCAATGGACCCCTAGGCACTTTTCCTTTGGATCTCCTCCACCTTTCCCTCCTAGTAGTCTCCCAGCAAATTCTCACCCAGAAGCGAAAGAAGACAAATGTGACTGACCCAACATAAGGGCGTCCCTTTACATGAGAGTCCACAGTCCGACTGACTGCCCAGAAGTTGATGAAGGAGAAGGGGTGTGGGATTTCTAATGAAATCCATTCTAGGTTCGTTGTCAGAAAAAGAATTTAATGGACCCAGCTGTCCTGTGGTAGAGTCATAAAAGTTTAATGGTACACTGAGGCAAGGGCTGCAAGCTGAAAGGGATTTATGGCAGAGTTATAAAGTTACGCTTTTCAGCGGGCAGGGTGGGGAGAGAAAAAGACCTGCAAGGTGTTGGGGGATAGAGGTGCCGTTTTAAAGGCATGAAACTGTCAGTCAAAGGCTCATTATACTAACTAGGTGGGAAAAGGTGGGATTAGGGAGGAGTCTGGGAGTGGTTAAGTGCTTAACGGGCCATACATTTTTAATATCAACTGCACAGGTGAATTACCCATAATTCACTGGAAAAAATCCGATGGGAGGTGGAGGGAGAGGTGTGTTTTTCCCCTTGACACATCACTAGGTAACTTTTTGGTCAAGGATGAATGACACAGGTCCAATATGGCGGTTGGGAGTATAGGCTTGATTGTTTCAGGAGGCGCCAAGTTTGGAAGCCAGACTGATGAGAGACCATCTCAGGAGGGAGTTATCTCCTTGATAAAGTTGCTCAAGGTTTCTAAAGCTCAGCTGGCCTAAGAACAAAGACGTTATGTATTTCTCTAAGAATACTTGAGTGATTGATTCATGGGAAACTATCTAGCAGACTTTGGGAAAAGACTTTGAGGCTGGGGCAGGGGAAGAAGTGGAGTGAATGCCTTTATGGCTGAAGGAAAGTGTGACTTTTACAGCTTAATGGCACAGACTTGTTACAAACCGATGTGACATACATAGTTACCCAACCACAAGTGAGATTTTTACAAACTGGGGTACAAAAGCCCCACCAAAACGATACAGAATCACCTCGTCAAAGTCAGTGGAGCTTCAGAGGCCACTGGCAGTGTCTGGGCACTCCAGGGGTCTCTCACTGCTAGGGAGACAGTAGGGGCGAAAGGTCTGGGGAAGTGAACAAAGAAAAGGGTGCTTTACCTGTTATCCCAGTGGCTAGGAGAAGGTCAGAGCTCCTTAGCCAAAGGGAGCTTCATTAATGAAAAAGCATGCAGGCCTGAGACTTAGCCAGGATGATATCATTTTAGGATTTCTAATGGGGGTTGGCACATAAGAGCTTTCAAAACATTTTTCTAACAGTAAGGGAGATAGAAGTAACACAATGAAAGTACAAAAGAGAGTTATAGCAGTTCCTGTGCAGGGTCTGGAGAAGCTGTCTGCATCTGACATCATCTTTTCACTCAGGAGCAGGGATATTCACAAAGTCAGACCTGCCAGGGGGCTCACAGAAACATGATTTAACACCAAAGGCACATAGAAATAGTTCAGTTTTCTAGCCATGCAGGGCTAGACACAAACATTACAATAAAGTTTCACAAACAGTTAAAACATGCTCAGATTTTGAGTTTCCATGATAAAGAAACTTTTTGAAAGCCAATCTTATACACATATAGTTCTCTAGAAGAATCAGTTTGATCCTGTTGATTCACTCAAAATTTTAGAATCAAGTTACAAATTTTTCTGCTTTCTAAAAATACTTCCTCACCCACTTTCAGTTGTACTTAAACCTTTCTGAAACTGATATCAACTCTCTTGAGACAGGAGGGGCAGACTTTCCAGGTTTTTCAGGTAACCAGAATCACTCTCCTGCCCATTCTCCTTAAAATAATTAACTAGGGCCTCTCCTACTCCTTCTTAATCAGGTCCTTTGATCTGAGAACCTCTTGGGAACCATGGAGCTGTTTGACAGACTATTTTTAGAAATTTTGTCAGAATCTGTTTCTTAACTGAAATCCCTTTCTTACATGCTATAAGTTGCAGTATCCTTAAATCTCTTCCTTCATCTTTTAAACCCTTCACTAAGGTTCCTCCCATTTTAACGTCTCTGTGAGCTCCGAATTTTTTTAAAAACTGAAAAACTTAGAAAGCCAGCGATTGCCCTTCATAGAGCCTTCCCCTTACCTTGAATGAGATCTGTTGTCCCTCGGATCTCTTGCGGGCCTGCTACCTGCTGGCAATCCAAGGGAGACCGGTTGCTGGAGACTTGACTGCAGTCCTGATGCCCCAACATTGTGAGCGCCACTTGCTGTGACCAGCACAGAAATATGGCCCAGGAACCAGCTGAATAAAGGAGAGAGATGGGGATGCATTCGATAGTCTGTTTATTACAGAGCCATTTCATACAGAGCCAAAGTACAAGAAAATCACAGGGTTTATATACCTCATAGCAGAGACTCTGAGGTAATTGAAATGCCGGGACCCTTCTTTAGTCCTGACCACCCCGTACCCTAGCCCAAGGCTATTATACCTTAAGACTTCATCCTAGGACCCTGTGGGGAGGCACAAACGGGGAGTCACAAACAAGACTTGCTAATTAACTACCCTGAAACTTTCTTTAGTCATTCATAGATCCAGTGAAAGCATCCACCCAACAGGATTATATTCTTTCTGCATATCTGCCTCATAGAAGAGGGGGAGCATGAAAGTCTGGTCTACTACATCAAACCACTCTAGTATCCTTGCCAAGAAAATCTGAAGAGTTGGACATGACTGAAATGACTGAACAACAACAGGTCATGGGATTCTCAGCTCCTGTACAAACAAGCACTCAAAGCAACAGATGCAACCAGAGAAGGGGCCAGTGTGTCGGGATGGGGAGTGGGAAACAGCAGAGGAGAGAAGCTCCAGGGCAAAAGAGCAGCTGACTATGGCGGCCACATCTTTAGAGTCAGAAGCTCAGTGGGTAGGGTTAATTAGCTTCTTTTTAAGGAATTATTCCAAGAGCCCACAGCTCAGCTCTGAGACTGACTCAAGGAGTTTGTCTGCTTTTCCCTACAAATCCCTTGCATTTTGATCTGTAATCTGGTATATTTCAGAGTGTCTGGCTTTTCTGGGGGAAAGACAACCTGTAACAGCGATCCATACATGAATAGCATTAGTTGGGGGTCTTGACAGCCCTTTCACCCTGGGAAATCTGCCCAACTTTAGGGATCATTCAAGAGATAAATTTGAGCCTGATTTCTTTCTCCTTGACCAGAAGTTAGCTTTACAGTTTGTAGGGAATCTCCATTCCATGAGCAGTCCAACAGCTCACATCAGGTACTAGAATGGGGTAGTTGGTGCATGGGGGACCCAGTGGCACAAGTGTCCTGGGCGTGGGAGCAGGAAGGCATGGTACCACCCCTGGTAACAGGACCCTGGATCTCGTGTCTGACAAGATTGAAGGTGTGTTTCCCTTGTGTCTTCCCAATGTGCATCCTTCGTGGCTTCCTGCTCTACAGAGCGGTGGAGGTGGCAGTGATGATTTTCAGAATGGTGATAATCTTATACCCAAGATGCCTTCAGGGAGCCTCCAGAGGATGAGCTGACATACGAAACTTTTACTCATTTACAAAAAAACAGTTATTTTATCTTCTCCAATAGATTATAGAACATTAACTGTGAATGGAAGAATGCTAAGGCATTTATTAAGTACTTACCGCTGAGCTAAGCCCTGGGTATACAGATAGAAAAACATTCTCGTGAGGGAAACAAAGTTTCACAAAGGAGCTTAAGGAGAGGCAGTTGGCAGCCCATGCTCAGTCCCAGCCCTCGCCTGGTACGGAGATGGATTCTTTGGGCTTCTTCCCCATATCCCCAGTACACTCATCATTGGTAAATCTCATCATCTTGCAAGAAGCAGTCCACCTAGGTCGTGGCACTTCAGCGGTGCCTCTGCCCCTCGGACTGGAGGCTGGAGCTACAAACTCCTCCTTTTAAGGAGCTGGGCTAGGACAGATGTCTCATTCCCCATCCAGATGCACTCCCTGGACATAGGTGCCCTCCCCACCCCCAGCTCCTTCAGCTTTCTTTTAAGTGTTATAATACTTCATTAAGTTGTACGTTCCTAGAGGACAGGGCCTGCCTCTCTTTTTAGTATTTCTGTCTCCTGTGCTAAAAACGGTGGTGGGCCCTCCGAGGCTGCTTGTTTGTTGAACATGAAACATTGAATTATTTTTTTATGTTTGCCGAATATATGAACGTGGCTGTGACTTAGAGATTTATTTCTAGGCCAGAGAAGGTGAAACCTCACCCCTTGGAGCCTGAGAATCCTGAGCAAGAGTGGGAGAGTGACTCGTCCCATGAAAGTTTTGGTCTGAATCCCGTCAGAAAAGATGAGAAGACCGAGACAAAGGAAAGCAAGAACTAACATATGTCTGTGTTTCTGTCTCTCTCTTTGTCTCTTTCTCTTCTTTCTGTCCCACGTCTATCTGCCTCTTTACCCCCTCCCACCACACTCTCCTGCCTTCTCCTCCCAATGTTATAATGCTTCAAGATTTGCAAAAGGCTTCATGTCTGTGATCTCATCTGAGGCTGTGAGGGAGGGGCTATTGGAATTATCACCTCCATTTCGTAAACAGGGCACTGAGGTTCTGAGAGGGGAAGTCACTCACCCACAGTCATCAGATAGTAAGTATGTGAGGCCAGATTCATAGGATCATGGATTTCCACCTGGAAGGGACTTAAGCCTTGATAGAGTCCAACACTTCTCATCTTATAGATGGGGTAGCTAGAGCTCAAATTGGAGAAAGGATAAAAGGCATCGGTTCTCATCTTGTGGGTTGTGACCCCTTTGGGGGTTGAATGGCCCTTTCACAGGGGTAGCCTAAGACCATCAGAAAACACATATTTCTGATGGTCTTAGGAACTGAGACACTGCTCCTCTATTTGTGTCCAGGCAGGTCCACCCACATGCAGATACGCCCACATTTGAGTATTAAAGGGTCACAGCATTAGCAAGGTTGAGAACCACTGATATAAGGTCATGTATTCACTGAATGATATTGTGGGATCTGAAGCCAGATTTTCTTTTTTCCCCCCCAATATATTTTATTTCCTAAATTAAATATTTCCCAATTACAGGTAAAAAATATTATTATTCATTTTTTAGAATTTTGAGTTCCTAATTGTCTTCCTCCCTCTCACCTCACAATCCTTCTTGAGAAGGCAAGCAATTTGATATCAATTATACATGTGAAGTCATGCAAAACATATTTCCATATTAGCCATGTTGTAAAAGAAAACACAGAAACCTCCCCCCAACCAAAAAAAACAAAGTAAAATTCTTCAGCATGCCTGCAGAGTTCATCAGGCCTCTCTGTAGGGGGATAGTGTATTTCATCATGGGTCCTTTCTAAGTGTCTTGAATCACTGTCTTGATCAGAGCTGCTAAGTTTTTCAAAGTTGACCATCATACAATATACCGTGTATAAAGTTTTTCTGGTTCTGCTCACTTCTCTTTGTATCATTTCATAAAAATCTTCTCAGGTTTTTCTGAAACCATCGGGCTCGTTATTATAACACAATACTGTATTATCACAATCATATACCACAACTAATTAAGCAATTGCCCGATTGATGGGTAAGCCTCAAATTTCCAGTTTTTTGCCACCATAAAAAGAGCCGCTTTAAATATTTTTTGTATATATTAGTCATTTTCTTTCTTTCTTTTTTTTTGATCAGATCAACAAGGATTTATTATATGTGCATGCACTGTGCTAAGCACACATAAGTTGGCCTGAAAAGAGGGTTCAGAGGAAGTACCCTGGCATGGTAGAAGCCAGAAGAGGAGGCAAGTGATGAAGTATTCTCTTCTATGCTTGTCCAGTCTTCTATTGCCAGCTGGAAGGGCAGAGAGATATAATGCCCAGCATGGCAGTCTCATTACATTCCTGCAGGAATGTTTTCATGACTGCTGCCCATCTTGGTGCCAGAAGGCTAACTAAGCTAACTTTCTAGAGAGCAATATTCCTCAAACTTTGTAATGAAAATTGGGATTTCTTTCTAATCTGACTTACTTTTGTAATGAACTGGCAGGAAGCTATGAAATCTTTATCAGCCTAGACTCTGCGAATGCCCAAATCCTTTGCTGCAGGTTACGAGGTAAATCTGTGTGCCACTCATGGGTCACGTGGCATGGCTAGGGACAAGTTTCCCATAAACATAAACATAAACAAACAAATAGGAAAGAGAAATGGTCACCACCTTGATGCTTTTCCAGAACAGGATCCACCCTCCCCTCCAAAGAGCTGCAGGACCTTCCCGTTAACTCTTCCACTTGACATTCGAAGCCTTTCCCACTCTGGCTCCGGCCGCATTTGCCGACCCTTGACTTACTCTCATTGCTCTACATTCTAACTCAAGTGGCTGACTAGCAGCTCCAGGTACATGGTGGTCCATCTCCAGGCATCATGACTCTGTTCCTTCTCCTTACTCCTCAGGAAGAGGCCTTTCCCTATTCTCCTGGTTGTTCAGGCTCTACCCAACCCAGGAATTACTTGCTGTAGATTCTGATTTTTCTTGTCTTTGACCATACAGTAGTTGCTCCATGAGAATATCCACTCTTTTTATTTCCTTACAAAAAGTTTATGGAATGGAATTGAACAGAGTGGCTGGGTGTTGCAGTGGGTAGAGTGCTAGACTTGGAATCAGTAAGATCTGAGTTCCAATTCTGATCAGACACTAGCTGTTTGACCCAGGGCAAGTCAACCTCTGTCTACCTCAGTTTCCTCAATTTTAAATGAAGACAAAAATAACAACACTTCCCTCCTATCCTTTTATAAAGGTCAAATGAGATCATATATAAATAAATATGGAAGCCATATAAACACTAGTTATTATTTTCATGAAGCTGAATCCCATTTGATTAGCGAGGGTCATGGGATGGTGCCCAAGGGCATTAGTAACTGAGGATCCCAATGCATCTTGTTCTTGGGCATGTCACAGGCTTCCAGGTGCTTCTTCTTCTGAACCTAGAAGGAAGGTAGAGGTGAGGAAGGAGAATTTTACAGACAGGGGAGACAGCAAGTGCAAAAATCGAAGCTGGTTGTTTGTACCTCAAAGTACAGGGAGTGATGTGTAAAGAGGTGGGAATTGGAAATGGAGGAAGGGGCTGGTGAATGTCATAAAGGGCTCTGCCTCGGTGACCCTAGACATCTCTCTGGCTAGGATCTGCAGAACCCAAGTTCTAGACCTATCTCTGTGATCCTGAGCAAATCAGTGAAGCTCTGAGTGTCCCAGGCACAGGCCAGCCCAGTTTGAAAACCTTGTGAGGTGACACATCCTGGGGGATCACAAAGAGAATGTCCCCCAGGGTGTGTGTATGTGGGGGGTTGTAGGGAGGGGTAATCCAGTTCTGTGCGGGCCAGCCATTCCAGGCATTTAGCCTGGAACAGGAGCAAATCTGCACCAGTGGAGGGCATTTCTTCAAAGGGAGGGATCACCCATCTGAGCTGATTTTTTTTTCAATGACAACAGAAATTACTTATAGACATCTGAAATTACTCAAGAAGCTATTTGTCTGCCAGAGCTCTCTGATGATGGAACCCCCTCCCTCCCACACAATTCATCTCCAAGTGAGGAGTCTTCCTATTTTCCTCCTAATTTGTGAAGATCGTAGGATCAGTGATTTAGAGCTGCAATAGTTGTTGACTTGTTTCAGTTGTATGTGACCCTTTGTGGGTTTGGGGGGTGGGGTTTGGGACAGAATTAATTAGAGTAACTTGCTATTCCCTTCTCCAGCTCATTTTACAGATGAGGAAACTGAGGCAAACAGGGTGAAGTGACTCACCCAGAGTCACACAGCTAAAAAAAAAGTATCTGAGGCTGGATTTGAACCCAGGTCCTCCTCACTCCAGGGCCGGTGCTCCACTGCACCACTTAGCTCCAAGAGACCTCTGTTCAAACCCCATTTTAAAGAACAATCTAAGACTCAGAAATGAAAGGATTTGTTCTACGCATATGAGAGCACGAATTGAAGCCCAGGTTCTCCAACCCAAAAGCCAATTGACTGTAAAAAGGGAGACTTCTAGTGTGGTAGAGGTGAGGTCTGCTGGGCAGATGCTCACATACTTGGAAATAGTGAAAACACCTTCAAGGTGCCACTTTCCAAAGACTGGTCACTTCGAAATCAATTGGCATATATTAATTCAGGTCCTACTCAATACGTGATTTTTAAATCAAAGTGCTCGTGGAACACCAGCCAAGGAGACAGGGCTGAGTCTACCCTTTGAAAGTGAAGCTGTATCTTACTACCCCGAGAGAAGAGAACGAAAGGTAACGTCAGCAATCCAGGATTTCTGACTTTTTCCATTTCAGTTTTTGTCAGAGCTTGGATTTCCAGCAGGGAATGGCTTAGAGAACTACTCTTACTTCTCTCATTTGACAGAAAATGGAGGCCCAAGGTCAAACCTGGAATAAGTGAAAGAAGCAGGATTCAAACCCAGGTTCTCCACTTCCAGATGCATCACTCTTTTCCACAATTCCCAAATTGGGAAGAATAGCGAAAAGGGATTTTAAAGATTGTCTTGACTGTGGCTCTTAATCTGGGGTTCAAAGATCCTCAGGAGGCTAATAGACAGATTTCAGTGGGTGAAAAAAAATACATCTTTCTATTAATCTCTAACTGAAATTTAGCATTTCCTTAAATTATTTAAAAACACAATTCTGAGAAGGGATCCCCAGCTTGCCAAAGTCGGTGGGGGGAGAGGAAGCTATGGCACAGAAGAGGTGAACACCCCCTGTTCTAGCACCTTGTTACCTCGCAGATAAGCGAGCTGAGGCCCTTATTGAGACAAGTGATACTTCCTACGTTATACAGCTGGTTAATGGCATAAGAACAGGGTGGGGAGAAGCCTCCATAGGAGTATCTCTACATTGTTTTATCCTTTAGGAAGAGGGTCTCTTCCAAGTTATGGATGTGTCCTCCAAGCTCACTAGTCCATATTCTAAAAATCTTCCTTTATTTTCTTAATTTGTCCTGTTTTGATAAATCTGATCTCTTCAGTCTACTGGATTCAATCCATAAATTAATCTAAGAAAGTGAGTTGCCAACCAACATTAATGGTACATGGTTGGCCAAGATTTTTGCCTTTTGGAAGAGGAATGGGAGTTAAGATTAGACCAGGTGACCCTGAAAGTGCCTTCTTGGTTTCAAATCTATGGTTGTTTAAGTGGTCTATAAAAGTCTGAGAACCATAGACCCAGAGAAAATTCTGAACAAATGCTCCAGCAAAGGCTGTCTCTTGCCTGTGTGTGTTCCCATTTTTGGTGTGGGTAAACAGAACAGAAAACTCAGAACCTCAGCTCTTCAAACTTTTCCATTTTCTACATTCACATGCTTAGAAATTTGGGACAAGCAACTTGTCATTGCTGATAGAGCTGGCCTTGGAGTTAGGGAGACTGGAGTTTGAAATTTGCTTCTGAAGCATACTACTTGTGGGACCCTTGAACCACCCAGTGCCCCAGGCAGCTCTCTGAAGACTAGAGCTGCAGAAGAGGGGCCAGTCTACACAGGTAGTTGGAGTTCCCTGCCAAAAGTTTCCCATACATATGAAATCACAGGTCTGGACCAAAAAAACAAAGAAAAAAAATTGAATATTCTTGGACCTCTTTTTGCTGCACTGAAATGGCAAGATACCATAAGAGATTTGTGATCAGGAAGGAGATTTCTTATGATGAGAGATCCTCTGCTTGCACAAACCAGCTTTCATGAATTCTTGGCTTGCTCATCTGAATGTCCCTTGTCCAAGAACAAGCAATGGGTATGAAACAGGTATCGATCACGATTTTCATCCCCAAATCTAAAGGCTTTTTTGGAATGTCATTGGTCTTAAACTCAGTTTACAATGATTCTTACTCTTTATTCTAGGTCTCTAACAAACAAGCTAATTGAAGGCCACCATCTTACCATCCCATACATCTGGGCCAGGTTAAAGGCTCCTGTAGAGACCATTCTTTATGAGGCAAAAAGATTGAATGAAATAAAAACAAATTAATTTAATTAGGTACATCATCTTAATGACCACCTTATGACTGGTTCCCAAAGTTATTTAGTTGGTAGTATTCCTGGAAATCTTTTAAGTTTTTATCGCCATAATAAGAATGCATTGATTGACCCAATTAGCCCTTTATGGGGTGAGTCACACTAGTCACTCCTCCACATTGCCTACCTGTACTTGGCTTGAACCCAAGCCTCTCACAAAAACGGGAATCTCCATTGAGCACAGGATTCCCAATCCCCAAGCTGGTCCCTTCTACCTCTTGGACAGTTTTGATTTCATGCGTGTCTTAGGGCACAGCACCCCTTGCCCTAATGCCAAAGAATCTGGAAATTGGGAAATCAAATTTATAGTACTTTCTATTTCTTCCAGTTCTTACCTGGAGAGTTTCTAACTTTTCTCTCTTGCTTCATTCATCTCTTTTAGGTATTCCTGCAGTGTGCCTATGGAAAGTCTACTTCCCCTCCCACCCCAAGTCTCTGCTTCTTTTTTTTTTTAAGGTATTGAAAAGCTGGAGCCTTTTCATTCTAGTATCCAGAGAATGCCACTTATTGAATATGGTATCTCCATAATTGTTGATCACAGAGTTTCAACAAGAACAAAAATAAATACAATTTCTAGGTTGTCATTTCAAAGTGAGAGCTCTTTATCAGCAGTCCTGCTGGAGCCAGTCTTAGAAGGAGCAGAACGTAGTGCCACACTTTTGCTTCTGGCTGTCTGAGCCACACTGGTTGCTCCTGGGGCTTTGGAGGCTTCCGAAGCACCCTTCACTCTTGTTGCCTTTGGATACAGGGCTTTCTTCCAGGCCTATCTGGAAGTGTCTAGGACTGCTCTCTTATCACACCATGAGGGGTCTACCCCAGTCACCCTGCCTATTGCCCCTGAACATCTGGATGACTTTCCTGCAGTTCTGGGGTGGGAGAAGTAACATGCTTCTCATTGTATTCTTATTCTTCGGTCTGGTGAGAACTGTGGGGGTCCCTGTTGAAGAAGGTGTGGGGGAGCTAGGTGGTCTGCCTCCGGCTAAGGCAACCATCTTTGCTGGAAAGTTCCTCACTGTTTTCAGGAAAAACTAGCCCAGCTTCCAGGGCAGATGACACTGCTCGTTACAGAGGAAGGGTCTGGTTAGGAGATGGTTTTCCAGCTTCCCCTCCAAGAGCACCAAGGTTCATAGACTTAAGGCTGGCAGGGACATCACAGAGCATCTAGTCCAACTGAGGCCCAGAAAGGCCACTTGCCCAAGCTTATGTAACCAGGATTTGAAGGCAAAGTTGCATTGATTTCCAGTCTCAAACTCCATTCAGTTCCAGGCTCCACTATTTAGAATCCTGATTAACTTGGAAAGCATCCAGAGGACGGTAATCAGCATGGTGAAGGGCTGCATGGAGATGTCATTGGAGGGTGAGATTGGGGGATGTAAGAGAAGACTGGGGCACAGTGGAGAGGCAGAGCTCTGGCCTTAGAGTCAGGAGGGCCCTGGGTCGAATTCTGTCTCAGACACTAGTTCTATAACCCTGAGCAAGCCTCAGCTGCTTCTTCTGTACAAGGGAGGTGGACCCCATGACCTCTGCGGTCCCTTCTGGGTCTAAACCTACGATCCCATTAAGGGTCCGAAGGCTGGCTACTGTGCACAGAGGGCTTGGACTTGTTCTGCATGGCCTCAGCAGAACTCGGACAGTGGCAAAGTCCTCCTTAAGAGAGCTATTTACACTCAGCATCTGAACAAAGAATGTTAACATTGTTTTGATATGTAACTGGGAAAAAAATTATTTTTTAAAAAGAGCTATCCAAAAATAGGAGCTGGCTGATTGGGTCTTAGTCACAGGCCCACCATCAACTGAGTCAAGTATCCATTAAGTGCTTACTATTGGCTAGGCCCAATGCTAAGGGATGGGAACGTACATACAAGCAGAAAAACAAAGCCGCTGTCCTCAAAGAGCTTACTCTCTTAACCAGAAAGTCAACACATAAGAGATTTTAAAAAGTGGGGTGAAAGGAAAGGGAGAGGTACCCACATAAAGGCAGGTGAAGTCATGCCAAGTATGGCTGGTCTGGGCACCTCCTCAAAGGGTAGCTTCTGGGAGAAATTCACCAAGGGCAGGGCCGTCAGGACAGAAGCAACTTCCAGGATGAGAAAGCAAGACTCGGACTGAGAGCTGGAGGAGCATTCCCCAACCCGAGCACTTCCTCTGAACACACAGAGGAAAGAGCCACCCCACAGGCCGAATCAGATTTTCCTGAGAAGGTCCCAAGGAGTAACTTTCAGCTGAGGGGGCTGCCAGAGCAGTGTGACCTTCTAGCAGAATGCTGGATAACTATGTTTGATGTGCTTTAGAGAGCACCTGCCAGGAAACACTGAACAGTCATGACACTAGGGCTCTGCTCACTACAGTGCTTCACTTTCCACACTGAAGAACCACATACACCTTCCCCCTCTCAAGAGAAAGGGCGCTGCTGACCTGGAATGTGGCCCACATACTGTCATGGTGGTCCTGTGTGGCTAGCTTTGACTAAACACTTTCTGTCACAAACCTCCAGTTAAGAACAAAAGCCAATACTTTTCTTTTGGAGGCAATTAGGGTTAAGAGACTCACCTAGGGTCGCGCAACTTGTGTGAGGCTGGATTTGAACTCGGGTTCTTCTAACTTCTAGTTTGTCCAAAAAGCCAACAGTTCTTAAAAAGCTGAAGATTGGGTTAAATCATCTCTGAGGCCCCTCCCATATCTTTCCTTCAGAATCTAAGACTCCCTACTTTGCTGGGAGGGCATCCTTTTTCTTGTTTCCTGCTAGCTTTGTTCCTTTTCACAGGAAGCCAAATCGAAGATGTCCCTGATGCTCCTGGGAGACCAAAGCAGACGTTTCCTGTTCCTTTGGTAGCTGCCTTAGAGTAATTTTAATAACTGTCCCACGGGACAGGATTAGAAAAGGGTAGCTTGAGTGATTTTCAAGTTATCACTCATCTTTCCCTAGTTCTTTTCTCTGCTTGTCCCGGTGTCCTGTCTAGATATCTGGCACCTGTCAGATGTCTATTCTGTGATGGGAGAAATACCAAGCTGGGTTGGAACAGATGTTTCAGGGCAGACCCTGCCATCACCCTGGACACTGTCATTTTCAAGCTCTTTCCCAAGAGAATTTAGGGGCCTCAAGTCAATGTTTTATGGTTTTTAGCTGTAAGCTGTAGTTAGAAGACAAAGATTAGTAAAAGGAAGAACATGTAGAAATGCATTATATGACATGACTTATCAAGGGTCAATATGCAGGGTCAGAGAATTCAAGCTCCCTGTAATGACCAATCTTGTTCCTGGAGAACATGAATGGGATCTAATCTAACCCCCTCATCTTAGGCCCAGAGACGGGGCACTTACAAGTTAAGCACACCGAGTTGTTAATGATTTTTCCAAATTCTTCTGCTGTACTCACTGTTAGAAAATGAGCATAGTGACTCAGAGACACAGGAAGACTTGCCCGAACTGATGGAAAAGTGAAAGCAGCAGAACCAGTGTAGACAAAATTGCAACAATGCATGAAGGACAGTAACTCATCTCGTGCACTCCTGGTGGGGGCCTATGGGCACAGACGTTGCACATGCGGTTATAGGCTCTTCCTGTCAGTTTTACTCCATCAGTTTTCTTTGCTACACAGTAGGATTTAATATTGGTGGTAGGTACACATCAGGAAATAGCTAATAAACAAAACAAAAGGCATCCATCGATCCCTCAGAGACACACCATCCTGAACTGAAGGTGCCGTTCCCTGGATTTTTAGGGAGTCGATGAGGCAATGTTGGTGAGACATTCATGGCATCCATTGTTACCCTCCCATGAGGGGAGTTTAGAAAGAGTTTTTGCATGTAAAGGAAGAATATAAAACTATTTATTGACCACTGTTCACCAGTATTTACAATAAAGTAAACAATATACAGTTGTATAACATTCCAATGACTACAAAGTTATTTTTTTTTTTTGTCCGACTCCTGTGGAGCCAAATGACCCAAATACTCAAAAGGCTGGTCCTACATGTTGAAGGGATGGGTTGAGATAAAGAAGGAAAAACATGCACATCAAGAGTATAGAAGACTACCTAACATGGGTGTCTGCTTCCCCATCTATGCCCACTGTTAGGAAAATAACCCCCCCCAACGCCTGCCCTTTGGGCAGAATATGTCCGTTCCAGCAGATGGGGGTGTTACTACATGATTAAGAGAGGAGCCTTTGGTTAGTAAAGCAAGATGGGATACCCCTACTTTTTGAAGCAGGAAGTCCAAGTTTTTCTCTTTTTTAAAATCAAGGCCAAAATGCTTCTATTTTAACATTTCAGGTAAATGTTCAAACAAGTTCCGGCAGCATTTACCCAAGCACGTTTCTAACCTAGGATCAGGTAACATCAACGATCAAGATGTCAGACCTGCGGGGAGGCTGCCAACAAGCACGAGAAGCCTTGGCTCTTGTCTAGCAAGACCTGACCAAGGAGGCTTTGGGGAAAGGATCCCTTTCAGATAATAAATGCAAAGCTGTTCTTTGCATCCACAGGGAGATGCTCACAACCACATTAATAGGGCCCAGACACTGAGCACTGCACTACACTACCGTGAACACTCCAGCAAGGTTGCAAAGTGCCTACAAAATCATTCTGTTCAAAAACAGTTAGTGTTTGGAAAAGTGAAGGCAGCACTTTTTCTGCCAGTCAGGGGGAAAAGGGTCTTCAGCTCCCCAGAACTGAGCAATAATGGGAAATGGTTGCCAGTCATAACCTTTCAATGGATTTATCTCCAGGTGTAAAATGTAGCTTTTATTACTAAGTTGGGTTTCAAGTGAATGCCAGATTCCTACACGGACACAACATTGTCTCGGACGGCTAACCTCAGGCATACATGGGGGCTAAACATTTCTTAGGATTCAGAGTAGTGACTACAGAAGGTATTAATCAGTATTTATAAAAGTTTTCTCTACTGTGGAAGAAGTTAATAATTCCATTGTATCAAATGCTCTCTTCTGTGATAAATGTTAAGTAAATGCAGAAAGCTTGTATTTACTTGTTCAGTTACCAGTGCTGTTGATGCAAAATAAAAACCAGCCCAAACAAAAAACAAACCAAACAAAAACAAAAACCTACTTTAAAACCTATCCAACTCAGTTCTCATTAGATGTAGATGGTGCTCACACTGCTAACAAATCAAAGAATGGAATAGATATCCAGATTTTGTAATATATATGTACATACACACACGTGTGTGTATATATATATATATATACACATATATATATATATTTTAAAAAGCAACATAAATGATTATTGTGCTTCATCTTCAGGACAAGAATGCCAGGTCAGTCGCTCCTCGTAAAAGGCGATGACTATCTGAGGACATTTCATATTTGCTTCTTTGGCCAGTACCAAGTCGGCCTCATCGGAATCTTTCCTGTGTAGAGGGGTGGAAAAAGCTGGGTCAAAAAAACAACCAAAATATTTACACAATTTAAAACTGTTTATCTTAGCTTGAGGGAGGAGCTTGGGGGGGACTCATTATCAAACATAATAGAGGAGGGTACACTTGTGGTCTCTCCCTCAGTTTCCTGAGAAATGAGGTTTCTGTTCTGACTCCAAAATCAGGTGTTATGGCGGAGGAGGGAGGGCAACCAGAGCCAAGTGTGGGAATAAGGAATATTAGAAATGTCCCACATCCCCAGACCTCTCCCCTCCTGGCTAAACCCCTCAAACATCCTCAGGATTTGGTATGTTGTGGTGAGAGGACTCCTCCCACCATAAGTGATCTAGGGTAGGGTCAGGGAGCAAAGGGAATTGTTGGGGGGAGAGTTATCTCCTCACTTGTAAACTTGGTAGTTTTTCCAAAAATAAAAAAAACAAAAAATAAAACTGCTGATTTAAGAATGATTAGGTTTCTAATTAAATTAGGGTGAGGATTAGGCCTTTGATGAGTCTTGAGGTTATGTGGCAAACTGGAACCTACTTGAGCTTCTGGCTCTGAGTCTGCTGGTCCTGGGACTTTCTCCGAAACTAAGGACCCAGCGTAGCTCATCTGACTGCGGCACAAACCAAACGGCTTCACATTTCACCCTGCTGTTTCTTTCATATAATATCAGATTTGAACAAATCTCAGTAGAGAATCTTGAGAATGGAATTAAAAGATCACCAAGAAAATCTGGTGGTCAACAGTTTTCCTTTAATTCTGTGTCCCAACGCCCTGGAACCTACCTAAACTACATATATGTTATGTTTATTGAATAGGATGTGCAGGCAAAGATAGGTTTTGATTCATACCACTGGAAGGAGTAACTAATATCAATGGGCTCACAAAGCCAGCCAAGTAATGACAGTCAATTTATTAAGCCCCATACTTAAAAAAAAAAGGTCATTGGTCTAAACTATCTTTACAATAGATCTTTTTGTAGGGGAGAGGAATACAAGGTAATTTTCCTATTTATAGGCCAGGACCATTGGCTCAGATAACTGCATTGATGCTTCCCCTGTGCCTTTAGATATGCTACAACTGGCCCTTGCTCCCCATCAAGTCAGAAGCTGTCTTTTCATTTTTTGCAAGTGGAGAGAGATTTGTCTTTAAGAGGTGGGGGGTTCTGCCTTTGGCCCAAAGCCTATCATTTCAGATTCCAGAGTATGCTTAGGAAGGTTATGCCTTTCACATCGTCCCTAAACGCGGTTCCCCTACCCCCATGCTCCGAGCTGCTCACTGCAACACTCGTCTCAAGAACACGGTTTGTTTGATGGCCACTGGGCCTGCACTGCAGTCTCTCATTTCATTCTTCCCTCTTTAGAGTTGTCTTCCTGAATCTCTCCTTACTTATGTCTATCCTGTTTGCCAAATGACCCTTTCCAACCTTTAACAAGCTAGCGTAAGAATATTAATGGACAATTTTTGCTGTGGTTTTAACAAGTTAACCCCTATCACTAAAAACGAAGTATGTTCAAACACAGATTAATTTGTCAAGGATACTTTTATTTGGATGAAAAAAATATATTCTTGAACAGTTCACCCCTGAATCTTGGTGGCAAGAACAAAAGCCCCCTAGGCACCTACAGCCCACCCCCTTCCGCTACTTCCCAGCGGCCACCCTTTCTCTGGCCACTTGCTGACCACTACCCACAGGCCTGGGTCCTTGCTGAGGAGACACCCCTGGCAACACTGTCTCCTCCTCCACCTCTACGATTCACATCTGACTCATCCTTAAGGGCCTGCCCAAGTTACCCTCTCCCAAAGAACAAAAAACTTCCCTCCTGCAAAGTCAGGCTCAGTGTTCAAATCTCCACCTGTCTCTAAGTACCCACCTGGGCAGCCTTGAGGCATGGACAATCTGGACATCTGCCTGGAGACGGCTGGGCTACTTTTAAATCCCCCCCCCCACCACCCAACAGGCACACGTGCAACACAGCTTAACAAATGCTTCCTCGTGGGCCATTTTGCCTTGTTCGCCTCCAAGACCTTATCTTAGCAAAGGCTGTTTTGGCCACCTCTCCTTTGGGTCCTTACCACTTCATGAGAAACATCAGCTCTCCACTGCTGTCCGTAGCACCGATGATTCGCTCTGGGTCAAGGCCCCGTGCAAAGCCCCGCGGCTTGTCAGCCTGCCACGAAAGGTTACAGAGAGTCTGTTAAGCCAATGCTCTCCTCACTGGCACATCTGATTCTGGCTGGCTATAGAGAGGTGTGTTATTAAAACTTCTGGTCCAAATCTCCCACTTCACAAAAGAAGAGAACAAAGCCCCAGAGTCAGACAGAACTTTTTAAAAGCTACAATGAATTACTTAATCAGAAATTCTAAGTGGCTCAAGTGAGAATCCATATTCAGCCCTGAAAAAACCCCAACCAAACCAGGTCTTGAACTGCCAGTTTAAAAAGACTAAATTTTAAAGTTATTTAATACAGATTATCTGGATGACTGAAATTCAATACAGAATACTGAAACGTACAATAGCATATGCTGTGCCATTGGAAAGATACCAAAGTCCTGGATTTGATTTTTGTTAACAGCAGTTAAGATTTCAGATCACCTTTTCACGTAATCCAATCAAGGTCACAACACTTAATATCCCCACATAGGAGAGAAGCTGTAGATTCCCCATCCCCAGTCCCATCATAGAGCAGAATTTCGTGCGGGGGAAAAGGGGAGACTCTGATATTTGTCTGAGCAATTAAAAATTAGAAGACCAAGGTAATGACTGCCAATTTCAAAAACAGCCTCCCCTTTTTTTTTTTACTTTTGACAGTGAATTCACTACATAAACACTGTCTAGCTCAAGGGTCTCCCAAACCCTGTGGCTCATGACCTGTGATACGAAAGCACTGGGCTGTTCATGGAAGCTCTGGTGCTAACAGGAAGCAAAACCTCCCCTGGTCAAGGGGCTTTTGAGGAACTGAGAAAATACTATACAATGTGGGAAGACCCTTCTTAGGAGATAAACAATCATAAAAATGTATGAATTACACAGAGTCCAGGACCCTTATGTACAGAAAACGGGTTTGCAGAAACTCCCTGGGACAAGTCCTTGGGGAAGCACACTTGGAGGCCTGAGGCCACCCAAGGCCCAAAGACAAGCCCTCTTCTTGAATGTGTGCTTTTAAAGGGGCACCCTAGGTGAAGACAAGTGGGAGAATGAGCCCCTGAATCAAGAGACTCCGCGGAAGGTGGCTAAAGCTGAACCTTAACACATAATGAAACATGTCTCCTCATGTGTGATGTGGCACTGACAATGCTTGGGTCACCTCTTCACAGACCCAGCCCAAAAGGACTTGGCATTTCCTACTGTTTATCTCTTGGTGGGGATGGGCTTGGGGGACTTCAGATCATCGAAATGGGGCTGGCATGAATCCCAGGCCATCTGCCCCAGAGTGGAAACTGAGGAAAGAGCAGGGAAGCAGGCTGTCCATGAGTGAGGGCAGAGGTCACCTGTTCTGAGGAATGGGCCTCCCCAGGAGGTCACTAACATGGGACTCTCAAGTGGAATAACCAGTTTCAAGTACGGGAGGTCTTGCACAAGCTCCTCCCCAGAAAGTGCCCTCCCAGGAAGGGCTCCAGAACACTCACCGACTCACGCTTCTTCTTCGACTTGCTGTCATCAGACTCACTGTCGGACAGAGACTTTCTCTTGGCTCCATCCTTCTCTTTCCCAGCCTTCTGAGAATTCAGAAATGCTTCAATTAACTCTGGACAATCCAAGTTTTCCTCAGGCTCCCACGTGTTGTCGGCACTGTTTGGGAAAGTCCAAGGTGATGGCGTTCAACAGATGGTCAGCCTTTGATGATCACCCCCAAGTCCAGGCTCTGGCCTGCCCCCAATGAAGTGGCCAGTCCTTCCATTTGGGAAGACTTTGGCGTCTCCACAAAGGTCTCAATGCCCTCTTCACTAGCAGGAACAGCCGAGCATCCAGACCAGAGGTGGGGAGCCTGCAGCCCAGAGGCCACCTGTGGCTCTGTAGGTCCTCAGGTGTGACCTTCTGAGTTCAAGTTTTACAGAACAAATCTTTTTTATTAAGGGCATGTGTTCTGTGAAGTCTGCGGTCAAAGGGCTGTAGCTTCCCCACCCCTGGTGGTCTGGATAGTTGTCAGCATTTAACAGCAAACAAGCGGTTTGGAACCAGTGTAACAGAATAGGACAGCAGGAGAGCTAAAAGGGTGCGTGTAACACAACGGGACAGAGCCACCACCATCCCAGAGCCCCCAGAACTTCTCAAAGGCAGCAGTGTCTGGACGCTGGCCTCTTAGCTGAGGTTCCAGGCTGCAAACACAGCCTCCCCACCTCCCCAGTTAGAGCTCAGGCATGCTCCCACTCCTCTGAATGTTGCAGAAGAGAGGGCTGAAATGTCATATATTCTCTGCCTCCCAAAGGAGAGGCTGGGGCCCTCAGACACTGGCACAGGGCATCACCCTCACCTACCCCTCCTTGTTGCAAGTGCTCAAAGTCGGCTCTGAAAACAATGAATGCCAGTAATAAAAAATAAACCACCCAAGGTACTCGGTAAACAGGTACAAAAAGCAAGCAATGTGACTACTGCCTGCTCTCCAGAAATGCAGTCATGTCCCGGAAGCTCTGGGGGAAGCAGAATAGTTCACTATTAAGTGATACAGACCTAAGTCACAAAATAGGGAGCCTGTGTGGGAGGTCTTCCACCTCTGCTTCCCCCCGAAGCCCCTTCTAGGTACTCTCCTGTGTCTCACTGATGTTTCCAAGGTTCCTTCCTCCCCCTTTTCATACAGAGCATGAGACACCACAGGGATGTCCAGGGAGTTGTCAGAATAGGGCAACAGTTCAGAGAGGGGAAGAGAGGAGACAGCACTCAGTGGAGGGAGCTGCAGACGGGCCAAGGTGGATGGACCGTTACAGGCGAGTGAGAAGGGGAGATGAGGGGGAAAGGGGAACCTCAGGAAAGCAGGTGACACAATGGAAAGAGAGAGAGATGGTGGCTAGATATCCTCTGAGGGTCCAAAAGGGCTCAAGGACAAAGCTTTGGTCAGCGCACCAGGAAGCCGAAGCTGGAGGATGAGCAGAGGATGAGCCATGGGCCTGGCTCACGATGGAAACCTTTAATGTGCAGTCAGTGAAACCAGCTGGATTCTGTGAGTTCCTCAACCATTTGAAAAGCAAGTGAGGAAGAATCAGAATTATTACAGGTCAAGGGCCGAGGGTGCATGCACAGACATATCAGAAAGCAAGGTGAGAAAGGTGGTGTATAGGAGGAGAGGAATAGGCCTCAGGGCAGTGGCTGCAAGGACTTGGAGACACAGCATCAGAAGCACTAAGGTCACTGGGGGGATGCTGGCTGAGGATTGTGAGGAGGGACCACGAATGGAAAGGTTAAGGGATATAGGCTCCCCAGTTTTCCGTGAAATCTATTACAGCAAGGAGCCAGAAGGATTGTCCAAGGTCCTCCCAGGGTCCTGACCACAAGAGGGCAGGGGTTCCCCAGGGCACTGTGAAAGACTCAGCAGATGAGTGGGTTAGAGGTAAGGAGTCACGGTACAGGGCAGTACAGGGGGTCCCTACACCTATCACAGGGACACTGGAAGACATGTGACAATAAACGCTCTGTTCCCAGAGGGCCACGTGGGGTTCCGAACATTGTGGTCTGTCTGGTGGCTCCATGAGTTGCCCTTTCTATGGAGGGTCCAGCAGGGTAAGAAACACCTCCCAGAGCAGACAGGGAGTGGCGCACCAGGCGCTGTGCTACGTGACCGGCCACACCCTCTCACCTGCAGGGAAACCCCACAACTCTCCAGCTGGGCCTCTAAAGTGACCACAGTAGCTTGTTGTGTGTAACCTGCTTTACACAAACCTAGGACCACAAGAAGCCACAACTACGGAGGCAGCCAGGACTCCTGAAAACCTCCAGACACACAACTGCCACATCTATGATCCCAATACACTTCACAGCCACTTAAGGAGGGAAAGCAATCAGCTTTTTTACAGATCAGGAAACTGAGGCCCTCCCCTCCATCGGCTGAGAGAGGCCAAGTTGTCTTTGTGAGGTGGATTCATGAAAAGAAAACACAAACCCTCTGGCAAGCACTCTGTTTCTTTGGTTCCTCGGCAGGGGAATTCTGGCCTGGTCTCTGTCCAGTCTTCCAGCTCTTGCACTGATCCCAAGAGTCTAATGTTGGAAATTTTCTTGCTGCACAGGAATGGCCTGTCCTGTCCCAAACTCACGTGCATCTCCATTACCATGTGCAGGAAGAGACCGCCCATCCTATGCCCCCAGCATCCTCTGAGAACCATGGGATGCAGCCTGGGCATGGCAAGCCCTCCAAGAAGGCTGCCTGGGGTGGGCAGAAGATACTGCTGGGCACATACCACTTACTGACCTCACATGCCTGCCATCTGTACAAGGAACCTCCTTCCCACACTCAGGTATCAGATCACGCCCCTGAGCTTGAATCTGCCTCTTCTCCTTTGATGTTAAACAAGGCAGTGAGTTCCCAGAGCCCAAGGGTGCCAGCCAGCCCTTCTCTGATGGCCCTTTACATGACTTAAGCCCCTTCACTATCCATCAAGCCATCACCTGAGAGGTCACCATAGGGACTCAATACTCCTGTCATGTTCCCTGCTCAATGTCCTTAGGATAGAGCAAGGAACAAAATGCCACTCTTTCTGAGCACCCCAGCTGCCTGACCTCACCTTCTTTAACCTGCATCCACTCTCCTCCATGCCAGGTCCCTCCTCCTGACTCCCTAGCACCTCTCTCCCCCCTACAGGAAGGGTTTCCATAATTCTGTCTTCCCGAAAAGACTTGGCAGGAGAGGATCCCATACTGTGGACAATCCACAATATTCCCAGAAAACCACCCAAAGCCTTAAAATGGAAAGAAACATCATTCTTTGTGGACAGAGCAATGGGCACGAGCTTTTCCTCCCTCTCGAAGGACCTTTGGACCCCATCCTCTCATCAGTCTTAGGATCACTAGCTTCCTATTGAACTGACAGTTGAATTGACTATTCCCACAATTGTATATCTTACCCAGGGCCACTTAATGAGGCCCAGGTCCAAGAGTCCATCTTCAAAGATGCCTGGATTCCTATTCACCCCAAAGGGTAACAAAATAACTCACTTTTCATGTTCTAGTTTTAATGATCTGACAGGCAGTATTCTGGAAACCCTCAAGTACCCTATAAGTTCATGCTGTTATTCAGGCAGAGGAAAACTCTTGGCTCTCCAAATTCCCCTAGCACCCCCTTTTCCTTCTATGTGAAACACGAAACCAGCAGCCAACTCCTCTGGGAGGGGCAGGGCTCGGGTTAACCCTGCACTTCCCAACTCCTGAAAGACTCCTTTTTTCCAATCTAAGATTGGTGATACGGAGCTCTTTCCCACCTGCACTGGGGACAGAGCCGACAACTCTCGGGATTCCTATTGCAGCCCTGAAATGGCAACTTTGCAGTGATTTAGCCAGTTAGTAAAGAGATTCAGACCAGAGGAGGCACAGATGATGAGACTGTGTGCGTTAATCAATACCAGTCTTCTTTTTTAACTGGCAACAGGATCAGATTATTCTAACGAAGTATAATGACAAAGATCAATGTGGCTGAAATATAGAAATGTTCCTACTGGTCTGGGAGCAAAGCAACCTATTCCCATAATCCCATTTGCCCAATCTGGCTCCAGCTATGACCCTGCAGAGGGCACCCCCACCCTCCCAGGCCCGAGGGGTCATCTTCCTGCCCTCCCCAGATCACTGCTGCCAAGGCCTAGGACTTGGCCTTCTACCATTGTGCTCACACCTCTTTTCCTGACTCTGCCACCCACTGGGCTGGGTGGGTGGCAGCCTGTCTTTCACTGTGCTGGCAGTGATCTTCCTGGAGGGCAGGTCTGACCATCTCACTCCCCCGCCCCCTCCAGGCTGCTCCTCCTTTGCTCCTGGCATGCTCTCCCTGCCCCCTCTGCCTCTTGGCTTGCTTCTACTCCTAGTTCAACCCCCCCCTCCATTCTAGCCCCTTCTCTCTGCTGATTGTTTCCTACTCATCCCATCTATGACTTCTTGCCTCCTTTCATTGGACAGTGAGCTCCCCGAGGGCAGAGACTGTCATGTCTTTGATTCCCTGTGCTAAGCACACAGTAGGTGCTTCACGTTCACGGACCAGTAAACAGCTCGGCAGAGGAAGTCAAAGGGCAAGGGAAGGAAGCAGTTGTGGTTTTCTGCTGCTGGTGGGGGGGTGGGCTCTATCAAGCTGCCAAGTAAAGGAAACAGAGCAAGAGCTCTGGGAACTCTCCCAGGTGGCAAGATTTCCTTTTCAACCCCGTGGAGAAAATGCTGGAGAAAGCCAGGCTCAAGCCGAGTCTGCTCCGCCCTGAGAATGTGCTGGGTGCTGGTGGCTCCTGAGCCCCGGCCCGTGTCTTGGAGATCCCAACGTGCTGGAGCTATGCCGTTACAATGTAACTGTCACGGCTACGCTGATCCCCAAGGCTTACTGGTATGTTTTCTCTTCACTGTCAAGGCCCACGTACCCATCCTCCCAATTCCTCCCCGGCCCTGGCTCTCACCATGGTCACGAGTACTCCCAGCTCAAGGCCAATGGTCGATGCCCAGGGCATCTCCAGGCCCCTCAGAGGAGGTGCTCCTGGCTCGGTGGGACCTGATCAAACTCGGGCAGCTAGAAAGTCACTTTCACAACAGAAGGAACTACAAAAACTCCAGCCAACTCCTATGTTGTCCGCCCCTCACACCTTGTGGTCAGGCCCTGTAAGAGCCACAGAGGCTCAATCAAGGCCTTGTAACTTTGAAGGGGAGACATGCCTCGGCAGAGGGAGCTGGAAGGCTAGGCAGAAGAGATTTTAGAATAGGACATTTGTCCCACTAGCTACGAGGCTTGGCGGATAGAGCCTGGGCCTGGACTCAGGGAGACCAAGTTCAGACAACTGGCACTGACTAGCAGTGTGATCCTGGCCAAGTCACTTCACCTCTGAATGCAGTTTCCTCATCTCAAAACGGGGATAGCGCTGGTATCTACTTCCAGGCTTGCTTTGAGGACTAAACGAGACAATCTCAGTAAACCTTAGAGATCGCATAAAGGCTACCAATAGGTACTACTGAGCCGGCACTAGTGTAAAGCCTGGTTTTACCCTCGTGCCCCAACAGCAGCCAGAGCCCTGGCACGACCACCCGCCCCTGGAGCACACAGGACCAACAGCCCACTTGTGGACCCGAGTCTCTTGCTGCTGATCTAGCGCAAAGCTGCGCGCCATGAAGGTCAAGTCAGGTCTGACAGGCCAGCTCCTGCCCGAAGCCCTTTCTAATCTTCTCAGGGACCAGAACCTCCTACCGCACCGACCACCCCCTTCTCAGGTACGCACACATGGCTTGCCTATTTGCATTCAGAGTGTGGAACAGCAATGTCTGCTGAGTGCTCTTGCATCAGAAGCCTCACGTACGCCAACACAGACCCCCCAAGACTGAAGGCAGGGGTCGGGAGGTCCTGGGGTGGCAGAAGCCTGGGGCTAGTCACTGCAAAGGCAGCTCCCCCCCTCCCTAACCCTCCTGCACCCTCGGTCCCTCCTAACAGAGGCTTACTCGGTGAATCCTTTCCACTTCAGGAAGTACTCCACTTTCCCATTCACCACACGCCGGTCCAGCACCTTCTCCACCACAAACTCCTCAGGCTCCGCCTCCTCCACTTTCTTACTCTTGCCGTTCTGTTTCTTTCCCATCTTTTGCTAAAGAAAAAAAAAAGGAAAAAAAACAAGCTGTAACTGTCAAGCCTCTGGGTCTCTTCGCTTCTCACCTCACTGTCCTGGGCGCTTAACTCCCGACATGTGGCAGCTGCCCCAGACTCCACTGGCTCCCCTTCACTGCCCCCAGAAGAGATGCCTGGGTAGGAGAAGGAGGTCACCCAAGGGTGCCCGCCTGGACTGTGCTGTCCCTGCCCTTCCCTTCCTCCCACTGGACACCAGAAACTGCAACACAAGGCTCCCGAGGACTGTAAACACACTTTCAAGTGCAGAGCTCCAAAAGGGAGCGAGAACAAAATGTCATAGCAGGATGCAAATGGACCAAACAGATGCCCCTTCTGTTCAAGGAACTAGATGTTAACCAGGGACACGTATGGATGTGGTCAGTCACACGGCTGGTAATTTCATCAGGCATGTTAACAAGGACTGCAGCTCAACAGAAAACACTCAAGCCACACACTCTTCAAAGTTTCCAAGAGGAAAAGCAAGTGGGCAGCGCTTGGCTAAGAGCCCAGCAGGTGCCGGCCCCCCCCCTCCCCCCACAATGAAGCAAAGGTGACAGATAAGACAGAGGATTTCCAGAATTCTCAAACCATCGTTGACCACTGGAAACAAACTCGTAACGCTATCACAAAAATGATTGTGAAGGTGAAGGAGATGGAACAAAAAAAAGGACTCCTGTTTCTCTGTGCCTTAAGAGAACAAGTTAAAGTGGTGGCCCAGCTCCTCAGTGCAACCATCAGGACTTTGGTAGGAGCCCACATTCAAAGGGACAGCACTCTTACATCCTCAAGCAACAATGTTTTTCTGAAGACTTTTTTACTCACTGAAACAACTGCCCCAGATTCTCCGGTTAAGCATTCACTTCCTATATGTTCTCTTGGAAGACGATGGCTTTTGTGTTTTTTAAAAACACAATGAAAACCCTAGTTGCTTGTAGCTTAAAGTAATCTTCCCAATAGTGTGAATGCACACAAGTGTGAAGAGTGTCTCCAGGTTCCAAAAGGACATACTTTGAATGCTGACACAAACACACAGACGTATTTCCTATGCCATGTAAAACGGAAGATATTTTGGCTCTATTATAAAGTCATCAAACTTAAAATTCCGTTTTACTAAGACCTCCAAGGAGATGCCCAGGGTGTAAAATCATCAGCACCAGAAGGAAATAAACACTTTGGCAGTATGTGGATGGAGTCCGGTCCAAGAGCTTTCTGCTTTTGAACAGTGGATGGGCATCAGGCTAAGTCAGGAATGGTTAGGGGGGCAAATTAAGAAACTGCGTAAAGACAAAAAGCTGATCAGAAGGGAGCACCAACCCCAACCCAACAGGAGACAAAACAGCCACTACCCGTGAAGATAAGGAGCAAAGAGACCCAACACAACAGATGCAGAAAGCAGGAGGGAGACAGAGGCACAGAGACTAGCTGGCACGGCAGGCCCATGCCCAGGGCTCCGCTGGGATGCTGGTTTGGAGGATGCTTTTCATGTTCACAAGATTCTCTGGCAAAACGAACTAGGCAGGTCTCAGCACGGGGGTACCTTCCTCTAGGCCTCTACCATTCCTCTCTATCATGTGGCAAAGAAAAACAATCGCTTTCTTGGCTCACTTGTAGAAAAAAGGGAACAACTAGAATTTCCAAAAGGAAAGACCCACCTTCTGGGGTTGGGGGATTTCTCTGAAAATCCTGTTGATTTTTTATGATCCAAAGCTGCCATTTGGGGGTCTTCTTGGGAAGACCTTTATCCACTGAGATACAAAGCAAGGTTGGATGGCACACAAAGTTTTGGAAACTGGTGTGTACACCTCTCTCCTGGCTTGAGAGCTGATGAGGGTGGCAGCAAGTGAAGGTTTCCACAGGTTCCTTCTGCCCATCCATCATTAGAACCCTCCATCCTCCCAACCACGGACAGTTAACCCTTCCCCTTCATTTGGGTTTCTTTGGCCACAAGATGCAGGCAATGCAACAGGGAGATTTGGCTGAGGAAAGCCAGGAAAAATCGAAGGAAAGAAGCAAGGGTATCATCCGAGCCTCTTACCAGAGCCACCTTCACATTATAAATGACACCCGGGTACTTGGCAATCTCACTGGACAGCCTTAGTATTTCAGCTGTCAATTTATTCTATATGGCACTTGGCTCAAGTGGACAATCTAACATCACAACGACTTATCCACAATTTTCTCTTTTCTTTACTGTGAACTCCTAAGAGTGCATACAAAGCATATACAGACATTGTGGTTTCAGCTGTGCAAACACTCACCTTTTAGGCCTAAAAAAATAACTAAAACAATACAGAACTCGATACAACGGGAACCATAACTTTGAATTTCGTGATTTTCATGTGAATTTTCAATGAATGTTCTTAATGAAGATTTGATTTCAGCAAGCATTAAATTTGATAGATCTAAGTAGATGTGACTTTATGTACATTTTAAATACAGAAATCAATATAGGAGGCATCATGAAATGGCCAGATACAAACACTGTAGTTGGTAGAAAAGGTTGTTTTGAAATATGTACAAGGACTGGAGCTCTATCCTTCCCTGTCCCCTAAAACTCACTTCGAGAAAATTACAACCTGCCTGATACGACTTGGAGAGACATGTACCACTTTAAAGTCTCCCTGGCTCTTGCAAAGCTTTAAAAAAAAAAAAAAAAGTGGTTCACAGAGTAACTTTTACTCTAGATTAACTTGAGGAATAACCTGGCTTTTAAATGAAACATTCCTAGAGCAACAACCCCCAGACCCCTAATTCATCCTAACTTCAACTGTGGCTTCTCACAGCCAATCAGAAGGCTCCTAGGAATTCCATAGGCCCCCTCAGGCTGGCAGCATCCTGCGAGATGGAATGCAGCAAGAAGAAAGGATGCTAAAGAAACCCTGTTATTTTCTCTGAAGATACTGTGTAACTGTAGCTTTATGTAGCTTCACGAACCTCCCTGCCCTGCAAAAACCCCTTCGGTGTCGATGAGTTTCTCACTACGTCTATCGTACTGGTTACAAAATCACTTTAATGCCTGCTAACCTAATTTCAAGTTCAAGGTCTTTGGATGGGATCCGAATTCTTAGACTTGGCTAAAGTTGGATGTGTATGTTTAGGAACCACAGAGATGCAAAGTTATAATTGTTTTTTGGGAAGGGGGGGAAGACTTGGGTTAATCCTTACATATTTTAGGTGCTTATAAACTTACCAATGTAGTTTTATTGGAGGCCATTTTTTATTGCAGACTTGAAGAGCTTTTACTAGAAAAATGCATGACAGTTAAAAGGAAGTTTACATGAGAGAAAAAGCTAGTTGAATACAAGTTCGGTCCTGATTCCAACCCCCATGTATGCAGCACAATCTTTCTCTCTCTGGACACAAGCGAGTTTGGACAGAATCCAGTGGAGAAGCCCACTTGGAGCTCCTGCGCACGTTCCAAGTGGCACACACCTAAGCCTCCATCAGCATGCTCACCTAAGCCCTAGCGTTCGCCAACCTTCTTGGGAAGGGGGTTGTGGGGGAGGGGACAGACACAAAGCCCGAGGCTCCTCCGACACCGAGGGCAAAGAGCCCCCGGGGGAGAGGGCTGTTTGAGGGGGAGTGAGGGCAGCAGTGCTCCCAATTTAACCCCACTGGTCCCAAATTGGAGCTCGGGCAGATAACGAGCAGATCCCCAGGGCTCCCGAGGCCACCCGAGGCCACCCTGCAGCCAGAGCCTTCACGTGGCCGCCCGGCCGCCCCCTGCCCACGCTCCCGAGGCCGAGGCTAAAGGGAGGCCGCCGTCCAAGGCCAGGCCTCTCTGCTGGGCGGACTGTCGGCCGCCCTCCCTAGCCCCCTCACCTCCCCGCTCCCGCCTCAAGGACCCCAGCGGGGGCGGGAACAAAGGCCCGCACCTCGCGGGGAGCCGGGCCTGGCGCCGGATGCGCCGGCCTCAGCCAGAGCTAACGGGACGGGCCCGCGGGGCGTCCGTGGGGGGGGGGGGTCCCCTTGGCCGCCGCGGCTCGGAGCGCCTGTCCAACCCCGACGTGGGCACCCCCGCCCGGTCCCCGGGCCAGGGGGGGGGGGGAGGAAGGGAAGGGAGGGGAGAGCAAGAAAGGCACCGACTTCACCGCCGCTCCGGGTCCGGGCCGCTGTGCTGCCGCCGCCCGCCTGCGTTCGAGCGAGCCCTGCCGGCGGCCGCCGCTGCTGCTGTTGCTGCCTCCGAGCGAGCGGGCGAGACGGGCCCGGGGCCGCGGCGGGCGGGCGGGCGGCTGCGCGGGGCTGGGCCGGGCTGGGCTGCGCGGGGCCGCCGCTGCCGCTGTTGCTGCTGCTGCTGCTGCTGCTACCGCTGTTGCTGCTGCTGCTGGGGCCGCCGCCGCTGCCGTCGCTGCTGAGCACAGAGGGGGAGGGGAGCGCGGAGGCGGAGCCCGGACGGGGAGGGGCAATGACGTCAGGGGCGGGGCTCTGGGCAGCGGGAACGGGCGGGGGAGGGGCGGGAGGGGCGTTCGGCCTCCGCCTCCGGGCTGCGCCCCGCCGAGGGCGTGGGGGGAGGGGGTGGTGGCTCCACTTACCGTCGCTGGCCGCCGAGCAGTCCCCGGCTAGAGGACGGGATTGGGGGCGAGGGGGCGGAGGGCAGCTGTAACTGCAGAGGACCCGGCGGCCGCGCAGGCTCGGGCTGGGCGGGGGCTCCGCCGCGCCGGCGTCAACGCTGGCGCCAAAACGCGGGCCCACTAGGACTTCCTCCCCGCGGGTGGGGGCGGGGTCGGCCACGAGTAGGGGAGGGGGCCGCGGGAAAGAATGGGGCGGCGGAGTCGGGACCCTTTCTGGCGGGCCGGACCCTAGTCGTGGCCCCAGAACGGGGAGGCGGGGTCGGAGCCGGGGGAAGAGGACGGGCGGGCAGCTCCTAGACTTGGCACGGAGGAAGCTGTCGGAGCCCCGGGGGCGGGGGCGGGGGGTCTGTGTTAATTTCAAACTGCGCGACCGTTTCTCCCCCGCCCTGCGCCTCGGCGGGGGCCGTGCGCAATTCTGAGACTCCCTTTACGCCTCATCGCGCTCTGCGCCCGGCCCCAAGCCGCGTGGACGCCAATGGCGCCAGGCACCGCCCTGCGGGGGCGGGGTACGCCGTTGGCGTAAGACGAGCGTATCCTGTCCGCGCCGTTGGCGGCCGTTAGTGCGTCTGCGCAGCCGCACTGACGTAGGCGGAGGGGGAAGACGCGTTGGTCGCAGGGAAGGTTCTAGAAAAGCGGCAGCCGCGCGAGCGACAGCAGCAGTCGCAGCAGTCGCAGCAGCCGCCTCCGCCTGAGTCGCCGCCTCCGCCTTCTACTCCCGCTCGTCGCTCTCCTCGCCGGCCTATCTCGCTCTCGCTCTCCGCCTCGGACCCTGCGCCTAGCGGCCGGCGGCGGTGTGGTTTTCCGGGCCGCGGCACGGCAGCCCCCCCACCGGCGCCAGGACGAGTCCGGTTCGCGCCCGTCCGCGGAGATCTTTCTCATCTCGCTCGGCTGCGGGGCCCCGGCCTGAGGCGACCGACGCCGCCATGGAGGTGAGCCGAGCCCCGGGAGGGGTGGGGGAGCGCTGGGGGGTCGTGGGGAAGGGGCGCGCCGCGGGATGGGCCTGAGGTGGCTGGCGGCCTTGGCCCCCCCCCTCCGGGCCGCAGGCGCCATTAGTCTCCGCGCGGCGGGGAGGTGGGGGAGGGGCAGCCGGATTCGGGGCGGCGCCCCCTCCGGGCCGAGACCGTCCCCGAGGCTCTTCTGGGCCCGGGGCTGCTGGCTGCCCGCCTCCAGGCCGGTTCCGTCGGTTTCCCGCGCTGGGCCCGGCCGTTTGGGCGGCGGCGGCGGCCGTGGAGGGGGGGAGGCGCGATCCCGCGGCGCGCTCCCGACGCCGCGCCCATCGCCAGAGCCGCCATCTTCCCGAGCCCGGCCTCGCGCCGTCGCCGCTGTGGCCCTTGCCCTTGGTCCGGCTTGGCCGCGGGCCTCCGGCCGGGCGCGAACGTTTTCGGCCTGACCCGGCCCGCGTCCGCTCGCACGTTCGGCCCCGTGGCTGCGCTGACCTTGGCCTGGAGAAATGGCGCCCTGGGCCCCGGAGCGCGCGGAAAAGGCGAGCGCCCGGGGCCTCGATGGAAGTGGGGGGCGCCCAGAGCGGGGCCGGGGCCGGGGGGAGGGAAAGGGCAGTGAGAAAAGCTGCTGCGCCATTCGGGCCCATCCCCCCCTTGTTTCGGCCTCCCTCCCGCGCGGGACCACGTGCTCGGTAATGTACAAAGGGGGGGGTGGGGCGGCTGGGCCGGGCAGCTCCGGGGCCTCCAGCTGCTCCCGGTGGAGGGCGGGGAGGGGGAGGGGAGCGGCGCCGCGTGCTCCCCCGGGACCCCGCGTTCGGTTAGAACTGTTGGGGCATACCTGCCTGAGGCGGCGGGGAGACGCTGGGGAGGCCGCGGCTCCCCCGGGCTCCAATTAATGGAATCAAGTAGCGATTTGATAGAGAGGAGGCTGGAGGCCCAGCCCAGGGTGAGCTTGGTCGCCCACGTAACGGGCTCATTTAATCCTTACGTGTCAGGCTTAAGTGTTGCAGCCCAGAGCCGGCCGCAGAGGGGGCAGCGCTCCCGCGGCTCTGCGCCAGCGCGGCCAAACATCTCGTTCAGGCTTTTTAGTACTAAGTGAGGCGGGCTCAAGCTACAGAATTAAAAATGGACTTGCCGCAGAATAGTGCAAAACTAAGTTTAGGGGCGATGTTTTCAGAGGCAATTAACTTGACGTTGAAACCTAATTCTCTAGTTGTTTAATCATTTTTCCAGTTTGCATCCCCTCTATAATACTGCAAACTCATTTACATTGGGGACAGTTTTCCCTTTACAAACAGACAACTTCTTGGCCAAGGTCACGCCAGGAAAGAGGTGAAACTGGTCTCAGCATCTTCTGTTCTTTCTTTACTACGGATACCACGTGGCCCGTGCCCTGATCATGGCGGACGAGCTGCTTTGCGTCTTAGATTTTCTTGGCTCTTAGTTAAGGCTGACTTAAGGATTTGAAGCATCAAAACCTTATTTGACACATAAAATCGAGTTTTAAAGAGATTTGTAGCCAAGAGTAGAAATTTTGGTTAAATGAGAACAAATAAAACGAGAGTTAAGATGGATTTGATCTGTATGGTTGGACTTTAAATCTTATACTAAGTATTTGACGTGGAATTTTTTTAATAGTCTGGATCTAGTTTGGGATTCTCTTAAGCGCTATTCTCTCATATTTAGCCTGCTGTTTTGTCTTTGGGAAGGTTTATAATTGAAGCCCCTTTGCTTATAAATGACGCATTTTAGGGTTGTCGGCTGTGCTGCCTGCTTGGTTAACTTCAAATTGCAAAACTCCCTTCTACGTTTCAGCGGCATGTGCTTTGTCTGGATGCACACGATATGAAACAAGTTTTCATGTTTGAGAGCCTGTGTTGAGCCATTAAATGACAGGTGACTAGAGTAGAATCAGAGTCCTGGCCAACTTGAATCCCAGTCGTCCAACTTAATATGATTTCTGATCCCCTCGGATACTTAGGTTGTGTTGGCATCTGCAATCTCATCTGCAAAACAGCGATCATATCTTACCTTGCTGAGGGGTTTAGTTAGGGTCAAATGAGATAATTTGTTTTGGAGAGCTGTAAAGACCTCCATAAATTCAAGATGGGGTTTAGGGTCCCGTGGCTTGAACTTTGGGAGTGGAATTCAACTGTAAAACTTGAAAGTACTATCTGTGTAGTCATTAAGTTTTTTAATTCCACTGAATAAGCAAGTGAACTAGCTAAAATTTTCAGTAAATCATCAGGCCACTGGCTTTACTAATAAACAACTGAAAAATTTTAAAAGTTATTTTTCCCTTCAAAACTTCTGGGCAATTTTGAATAATAAAAGAAGTGGCCTTTTCAGTTCATTTATGGCATATACTTTTGGCCTATCTTGAGATTTATTGAAACTTTCACTAGAGGGCACACAGGAGATGGAAATTACTCTTTACCTCTTAAGTTACCACACTGGTCATTGTAATTGTTAGAACACTCCAGAGACAAAAAAAAAAACCTTTTGATGAAAGCTCTGACTGTGTCTTATGTTTATAATGACTTTTTATAAAGCTTTGGTGGAAAGTAAGGCTTTAGGAGCTATATGAAGTATACGTGAAACGTAATAGAGATCCTAATCATCTACTGTTTTTGTTTGCAGAGAGAAAAGGAACAGTTCCGTAAACTCTTTATTGGAGGCCTAAGCTTTGAGACAACAGAAGAAAGTTTGAGAAACTATTATGAACAATGGGGCAAACTCACAGACTGTGTGGTAAATTATCTTTGACATTCTTACTTGCCAGTGCAAACTTTACCCAAAAATTGGCGCAACTATTACAAATATGTGCTGTTACACTGTATTTGCTGGGTCATAGATTCAGATTTCCGTTTCATAGGTTATGAGGGATCCTGCGAGCAAACGATCCAGGGGATTTGGCTTTGTAACATTTTCATCTATGGCTGAAGTGGATGCAGCCATGTCTGCGAGACCTCATTCAATTGATGGCAGAGTGGTTGAGCCCAAAAGAGCAGTAGCCAGAGAGGTGAGCAGCAGGAACTTGTCTGAAAACCTCATTGTTTGCAGTGCTGATGGACAGTTAGACCAGCTTTTTTTCCCCAACCTTATTTTCATTTATTTGTTTTTTTATTTTTGCACTTTGACCACTTTTCATACATTCTACGTACTCTGGCACTAAACTCTTAGATGCTGAAGTCAGTGAGATTGCTTTGGACTGTCTTGTTAGGTGTGAGTTCATGTAACTTCTGTGTTTCTATCTTGGGGAATAGTCCATTGTCATGAGTTAGTGGTGCTAGAGGCACGCTACCTGTTTTGCTTTTGTAGCAAGAAACGTGTTCCTTAGATGAAATGTAGGGTTCAGTTGGCAAATCATGTCTCGTGTAAATATGTTTGTGTCCTAGGAATCTGGAAAACCTGGTGCTCATGTTACTGTGAAGAAACTGTTTGTTGGTGGCATTAAAGAAGACACTGAGGAGCATCATCTTAGAGATTACTTTGAGGAATATGGGAAAATTGATACTATTGAAATAATTACAGATAGACAGTCTGGTAAAAAAAGGGGCTTTGGTTTTGTTACATTTGATGACCATGATCCTGTGGATAAAATTGTATGTAAGTAAATTACAGCTTTTTTTCTATGTAGTGTTTTTGGAAAATTTTTGCTTTGTTGCCCTTTGTCTTTTAAAGCATTGAACTTTTTTCCAAATTAAAAAGAAGATAACAAATGCAGGGTTCTGGTTTGATTCTCAAATTTTGAAACTTGTGTTTCAGTGCAAAAATACCACACCATCAATGGCCATAACGCAGAAGTGAGAAAAGCTTTATCTAGACAAGAGATGCAGGAAGTTCAGAGTTCTAGGAGCGGAAGAGGAGGTAGTATAACACGGCTCCTTTTTCATCAGATTAACTGCCATTCTGGGTGTGGTGAACTGGGTGCTAATATGAGCAATTGTTTGCAGGAAACTTTGGTTTTGGGGATTCCCGTGGTGGCGGTGGAAATTTTGGACCAGGCCCAGGAAGCAATTTTAGAGGGGGATCTGGTAAGTCCGTATATATATTGAATAAAAGTAATTCTTTGAGCTTTTTTTCTTTGACTCAATTTTTGCCAGTCTTAAATAATCTTAAATTTCCTGTCTCAGTACTTCAGTCCAAAAGACAAATTTTGTTTTAAATATTGTGTGCTTGTAACCATTTGCATGCTTAGTAAGAATTTGAAGTAATGACTAGACATAACCAGTGGGTGTCACCCCGATGTTTTAGTTACCTGTGGCCCTGTTCAGGTGTGTCACCTTGCCCCCCCCATCACTTGAATATGCAAAGTGAGCTTTCACCCTGCCTCTATTAAGATGAGTGTAGGGGATAAGTATTCTATTGAGGTCTAAGCATGTTGTTGCAGCCTTTTTAAAAGTACAGTTCTAAGGAATCTGTACTACAAGGTTCAATTTAGTATCAAGCACATAAAATTTTTGTGCGTATTCAAAATGAATTGGGAGACATCTCATTCGAAGTCTGAATTGCCTTTGGTGGGGTAAAAGCAACATTAAGTCAGTTAACATCCTTAGAAAACAAAATAGACTGAGAAGGTAAAGAGTTAAAGTAGGAATGAGGAAGCAGGGTCCATTGAAAGAAGTTTGGTAATACGTTAGCAAGTGTGGGCAGCCAGCGAACTGCGAAAGCCCTGGAGTGCTTGACCTTCCATTTTCTCCCGACAGATGGATATGGAAGTGGTCGTGGATTTGGAGATGGTTACAATGGATATGGAGGAGGACCAGGAGGTTAGTTCGAAGGTGGTGGTGTGGGGGGTGGGGGTGGGGTTCTCTCTATAGTACGCTTGCTTGTTTAGTGTTGGTTGTCTTTTTAAAGAAGAGGTGACATTGGTTATAGGCAGGCTGTGGTCTGACTAGGCTTTCCCATACTCCTTTTTTTTTTCCCTCGGACTAAGTAAGTATTTTGTTGTAAGTACTCCTGGTATTTTTAAAGAGCCCTATCAACAGAAGTTAAAGTATATCATTTTAGAATGTGATTTTTAAAAAAACAGCCTAGTGACTTGAGGTTGGACGTTTCTGCGTTCCTTATCCTCAGCATTTGGTCTATCTGAGCCTACTGGCTTTACTAAGTGTCTAAGTAGAACAGGAACTTTGAGCACAGCTGCTGCTTTGACAAAACTCAGGATAAAAAGGTAATGAGATGTGACCCTTGAAGGAGTCAATTTGTATTGCACATGTTCCTTATCTTAATTCTTTATTCAAGATAGTATAGGAATTAGCATCCGACAAAGTAGTCAGTGATTTTTTTTTTTTCTTCTGCAAAGATAAGAATTCTCACCCATTTTATCTTAGAGATTTCTAGTAGAAAGTCCTTACCAACTCTTTAGTGTTTTAGGCTTTGCTTTTCAAAACTGAGGTTTCAATGTAAATTATTAAATGTGTAATGCTGCATCTTGGCCTAATTATAAAAAGTTGATTTTTACATGATATTTAAAAATTGGTTTAGATTTTGAGCTCTTTTACCAATATTTCGTTAGGAAACTTCAGTCTTATAGCAGGTTAGACCTTTTCCCAATTGTCCTTAACCATTGTTCAAAGGAAGTTGAGGGTCTAGATTATTGTTTTAGAGAATGACAAACCCAAGATTGGAGAGAGTAAGCAGTGATTTAGCTGGAATATGGATATTTAATGCTTCTCAGACAGACAATATCTAGCAAGAAAATGGGTCAGAAATCCAGAGCTGAGTGGAAAAGGAATTCTAGTAACCAGGAGCTAGTACCACTACACTCCCACCCCTTTTAAACCCTGTATTTTGGGGAAAAACCATGTCTACTCTGCGGAAATTTTCTGGTAGCTTGCGGTTGCTGTCCAAGGGAAGATGTTCATTTTGTTTGGAGGGCGAGGGAAAATGTCTTAGGTGCGAATATAGAGTAACATTTTTTGATTGCAGAAGTTAAGTAGAAAACCCTCAAATAGCACCTTGTAGATTGGTATGCTTCCTCAGACTGAAAGTTCTCTGACCTTGAAGATATGAAGCAATTACTGAAAGGCTTATTTTATAATAGGTGGCAATTTTGGAGGTAGTCCTGGTTATGGAGGAGGAAGAGGAGGATATGGTGGTGGAGGACCTGGCTATGGCAACCAGGGTGGGGGCTACGGAGGTGGTTATGACAACTATGGAGGAGGTAACCAATTCATGTGAAAACTTTCTGTGGGGAAACGGAGTTTTGAATTTAAGATGACCTAGCACTTGAATTTAACATTGTCATTGTAAAAGCGTAGAGAGGTGTTACTGTTGTTGTAGTTGTTTTTTGAGGTTTGTCTGATAACTCAGTTTGTAGCATGTGTTTTAGTGTTAAAATTGATTTGTTGTTCGTGGCTGCTGTACTTCTAATCATTTCTAATGTTTAACAGGCAATTATGGAAGTGGGAACTACAATGATTTTGGAAACTATAATCAGCAACCTTCAAACTATGGTCCAATGAAGAGTGGAAACTTTGGTGGTAGCAGGAACATGGGGGGACCATATGGTGGAGGTACTGAACATAATAACCTTCATTAACCTCTAATAGGACCTCACTGGTTCTTGTAGCCAGACTGTTTTGTGGCATGAAAAGATGTGAATTGTAGATATCTTTCAAAATGAAGTATAAATTGGGAGGGTATTTATACAGCTAATTGTATTTTGTTACTCCTCACTCTTTACTGCCCCATTCTAAATTTTATTAGATTCAAGAAAACATGTTGACACTAAACCTTTTTTCAGAATGTGTTGCCAATTTGAGTTCACTAACACAGAATTTGCAAAACTGCTAGTGGCCTAACTTGAGAACCAGGCAGACTTGACTTGTCTTTTGTAAATAAAGAAAGGTCGCATATCTGAGCGGATAGAATCCTGGACACTCAGTAAGATTAGTCCTGCTGGGTAGTTTTGGACCCAAGTAATTGCTTAGGGCTGTTTCTACTAAGTTTTAAAAGGGTTGTATCTCTGAACAGAAAGAGCTTCCCTGATCTTCACATGTTGACATAACATTCAATCTCAGGGACCATTAGAGGTTAAAAAAGGAGAAAAAAAAGATGAACTTCTTAAACATGGGAAAACCTTGATTGTGTCTAGCAGGTGGGGGATCCTGATACACATGTGAAAAGGTGGTTCTGAGAATTTTTGTCCCTAAATGTAATAAGTTGATAGGAAGTGACTTATTTAAAAAAAATTAACTTAAAAGTCAAAATGTTGTTTATCCTACAAAACTTGACAAGTAGTCTTGTTGAAGATAATAAAACTTATTCTCTGTCTTAAAATTTTAGGGAACTATGGTCCCGGAGGCAGTGGAGGAAGTGGGGGTTATGGAGGGAGGAGCCGCTATTGAGCTTTTCTGCCTGTTGGCCATGGGTAAGTGGATTTTTATGAGAGTACTACAGTTGCTATTTCTCTTGGGAGACCTAGCTGCAGGAGTAAAAGCTTTGTAGGCTCATGTTATCTTTCCTTTAAAAACTGGTTAGATGGATAATTTCATAACCTATTTTTTTTTTACTCTTTACTTCTGTTGAAACAGGCTTCACTGTATAAATAGGAGAGGATGAGAGCCCAGAGGTAACAGAACAGCTTCAGGTTATCGAAATAACAATGTTAAGGAAACTCTTATCTCAGTCATGCATAAATATGCAGTGATTTGGCAGAAGACACCAGAGCAGATGCAGAGAGCCATTTTGTGAATGGATTGGATTATTTAATAACATTACCTTACTGTGGAGGAAGGATTGTAAAAAACACAAAAAACACAAAAAAATGCCTTTGAGACAGTTTCTTAGCTTTTTAATTGTTGTTTCTTTCTAGTGGTCTTTGTAAGAGTGTAGAAGCATTCCTTCTTTGATAATGTTAAATTTGTAAGTTTCAGGTGACATGTGAAACCTTCTTTTTTAAGATTTTTCTCAAAGTTTTGAAAAGCTATTAGCCAGGATCATGGTGTAATAAGACATAACGTTTTCCTTTAAAAATTTAAGTGCGTGTGTAGAGTTAAGAAGCTGTTGTACATTTATGATTTAATAAAATAATTCTAAAGGAAATTGTGTAATTATAGACTTTTTATTTTAAAGTTAAGGAGGGGGTAGTATATAATGAAGTCCATTGCTAAGCTCTTGTTACATATGTAAATTTAAATGCTGATCAGAAAAGTGTGTTGTCTGCAATTCATCAGGATAAAAGCATCTAGATAACTGAAGGGATATCTCTGCAAAGAGAAACACCTTTTTAGATCTTTTAGATGCTGCTTCTTCAATGCAAGGAGATATCCCCAGCGAGGTACTCTTCCAGGGACACAGGTCTAGTACAAGAGAACTCTTGACGGCTACTAAAATCAGCCGGTCTTAAAAAACTGGGCTGTTTCTACAAAACTTTTAACTGCCGTAGTTTTAGAAGGATGTCATCGAAAGCTGAGGGTGTGTAGAGAAAAATAGTTCTAAGCTTCAGTTAAACTGCTTTAGGTAAGATCTTATTTACTTTTCCTTTCTTAATTGTTCCAAAAAAAGATAAACTAATACTATATGACAGTCTCCTATGTCAGTATAGTGATTATTTATATGTAGTTTAACATAGCAATAAATTGAGTTAACCATTATCAACTCATTTTGTGAATCCTGTTTTCCAATATATTAAATTGACATTTGGGGGCTTTTTTTGGCTTTTTTGGGAGGGCATTTGATTTCACTTATTTATTTTTTCCTCTTCTTGATGAAGATTCTGGTACTTTAACATATCATTTTTTTCCCTGCTGGAATTTAGCATTGATATGAACCAAGGACAAGCATAGTCTGCTGCCACAGAGACTGTAAAGTGCTACCTTTGAACAACTGAGGCAAGCAGGTGATCATTAAATAAAGCTTTTCTTGGGGTTCCTTCAGTGGTGTTGAGCAAAAAATTCAACAAACCATGTATCTATCCCATCTTGGCACTCAAGTCACAGTGGAGGAAATGAGAGAGATCTCTTTGAGGTCGATAACATACTAGGGTAGGGGTTTTTTCCTCTCCTCTAATAACCAAATGCATAGTTTTACAGTTACATATGTTAGACTATATGTGTATTATATATAAACCATGTGTCTTTTCCCCATAATCCTAAACAGCAGAATTCCATTGGATTAACCTATGGCAGACATTCATGCTTCTCCAGTACCGCTGTAAAAGTAGCCAGTGTAGGGTGATTTCCATTTATAAGACTTGTAAGTTGGTTACTTGTGAAAATTAAAAGTTGTATCTTTGTGATTGGACATTAGGCTCTATTGCCTGGGGTGGGATGTGCCCATCGAGATTGCTGGGTTCTCACCAGTCAATCTACAGTTTGACGACCACCACTGAAATGATTGCTAGCTACTTTGGAGCACACATTGATAAACCTCTTCAGATACTTCTTTTTTCTTTGGCAGGAATGTGTCTTGCTGCAGGTAACTAATGAAGAAGTGGTCAACCACAGAATGTCTTCAAGAAATAAGAAATTCTGTACCATCTGAATATATTTCTTGTTGGTGCCTTCATTTTTTAAAAGCACTTTTAGTAGAAAGGGAAATGTATTTGGATGATAATACAAAACTATCATTTCAGATTATGGTGATGAGAATTGTCTGTAAACATCAAAAATTCAGCTTAACTAGCCAGCATTAAAATTGTACGGTGTTTTTAAAAAGGTTTTGTGAAAAGACAAAACTGACCTTTTTAAAAAGGTTTTAAAATAAACATTTTTGTATCCAAGTACTATGTGTGATGATTACACACACAATGTGTGCATTTTTTTATTTCCTAGGCCTATAGGTGTCTAAAAGAAACATTGCTGCTTCTTAAGTCTTTAAAACCTGCACATTTGACAAAAGTGTGGATTTTGTCTGTTTTGCTTGAATTAACTACTCTTGTGTTTTTTACTATATTTTTATAATCAAGAGTTTTTCTGTTTACCTGGCTTTCTTAATGTTAGATGATGACAAATTTTACTAACAGAAAAATTGGTCCTTTAAAACCTTTTAAAACACAACATTGTGAATCACTTCAAGTTTAAATACTTGGATATTGTAATTAGATTGTACTTTCAAGAATGTTACACTTGCTTGAAAAATGATCCTCTCACACCCAATCATCTCCGCCCTCCTCCCCAGTGGTCAACTAGAAATGTAAGGATTGAGCCCAGAACATGTTTTTGAGTCGTGTGGCACACTGTACGGATGTGAGGTGTGCATCTCGATTACTTGGGCTGGCTTGCATCTCAGCTGTGGTCGTGGCTAAAATGGCATTCTGAGGGCTCCATGCACGAGTACGGTGAATCTCACTTGGCGGGTATGGTCTTACCTTCAAAGTGACACAAAGGCAAACTCGGGGTTATGGGTGGGGTGGTGGTGTTCTGGTGACTTGAGGTGGCTCTCCAAGGAGAAAGCAGAGGCCTGCACGGAGTACGATTGGGAGGGTCTTACTGAGGAGATAGGCACGTGGAGCCATGTGACTGGGTGGCTAACGGGAATCTGAAGATTGGGCTTGATTTTAGAATGACTCTTGATAAAAGGTGCTATCCAAGGAGAGAATGCAAATGATGGGACTTCTGTCTCTTTACAGTTGTGTCGATGCATGTGGTAGAATGTTTGAAAAGTTACTCTTGCCCAAATAAAGCAAATGAATTTTATGTTAACTGGAAGAGAAACACTTGAAATACTGGTCTTAAAACATAGCTCGGTGGTATGAGTTTACTGGCCGAGTGGTGAGAATTGAAACTTGTCGTTACACTGGGGCAAAGGAGCATCCTGGGGTTTTCTGCTAATTAGAATATTGCAAACTTTCTAAATCTGTTAATGATAGTCGTCACTAACTTCCAGGTGTGCCCAGAAAGGATGGTCTTAGCCATTCAGAGTCAGAAAACCCTGCTTGTACGATACACAGATTGGAGTGCAGCTGTTGGGGGGGGAGGGAGAGGGGGTAGGACATGGCACAAGGTGACAATCTTCACTGTAGTTTCACTGTTGGACTTTAGAAACAGTTGATCTCTCCACGTGTAGAAAAGCTGGGCTTGTATGGGTTTAAATATTGCTTGTGAGACATGGCATGATCTCAAAGCAGCTTAGTGGTGACAGTGGAAAGAGGGCCTGTTTACTAAAGAAACCTGGTTCTGAATTACTGCTTACAGAGCTGGGATCTACCTAACTGCGTCTGTCCCTATCTATATACAGTGTAACATTATGGTGCGGTTCCCCCTCATCCCCACCCCCCCTCAATTGCGTGGTTATGCCTCAAAGTAAATGGAGATTGGAGCGGTGACAGGGTTGCCTGCCAGAACTTAGCTGCTGGGAATTCAGTTTCTCTAGTTGATTGCATTGGCATTTGGAATGCTCTGCAGATGAGACAGGTGATGGATGTGGACCTGTGCTCCAAGAAGAGCCATCCAATGAGGTTTTACTGTTACTTTAACTTGGAAAAGAGAGAAGTGGCCATAAGTGGAGTGCCCAGGTTTGAGTGGACTCATGGTAAAAGTTGACCTTGGTGATGCTTCATGCTGAACCTGGCCTTGAGGCTTCCTGGTCAGTCTAGGGAAAGTGGTGTCCCCAGGTTACCATATCACCACATGCCTGAACGGTTCAGGGACAGAATTTAGACCACCAGCTCTTTTCTGTACAGATGAATTGGTGCCAAACAGCCTAGAACTATTGTATTTCTGTTCTCATGCCCAGGCAACAATGGGCAGCCAAGTGGTGCCATGGGCATGAGTGGTGCGTGGAGGGAGGGAACCTCATCTAACTTTAAGCATGTGCTAGCACGTGACCCTGGGCAAGTCACCCAGCCCTCTGTTTGCTCACATGTAGAATGAGCTGGAGAAGGAATAGCAAACAACTCCAGGAGCTTCATGAGTGGTCCAGTACTACTGAAGAACAAAGCCCTCCCAGCACAACCCGGCAAGAAGAAACTTAGATGGACCAATTCCTGCTGCCTGACTGAAGTGTCTAGGCCACATTTGGAAAACTTTTTTTCCTGAAGGCATTTTTAGGTAGTAACAAGGTGGTCTGCAGAAGGTAATCCTGAGAAGAAAATTTTAAGGGGGACAATGGATACCCAGAGAAAGGTGGCACACAGGGTAACAGCCAGGGACGAGATGGCAAGGTTGATTTGAATCATCACAGGTTATTGAAAGCCTTGGAACTCCCCTAGTTGCTAGGGGAGGAGAGATGGAGATTTGCCAGGGCTGCCACGAGGGAGAAGGGTTAGCTTTGTTTTTGAGTAAGTTAGAATGCAGTTGGTTTTCAGCTTTGATAAGGGAAACTCCTAAGTGGAGTTGGAGCCCAGCCTCAGGCAGGAGGAACTTGGCAGTCTCCACTAGAAGACTAGGTCTTCATGTACGAGCCCCTGCTTGAAATGCTGAGAGCAAATAGTGGTCTAGGAAGGATGCTGGACTGCTGATCAAACCGAGTTAGGACCCTGAGGCCCAAGGAAGCTAGAGCTGATGATAACTGCCAGGCCAGTACAGTTCATTCAGACTTACTGAATGGCCTGCACACTACATGGATCTTGGCCTTATTTCATGTTCACTGGACTTGTCAAAATTTTCCCATTGGACATAAAGGCCTTTACTATTTTGTTACAGTTTGTGTCAGCCTTCATTCAAGAAACTTAATTCCCTCCTGCTTAATATTTTGTTATATTACTCAAGATCTTTGATTAAAAAGACCTGGATGTTATTGCTGGAATAAACACCCCCAAGCCTTATGATTCCTTTTTTTTGGGGGGGGGGGGGGAGAGCCAGGCAAAATTCTTAAGTTCATGAAGGGGGAGACTGCTTGCAGTCTGGGGTCTGACAAGTTCATGAGCATCAATGGGAGTAACAGAAGATAGAAATCACTACATGTTTATTCCATTAAGAAAAGTACAATTCATCTTTGCCTTTTCCTGAGGTGTAATCGAGGCAGTCCCGAAAGACTCATTTTGGCGCAGGGTTTTACAGTGATTTACCATCACTAGCCTTGTGCTCTCTCTCACCATGATGGCTCTTCTGATCATCTCTCTCCCTAAACGTGTCCAAAGCAGATCCTAACAGTCATACTTTCAACATCTTCTGGAAATGGCATACTTATAAACTCCCTATGTACCTTATGGAAGAGACTACTTAATTCAAAACAAAATAGCTTAAAGAAACAAAACAGCTTAAAGGCACATGGTAAAAGGTTTTGAAGGTGGCATCTATATAGCAAAACTTTGGAAATAAGGATTCTCTTATCATTTGAATGTGGTCAGTCTAGTTCTGCTAATTCATCTATTTCATCCTAATTCAATCACATAAGCAAATTCTTTTGGTTTTGAAAAGTCCTGGGTTTAAATGGAAAATTCATTGTTTAAAAAGGAGTTACCAAATAAAACCCTACACTAAAGATGCTTAAGTATTGAGAGGATAATTTTTTCTTTCAGAGCAGCAAAAAAATCAGATCAGGTGTTCAGGGGGAAAAAAAAATCCATTGGTTGATAATTAAGCACTTTAAAGATCTGAAAATTATACCTGTTTCCAGAGCAGGCCTAAAAAGAAGTATTAGTAAATAAAACTAATAAAATGAATCAGCAATGCCAGTTTGCTTAAGATTTCAGCATGGGGGGGAAGAGAGGGGAGAAAATTTGAAATTCAAGGGATTGTGGAACTGAATCTTGTAAATTAAAAGTAAACAAAATAAAAAAATATATTAAAAAAAAGATTTCAGTATAGATATATAGATTAAAAGTCTGAATAGCCACCAGCACATCCTCAGGGGGAAAAAAGCGCTAGTTTTCTACAAATACATAATTTATTTTCATAGCAAGAAGAGTACATAAGTATTCACAAAAAAATTTAAAAGTTGCTTTGGAAAAACTGACTGATCTGGACTCCAATGCTAACAGACTAAATGAAAAACAAACAAACCTGAAAATAAAATGAAAAAATCTGAAAAACTAAAGTCACTGGGGGAGCTGGACCTGAAGTGAGGAAGATCTGAGTTTAAATCCAGCCTCCGACACTTACTAGCTGTGTGACCCTGGTCAAGTCACTGAACTCTGCTTGTTTTCTTATCTGCAAAATGGTCTGGAGAAGGAAATGGCAAACCATTCCAGTATCTTTGCCAAGAAAATCTGGAATGGGGTCACAAAGAGTCAGAACTGAACAAGAACAAAAGATTGCTTTGAGTTTCGAGTCTATAAGAAAATATGGCATCTTTTTCTAACACGTAGGATTTTTTTTTTTGCTTGAAAGTGACCATCTTACAATAAAATGTAGCCACTACCCAAAATGCCTGGGTAGTTGCCCTATGCTTTCACACCCTGTCTTTGACTCAGAAATTCTGGTCCATCACCTTTTTGGGGGAGAGAAGGGGAGGCTGGTGGTGGTAGTGTGGTACCTACCCTATGATTAGCTGCTGAAAAACATGGCTGCCCCATATAGCAATACCCACTCTCAAACTAAACTTTTAAAGTCTTCGATTGAGTTTCTGGGTCAGTTAAATGTTAATTTGATCATTCAAGAACGAGCCCCACTGGACAGCAGCAGCCACCTAGGGGGCTAGAGTGTGCCAAGTGAGAAGGCACCAAGATTCAACAACAATTGTGTTCACAATTCCATTTCAGTTGGTAACGTGACCCCATTTGCCCGGTGTCCTTCACCAGTGTAACCTTCCCTCCAGAGAAGTCCATTGTATACAATCCCTCCCTTCATTTTCTCTCCTTTTCTTTTCGATTGTCTTTTTTAAGACTGGAAGTCATCAGGTCTTTGGGCACAATCAAAACACTGCCATCCTGTCCACAATGAAGAGCATACAGGTTGGGGTTGACAGGCCTGCCCTGGTCATCCATTAACCTACTGAAAACATCCCGGTAGATGTTGTGTAGCTTCTGTTTCATGAGGTGAAGCGACTTAGAGTACTGGGCCCTCTCCAGTTTAAGGCTTTCTCTTTTGGCTCTCAAGTTGCCCACGTCCTCCTCCAGGCTCAAAATCACATCCAATTTGCGTTTGCGGCAGTTCTGGGCGGCGACTTTATTTTTGCCCCTCCTTCGGATGTCACGGAGCAGGGACACCTGTGTGTCAGTCAGGAAGCTCTTGGCTAACATGCTGTTGAAGGAGTCAACAGGCATGCTGACAATTTCATCCATCGAGAAGGGAAGGCACAGGGTTTTGGCATGGTGTTCATCCTGGCTCAGGGCACTGCCTTGGTCACTAAGGTAGCCGTTCTTTTTTGCAGTCTGGGACTTCTGGGGCCAGGGAAGGAGAGGCTCCGATGATGGTGGACTTGGCAGAAGGCAGTATGTGTGGTTATGAAGAATATGTTCCACTGTAGGTTCTCTGGAATGATCTGAACCCTGAGGATGGTACAGCTCACTGGTCTCTGGCCAAAGACCTCCGATAGCTCCCTCTAGCTCCTGATGATCCAGAGATTCAGCATCACTGCTGTAACCCACAGCACCTTCATCATCACAAGGGGAAGCTGATGAATTAGGATTGGTCACAGATGTGCTGGTGTGGCTAGAATTTAAGGAAAGTCCAGAATCCGAATCTGGTTCTTCAAAAAGCTGGGAAACTTCCATCGGGTCAAAGCCCTCCTCCATGGCAAAAGATATTAAATTTATCTCATCAAATATATTTTCATCAAGGTCCAAGAGAAGGTCTTGGGGTGTTAAGTTCCTGATCCTACTCTCAGTAGATGGAAAAAGTCCTGCCCAGTCTGTCCCTGGAGGAGGAAGGGCATTGCTGGAATTCAATTGTAAGAATGCGTCCTGGGTCTGTGGATGTCTGGCTCTTAGGTCTCTTCTGGATGCCTCTGGGCACAACAACATGGCCTCATGGAGGCTTACATTGTGACTAATTGCCTGGCTGAAGTTCACGCTATACTGGCCGGGAGCGTCCACTCCATCACTGCTGCTGTTGCAGAGAAGCGGCAGGGGCTGAGATGCGATGCCCTGGAAGGGACGACAAAGCATAGACCTCTGACATCCTCCTTGGTAGCTGGAGGGAGGGTTTGGACTTTGGGGCAGAATTACACGTAAGCGGGGGGGGGGGGGGGGGGGGGGGGT
>CM053585.1:539550574-539590038 GCA_028646515.1 Pseudochirops corinnae
TATCACCCCTCTTATTCAGTCTGGTACTAGAAATGTTAGCAGTAGCAATTAGAGAAGAACAAGAAATCAAAGGAATCAAATTAGGCAAAGAAGAGACCAAGCTATCACTCTTTGCAGATGATATGATGATATACTTGGAGAATCCTAGAGAATCATGTGTCTCTTTAAAAAAAAAAAACAACTCATCCCCAGTGCTTAGCACAAAGTAATGCTTAAGAAATGCTTTTTTCAGTCATTCACCAAATAGATTTGGGTGTTCCCTCCAGGGCTGCAGACTGCCAGTACATCAATCAATTCATCCAAAAGCCTTTATTAATTACTGACTACTCGCCTGGCACTGAGCTGTGTTCTGCCTAAGCGTGCCCACCCATTCTTGTGGTACTCCTGTCCTCCCCTACATTTGCCTTATGGGGATCCACCCAAAGGGCAAAAGACTGCCTGGTTGGTAAGTTGGAAGTAGGGTCTCTGTCCTTCCCTGCCCCTTTCACTCTTTGCCTTGCATGATAGCATTGTCTGATTATGTATCCCTCCTGTAGAATGTAAGCTCCTTGTGGGCAGCTCTAGCACAAAGGCAGAATTGAATTTAAAAAATTAACTCCAATGTTATGAAAATCTATTTAGAAAACACAGCACAGATGTCCTATTCATATGGCATATTACACTGGACAAGCATTTTACATTCATGATCTCATTTGATCCTTATAAGAACCCTGCAAGGAAGGATATTATCTCCCATTTTACAGATGAGGAAACTGAGGCTCAGAAAAGGGAGAAATGACTTTCTTAGATTCACACACAATCAAGGCTGGAATTTGAACCCACCTCCGCTACACCAGGGTTTCTTAAACTGAGGTCTGTAAATTTCTTAAAAACAAAAACAAACAAAAACGAAAAAACAACCAACACTGTGATAACTGTATTTTTTTAAAAAATTATTTAGTATTTTATTTTTCCCCAATCATATGTAAAAACAATTTTTAACATTCATTTTTAAAAATCTGAGTTTGAAATTCTCTCCTTTCTTCCTGGCCCCCCCCCCCCATTGAGAAGGCAAGCAGTCCGATACAGGTTATACATGTGTAGTCATGCAAAATATTTCCATATTAGTCATGTTGGGAAAGAAAACAGACCAAAAAAAACCCCTCAAGAAAAATAGTTTAAAAAGTCTGCTTCAATCTATTCAGACGGCACCATTTCTTTCTCTGGGGATGAATAGCATTTTTTATCATAAATCCTTCAGAGTTGTCTTGGATTGATGCATTGCTGAGAATAGCTAAGTCCTTCACAGCTGATCATCCTACAATACTGTTGTTACTCTGTACACAGGACATGCCACTTTGCATCGGCTCATGTAAGTCTTTCTGAGAGCAGCCTGCTCATCATTTCCATCATAATCACATACCACAATTTGTTGAGCCACTCTCCAATTGATAAGCATCCTCTCAATTCCCAATTCTTTGGCACCACAAAAAGAGCTGCTATAGATATTTTTGTACATATAGGTCCTTTTCCTTTTTTTTTTTTTAATCTCTTTTTGGATATAAACCTAGTAGAGGTATTGCTAGGTCAAAGGGTATGCAACGTTTTATAGCCCTTTGGGCATAGTTCCAAATTGCTCTGAAGAATGGTTTAATCCGTTCACAACTCTACCAACAATGCATTAATATCTCACTTTTCCCACATCCCCTCCAACATCTGTCATTTTTCTTTTCTGTCCTATTAGCCAATCTAAAAGGTATGAGGCAGTACCTCAGAACTGTTTTAATTTGCATTTCTCCAATCAATAGGGAATTAGAGCATTTATTCATATGGCTACAGATAGCTTTGATTACTTCATCTGAAAACTGTTCATATCTTTTGACCATTTATCAATTGGGGAATGGCTTTTATTTTTATAAGTTTGACTCAGTTCTCTACATATTTGAGAAATGAAGTCTTTATCAGAGAAATCTGCTCCAAAATATCTTTCAGTTATGATTGCTAGCCGTATTTTCCTTCATCCTATCCCCCCTCCTCCTGTTTATTCTATTCTCTCTCTCCTTTTACCCTGTCCCTCCTCAAAAAATTTTCACTTCTGGCTACCCCCTCCCCCAATCTGCCCTCCCTTCTATTACCCCCCCCCCCCCATCCCCTTTCCCTTCTATTTTCCTATAGGGTAAGATAGATTTCTATAGCCAACTGAATGTGTATGTTTATTCCCTCTTTGAGCCAGTTCTGATGAGAGTTAAGGGTCACTCACTCCTCCTCCCCTCCCCCATCTTCCTCTCCAATGTAAACGCTTTTTCTTGCCTCTTTTATGTGAGATAATTTAACCCCATTCTGCCTTTCCCTTTCTCCCAGTGCTTTCCTTTTTCTCACCCCTTAATTTCATTTTTTAGATATTGTCCCTTTACATTCAACCCACATCCATGTCTATATATCTACTCCTTCTAACTATCCTAATGAGAAAGTTTTGATGAGTTACAAGTATCAACTTCCCAAGTAGGAATGTAAACAATTTAACCTTATTAAGTTCCTTATGATTTCCCTTTCCTGTTTACCTTTTAATGCTTCTCTTGAGTCTTGTATCTGAAAGTCACATTTTCCATTCAGTTCTGGTCTTTTCTTCAGGCATGCTTGAAAGTCCTTCATTTCACTGAATATCTATTTTTTCCCTGAAGGGTTATACTCAGTTTTGCTGGGTAGGTGATTCTTGGTTGCAATCCTAACTCCTCTGCCCTCTGGAATATTATATTCCAAGCTCTCTTATCCTTTAATATAGAAGCTGATACATTTTTGGTTATCTTGACTATGGTTCCATGATATTTGAATTGTTTCTTTCTAGCTGTTGCAATGTTTTCACCTTGACCTGGGAGCTCTGAAATTTGGCTATAATATTCATGGGAGTTTTCATTTAGTGATCTCTTTTAGGAGGTGATCTGTGGATTCTTTCAATTTCTATTTTACCTTCTAATTCTAGAATATCACAGCAGTTTTCCTTGATGATTCCTTGAAAGGTGATTCCTTCTCCTTGTTGGCTTTTTGGACCTTTTCCATTTGGCCTCACCTCATCTGTTTTTTTAAGTAATTATTTTCTTCAATATTTTGGGGGGTCTCCTTTAGCAAGCTGTTGACTAGTTTTTCATGATTTTCATGCATCACTCTCATTTCTCTTCCCAATTTTTCTTCTACTTTTCTTATTGCACTTTCGAAATCCTTTTGTGTGATCATGCACGCATGCACGCGCGTGTGTATGTGCACACACACACACACACACACACACACTACACATGCTGCCTTACTTGGCCACACCTCTAAATTGAATTGGTTAAAACTCTGAGTTACAAAAAACTAACAGTATGTCCTAAAAAAACAAAACTAAAAAGTGTCATCCTTGCAGTCTGAGCCCGTTTTCAGGGGCAGATCAGAATTCCTTGGACTTAGCCCATTAACTGTTTCCACTTCAAAGGTTGTTGTTCAAAACCCAATTCCCTTAAACAGGTTAAACATTCCTCTTGTAACCTTGTTTGGGGCCCCATACCTGCCTTGGCAGGTATTACGGTCACATGATCCCATTCCAAAGACTTTGCTCCCCAAGTTCATGTAAATAAGGGTGACTGAGGACCTAGAGACTGGAAGGATCTCAGCAAGCAATGAATTCAGTACCCTTGTAATGGATGAGGAAACTAAGCCCCAGACAGAGGAGGGGATGCCCCCGTACCAGGTGTGGAAAAGGCCAAGCTGGGGCTCAGACCCAGACTCTCAGATGGGATGATGATTCTGCTGCTCCTTCTGCTGCCCTGTGGGTCCAACGACATGTCTAAATATCCAGCCCTGACCTGTCTCCTGAATACCATCTGGCGTCGCGCTACTATCGCACATTCTTAGATGGCTCGACCTAGGGATCCCAAGCTCACCTTGTCTACAATGGAAGCTGGGCTCTTTTCCTCAGAGCCCTCCCATCTTTGCTTCCTCTCAGGCCTCTGGGATGGTACCTTTGGCTCCATCCTTACGCCCACCCTATGCATCCAATTATGTCTTGTTTCTCCCTTTGTGGCATCACTTGGGAACATCTCTTGCTCCACTCACAGCCCACCCCTCATCATCTCCCCTGGCCTAACAATATGGCTTTGGGGATGGGGGGGGCGAGGCTGCCTGCCTCAAGACTCTCCCCATTCCTGGCCAGCCTCCCCTCAGCTCATCAAAGTGGCCTTCCTGAAGCAATATCATCCTCCCCAATACCATAGTGGGTTACCTCTTCCTCTCAAACCCTTCTCCTTCCTCTCTTTCTGGTCTTCTACACAGCGACACTGGCCTCTCTGCTGCCCATATCCTGGATCTTTTCACTGGCTGCTCCCTATAACTGCAATACTCCCTCTCCTCATCTCTGTCCCCCTCCTTCCCTCACGTTCCAGCTAAAACCCCGCCTTCTGCTGGAAACCTTTCCTGGTCTCTATCTCTGGGGTGCACATAGGTGATTGCATGTTCTCTGCCCTCATGCATTAGACAGGGAAGGGACAGTTTTTTCCTCTTCTTTGTATTCTGCCTGGCACATAGTAGGTGTCTGATGGAGGCTTTCCCCTACTATGCATTTTCTCCAAAATACATCCTCTGCCACACTCAGGAGATCTTCCCCATTTCCTGCTCCTGACATGAGGCCAGGCATGGGCAGCTGAGGTGTCTGTCTTGGCCTGGACCCCTGGGGCTTCCCCCTCCACCTGCCCCAGCCCTACAGAAGAGAGAAGGAGCTGGCAAAGACCTCTGCCTCCTTCTCCTGGGTCAAAGGTACTTGGGCCTAAAATGGGAAACTTTTTTTTTTTTTTGCTTTTTGGAGGGCAATTAGGGTTAAGTGACCCGCCCAAAGTCACATGGCTAGTAAGTGTGTCAAGTGTCTGACGTCACATTTGAACTCAGGTCCTCCTGACTCCAGGGCCGATGCTCTATTCACTGTGCCACCTCGCTGACCCAAATGGGAAACTTTTAAGGAATCCTCCTCCCACTTTTCAGTCCTGTAATGAATAATTTTTGTCTCCCTTCAAGCACTGACTCCTTGATCAGAGAAGTCGGATAACAACATTTACGAAGCCTACTATGTGCCAAGTGCTTTTCCAAATGTTCTTATTTGGTTGTTTCACTGTTGATTATCATCTTGTTTGATCCTCACAGCAACCCTGGAAGGTAGGTGCTATTAGTATGTGCATTTTACAAATGAGGAAACTGAGGCAAACAGGGTTAAATGACTTTCCCAGGGTCATACAACTAATACGTATCTGAGGTCGAATTTGAACTTAGGACTTAGGATTCCAGGCCCAGACCCCTGGCTGCCCCATAAACATAAAAACGTTAGGGTAAACAGATATGGTTTTCCCACTGACTGCTGTGTGGCTCTGGGTCAATCTGTTTTTAATAAATATGGGTGGGGGTGGGGGAGAGAATCATCAGGATTAGGGAGGGATTCTGGGGCCTTGTCCCCAACACCCTGTTTGGGCTGAAACTGCTGTCAGGCATCATCCTTTGTAAAGGTAGGGGAAAGAGGTGGGGGTCCAGGGGTGTGGAACGCGGCATGTATTGTCAGATCTGTTTCTCAATGTATTCATCAGTTTCTCAATGTTTTCTTTTTTTTTTTTCCTCTTTAAACTATATTCTTATTTGTTTGTTTGCTTTATAGGATGGATCTCTGGGTGAAGGAGGGGGAAGGATACAGGGGACAATATAGCTGATGTATAAGGTTTGGTTTTTTAATTTTAATTTTAATTTTATTTTTTTGCTTTTTGGAGGGGGGAAGGCAGGGCAACTGGGGCTAAGTGACTTGCCCAAGGTCACATGGCTAGTAAGTGTTAAGTGTCTGAGGCAGGATTTGAACCCAGTCCTCCTGACTCCAGGGCCAGTGCTCTATTCACTGTTCCACCTAGCCTCCCCATAAGATTTGTTTTTAAAAGAAAACTTTTTTCTTTATTAGAAATTAAGGTGGAATAAGGGAAGTGAGTCCTGGGAGGTCCAACTTTACTGGACTGTCACTGCACGAGATACATGAGCTGGGCAGGTGCTGGTGGTCCTGTCACAGCTGTGGAATTGTCACTATTAGAACATACACTGCACTGAAGGTCAGCTTAGCAGGGCAGGCTTGGGTGCACAGCGGGCTTGCTGCTGACAAGTGTAGCTGTGTGATTGCGGGCGAGTCACTTAACCTCGCAGTGCCTGTTTCCACAGCCTATATTTTAACATCATTGGTTTCCTTTATAATCCTATGCATGTTATTTTATGCACTTAAAAGCATTATTCCGAGCAGGGCTCCTCTGGTTTCACCAGACTGCCAAGGCGGGGTCCATAACCCAGAAAAGGTTAAGAACTTTGTGGATTTACTGTCTGCATGATCTTAGTCCAGGCCCTTCATTTCCCCGTCTCAGAAGATGAGGAAGTTGAACTCAGTGACTTTTAAGGTCCCTCCCTGCTGTGATGTAGAGACATGGCCCATGAGCCGAGGCTTCAACAGGATCTGACTTGTAAGAAACCTGAGAAATGCCACGGAAGGAACCTTAATGATCACATTTTAATGGGGGCAGTGGACGAGGGACGGAGGCAGGACATGGGGAAGGGGCTGGGACAGCTGGAGGAAGGGAGGGTTAGCCTTGAGAAAACCTGAGATAAGTGTTGCGTGAGTGTGTGTGTGTGTGTGTGTGTGTATGTGAAAGTGAGTGTGAATGGATGCATGTGAGTGTGTAAGTTCAAGTGTGAGCAGGAGTGTGTATATGTGAGTATGGAAATATGTGTGTGAGAAGATGTGCAGAAGAGTGTGAATAGGAGTGAATTTGTGTGTGTATAAGTATGAGTATGAGTGAACATGTATATGAATGAGTTTGTGTGTGTGCGTGTGAAGCAGGGGGCCGGATGGTGCAGCAGGCAGCGCACTGGACTTAAAGAGTGTGAATCCTGCCTCAGAGATGTTGACAGCTGCGGATAAGTCAGAAACTTCTCAGTCTTGAGTTTCCTCATCTGTGAAATGGGATGATAGCAGCACCTACCTCAAAGGGTCGTTGTGAAGATCATATGAGACATTTGTAAAGTGCTCTGCAAACCTTACAGTGACACCTGTGTCTAAGCTGTCATGATGATATGGAAAGGGCTAAAATATGGAAGAGAGGTAGTATCTGGCACAAGGACCAGGTGGTAGAAATAACAGGACGGGGTGGGAGTGGAATTAAGACCAATTTAAATCAGAACTTCACAACCAGGGAAGTACAGAAATGGATGAGACTACCCTGTGAGGTGGTGAGCCCCCCATCACTGTGGTATTCACACAGAGGTTCTGTGACCACTTGACAGGGTGCCAGAGAAGGAAGGTCATATATTGTGGTTTTGGGGGCGGGGGCTGGAATAGATGAGCTCTGGGATCCCTTCCAACGCTGGGATTCTATGGGGTGACTCACTTGTCTCCTTACCTGCAGCTCTCAGAATGAGAGGAAATTCTGCCATCAGAGTGGTTGGGGACAGGCCCTGTTCCTGGCTGCAGTTGTCCTGACTCTGACCTCCCGCTGACTGCTCCCCACAGAGCACTAACGCCACCAAGCTCTCTGGGCTCAATAATCAGTGGTCAGAAAGGCCCACCTGGGCCTGGGCAGTCCTGGGTCCTGATCTCACTTCTGATCCTGCTGCTAGGTCTGTGACCAACCCCTCTGACCTTCAGTCTCCTCATCTTTAAAGAGGAAAAAAGACCTAACCCTCGTACCTGCTTCACCAGGATGGTGGCAGGAGCTAATCTACCTTAAGTGCTTTGTAAAAGTTATCCCACAGCTGTCAGCTCCCAGGAATGAATGGACTCATAGGCAGCGACCTCACAGGCCCATTTACTATGGATGTGGAAACTGAGGCTCCTAGGGGTGGCGTTGTGCTCATAGTCACACGATTTGTAGGGCCAGGGTTTGAACTTGGGTCATGGGGTCACAGAGATGGATCTGGAAGGGGCCACCGAGTCCAACCCCCTTGCCCAGAGTCATGAGGGCCCTAAGTGACAGAGCTGGGGAGGATGCCTCCTCTCCCACATCCCTGACCACTCCCTTTGGGAGCTTGGCAAGGCTGCCATGCAGGGAGGACACAAGGCTGACCCCTGGGCTCCCTCCCCATGCCCCTCAGCCCCAACAGCCAAGGGTTCCCCTGTTTACCTCCAGAGAATTCTCCATAGGAGGCGCCATCAAATGGAAGAAGTCTTCCAGAGATGAGGCTGTGTCCATCTCGGCCCCATTGCTCTGGAAAAAAGATAGAAAGAGGGATGATTTTTTGAGGCTGCTGGCTCAAAGGAGCTGCTCTGAATGGGAGGAAGGGCCCAGGAGTCCTGTGTCCAGGCTCCTGAGGCACCAGGGGCAGCCAGAGAGGGGCAGCTAACCCCCCGCCCCCCACTTCGCTTCCCTTGCAGCCCAAGGCCCTCTGAGGGGAAGATGCCCTTGGGAAAGAAGGCTTCTCGTAGGTTCCTCATCTCTCAGGTCATGGGAGAAAATCTGCCATCGTCCTGCTTATACTTGGTCAGCCAGGGCAGGACCTCTTAATGGGGGGCACTGTTTCATTATAACTGGTTCCTGTTGTCATACTATGTATTTCATTTTATGCACGATAAGAAAGGATCTGTAGGCTTCCCTCAGCCCTTTCCTGTTCTGCATGAGGAAACTGAGTCCTAAGTGACTTGGCCTGCCTGCGCAGATCACACACCTTAGCTATCTCTACTGATAGGACTGTTCTCTCCCCCATTAGAATATAAGCCCCTTGAGGGCAGGGCTTTTTGTCTTACTTAGGACCTTCAGTCCTCAGCCCAGGCCTGGCACTTGGTAACTCATGTGCCAAGGTCACACAGGATCTAAACCCTGGTCCTCTCACTCCAAATTCAGAAATCTGTCCAGTGCCCTGTACACAGCTCTTCCCTGCCACAGTGTACAAGGTCTTATGTCTCTGTTCCTCTAGGTTCGGGACCATGTGATCCAGGGATAGGACCCAAAGCCAGACTCTCTCTATCACCAAAGACCAGCCCCTTCTCAGGAATGGACCAGCATCTGAAGAATGCTCATGGCCTTGGCATTTCCTGACGCTATTTTAAAGCACATCAAAGCCCATTGGAGATGTTCAGAGAACTCGGTGTACTCCAAGGAACAAAGGATGCCTTTAGGCCAGGCCAGTAGACAAGGGTGAGCTCTTCTGAAGAGGCTGACCTTCCTAGTAAAGGAGGGGGTGGGCATGGGCCACACAACCGGGACTCAATGTGCCTTTCATCGTTCTTGATGGCAGACATTCCCAGCTCCATTTCTACACGTGGGCGAGAGACCCGTCCTCAGAGTGAAACTGTGGGATTGTTCTAGAAACAAAAGGCAGCCTCCCTTGCCCCCGGCACAAGGACGCTGACCCCGAATCTGCCAGTGACCAGAGAACGCAGGCACCTGGTATCTCTGTGAGTCCATCTCCTCATCTGTAGGGAGTTTTCACCAGTGACTCAGATGAAGTCACGGTGAGATGCCTGCGCAATTTGCAGGTGGTGCAGAATCATAGAATGCGAGAGCTACGTGGGCCCTGAAGGCCCTCTAGCCCATCAAAAGTCTACCTGTATAAGAATTCCTTCTACAGTGTGGTTTACAAGTGGTCAGCCCACCTCGGGTCGCCACCCCTAGAAAAACAACTCCGGGCACTTCTTCAGGGCCAGGAAAATCTCACGGTTCATTCTCTGGAAAAGAAATCTACTCATTTTTATAACCTCCAGAAACCTAGCATCATCGAATGTCAGAGGTCAGAGGACTTTAGAGACCTGGAATCAGGAGGACCTGAGTTCAAATCCTGCCTCAGGCACTTGCTAGCTCTGTGACCCTGGTCCCCTAATTTAATTCTGCCTTATCTGTGAAAGGGGGATAATAACAGTGTCTATGGCCCAGGACTATCATGAGGGTCAAAGGGGATAATGTGTGAAGTACTCCGCCAACCTTGGAGACGTAAAGGCTAACTGTTTATCATATCATCACATCGTTACAAATAATTATACACTTATTAAATCTCTATATTTACTCATGATGGTGTATTACAATATGATACAATTACATTATTATTACATTATAATAACATATCACGAATAGTGACAGGGGCTAACGTTCATATGCCGCTTGCTCGGGGCCACGCCCTGCGCTAACGGCTTTGTCACAGTTAGCTCGTTTGACCCTCACAACACCCCTAGGAAGTGCTATTGTGGACTCCGTTTTACTGATGAGGAAGCTGAGGCAGGCAGCGGTTCCGTGACTGAGCCAACGTCACCAAGGCCTAATGATATTAAGATAATCATAAGAAAATGGTAGAGCCAGCCCTCGAACCCAGGACCTCTGATACCAGCTCTAGCACCCTCCCCCCTCCTATTCAGTTCTAGAGGCAGCTTTTAGGAAGGTCACTGAAAAGGTGCTGAGCATGCAGAGTTGGGGACGGACTAGAAAAATAAGTAATTAATTAAATTACTAAAAATGATTTAAAATTAAGTTGCTGAAATGATGCCTTAAATAATGAAATAATTAATGGTTAAATGACCTACAATAATCTCTAAAAACAATCAGGTAAGTCATGATTAAAGTGGGAAGCCCGAAGGGAGCCCCCGGACCTGCAGAAAAGCTCAGGCAGTGGGCACGACAGCTCTCTCTAAAGACTGAGTGAGCGGCCAGATGAAGACCTGGCCTTGTTCTGTTTGGTTCCAAAGGGCAAGACTGACGACCGAGGATTCCTGGGGAAGGGAGGCAGGGCAGCCGGGCTCCCCTGGCTGGCACTGGGGGCACCATCGGGCTGCTGGGTGTTTGCCAGGGGGCGAGGAATTGGGCAGAGGAGGAAGACAGTGAAGCCTGGCAGTGAGGGTGAAACAGGAAGGCTGGACAGAGGCCCTGGGACCCAGATCAGAGGCTGTGTGGGGAGGGACCCTGGGCACGAGGTGGGTGGGAAGGATAAGGAATTCAAACTGGAAAAGAGAGGCCCAGGGAGGGACTGGAAGGGAGATACAGCTGGGTCTCAGGAACTCGCATTCCTGACTGAAGATCAAAGTTTTTCTTTAGTGGACTGAGGAAGGGTGACCATTCATTTGTCCCCATATATCCTAACTGAGCACCTGTGCCTAGCAGGGCTGGGAGAGAAGAAGCAATTAATCCACATCGATTCAGCACCTACGGTATGCCAGGCACTGAGCTAAGCCCTGGGATGCAAAGAAAGGCAAAAGACAGACCCTGCCCTGAGGGAGCTTGGAGTCTAAGGGAGAAGTGGGAAATAGAGACCAGGCAGTAGAAAGTTTGAGCCCTGCCTGCCTTCAGGGAGCTTAAGACAATTGGAGAGGAAAGGGAAACTCGGGAGGGGAGGTAAACAAAGACACAAGTCAGACTGAGAAGGAGTCGGGGTGGCCTGTGCATGCTACTGGCTTCCACAGAAGAGTAAAAGACCAGAACCACTGGGGTCACATAACAAAAACGGCTGGAAACACCAGACTGCTGTCTGGCCGAAATGAGGCCACTGGCCTTTAACCATTTCTGTATCACGGGCCCCTTAGACAGGGGTCTGATGGAACCTATGGGCCCCTTCTCAGAATCAGGTTTTTAAATGCAAAAACAGAATAATAGAATACAGGGGATTAAAAAGCTGATCACAGGGAAATGAGGATGTAATTTTTTCCCCATCTAAGTTCATAGATTTCCTAAATCTATCCATGGACCTCCTTGGGGTTCATGGACCCCAGGTTATGAAGCTCTGGTTTAGACCAGCATTTCACACCGTATACAATTATCTCTTCTACGTAGCGACTTTCTCCATCTGGGTCTTGACATATCAAGGGGGGGGCATAAGACATTAAGTGGGAATTTTTGAGGAGTTTTGCGAAAGCTGCAGATGACACAGAAAAAGATTAGAAACTCAGAAATGCATAAAATATAAGTATAGTATTGTATAACATCAACATATTTTATCTTTCAATACTGAAAGGATTCCACAAAAGAAAAAGAAGAAAATTCAGACTTCTCTGGTACAAAGGGAGGGCCAAAAAATTTGACTCGGACTTTGCAGATTGTAAGGATACGGCACCCCCAGCCTCAGAGACGTGGAAGGGACTGCAACAAGCTCCAAATGGATAGTTGCCCTGCATACAGAAGGCCACATCATCATCATCATCATCATTTTAAATAGAGCAGCAAAGCAGGAGATCCCTTTGACAACTATGGTAGTTGTCAAAGAGGAAGAGTTCATTCCTGAGGAAGATCACAGAAAATGCAGTGAACTGCTTTAATTACTTAAAATTAAAGAGCTTCTGCACAAACAAAATCAATGCAGTTAAAATTAGAAGGGAAACAACTGACCAAGGAGCATTTTGCAGCACAATTGCCCCAATTATCTGTAATAAAGTTCTGACATCTAAAATATATAAAGAATATATATAAAGGGATGGCTAGGCGGCACAGTGAAGAGAGCACTGGCCCTGGAGTCAGGAGGACCTGAGTTCAAATCCAGTCTCTGACACTTAACATTTACTAGCCGTGTGACCTTGGGCAAGTCACTTAGCCCCAATTGCCCTGCCTTACCCCTTCCAAAAAGAAAAAGAAGAAGAAGAGGAAGAATATATATGAACAAAAGCCATGCCCCAATGGATAAATGGTCAAAGAAAGGAAGAAGTCCAAGTTCTTAACAGCTGTATGAAAAAAAAGTGCCCCAAATGATTAATAATAAATGGAAATACAAATTGAAATAACTCTTGAAGTTCTAGAGCCCGCAGATCAGCAGAGATAATGAAAAGGAAAAGTGTTGGGAAAACTGAGGAAGGAAGGACCTTGTTGGCAAAGCTGTGAATTGGTTCTGCCGTTCTGGAAAATGAAAAATGATCTGGAACTCTCTCCCAAAGTCACAAAACTGCCAACTCTCCTTGACGAAGCGCGCTGTTACTGGGCTCGTACCTCTGAGGGAGGGAAGGAACCATGTTTATTATGGCAGCGCGGTTAGTCAAAGCTCGGGAGCTGAGAGGGTGCCTGGCACCTGGGAGGCGTCTGGACAAATTACAGGCTATGAATGTAACAGAATATTATTGTGCCATAAGGAACGATGGACTGGGCGGATTCAGAGAAACCTGGGAAGACCTGCACGAATGGATGCACGTGGGCGTGAGAAGAACCAGGAGCGCAGTTTGTATAATAACTACAACACAGTAAACAGAAACCTCAAAGAGCGTTTAAATGCCGGCTGCTGTTATCACTGAAAATTATTTGGAAAGACTTAAGAACTCTTATCAACACACTGACCATATCACTAGATACTGACGTTATCACCACACACATCACTACAGAGGACCAATGATACAGCATGGAACCGGGTTGAAGGGGGTTGTCAGACTGACACAGAGATGATGGGGGACTCAGGGACCAGAGACAGACACTTTGGGACACGACTGATGTACAGGTTTGTTTTACTTCACTACAGGTATTAATTAAATGAATGTGGGTTTGTTTGTTTTTTAAGTTGTGGGAGTGGGGAAGAAAAGTGGACCTTTGTATCAGTTTTTGTTGGAGGAGCAATTGGGGTTAAGTGACTTGCCCAAGGTCGCATGGCTAATTTTGTGTTAAGTGTCTGAAGTCACATTTGAACTCAGGTCCTCCTGACTCCAGGGCTGGTTCTCTATTCACTGCGCCACCTAGCCGCCCCATGTATCAAGTTTTTTTTAGTGCATAGAACAGAGGGAGGTTCAAAAGCAGACAGATAAGCAGAACAGCTTTCAAAAACTAATAGGCTGAATTATGATAGTCTTTTTTAAAACTGCCATCTGTGCAGAATCTATCTGGAGCTTCATGTACAAGCTCTTCTTCTGTTCTCCTGTGTATTGGAGATGTAATAGATAGAATGGATACAATGCTGGGCCCGGAGTTCAAATCTAGCTGCAGACATTTAGTAGTTGTGTGACTCTGGGCAATTAACCTCTGTTTGCCTCAGTTTCTTTAGCTGTAAAAAGAGCACCTGCCAGGTGGCGCAGCGATTAGAGCACCAGACCTGGAGTGAGGAAGATCAAAAGTCCAATCTGGCCTCAGACGCTTCCTGGCTGAGTGACCCTGGGCAAGTCACCCAATCCTGTTGGCCTCAGTTTCCTCATCTGTAAGATAGCCAGAGAAGGAGATTGAAAACTGCTCCAGTATCTCTGCCAAAATAACCCCAAATGGGGTCACAGAGAGTCAGACAGCACTGAGATGAGTGAATAACGACATTATCTCCCAGGGTGTTTGTGATTATCAGATGAAATCATAATCCCAGGCACAGTGCCTGGAACATAGTAGGTGGGCACCCTTTAAATGTGAGCTACCAAGTAGGAAACAAAAAATGAAAATAAAAATTTATTATATCCTATTAATATATTACATAGGATTACACGATTTTATTTCCTTAGGGAAGGCTGACGGTGTGCCAGAGAGATCCTCTCTGGACAAGAACGTCCAGGATGAGAGAGGTGGGTGGGTGTTGGCGAACGTGCCCACCTATGGATCAGGGGTCCGCCCTGATGCTTCACTTGGGAACTCTGGTATTTCCCTCAACATCAATGCAAACACCTTTGGCTACCAGGCTCTTGGGAACAGGGGGCTATGAAAATGACTTTCCAAGGGAAGGAGATGGGGACCAGAGTTGAGGTGGTCTCTCAGCCCTCTGTGTGGAAGCAACTGAGAGCAGTGGAGGAATTCTTGAATCACAAGGAATTTTGGGACCCAATAAAAGAAAACTTGATTAAGCCAAGCGGGAGTTACAGGTAAGGAGCATCAATGGCCAAAGCAGCAACGGAAAGGAAAGAGGCCAACTGGACTTTGCCGGAACTGTGAGTTATGCGGACTGTGCAGAGGGACCAACCCTCTATCAGCCCTGAGATGTTTTGTTTTGTTTTGTTTCTCCTTTCAGGAAGCATCCCTTTTAGGGTGCTACTGCAATTCTGGAAGGCTGTATTGGTGCCTGAGAAGATTCAGAGGAAGGAAGGCTTGGCAGAAGAAGAAAAAGGAGGAGGAGAAAGTCATTACAACATTTAAAAAAAAAGAAAACAGAAAAGAAGGAAGCTCTGAAGGAGACACAAGCAAATGGACAGCTTTGAAACTGGGGTGTCGAATTTATTATTTATTATCTTTTAATATTATCGACACACAATATATTAAGCATGCATTATTATATAAATAAATGTATATAATATTATGTAAATATATTTTAATAACAGAAATATACTTATATATTTATATTACTATACCCATATAAATATATTTATATAGCATATTTATTATATTATATGAATAATGTATTAATCTAAGAATTTATCTTTTTAAAATTCGAACTGCACCTAACAGAGGCTTGCAATTGTTGGTAGAATCCTCTTTTTCTGTTCTTCTGTGTATATGGAAATGTTCCAGTTGGTTGACGATTGTCAAGTTAAAAATAGCAAGAAAAGAAAGTTGTTTTTAAAAAATCAAGCGACTCTGTGATTTCCTTGCTAGGGGGATGGACTAATCTTTGTTTTTTTCTTTGTTTTTTATTATCAGGGGAATATTAATTTGGGTCTCAAGATGCTTGCACAGTCTGATGAGAGGGCATGAAAGGGGTCCATACTCTGGTAAGCTCCAGTGCTTTCCCCTACTGTGAGGACCCGAACCCAAGGGTGGTACGGTCAGGGCAAAGGGGTTCCTCGGGAAGGGGGGGGGCCCACCTAGGGGGCAAAGAGAAACGTCTTGAATGTTTATGGCCTTTGCTGTGAATCCTTTGAAGTTTCACTCCTGATTCCCCAGACTTATTTCTCTACTCAGCAACCGCGGGCCCTGGAATATGCCTGTGTCCTTTTGGCCCTCCTGGTCCTCCAGACTGGTTGGTTCCTCCTGGAACCTCTATTTTAAGAAAGTGGCAAGGCCACTCCATGTTTGCTCCTTCATTCTTCTCTAAAACCTGGTCCTGACTCTCTGGATTACTTCCTCCACCATCTCCTCCGTCTGCCCCCTCAGCTTCCTCTGATACGGTTTGTTTTTAAAAAATTATTTACTTTTAGTTTACAAGCTTCGAGTTGCAGATTTTCTCCCCCTCCTTCTCCTCCTTCCTTCCCCCCCATGGCGGCATGCAATCGGATATAGGTTCTACAAACACCTTCACATTAAACATCTGTCGAGTGGTAACGAAGAATTATAAACCAAGGGAATGAAAAGTGAGAAAGAAGGAAAGAAACAAAACGAAACACAAACGAGAGACAGCGAGGAGTTTGCTTCCATCTGCGTTCAGACTCTAGCTCTTTCTCTGGGTGTGGAGAGCCCTTTCCACGGCGAGTCTTTTGGAGTGGTCTCATAGCCTTGCACTGCCGAGAGGAGTCGAGTCCATCAGTCAGTCATCACAGCTGATGGGTGTCTTACCCCAGGAGAACGGAAGTCCCCAGAGGGCAGGGACCATCTCTCTTTTTGCTTGGATTTTTATTTTCAGAGCCTGCACATAGGAACCACTTAATGCTTGCTGACTTAATTAAAATTGGTTTTATATTTTGTTGAGCTGTTTTCAGTCATGTCTGACTGGGAGTGACCCCATTTAGGGTTTTCTTGGCAGAGATACCAGAGGGGGTTTGTCATTTCCTTCTCCAGCTCATTTTACAGATGAGGAAACTGAGGCAAGCAGGGTGAAGTGACTTGTCCAGGGTCACAAAGCTAGGAGAATATATATATGTATATAAATATATGTATATACACACGTACACATATACATATGTATACATATATATTTAAATACAGGCAAACATAATGAAATCATAAAGGAGCATCATGAACATAACTCTCTCCTGTCTCTAAGAGGAAGAGCCAGGAATTGCTCCAGCTGGGCAGAGGGAGGACAGCAATGCCCGTAAAGCTGGACAATGGACTGATCAGTGGTCATTGGAGGCGATGGGTCAGAACCATTGTTTACTAAGCAGATGCCTGTACAAAGAAGAGGAACAGGCCAGTCATGTGAAAACAAAGGGAAGCAACAGCAGCAGGAGAAAAAGTGGAGTTGGGGGAAAAAAGAGGGGTGCCAAGGGGTCAGGAAAGAGGGCAAGGTGACCCGTGCTGGTCACAAGGCCAGGTTGGGAGCAAGTTTTTGTGACAGACCCAGAAGTGCTTCCGAGGCCAGACTAGGGGAGGCTCTTTAGAGCTGGCTGAAGACAAAACCATTCTGAATGATAATTCTTCAAAAGTTAATATGCAGGGTTTAAAAAACTTGACTTTAAAAAATTCTTAACTTAATATAGTTGAACATTTCAGTATTCCAAGTAGAACACAACATTTGACTACGTATTAAAACAGAAATTTCTCTTCCATAATACATAGTTTATGACCCCCAAATTTTCTTGCATTTTAATGATGTTTATTTTTACCTGCTGGAAGTAGAGATTGAGGAGAGGAAAACGGATATCACCTAGAAGAACTCTAAGAAGAGAACATTGTTTTCCAGTTCATCAGGCAGGGGAACACCCTAAGATACTGCCCAATACCCTGTTTGTTTCAGCAGATTAAAAGGTTCATATGTTGGAACCATCTACACAGGGAAGGCCAAGTGGATGAAGAATGTCTATTCAACAGAATATGACTTCAGATGGATGATGAATTGGTCCCAAGTCTTTCTAAGAGGAGAGTACACTGGATTTCCTCCTGGAAAGTGAAAGATTCCCAACATTCCACTATAATGGCAAGGCATGGAATAGATAGGGTTGACTGAGAAAGGGATAGGCATGGGACCTGGACCTGTGGTTTATTAGTATAAGGAACTCCCAGGTGAGGAGACTCCTTTTACCAATGCAATTGGGCACCTTCTCTGAAAAAAGGTAGTTTCAAAGACTTGCCTAGATGAAGTGATTTGCCCAAGGAAATTTCTCTGAAGAATTAAAATGAAAAGTACACCAAGGGCTCAACTAATATCCTTATGGAGTCAAGAGGACTCAAGAATGGCTTAGATGGGCTGCACTCTCCACCAATGGAGGGAATGTCCACAGTGATGAGATTAAAGATCCACTGGAGCATTTAGTACAGGAAAGACAGCCAGGGGCTGAAGGGACCAGGGAATTATAGAGTAGGTCTGGACAGGCAACTGAAAAAGTGGTGTGAAAATCAGCTCACCATGAAGCACCCCCTATATATATGTGCGTGTGTCTGTGTGTGTCTGTGTGTGTGTGTGTGTGTGTATATAAATTATATATGTAAAATTATACATATACATATACACACACACACATACAGGGGAGTATAGGAAAGTAAGCTGGAGGGAGGGTTGTAGAGGGCCTTCAGTATAAAGACTAGGAATCTAGTCAGCATCCTGTCTGGGAACGAAGGTTTTAGGATTGGAAGGTATATATTTCCTTGTTGGACCCCAGTCTGAACTCTGCTCCCTTCCTTAATTCAGCCGTGAAGGCGGAGTCCTTCCCAGGTTCAAGGTACCTTTCAGGTTCGCGCTCCTAAAACTATTGCTCACGGGCCCCCACTACTGAAGACTGCCTTTGGTATCAGCCAGAGGACACAATTAACTCAAAGTGAAGGCATTTACTGAGATTTTATCATAAGAACAGGAACTATAAAACATCCTAAACTTGGGCCTCCTGCAAGTATACAGAGCGTCACGGGAAGAGGAGGCAAAAATACGAATCCACTGAAGAGCTCTGAAGAAACAGCTTATCACTCAATGAAGCTGCTCTCTCAAAAGTTACTGATAATTTCTAAACAAATTTCCTTTTAGGAAAATGGGAACTGGACTAATTAGGAATAAATACTATTTTATTATTATAATTAGTATTGCCCAATTATTGTAGACATTACATGATAATTATAAATTACATTACAATAATCATATTATAATAATGTGGACAAACATTCTTATCTTCTATAGTTTCATCAACAGGGCAGGAGGAAACCTTGCTGTAACCCCAACTCCAGCTGAAGTCCCCCCTTCCACAGGAAGCCTTTGCCAGCCCCTCTCAGCTCCAGTGTCTTCCCTCTGTCAATGCTTTCCTATTTATCCTATAGATAGTTTACTTTGTACATACTTGTTTGTCTGCTGTCTCTTTCATTAGACTGTAAGCTCCTTGAGGCAAAGACTGTCTTTTGTCTCTTTTTTTGTCCACAGAGATTGGTATACTGCCAAGCATACAGTAGGGGCTTAATAAATGCATAATGACTGCAGAGTACCCTGACTGACCCCCTACTACACTGAAGATATCAATCTGATGGAAGGGGCTCTCACAGGGGACAGTAAGTTCAGGTGCATCCTCTCAACCCAAGAAGGCCAGCCAAGCCAAGCCAAGCTGAGCAGCTCTACATTGTTAGAAGATGGTCCACCGGGCCGTGACATTTTTCTCACCCTCAACAACTCAAGGGCTTGTCTCAGAAATGGAATGCCCATTGGCGGAGGGAGCACATAGGCCAATGAACCCCATATCTCACAGGATCTTAGGCTTATAGGTCTGGAGCTGGAAGAGACCTCAGACACCATTCACTGAAGTCACAAGATATTAGGTGACTTGTCCAGGGGCTTACAGGTAGTAAGCATCAGAGATGGGATTTGAACTCAGGCCCTCTGTCCGGAGCCTCCTCCCTTTTAAAAACCATTGAACAAGGGCACGGTATAGTTTGGGGTGTGGATACAAGGGGCGATAACACACAGGTACAATCACTATCAAATTGCCTGCCTTCTCAAGGAGGGGAGAGGGAGAGAATTAGGAACTCAAAATTTTTAAAAATGAATGTTAAAAAATGTGTTATATGTAATTGGGAAATATTTAATAAATAATGAAATATTTAATAAAATAAATAAAAACGTATTTCTTTATGTTTACTTTTTGGCAAACTTTCTAGCTGGGTGACCAAGTCACTTCATGGCTGTCTGCCTCAGTTTACCCAGCTGTATTACTCAGTGGATAATGGCAGCACCTGCCTCCCTGAGTGGTGTGAGGACCTACTGGGTGGGTCCCTGGCACAGTGCCTGGCACGCAGCAGGTGCTTTATAAATGTTATGTATGACGACGCTGCTCCTTCCCATAGAATTTAAGCATGGATACTCCATGGGAGCAGGTACCATTCTGTCCTTGAGTCCCCAGCACCCTGCCCTGCAGCAAATACTTCATCCCTGCATGCCTTCAGCACAGGGGCTCCTCTGGGAAGTCCAGGGCTTTCTTTGCTCCCCCTACCCCGGCACCTAGTTGATCTCCCCAGGCCATCTGTCTGTGCCCACTTGCACTAGCCCAACGAGGCCAGCTTCTGCTCCCCAGGCGCTCCCTTCTCCACCCCTCAGCTGAGGCTCCTAGTCCCACTCTGTCCACCGCCACCCAGGGCGCCAGCTCCTTCTCTGTAACGAAAGGAGGGTTAGGGCTAGGGACCAAAGAGAGGCCCAGCCCCTTCGGAGACCCCTGACGCAAGTGACCGGCGCTCTCTCCCTCCACAAATGACCTGCAGGGTTGTAAAGATTCTCATTTTGCGGCAGAATGTAAGCCTCTGGAGGGTCGGCCAATTTAATTTCTATCACTGTATTTACCATCTCTTAGCACAGGACCACGAGACAGCAAGCCTCTCTGTCCGGGTTATCAGAACGTAATTAAATTGATTAACCTTCAGAAGCCGTCTTTGGCCTGTATCTGTAGTGCAGTCAGCGCTTAATAATAAATACTTCTCGGGGGGAAGTTAGGTGGAGCGCCGACCCCAGAGTCAGAAAGACTGGAATTCAAATGTGACCAAAGACAATAAGCTGTGTGACCCTGGGCAAGTCACTTAACTCCAGCTGCCTCCAAATAATTAATAATAATAATTATGATAAATGCTTTTTCACTGACTGGTTCATGGTTAACTATTCAAGAATTCCTGGACATTTCTTGTAATGCTACTGTCGATTGAGGCCCATTTACAAATAAAATCTAGTTAAAAACATTCATTTTATTTTAATGAAGAAATCTAAAAAAAGTATGTCTCAGATACTGTACACAGTAACAGTAACACTGTGTGATGATCACTTGTGTTAGCTCTTCTCAGCAACACCGTGTTCCAAAACAACTCCAAGAGACACCTGATGGAGATGCCATCCGCATCCAGAGAAAGAACTATGGGGTCTGGACGCAGCCTGAAGCAGACCGTTTTCTTCCTGTGGTTGCCTTTTGGGGGCTTTTACCGTTTATTCTATTTTTTCTTTTACAACATGATTAATGTGAAAATGTTTCCATGATGGCACATGTATAACTTATATCTATTGCTTGTCGTCTTGGGGGGAGGGAGAAAAATTTGGAACTCAAAATCTTATAAAAATTAACATTGAAAACTATCTTTACATGTAATTAGAAAAAATAAAATGCTATTTACAAAAAAAAAAAGTACATTTCAACGTGTTTGTCTTTTAAGATGGGGTCTCCTCTTCTCTGGCGGGGTGGGGAGGGCATGTCATTCACAGGCCCAGTCTTAGGCAGCTTGGTGCTGCCCCTCAGCCCTTATCACAGCAACACCAGGCTCCTGATGGCTCAGCCCGCAGTAATTCAGAACTGCAGAGCTTGGGAGATTCCCCCAGCCCCTGCCCCTGCCCCTGCCCCAGCCCCAGCCCCTGCCCCAGCCCCTGCCCCTGCCCCAGCCCCTGCCCCTGCCCCAGCCCCAGCCCCAGCCCCAGCCCCAGCCCCAGCCCCAGCCCCAGCCCCTGCCCCTGCCCCAGCCCCTGCCCCAGCCCCAGCCCCAGCCCCAGCCTCAGCCTCCCAGGTAGCCTGATTACGGGTGAGGCGTTCATTCCCTGAGCCATCTTCTTTTAAGATCAAGATACACACTGAAGCTAATAAAAACAACACCTCATTCAGTCACCAATTAAGCACCTTCTGTGCACCTGGCCCTTGGATACAAAAACAAAGCATGATCCCTGCCTTCCGGATTAGAGTTCAGAAGAGGAACAGGGCAAGACACAAATGAACAGAATACGAACTCTACTAGGGACTGTAAGACCCCAGACCAGCCATCGACCTGAACCCTGAAAGCTGCAAAAACAGCCCTCTATCTGCATTGGTGGAGGGCGCTTACACAAAGGGAGGCCCCCCATAAGTGTATAGGGGAGGGTGAAATAACCACAGAAATGCCACTGCTAGTGACTGACTCATCCGAAGCCCAGGGAGGCAGTGCCTTGGATTGGGCTCTGAATGCAGCAGGGTTCAGGTTCAGCAGATGGTAATGTGGGAAGTTACAGTAATTTGCTCAGTTACACAAATATGTTTAAGAGGCAGGACTGGAACCTGGAGCCTCGAAATCCAGAGATGGTGCTCTTTCCTCAGTTTACAGCATCAGGGAACCCTGAATTCAGATCCTGGTTTTCACCCCAGCTGCGTGACCCTGACTAGTCATTTCAGGGGTAAAATGGTGAGTATACTTTGAGCTCTCCCCTCCTTGCAGGGAAGCCCTTGTTGTAGACTGGGAGAGCCCTTCTAGGGGTCACAAAGAAAAATGTGGGTTAAGTGACAGACCAGAGTCACATGGCTAGTAAGCATCTGGGACTGGACTGGAACCCGGTCTTCCTGACCCCCCTCCACTCTATCTTGCCTCTCTGGCTGGTGGCAGGAAGCCAGACTTGAATGGGGAGATGTTGGAGACACTGTCAGGGAGACTCTCCCAATCACCGAGGGGGAGGGGATAAGCTCATCATGAATCCCCCTCTGGGAGGTGTTTTGTGTCTGGCAACTTGGAACTGAGGATGGTGAGAATGGGGGCGTGGGTGGGGAGAGCGCAGGGGAGACATCCACACCTTGGCGCCTCAGAGGGTAGCGGGGCGTCTCCATGAAGAGACCAGTTAAGAGGAGGGGAGGATGGGAGGAAAGGTACACCCTGAGCTGCCAAAGTGACTTAGGGAGCAAGTATGGACCCAAAGTCCTAAGCAAGGTCGAGATTTGAACCCATTCTACATGAGGCATTCTTTCCACTGTGTCCACCACCAAGGTCATCTGGGGTTTGAAGGTTCTTCCACTCTACTCAGGGAAAACCATAGGAATGTACAAAGTACCTGGAGGAGGAGTGTACCCTAATAGGTAGAGAGGTGGTCTCAAAACCCTGGGGTTCAAGCCCTCGGGGCCCGGGCAACTTTCCAAGCCTATAAGTCACAGAGGCAGCAGCTGACTTGCATTGAGGGGACCAGCTGAGGACAGCAAGTCTGGGATGAAAGCTGGGAGGCCACTCTGGGTACGTGGGAGGGACGGGGGAGAACCAGGAAGGGGTTTAGCAGCCCTCTCGCTCCTCAGCTCATTGATGTTGGTGAGGCTGGGGCTGCAGGCGCAGGTGCTGGTTTCTTCTCCTGTTTTTGAGTCCCCAGCACTTAGCACTGTGTCTGTACACCATAAACATTTAATAATAAATGTTGGCTCACCAACAAAAGAGAGTGTCTGAGGTTTACTTTCTGGGGGAGGGAAAGTACAAGCAAAATAAATCCAAAGTCATTTGGGGGGGAGTGAGAGACGACACCTGGGAGGGTCAGAAACTGAACCTTGGGAGAGGTGGCACTTGGACCAAGTCTTGAGTCTTAAAAAGTTGAGGTGACAAGGGAGGGCATGCCTGGCATGAGGGACAGCATGGACAAAGGTAGGGAGGAAGGAACTCCCACTTGCTCCCTATCCATGATCTAAGCTCCAAGCTCTTCCCGTTCTTCCTCAGCAGCCTCTCCCTCCTTGGTTCCCTGGTGTGGTTCTCATGGCCAACACCCTTATACACAACTCTCTTCAACGCCCACCTGGGCTATTACAACAGCCTCACAGCTCTGAACCTCCAGTTCCTCCTCCACAGCAGGGCCAGACTTGGATGAGCTTCCTTGGCTCCCTGACCCATGACTCCTCTACTCCACACCCTGCAGTGGTTGCTGACGGAAGGTGGTCAAGCGCCCTAGACTGGCATTTGAGGCCCTCCACACCTTCCTCACACAGATCCTCTCCTTCCATGCTCCCCACAAACTTGGCCCAACTGCCACCCTCTGTACTTCTCACCTCCGTGCCTTTGCTCTCACTGCCGTCTGTGCCTGGCATGACCTCTTTACTCTCTGCCTGTGAGATCCCTACACCTGGGGAGCCTAAGGCAGAGGTCCCCTCTTCCAGGAAGTCTTCCTTGGCAATGACTTCTTTGCTTCCATGATTGATATTGCTCACTAATACACAGGCCTCCTCAGTTTCTCAAGAGACACCTGACAATCTATGAAGGAAAAACAAAATGGATGAGAAACTCCTAGTGTGTGGGGTAGGACATTCAGCAGACAGCCGGGCCACTGAGGCTTACACGTGGCACAGGCCTGCAGATGGGGAATGCGCGAGGCCTAGACCCCAGGTGCCCTCCCGCACAGAACCCATCCTCGCTCGTGAGTACCTCCCTGGGGACGCCCTGTGGCAGGCTCCTTCCATGAACATAAGCTCCATGAGGGCAGGAATTGTTTCACTTTTGTCTGCGTGTCTCCAGACCTAGGAGAATGTCTGGTACAGTCAACACGCAACACGTGTTTGTTGGATTAAACTGAGTTAAATGATGGTGATTCCCACAACATCGCGGAGACAAGTAGTGCCTGCTTCAGAGAAGACACAGAAGTGGGGAGGGAGGAACGAATCTGGGCAATTGGGGGTTATTTATTAAGCCCTTGTGATTCTTCGTGATTTATCACTAGAAATCAAACGACAGGGCTCAGAGGCACAGATGCCCCATTTCGGCTGGAGGCCTGCCCACCTCGTGGGGAGCAACTAGCCATGGGGCCTGGAGCATGGAAGGAGAGGATCTGTGTGAGGAAGGGACGAAGCCATCGTCTATCAAGGCTGAGGTCCTCCCATGGGAGACCTAGAGAGCCGGGCTGGAACTTCTCACAGTGGTTTTCCCTCATCATACAAAGATCTCTCAGCCTCTAGACCCGGCACCGGAGATTCCCTCGGCTGATTTCCCAGGGGCCCAGGGCTCTCTGGGGAGGTCTAAGCAGCCAAAGAAAGCAGCAGCTCAGTGTTCCTGTCTCAGGCTAGGGCTGGGATAAATGACCCACTGGTAGCTTCGGGGGCTCAGAGTAGGCTTGGGGTCTCGAGGCACTCCCGGCTGTAAAGGTGACAAGGTCAAGGAGCAGGAGTCACACAGTCAGGGCGGTATTTCTGGGAGAGGCTTGTTTTCCTTGTGAGGTTTGTGTGGGAGGGAGGAGGCAACTTGAGAACAGTGGGGGTTCTATCGCTGGCGTGGCCTTGAACCTGACAAGATAAGGTGAGGCAATCCTGAACATTTCACCATGCCAGCCACTCCCTAGGGAGATGCATCCCTCCATCAAGAGGACGGCAAACCCTCAGGCAGCGGGACCATAGGGGCTTACATCTGGGCTGGCTGATTCCCGGCATCTGACCTTGGGCCAAACCTTCCTATCTTGTGGGCTGACATGCCCTCCTCTGGACCAGCCTGAACCCAAGGTCCCTTCTAGCTGTGACCATGGGCTCAGAGCTGTGGGAGCCAAGCAGCACCTAGACAATATGCGCCCCCCCGGCTTCCCCCAATACAGTCAGGACCAGGGATCATCCTGCCTTTGCTTGAATGGGGCAGCCCAGCCCACTTTGTGGAGTTTGCTTCTTCTTCCCCAGGACAGACTTGCCAATACTTAAGGCAGATGCTATCCTCCCTCCTCCTCCCTAAAGTCTGCTCTTATCTAGGCTAAACACTCTTATTTCTGGGCAGGTGGGCAGAGGCCTGTAAGGCGGGCATAGCCCCACCACTACCCTTGAGCTGGGCACAGCCCTACCACTACCCTCAGGGTGGGCATGGTCCCACCATCTCTAGTGAGGTAGGCATGGCCCCACCACTGCCCTTCTCTGATCAATGACCTACCTCCAAAGGGTACCATACCTGGTCCTGTTACCCACCCCAGCCCTGGTCTGGGAGGGCCTCCCTCACTAGCCAGCAGACTCTGGGTCTTCACGAAGGAATGACGGGCCTTTAAATGGACCTTTTAACAGAGCCCAGGAAGCCCAGTCTGACATGCCCCTGTGAGAGCGCTCTTTCTTCCCAGGACCAAATCACCTCACCCTGCTGGGCCTGTTTCCTCCTCCTTAAAAAGAGGGGGCTACACTGATGCCAGAGGCAGTGGGGTGGCACTTCAGCACATGAGGGAGTGATGGAGGTCTGAGTTCCAATCTACCCTTAGACCCTCACAAGGTAAGCCACCCTGCCTCAGTTTCCTCAGTGGCAACATGGGGGTAATAGCACCTACTGCAGGACTGTGAAGACCACATGAGCTCAAGTGGAAAGTGCCCTGCCAGCCGTAGAGCGGTGGGTGAACACTGGCTGTTACTGCTGAATTCTCTGCCTTCCTTCACTGCTAGGGAGCTGACAGAGCAGCCCAGTTCCACGTTTCTGGGGGAAGGGCCCGGCTGAGAAGGCCTGGGGCCCACAACACCTTCTCTTAGGTAAACAGGCTGTAAATCCATCCAGGGAAACATGCTTTAAGTTGTGAAACCCTCCTCTTGTTGTTACCGAATCTGCTGAGTAACTGAGGGCTGGACGCCTTGCGTGTAATAACTCCTCAGGGGGAAGGAGAGCATCTGACAGGCACACCTGTGAAACCTCATCTACCCCGGGCATTGGAAATGAGATCTAGATCGCAGGTTTGGAAACCGAGCTCCAGAGGCCAACGAGGCCGAGCACCCACGCCCGGTTTACACCAGTCCTTGGGTTCAGCTGCCTGGGAGATTTAAAGTGCCCCCAAGCAGACCTTCTCCAGAGACAGCTGGGGTCAAAGAGCTCTGCGGTTGGGGTTAGAGAGCAGGGGTGCCTGGCTGTGTGATGGGGCTGAGGCATGGGCCCCAGGAGGCAAGAAACCTGACTCTGTCCCTCTGCTTGGCTGACTTGGGGCAAGTCTCTTCTCTACTGGGGGCCTCATCTTCCTCACCTGTAAAATGGGGAGACTGAAGCAGCTAACAGCTGATCTATGGCCTAGGATGCTACGACCTTGACCTTCACCACCACATCTTCTCTTGGCAGAAAAATGGGGATCTTAAGACTAAGCATCTGAGATCTCCCCCGGCAGTCCACGCCCATCATTTGGAGGAAGCCAATTATGTGGAAATTCAGTTATCTGCATATTTAAAAGGGCTGAGAACCCCTGCTCTAAGTCTATAGAGGAGATGATGATGTCTAGGGGGATAAGGGGAGCGAGTTTCCACACTGGAAGGCCCTGCAGGCCCCTGGGTTCCAGGCAGGGCACCTCCAAGGTCCAGTCACTAAACTGTGGAGTCCGAGTTTGGGGCTGATTCTGAAGTGGGGAGTCCTTGGCTCTTTGGTCATGGTGTGGGTTCTGAGGGGCAGCTCGGCTGTTAGAGGGAATTCCTGAAGCCGTTTTAGACTCACCAGAGTCTCCCAGAAGAGAAACGAAGCTGCAGCTTTGTAACTTAGAACCACCCCCTTACCCTCCCCGCCACACCCCAAAATGCTTCCAGGGAGTAAGGAGGGGAAATCTCCCTTCACTGCCAGGATCTCCCCAACTCAGCTCAATAACATAATGACGTGCCTACTCTGTGCCAGGCGGGAGACAGGAAAAAGAAGAGAGTCCCTGCCCTCAGCTTACATTCTACCTGATGTCCACTGATGCCCAATTCCTTTGAGGAGTCTGTGTCTGAGCTGGGGGGTGGCGTGGCGCAGTGACCCTCTCTTCAGCTCCAGCCAAGTGTCAATGGATCACAGACTTTGAGGTGGATGGGACCCTAGGGGCCACAAGGGCAGGATTCCTGCCCAGGGCTTCTCTCTCCATTTCACCTCGGCAGCTACTGTGTGCACACACTCCCGGTGCCCACCAGGTGCCCCCTCCCCCAAGTTCTCTTTGCTGACAACAGGGGGAGCAAAGCAGCAGGACACGGGAATCCCGGGTTCCATCTTGTCCCCGACAGGTGCTGTGTGGCTTGGAGCTAAGCCACTCCCTGGGCCTCAGTTTCCTCTGTAATTCCTAGGCTCCCTGGCCTTGAACACTTCAAAGGGCTCTATAAAGTCAGTGATTAGTGAGGGTCTCAGCCACTAACATGAGCTCCCTGAGAAAGGGCTGCTTTCAGATCCAGAACATTCTCAAAAATATATTATTAGACCTAAGATTTCATTTCTAGGAGGATTCTCCCTCCACCAGTGCAGACTGGCACCTCCCCAGTCACTCCGACTCTTAAGGGTAACCAGGGGTCCTGAGACTTAAATAGATGACTCAAACCTGAGTCTCCCAGACTCTGAGGGCACCTCTCTGCCCACTCCAGTGGATACTCAACGCTTTGTGCATAATTCAGCACTTTGTGCATAATCTTGGATCAGACCCCCTGTCCAAGAAGGTCCTCCCCATCTGACCCCATTGGACGCCCTCAGTCAAGGTTGGCCTGCCCCAGTATATGAGACTTTGTCACCAAATGTCACATTTCACCTCTCCAGTGACATCTAGAACCACTGGAGGCTTTCTGGGCCCAGGACCCTGCCCCACCCATGGAGGATGCCAGAGCCTGACCAACAGCTGGAAGAGCATCCACAAATGCAGAGTCTCACCTAGGTGAGTGGCCGTGGACAAGTCACAGCCTCTCTGAGCATCCATAAGCATCTACTATGCGCCAGGTGCTAGGGACAGACAGGAGGGGGCTGAGTATCCATAAGCACCTACTATGTACCAAGTGCTGGGGACAGACAGGGGGGGACTGAGCATCCATGAAGCACCTACTATGCGCCAGGCTCTGGGGACAGACAGGAGGGGGCTGAACCTGCAGTTTCCTCTGTAAAGGGAACTTCAGGCCTGAGCCTTCCCTGCACTGAGAGATTCTGTGCCTTGCCAGGGTTACACAGACAGTATGTTGCTGGCCTTGAACCAAGATTTTCCTTGGTGGGAAGCTGAACTCAGAATTGAAAGCCCTGCATTTCCTGCATCTTGGTGCCTCTTTGGACCCTGGGGCCTTCTTGGGCCCCTTCCCTCAAGGACATCGTCTGTGCCCCGGAGGGCAGAGGGATCTGGGGCTTGCCTTGGACCACTTTCTGCCCAGGGAGATTCTACCAGTTCAAGGAAGGGAATGGCCCCCACTCTCAATGGGGCTTGGGCTCTTGCACAATCCATCCTTCATCCTGCCAGCCAGGTGAGCAGGGTAGGTAGGCCTTCCAGCCCCTCCTCTGGGCACTATAACTGCCTAGGACTCCCACATTCCTCACCTCCACCTTTAGGCTCCTTCCATTCAAAGTTCAGCCCAGGTGCCGCCTCCTCCAGAAGCCTTCCCTGACCCCTCCAACTTAACTCCAGCTCAAAGAGATCTCCCATTTATCTCTATTATGCCTCACTTTGTTGGTGGGGTTTTTTTTTTGCTTTTTTTTGGAGGGGGGAAGGTAGGGCAATTGGGGTTAAGTGACTTGCCCAAGGTCACACGGCTAAGTGTCTGAGGCTGGACTTGAACTCAGGTCCTCCTGACTCCAGGGCCGGTGCTCTATTCACTGCACCACCTAGCTGCCTCGATTATACCTCACTTTGTCCTGCATCTGTGGGAGAGCTGGACTTGGTCTCAGACACTTCCTAGCTGTGTGACTTTGGGCAAGTCACTTAACACTGTTTGCCTCAGTTTCCTCATCTGTAAAACGGGGCTAATAGCAGCACCTCCCTCCCAAGGTGGTTGTTGGCTCAAGTGAGATAACATATGCAAAGTACATCTGTTGTTGTTTCCATTGTGGCTGACTTTCTGTGACTCCATTTGGGGTTTTCTTGGCAGAGATCCTGGAGGGGTTTGCCATTTCCTTCTCCAGCCCATTTTATAGATGAGGAAATGGAGGCCAACAGGGGTAAGTGACTTGCCCAGGGTCATACAGCTAGGAAGTGTCAGAGTCTAGGTTTGAACTGAAGAAGATAAGTCTTCCTGACTCCAGGCACTCTGTCCACTGCACCCCCTCCAAAGTACATGACATACCTTAAACCGCTATATAAATGCCCACTAGTTATTACTGTCAGATTCCCTTCTGCGTCCCCTATCCCCTGTAAGGGCAGGGAGTGTCTGACTTTTGTATTTGTAGGGGCCAGAGCTAAAGAAATCCTGAGAGGAAGAGATCACTAGGAAGAAGGGAAGGAGCAGAAGAAATCAGGGAAGGCTTCCTGGAGAAGGGGGATAAGGATTCTGAGAGACTGAGACACGGTTTGCGCATACCCCCACAGGACAGAGATGGAGTTGTGTGGAGTTCAGGGCAGCAGCTAGCCCAGCCCAGATGGAATGTGAAACACTGCAAGCCCAGGCTGAAGCTGATGGTGGAGAGCCTAATGCCATGCTGAGGGGTTTGCCGTTAACCTAGGGGTGACAGGGAGCCATGGAAGCTTTTTGAGCAGGGTAGTAACCATCTTCCAGGGTACAAGCCTGACTCATTTCAGCAGCTGTGCAGAGGATCAAGGCGGAGAAAGGAAGGACCAACACACAGTCCAGGTAAGAAGTGATGACGATGGAACAAGGGTGGTTGGCAGTGTGGGAGAGAGTAGGGGACTTCCAGAGAGTTTGTGTGGGCAGGCTGAGGAAGCTGGTGAGAGGCAAGGGGCAGGGATAACTGAGATCCATCCAAGGAGGATGGGGTTAGATTAGCATAAGGGTGAATCATTACCCACTTGGAGACAATGCTCTCTTTAGCTGAGGGTGGAGAAGCTGGTGCAGCAGCAGCATGCCCACAGAGAGTTAACCCAGCTCAGAGCTTTTCCCCTCATTTGCATAAGATTGCAATTCAACCAAAACAACTTCCAAGGAACAGATCTGCTGACTGATACTAATCTCTAACCTCCAGGTTTCAGGGAAAACAAATCATTTAAAGGCATTTGAATCACTCGAGGCATTAACAATGAGACTGGGGGGTCAGACTGGAGAAGGCACCCTGTGTCCTCGGCTGTGTCCCTGCTTCTAGATCCCCAGTCCACGGCACAGGCCACTTTGGCAGAGTCTTGTCTCAGGGAGTCGAGGGGTAGGAGGAAAGCTGACTGGAAAAAGCTCACAGACAAAAGGAAACCTGTTTGTCCCATGGAGGTGAGATAGCCGGTGTCTTTCTTTTCCTTGCTCTAATGAGGGCTGGGCACCACCCTTAGGAGGGTGAGCTATTATTAGGACTGTTCTGGAATTATTGTTAGCACACCAGGACAAACAGCCAACCACCTTGGAGGGGCCCACTCCCCCTGGACCAGGTCCTGGCCTAGGGCACTTAGCCTCACTGCAATACCGGTTGGTCTAGGCTGGTGTGATTGGCCTATGGATTGGTGGAAGGTTTTTATGAGGAAGGGAAAAATAACCCAAGATTTCCTTTTCATCCACAAGCTCAGAGCTCTAGAATAGGACCCTAGAATGGCAGGGACCTCTGAAGTCCTGGCATCCAACCCCCTTCCTTTTATACAGCTGGAAAATGAGGCCCAGAGAAAGTCAAGGAACTTGGCCAGGGTCACACAGGTGTTAAGTGTCAGAGGCAGGACTCAAACCTAGGCGATGGGGTTCTAGAGCTGGAAGGGCCTTCTGAGGCCAACTAGTCCGCTTTTTTCATTGGTCTCTCTTGGAGAAAATCTGCTTCTGTTCTACCACAATTAAGCAGGTAGTAAAGGAGAGTCGGGAGGCCTGACTTCCAGTCCTGGCTTGAACTAGGCTTACGACTTTGGATAAGTCACAACCTCCCCCGGGGTCAGTTTCCCCATCCATAAGCTGCCTATTACCCAGGGTGTTTGTCTGGCAGGTGGACTAAAGCACACACTGGAAGACTCTTCAGAAGGATCCAAATTAGGAAGCTAGCAGGAGAGAGAACTGTCACCTAGCCCCCTCCCCAGCACCAAAGAGCTCCCTCCCCACGCTGGGGCCGAGGTATCCTAAAATCCTGGAACGGCGGAAGGGGGTGGGGGGAAGGGTGTGTTCCCCGCTCAATCTTCCTCAAACTTAGGGATCCTTCGATTATCTCCCAAAGCCTCCTCTGGACCTAGAAGCATCCTCTGGACTTAGGCGTGTCCGGAGACCGATCCCTCCCCATTCCTTCTCTGTAATCCCCTGGAGTCGCTTCTAATTTCCCGACTCCATCCTCGAGCCACGCTTCCGAATCTCGTCTACACTGTTCTGGGCTAGCAGCAGAGTGAGTGAGGAGGTGGAAAGAGACCCCAGAGTCGGAGGCCTCTCCGTTGGAATCCTGGCTCTGCTGCCTGTGTGACCTTGGGCCAGTCCCTTCACCTCGCCTCAGTTTCCCCCTCTCTCAAAGACGGAAGAGGCTGGCTAAGATGTGCTCTCAGGTCCCTGCCCAGCTCTGAGTCCCAAGAATGTAGAGGTGCTTGCCACGGCGTTAGTTACCTCCTCGACGCTGCATCTCCTGGTCTCCACGCCTCCTGAGGCTGGGTCAGCCGTCGCGGACTTCTCCTCCTCAGCATCCTGGTCCTTGTCGTCACCTCGAGTCGGCCCGCTGCCGCCACCGCTGCTACTGCCGCCGGGGTCTCCAGGGCCCACGTCCTCGCTCGCTTCGGTCGGAGTGGCGTTCCCCAGCAGTCTCGGGGGCCCCTCGGCGCCTCCAGCCGCAGCCACGCAGTGCACCAGCCAGGCATCCACGTGCGTGAGCGGGGTGAAGGGAACCCCCAGCGTGCGCACCTCCTGCAGCAGCCGCTGCCCCTCGGACGGTAAGGCTGAGTCCGCGTCGGGGCACTTGGGGTGCAGCTGGCCCCAGCCCCCGACGGCTCCTTCTTGGAAGGAAGGCAGTGCGTAGGAGGCGCCGCCGGGGCTCCCCAGCAGTGCCCAGGGGTCGCGGAGCACGGGCGGCGGCGGGGGGAGCAGCAGGTAGAGGTCCAGGTCCATGCGGAGCCCCGCCAGGCTCAGCAGGACGGCCAGGTGCAAGAGGCCGCCGCAGCCCTGGGCCCAGGACGGCTTCAGGTACATCATCCTCGCTCCCCGACGGCTCCCGGGGCCAAGCCGCGCCCGCCGCCGCCTCTCGGCCTCGCGGCGCTCAGGAAACGAAGAGAAAGAGAAAGTCCACGACCGAGGCGGCGTCCAGCGGCGGAGCCCTGAGAACCCCCGCAGCCGGCCACTCGGGGAGGCGAGCGCCGGGCACCGCCGGGGAAGCGCAGGGCTGGAGGAGTAGTGCGAGGAGGAAGAGGAGGAGGGGCCGGAGGATTGAGGATGAAGGATGGAGGAGGAGGGGCGGGAGCAAGAGCAGGAGCCGGGAGCAGCCTCTAGCCCCGGCCTCCAGCTCGCCCCGCCCCGTCCAGCCTCCCTCCACGCCCTCCACCCCTGAGCCTGCCAAGGCCCCGCCCCGTCCAGCCTCTTCCCCTCCCGGAGCCCGCAAAAGGCCCCGCCCCGTCCAGCCTCTCTCCACCCCCGAGGCCGCGGGAGGCCCCGCCCCAGCCAGCCTCCCCCCTCCCCTCTCCCACTCCCCAGCCTGCGGGAGCCTCCGCCCCGTCCCAGTTCAGGTCTCCACCCTCGGAGCCAGAGGGCCGCCCCGCCCAGTCTGACCACAGCTGGAGAGCTCCGCGCCCCCGCCGACTCTGCCGGGCCGGACTGTAGGGCGCCTCCAGCCCCGGCCCCCACCCCCGGGGCGCACTCGGGGCCCCGGACTCCCACCTCCCGGGGGGCTGCGCAGTGTGCGGGAAGGAGGTTTTGTGTTGGTTTGGGTTTTCCTGGAGCCAGATGTAGCTGTTTTAAGAGAGCCTGAGTCGAACGGGGCTGGGGTGTCCGGAAGGGGAGGGGGCAGCGATCCCAAGATTGGGATGGGGAGGGGAGAGGGAGAAGCCGAGAGAACAACGGCCAGCCGTCTGGGAAGCCCTCTTTACTTCTGTTAACACACTTGATCACGTCCGGAGCCTGTCTGGGGAGGGCTGGGGATAAGCGCTGGACTTGAAGTCAGGGAGGGGAGAGAGCCCCGGAGTTCTGGCTCTGCCACCTGCGAGTCCATTGGCAAATCACACCTCCGAGCCTCAGTTTCCTCATCTGTAAAATGAAGACAATAATACCCATAATTCCCCACTCGCAGGGTTCTTTGGAGTTTGAAGACCTTAAGGTACCCTATGAAGGTCAGTTATCATCTGAATGCTGGGTTCTTCCAAAGATCTTACTGTTCTCAGGACAGATGGAATGAAAGGGGAGAAGGGGGGTGGGGGGAGAGAGGAGAGCTAGCAATTGGCCCAGATGGCCGTCTTGCAGAATTGGCCGTCAGTTAGACCAGCTGGAGCTGACCAGACACAGATCAGTACTGGAGAAAGCTGACTCCGGGGGTGGCTCCAGCCTTATTTCACATCAGTCCCCTTTCTGCCATCTCTGTGGCAGCGAGACTGGCTTGCTATCTGTCCCCTGAAATAGGCCCTCATCTCCCACCTCTGGGCAAGTGAACAGGTCCTCTCCTGGCCTTCTCCTGGCCTTTTTGAAACCTCTTCCTTCAAGGCTCGTTAGGGGATGCCTCTTCCAGAAAGCCTTCCCTGATCCTCGGTGGCAGCTGTCCCCCATTCCTCTCCACTACCAGTAGTCCATAGGGGCAGGAATACCATAAGTTGATGTTCTCGGGGGTTCCTGTGGTTTAGAAGCAGCATCGATGGATCTCAGTTCAAATCCTGCCTGGGAGAAGCTAAATTCTCTTTCCTAGAGCAGGCAGGTGGACTAATGGATACATAAAGATCTCTGCAGGTTACACATTGACAGGCTTAAAATGTAATATTACCCACATTTCACTGTATTTTTGTGTATTTTGTTAATTATTTCCCAATTTCATTTTAATCTGGTTCAGGCTGACGGCGATTCTGACTCTGCCCTCTCATAAGACTTTAAACTTCGGAGAAGGGGCAAATGACCTATATTGGTGGCCAGACTTTCCTCACCCGGGAGTTTCCTACAACAGTGGAGTCATCGGTCCATTCTCTACACCTACTATGTGCCAGGGCTGATAAAGGCCAGCTGTTTTTATCGTGAATACTGCTGTTATGACAGACTAGTTTGTCTACCTAAAGGAGACAGTGGAAGAGAAGGTTTGTTACCTAGAAGGGATTGTCTGTCTTAACCCTTTGGACATCAAGTCCTGGCTTGCAGGCCTGTAACCTGTTCCAAGGTTGTCCCTGGAGAGCCGCCAAGAGCGGGGGGACAGTGGCCCTCCCCTGGCATTCTCCCCCGAGGGGCCAACAGCTTGGCAAGAAGCTTTTAAAAAACTGCCGTCTTCTGTTCTAGTCACCGCAAATGTTTATGCCCAGCATAGTTCTTTGATCAAAGAAAGCAGGCTGTGAGGAGAGAGAGCTGTGTTTGGAGTCAGCAAGACCTGCTTCAGACTCACCCTGGAAAAGTCACTTACCCTGTGTTTGCCTCACCTTCCCCATCTGTAAAATTGAGACCATAATAGGTTCTGCCTCTTGGGGTTGTTGTGAGGGACAAACGAAATAAGACACGATCAGAGGCTTATAACCTTCAGGTACCATGTAAATGTTGTTTATGATAGGCAGTGGTGTTCAGCAACACTTCATGACCCCATCTGGGGTTTTCTTGTTTGGCATTTCCTTTTCCAGCTCATTTTACAGATGAGGAAACTGAGGCAAACAGGGTGAAGTGACTTGCCCAGGGTCACACAGTTAGGATGTGTCTGAGGCCAGATTTGAACTCAGGAAGTTGAGTCTTCCAGGCCCATTGCTCCATCCACAGTATCACCTAGCTGTCCCCCAATATACACACATATACACGGACAGACATATGCACACATAAATACACATGCATGTATTTACACATACACATGTATACATCTGTATGTGTATATATGTGTATAAAATGTCCCCTGGTCAGGTGCATCCTTCCCCTCCCGTTTCAGCTTCCTTTTGTGTGTCCATTAGATTGTAAGCTCCTTGAGGGCAGGGACTGTTTTTCTTTTTAAGTTTTTATATCCTCAGGCTTAGCACAGCATCTGGCATGTAGTAGGTGCTTAGTACACGTTTATTGACTATTAAATGGACTGTCCTTGAAGTCAGGAAGACCCAGGGTCAGGTCTTGCTTCTGACACATACCAGAATGTAAGCTTCTCGTGGACAGAGATTGTCTCATCTCAGAGTTTGTGCCCCGAGTACCCAGCTCAGTCCCTGGCACACAAAGGCACTTAATAAATGTTTGTGGCTTGCTTGACTGGATCACCAGGAACAAATCACTTGACCACTTGGTGTTCTAGTAGCTTGGAATAAGTGTGGGTTACAGAGGAGTGTCTGATCTACAGTGACCAAAGGGGTTTCCATACCAGGAACTCTTCACAGGGTTGGAAGGTCCAGATCCCTCCATCCCTCGCCCCTCCCTCTCTTCTTCCAAATTAGCAGGACAAACTTCCAAATAGTTAGACTATCAAGCGGGACAGACTGTCTCAGGAGGCTTGTGGGCTCCCGTTCACAGAGCTCTTCCGGGCAAAGGCTGAATGACCATTTATTTGGCATGTTATAGAGGGTATTCTTCAAGTACGGGTTGGCACCAGTTGGCCTCTAGCTCAGAGAGTCTCTGACATCAGCAGCTTAAGTGTTAGAAGTCTCAGTCAGAGTATGAGAGAATTTAGGTGGGTTCAGTACAAGAGGCTGTCTCAGAGGCTCAAAATTGAATCAGAGTTCTGGTAGGAAAACCGTATTCTGACTGTGGGGAGGGAGGAACAAAATTATTCCAAATAATGTCTCATGGCTGATGAAAGCAAGCTTTGTGAATGTTTGTCAAAATACATTAATCCAACCTAATGAGCATTTATTAAACACCCATTGTGTACAAGGAAAAAAAAAACAGATTAGCAGGACAAACCTCCCAATTAAGCCACTGAGGCATTAGAGTCAACAGGTCATATTTTCCAGCTTGGTGAAAAGACCAAAGAAGACTTTTAAAGGCCCAGGCCATACTTAGCAAGTCTGTAAATTGGAAAACAAGTCTGTTGGGTCTAGGGAGTGCATGCAGTCGGTGTCAAAACTCTGGAATGTAAATGACTATATTTGTGCATTCACAGCTGCAGTGGATGAGACATTTGTCCACTGGCCTGTGAAAGGAGAAAGTTTATGAGTGACCTAATTTGCTAGAGACTTGGGGAAGAAGAACCAATTTTTATCCTGGTTAAGGGGTTATTTTTCCCTGGATCTCATAGGACCTAGAGCCAGAAGGGCCTCTGGGAATCCTCTGGGGGTCCTAGATCAAACTGGTTATTTAAGAGTGGAGGAAGCTGATGGGGGATGTGGCTCCCCCAGGGCCACCCAGGTGGTGTCCCCCACGGACCAGCCCAGTCCCAAGGGAGGCCGCGGGGGCAGGGTTGCATTTGGCTTTAGCCTGGAACTGAATCTTGGCTTGGCCTGTGCAAACTTTCAATGCTTGACCTGGAGGTGGGAAGCCTCGGGATGTCAGTCTTGATGATGTTACTGTACAGCATCATCAAAGGCAGACACTGATTGAGTCTGGGGGCACTGGAGAGGTGCAGGCTTGAGAAGCAGCCCCTACTCTACAGAACCACCTCAACTGTTAGCGCGTTCTGCCTCTGATATTGTATTAGGCTGGGATGCCTTATTTCTGTCTCTGTACCCCTAGGAGCTTAATAAGGGCTGAATCGAATTTAAATAAGATTTAGAGCTTGAGAGGGACCTTGCTCAGAAAGGTTAAGTGACTTGTTTGAGGTCCCAGAGGCCGCTAGGCAGGTGCTTAAGGAGCTTACAGTCGCCTCCAGTGTATACACAACCAGAGCCAGAAGGGGACCTCGTAGATCAACCAGTCCAGAGGCCTGGGAAAATGACTTACCTAGAGTTACAGGGTGCAATTCCAACTCGGGTTTTCCTGACTTGAAGTCCAATGCTCTGTTTACTGTATCACTCAAGGGCTGGGGTTTATTAAAGTTGTTCTCTTCTGTTCTGTACTATCTGGAAATAGTCAATAGAATTAACTTTGCTTTTTCCGCTGCAGCGCAGATTGAGATCAGTGTGTTTGGTAATGGTTCTGGATTTGGGAATGGCCCTGAAGGGCTCAGTCAGGGTCAGGGGATGGGTCCTCCCCACCCTGAGAGTCTAGAACACTGCTGCAGCAGATGGGGGCTCCCCCAAAGTCAGCAGCTTCCTCATGCTTGTCCACGTGTCCATTCCAGTGTTTGTTCCACTCCCCTCCCCAGCTCCAGCCAAAGCGGCTCCCTTGCTGTTTGCCTTTTATGATGGTGCCCCCCTCCCTCATGCCCTGCTCCGGCAATGCCTGGCTCCACATCCCTCCTCCATGTTCCCTTCTCTGCACTCACAGCTCCTTCCCTCCTGTGGGATCCAACCCCTTGGGCCTGGGCTGTTGGTCCCCCTGCCTCAAGCCTGTCTTCTCTCCCATCCATCTTCCACTCAGCTGCCAAAGGCATGTTCCTAAAGTACGGGCCAAAGGTGTCCCCTTCCTACCCAGGTAAACTCCAGCCAGAGCCCGTGGCCTCCAAGATCAAATAGAAAGTTCTCTGGCGACTCCAGCCCTTCCCTCTTTCTCCTTTCCTTCTTTCCCAGGCTTCGCCTTCTCTTTGGACTCGGTCATCTCCAACTCAGGTCTTCCTGAGCCCTGGTTCAGGACTATAGAGAGATGCCACATGGCCCCACTGTTTCTGTTGCCCTGTGTTTACCATTCTCTTTTATTTTTGTGAACCACAACTTGAATTTTATTTTGAGTACATAGAGACCTCTGGGGCCACCAAGAAAAAGTTCCTGTAGCAGCCTTGCAGATACTTGAAGTTGGCTCTCATGTCTCCCCAAAATCCTTTCTTCTCCAGGATAAACATTCCAAGTTACTTCAAATACTCGTAGGGCTCAGGCTCGAGGCTCTTCCCCATGCTGGTTGCACTCCTCTGGATGGTGGTGTCCAGCCCTCAACCCAGTCCTCCCCATGGGGTCAGAGAAGGGTTGTGGCCGAGCTTCCTGTCCTCCTCCTTCCTACAGGAGTGGAGGAAAGGGGTGGGGCTTCATGAGTCTATGGCCAAACATACGTTTGCATAAGGAAATAATTTAAGAGGAATTTCCCATCTATGCAAATGACATTCTAAAGACCTCCTCAGGTCCCAATAAGATCTGGCGACTTGCCAAGTGGTAGCTTTTCAAAAGCTCTTTTTAAACCGTTGGCACCAACATAGTACAGAGTCTTTGGTTTTGCTGGTTCAAGCCTGATCGTTTATTGCTTGACGGAATCTGGAAGGTCATCTACTGCAACCCCATAATTTTACAGATAGGAAAACTGAGGCCCAGGGAGGGACCTGATGACTTCTCCAGATTTTCAATCCAGGATGTTCAGAGCACTGGATTTGGACACACGGGGCCTGGGTTCGACAGAGACAACCCCTGGGACCTTTGGCAAAGCTCTGAAATGCTCTGGGCTTCGGTTTCCTCATCTGGAAGTGAAATGTCAGAGCTGATGGCTCATGGGGGCCAGCCCAGTGGGAATGACTTTGGTAGAGCTCATCTCTTTCTACCCTGGCTACATTTCTGTCTGAAAGGGTATTGGGCTGGAGGTTTCCCAGCTGAATTACAGAGATGTTGTGGCACAGCCATGAGGCCACCAGATTCAGAGCCCAGGGACCTGGCTTCCAAATGCAGCTCCT
>CM053585.1:539590538-539642036 GCA_028646515.1 Pseudochirops corinnae
CCCCCATGAGCCATCAGCTCTGACATCTCCTGACTTCCTACCCTAGGGAGCTTACATTGTGATGGGGGAAGATGATGTACAGAAGGAAGGAGGGGAGGGGGGGACCTAGGAGGGGGCAGAAGCACAGCCAGGAGCAGGAAGGAAGCTGGGCTGGCCTGGATCCATCCCTCAAGTGTGTGTGTGTGTGTGTGTGTGTGTGTGTGTGTGTATGTGTGTGTCCCCGGGAGGGACTCACCTATAGGAGAAGGGGCCAGAATTGCAGGGTGGGGTGGGGGTGGGATGTTCCTGGATGAGAAGGCTGTTGGGGAAAGAGGTCAAAGTCCTTGGGGTCAGAAGCAGAACCAGGAAAGGGGCACAGCATTCCAGAGGGCATGGGCTGGAGGTGGGAGTAGCATCAGCGGGTCTAGGCTTCCTGCCTGGGTGACTTTGGGCAGGTCACACCCTCTCTGGGCCTCAGCACTCTCATCTGTAAAATCTAGGGGTTGGACACGAACTCTGCGGTCCCTTCTGACCCCAACATTACCATCCTGTGAGTCAGAAATGCATTTCTGAATGTCCAGATGTGCCTGATTTATACAAACAGGACTTGGGAAAATCTCTAGTGACAGAAAATCTGCTTCGTTTTAATTGTGTGTGGCGGGGAGGGGGTGGGAAGCATCAACTTTTTGTTTTGAAAGAAAAATACAGTGTAATTACTCAGAAAATTGAGGTACACTTCCCCTCTGGGGCAGGACCAACTCAGGGTGAACTCTTTCTGGACACTGTCAGCCAGGGAGGTCCATCTTCCAGTGATTTCTACCAACAGTCAACCTCTGCTGGTCTGGGGTGGGCTTGGGGGCTCCCTATTTGTGCTGGGTTTTGGCCTTTCCTAATGGTGTCACTGGGCACCAGGTCTCTGATCCATTGACATGCCCAGGTCCCACAGCTAGTAAGGCTCTGAGGAGGGATTCAAACCTACGTATGGCTTCCTGACTCGAAATCCAGCCTTGAAGTCAGAAGCCCCCTTCAGGCCCTGACATTGGCCACGCATCTGAGAAATGGGTGCATTCCCTCATCGCCTGGCAGACCCGCTCTCTGCAAGGTGCTCAGGATTCCAAAGGCCACCTGAAGGACCATCTCAGCTTCTTCTTCTGTCAGATAAGGGACTAGAATAAGGAACCAGATGAACCCTGAGGCCCCAGGAACCTATGGAGAGATCCTATGACAACACCAGATTTTGGCTTGGGGATGGAGAGCGGTTTACACCTCAAACCTAAAGCTGTGTTCAGTGCCTAGTTTCTATAATTACATTTATTTACTGTCCCATGTTATTTAAGTGACAGAGGGATACATTTCTTTGTGTGAGTCAGTGTATTTAATGTATTGGCCGTGTTCCCAGATCCAGAGACTCTGGAATTTTTTACTCTTTCATCTCCGGAGCCTCCATTGTGGGGGTAGGGGCTGAGGGCGGGTGTGGTGACTGCCTCTCCCGGCCCCCTGTTTCAGGCGGGTCCCAACCATGCTTTGCTTTCATCCCTCTGCCTCACTTAGATGCAATTCAGGAGCAAGTCAAGACATCACCCCAGGATATCATCCGTCCCCTTCAAAAATGAAGTGCAAACAGCCACAATAATGCTCTACTATACCTGTGCCATTTCAAAAAATTTAATTTTTCAATTAACATTTTTTCTTTAACTCACTCTTTCCATTCCTGTTGGGAAAAAACCCAGCACCTTTATAACAAATGCACATAGTGAAGCACAACCTACTCTCCTGTTGGCCATGTCCAAACATGACAGCTCCGTCTTCACCTGGGAATCCACCTGTGCCAAGAAGGAGGGGAGAGGAGAGCTCATAGGGGCATAGGTGTAGACCTGTTAGGGACCTGAGAGGTTGTCTAGTCCAGCCCCTACGTTTTGCAGATGGGGAAACTGAGACCCAGGGAATTTAAGCAATTTGTCCACAGTCACACACTATTACTAATTAATTTATTAATAGATAATTAATAGAGGCAGCATTTGAACTCAGGGCTTTTCTTTCCAAAGCAAATACTCTATGATTATTGATTACTGCCTATCCACTCTGTATTTATCTTTTAGGACAGAACTATTTGCATATTTCTTCCCTCATTAGCATGTAAGCTCTTTGAAAGCCAGGAATGTGTTTTTGTCTGGCACATGTTCATTGTACCATGTTTGCTCTGGGGATTCCATGGGGAGTCAATTGGAGCAGAGTAGAGGGGAAGGGAACGTGCATTTATTAAACACTTTCTGTATTCCAGGCACCGTGATAAGTGCTTTACAGACATGATCTCCCGTGATACTTATAATAACCTGTAGAGGCAGAAGAGTAGTAGGTTTTTCTAGAGACGGTGAGGGTCTAGTGGAGTCTGGAGAGTAGAGATCAGGAGTGGAGCCCATCACTGCTGTGGTGAGATTTCCTCCTGTACGATTCACTAGTTGTGAATTGGGGTGGGGAGGAGGCCGGGGTCTGGCAAAGCAGGAGAGAAGCCCTGCCAGCGGCCGTCCTGTAAGTTGTCAGCAGCTCATGCTCCGGAAAAACAGCAACAGAATTTACTCTCAATGCACTTTTAAACTTTACCTGCATTAAGATTTTCTCCAGCACTTTCTCAAGTCTAGACCACCAACAAAGCAGGAGCCTTGATTTACAGCAGAGCTATTAGGGGGCAGGACATTTAACCAGCAGCTTGCCCCTGGTGAAGGCCTACAGGGGTCCTCTCCAGTGCTGCAGCCCCTGAGCCTCTCCACTGCCCGGGGTAGGCACTTCCTACTAAGGCTAAGCTTCTGCCAGTCTCCCTTGGCCTGATGAGGATCCCAGTGCTCCTATGTGAGCCTCAGGAAGACAAGAAGCCCCTCGTGGGCTCGAGCCAGGATTCAGCTTCCTGGACAGCAGGGTCTTGGAAGCTCCAGCCAGCTAGAGGAGGGCAGAAGCAGTGAAACAGAATGCCAGTTACTATAAAGCATCCACTGGGCGGATGATCCTTGTAATATCTGGGAAGGAGCTGATGAGGAAACTGAGGCAAACCACAGTCAGATGAGTTACCTAGGGTCACACGACTAGTAAGTGTCTGAGGCTGGATTTGAACTCAGATCTTCCTGACTTGTGCTGCACCACCTCGCTGCCCCAAGCAAGAGCCTGGGATCTGGGGGAGGATCTCGAGTTTTACTCTGTGCGTCCTGTGTCTTTGTACAAATTACTTCCCTTTGGTAGACCTTGGTTTCCTCATCTGCAAAATGGGGGTGGTTTTTAAGCACCCTTCTGTCTCTAAGTCTGGTGATTTTCTGATTCCTTCAGCTCACAGAGTTGTTGGAACGCAAGCCTTTGTGGAACCTTCAAGGGCCGTGTTGTCATCCTCATCATCGAGGTACTTCAGACCAGACTGGTGGGCACATGGAGCAGTTGCCCCACCTCTAACCTCACTTGTCAGGGCCTGTCAGTCTATGCAGTTCTCCCCTGAGACCACTCCCACTGGGGACCTAGTCACGACAATCATCTCACCGCCAGCGGTGCCAATCATGTCCTCTCTGTCATCTCCGTCCAGGTCTCTCCCCAGGCTCTATTTTCCTTCCTGCCCCTTGGGTTTACCCTTGACTGATCTCACATTTCCCCTGGAAAAGGATCAATTCAATCTGTGCCTTTTGGAAATCTTCCTCCTCTTCCTCTTCCTCCTCCTCTTCTGAAAGGATGGGGCTGGAAGGCCCATAAATCCCCCACATCAAGGCAGTGGCATTGCTGCTACCTCTTGGCCCAAATGAGCTGGTCCTGACTCTCCCCATCAGCGTATGGGGGATGTACACAATGTGCTGGGTCTGCCAGACGGTGAACGGGACATGTTTTTTTCTGAGCCTGGCTATTCTCAATCCCATCTGGCAGTGACTAATGGTCCGCCCACGTGTGTGGTAAGATGGGCAGACAAAGACAAAAGCCTCCTTGTCTCTGCTTTGTCACCCCTTAAGTCCGGCGCCGGTGTCTTCCCAGAGCGTGGCTGCGACCCCAGGTAATTGAAGATGACGACCACCACATCACTCCCTCGGCTCAGTAAACTCCAGTGGCTTCTATCACCTCCAGCAAAGCCCCTGGCATTTAAAGCCCTACACTAGAAGCCCCTTACTGCATTTCCCAGCCTCTACTTACAATTTCTCTCTTCGAACCACGTAATCTGGCAAACACCGGGCTATCTACTATTGCGCTCACACAACATGCCAGCCCCATCTTTCTGCTTTTGCTGGCTGTCCTCCATGCCTGGAATGCGCTCACTCCTCACCTCTAGAGGCCTCTCAGAATTCCTGACAGCCTTCAGTCTTCAGCTCAGGAACCTTCCCCCTCCCTCCCATTCCCCCTCCCATTCCTTTGTCCATATACTTTTATGTACACGTTATCCCCATTTAGAATGTCAGCTCCCTGAGGGGAGGATTTGTTTGACTTGTGTTTGTTAGTGTTGCCAGCATTTAGTGCAGCACCTGGTAGGAGTTAAGTGCTTAATAAATACGGATGGCTTACTCCTAGCTCTGCCCTGCAGGACCGAATAGGACAAGTCCAGTTCCACAGGACTGCCCTTTGTATGTTGGAAGACTATTCTCACCTCTTCCTTAGGTCTTCTCTCAGTTCCTTCCGTCCATCCTCCCACTGTATGGGGTCCTCCAAGAGCCTTCTCCACTCTAGGGGCTCTCCAGTGTACAAAGGCCTTTCTTAAAATGTGATGCCCAGAATGGACACACTCCAGATTGCCCAGAGCAGTTGTGAGCCCTGGATTCAAATCTTGGCTCTGACACTTGTTGCTTCATTTGTGAAAGGAGGAGGCTGAAGTAGATCACTCTCCGATCCCTTAAGGAACTGATGGTCTGTGGCCAGAAGACGTGACGTGGGCTGGGATCCTGACTTAGCCATTTCCTACTTATATGGATTATACTCCCTCCCCTCTGCCCTTCTCTAAAGGCAGAATGGAACTATGGACTCCACTGGACTTGGCGTCAGGAAGAGACATTAAGTGTATCCAGGGGCTTGATTTTTGTCCCTGGTCTCTGACACCTTCATTTTACTGACAAGGACACTGAGGTTATAGTACGTACCCGATAAATGCTGGATTGACTTATACAACAGTAAGAGACAGGATATGAAGGTGGGTTTTCCTTACTTCAGGAAGGAAAAATTAGAATCCTGCCTCTGACTCTTACTGGCTCTATGACCACGAGAAGGCATGTGCCTCCGAGCTTCAGTTTCCCTACCTGTAAAATGGAGATGATGATGCCTCTGGTGCTGCCCTTCCAGGGTGGCCATTAGAGTCAGATGAGGCCAGGCTTGTAAACGGCTTTGCAGCTCTTAAAACTGAGCCCTTGTAAACGCCAGCTCTGACTATCTTTGGCTGTGTCTCTGTACCCAGCAGTCTGAGGGGAGGGAAGAAGGGGCTTTGATGTTGATGGGGGCAGAATAAACAGGCCCTCCTGGCTTTTATAATGGCCTTCAAACAGATTGTTGGCTTGGTCTCTCAGCCCTGCTCTAGCTGAGGGAGCGCTCAGCAGAGATGCTGCTTTGTGAAGACGGAAGGACGATTTTGAACACATCCACTAGGCAGCCGATGTCAGCAGTGAAGCAACCAGTCCCTGCTATGCTGGGCATGGGACCAACGTCATTGAGAAAGGCCCTGCAATGATGAAAGAAGGAAGAACACCTGGGCCAACTGGCTGGGGCCCCTGAACTGGGCAAGGGTGGGGGCAAAGGGGCTGTTCAGCGACTGCACCTGCTCCTGCTCCCTGGCGGGCTGGGACCAGCATCTGCCAAGGTGCCAGGGCACTCAGCCCAAGCAGAGAGCCACTGAGAGGAGGGAGGGACACCTGGACCTTACCCACCAGCAGCGGCCACTGCCCCCTGATCAGTGGGGCAGCCACCTTCCTTTCTGATCGTCTTCTGGGAATGAGAAGGAAGGGTCCAGTGGGGTTCTGCTCCCCTCCATTGGCAAGACAATAACAACTTGCTTGCTGTGGATTTTATACACTGACTTCACCAGTAGGATTGTGGCGCTGGGACCTTGGCTCAAGCCCAACCCCAGGCACTTAGTAGCTGTGGGACCCTGTAAACAAACCACTTTACCTCTGTAAAATGGAGATCATCGTATCTGTACCGTTCATCCTCACAGGACTGTAGTGGAGTGCATACACAGACCTTGTCACAAACCTTATTTTCTCTTTCTCTGTTTCTGTCTCTGTCTGTCTGTCTCCCCTCTGTGTCTCTGTCTCTACTATATATGATACATAATATGCAAATATAGCTAATGTAGATCGATTACATATGTACCTCATCGCAGACAAATCTGCTGACATCTATGATAAAAGCTATTCATATACAAGTGACAAATATACATATATATGTCACTTCTTATTATTATGATCCTTCCTCTAGAGCTGACAGCTGACCACGGAGGTCATCTCTCCCAACTCCTTCAGTACAGAGATCGGGGAGTTTAGGCGACCTCCTTACACAGGTAAGTACCTCTCGTCTTTGACTCCCAATCCCATTCTCTTTCCATAAAAACACCAACACCATTATGATGGAAAAATATAGAGTGGCTACAATGTCCGCCTATAGCTTTCCTTGATCCACGGAGACCTTGTCAAAAGAGGATCCTCAGGGTCCAGGAAGCCGTGTGGGAATCATTCATCAGCCTCTGATGGTGGGTGGGCAAGGCGCTATTGATCCAAGCCTTTCAGTGGCCTTTCTCCCACATCCAGCGGTTTTAAAGAGAAACGTAATGAGCCAGTGGCTTTCTTTGTGGTCTCTGCTTCATGGCCCTGCTGGACAGTACCCAGAGAGATCTGTCTGCAGCTGTCTACATCGATCTTGACCCTTGGACCCCGTGGGCTTCCGTGAAAGTTAGCTGAAGAGAAATGGCCAAAAATGGATATGTTTCAGAGGGTTTACTGAGAGAAACTTACACAAGATGGTAGATACAGCCCTAGCCCAACCCAGTCCAATCCAATGAACATTCGTGTCTAACAAGCTGCACATGAGGACTAGTTAGTATTATATTAAAGTGGTTCCATGTACATCATCATTTCCCTCCTATATGCCAGGCATTGTGACTAGGTCTTGGGCATAAAAAGACAAAAGTGAGACCACTCCTGTCCTCAGGAGGCTTATGTGCTCTAGGAGGGATGATCCATCATGCAGACAGGTGTGCATGTGGAAGGATGTGGAAATGTGGAAGGATGGAAATTTATGGACAGTGCTACCCAGGTTACCTGTCTCACAGGATTGTTGTCAGGTACTTACAGCGCGTAAGAAAAAGAGTCATTGGCATGTATATAGCGTTTCATAGGACTTTGCCCGTCCCTTCACTCTTCTGGGACTAGATGAACTCCAGGGTTTCTCCCTGTTCTAAACAGTCCTCCCTTGTGAAATCAGTTCTAGGTAATTCAGGATTCCATCGCTGGAAAGGAAGGCTTTGCTCAGGTCTCCTCCCACCTGGTGGATGGGGAAGCCCAGGATTTACCTGGTCTGACAAAGGCATCACGTGCAGCTGTCACTTTTCTTCACTGTCTATTGACAGGTGTTCATGGTCAGGTCAATCAGGCAATCAGTGCACCTTGATTAAATGCTTCCTCGGTGCCAGGCTCTGGGCTCCGTCCTGGGGGGACACTCCTTGGCCTTTTATGAAAGCAGACTTGGCTTGAGCCATTAACTAAATAAATACACTAAAAAATCTAAATTGATAATCAAATGGAGAACTTTTGTTATAAACATTTTTAATGTATGTTAACTTTAATGAAAATAACAAAAATGTTCTGTTTATTTGTGCAGTCCCCCTTTTCTCTTTTTCTTCTGAGTATTTTTTGGGGGAGTTGGGTAGTGCAGTGGATAGAGTGCCAAGTTTGGAGTCCAGAAGACTTGAGTTCAAATTCCGTCTCAGACACTTACTAGCTGGGTGACCCTGGGCAAGTCACTTCACTGTTTGCCTCAGTTTCCTCATCTGTAAAATGAGCAGGAAAAGGAAATGGCAAACCACTTCTTTGCCAAGAAAACCCCAAAAGGGGCCATGAAGAGCCAGAGATAACTGAAAAAGGCTAACCAAACAATACTCCCAGATTCCTTTGCACGTCAGAGTAGATGGAGAATGCCTTGGAATTGGGAAGGCTCAGGTCTACGTCACACTTCTGACTCTCAGGCTGCCCTGTCTAGGCAGGATGAATGAAGTGCCAGATTCAGAGTCAAGGAGACTGAGTCCAAATCTGGTCTCAGATACTGGATGTATAACCCTGGGCAAGTCACTATGCTCAGTTTGTGAGGCTGAGCACAGCACCTGTCTCCCCCAGGTGTCCTAGAGGACCTCTAACCCTCATTCCAAAGTCACAGTGGAACGGCTCTCCAGCAGAGAAGCCCCTTCCCTGGCTTCCCACTGCCTGCCTTCCCTCTCAGGTTCTGCGAGCCAAAACCTCTTCCTGTGATTTTGCAGAAGAAACCGGGCAGGGCCAAAGTCCCGGGTGACCTAAAAAGATTCAATCTTCCTTTGAAGTGATGTGTCATGAGGAAGGTGACTCATCCTGCCAAGGCCAAATCCAGGGCCAAGCCGTGAGTGGCGGAGTTGACTCATCCCAGCCTGTTTTCTCTTGCTCCAGATTTGCTCATGCCTTGACCTACAGTCACCTATGGAAACCACTGGTGCAGGTATCCAGTGTTTATGATGCTGTTAAGTACCAATCTGGGCTTGAGCTCTTCTCTCCAGCAGGATAAAACAAAATTGATTGTCTATAAATTATGCATCAGCCTCCTGAAGGCTCTCTCTGGCTCCTTCATTACTTACTAGATAGCTAAAAATGACCCTTCATCCAACAGCTGGGACGTGGCCACCATGTTCTTGTACTGATTTACTGCCCTCAGGACGGGGGCCTTGTGGGGGCTTTCCTCTGAGGCCCACGAACATAAATGAAAGCTGAAGCCCCTTTTACCTTTGTGCAGCCTAAGGGAAAGAATGGAAGGAGGGAAGGCCCTGGAACAAGACATTGCAGAGAAACTGGAGGATGACCCAACTTGCAGGGACATGTTTTTTCCCAATGAACTCAACTGCTCAATGAACCTTTAGATGCAAACTCTTCATTGGTCCGGAAGGGCTATGGAGGAAGAAACCCCCAAACGATGACAGGAAAGCCTACTGGAGATTACTGCAGCCGTGGAATGTGTCTGAGCAGGTCCCAGCAGGCTCCCCACCCTCCTGCCAAACGCCCACTTGGCATTTTTAATGCTATCCAGAATGAATGGGTGGAATGGACTGCTTATGGGGCTGCTGTTCTTCCTCCTTCGTTCTCTGAGAGGAATGATGTCGACACCTCAGCAGGGTGATGTCGACTACAGGACAGTAGATTAAGGGTTGGAAAAGCCTTCGCTTCATTCATTTTACAGATGAGGAAACTAAGACCCGAAGAGGTTAAATTGGTCATTCAGGCAACGAGCTTTTATTAAGCATCTACTGTGTGCTGGGTCCTGTGTGCCAGTTCCTGTGTAAGCTCTGGGGGTACAGAGTGAGGCAAAATAGCCCCTGCCTTCAAGGGGCTCACAGTCTAATGGGGGAGACTAGTACAGATGAGGTCTTTACAGAGCTTCATCTCAGAGGAGGTGTCCCTAGTAACAGGAGAACAGGGGAGGCTTCTAGCAGAAAGTGGGAATGGAGCTGAGTCTTGAAGGAAGCCAGGAGGTAAAGGTGAGGAAGAAAGGTGCTCCAGGCAGGGGGTACAGCCAGTCTAAAGGTGTGGAGACTGGAGATGGAGCAGCACATGGTAGGAACAGCAAGACAGCCAGTGAAGCTGGATCCAAGAGCACAGAGGTGACAATTCATAAAATGAAACAGGAAAAGGGGCCAGGTTAGGAGGAGCTTGAAATGCCGAACAAAGGTCTTTATATTTGATCCTGGGGGCCACAGGGAATCACAGGAGTTTATTGAACAGGGAAACCACAAGCAGACAACATAGGCTTTTATAATTTGGCCTTTAGAAGGAGACTCTATATCTTGCTAATCCCCACCCCTAGGAGACTCTCCCATTCTCCATTTCTGCTCCTACTCAGGTCTTGATGAGCAGAGCTGGAGAAAGCCTCCCAGCTGCTGACGGAATCTGCTACAAAGATGACGCCCACCTCGGCTGGGTCCTCATTGCTCCTTCTGCTCCTGCCTATCTCTCTGACTACAGTGGCTGTTCCAAACTCTTTTCTCTTTTCTTTTTTAGAACCAGTCAGGTGAAGTGACTTGCCTAGGGTCACACAGCTAGTAAGTGCCTGAGGCTGGATTTGAACTCAGGTCCTCCTGACTCCCCCTAGCCACCTGAAACTCTTTTCCAATGGCACCTGTTCCTCCTACCAGGTGAGGCTTCCAATTTATACTCGACCAAAAAATCCTTGAGAATTCCCTCTTCTCCCCCGTTTTGGTCTGGTATTACCCACCCCCTTGAGTCTGCTTTTCATCTGGGCCAGATGCTCTATGAGCCCTTTCCATCCCATTCCCTCCCATGGATCTCCCCACTCTCTGCCCCCCCTCCCTTATCTTCGGTGTCTCTAACGGCCCCTTCCCTGCTGCCACAAACTTGCCCAAATCGTCCTTGGAAAAAACCTTGGAGATCATGCCACGGCCACTACTGGCCATCCTGTCTCTCCTTCCTTTCCCAGCCAGACTCCTGGAAGGTCCTGCACCTGTGCCTCTGTTTCCCCTCTATCCCCCTCACTCTCATCTTCACTCATGACAATCTGCCTTCATGGCCACCATTTGACTAAAATCACTCTCCCCGGCTACAGTTGTTTCACTGGAGGCCGAGTTCAGGGGCTGCTATCTGGGCTCCCCACTTGCAATGGCAAAGCTGGGCTCCCAAGCAGGCTGATATTTCTCCCCTCCAGGGTCTAAAGCAGGGCTGGGGAACTTGCAACCTGGAGGCCACATGTGGCCCTCTAGGTCCTCAAGTGTGGTCCAGACTTCACCGAACAAATCCAGGGTTCCTGAGGGGGTGGGGGGAGACAGTACTGAGGGTCGCTGATGAGCTAACCCCAAATGTTTCCCCCATCAATTGTTATTGGTTGATAGAAATGATTTAGTAATTTTTCAGTTATTACGCTTTTTGAGGTTTTCTGGGCAGAGACTCTGGGGTGGTTGGCCATTTCCTTCTCCAACTCATTTTACAGATGGGGAGACTGAGGCAAGCAGGGTTAAATGACATGTGGTGTCAATTAGCCAGCTACATACACACTAACGCATATACGCCATATATGTATGTATGATATATGTGCTAATTGGGAGGTTCTTACTGAGGCAGATGCAGTAAGAGCAGTTGGCACAAACATCCTCCTGGAAAGCCTGTGGCACCTTCTCCCACCAGCACACACAGAGTCTGGGAGATGCTGCAACCAGCACAGTGTGTGGCCCAGCAACCAGCTGAATAAAAAGAGAGAGACGGGGATGTATTCAATAGTCTGTTTATTACAGAACCATTTCATACAGAGGCAAAGATACAAGAAAATCATAAGGCTTATATTCCCCATAGCAGGAATTCTTGGAATGAATGGTCCCTTCTTGGAATCTACCACTCCTGCCCCAGCCCAAGGCTAATCATTTGTTAAGATTTTATCCTAGGACCACGTCTGGAGGCACAAACAAACAGAGAGTCATAAGACTTGATAATTAACTCCCCTGAAATATCTTTAATATTTCAAGACCCAAAGAAAGCATCCACCCAACAAGATTCTTTCTGCATATCTGCCTCATAGAAGAAGGGGAGCATGAAAGTCTGGTCTGCTACAGGGAGACAAGCTCTGGGAGCACTCGCGCCAAAGGGCAGACTCTCCTTTGAGGGGTCCAGCTAGACTGATCTGTTTGCTACTTGTCACACTCACTGTTTCGTCTTCTGTCTCTGGGCCTTGGCATTAGTCCACCTGTGGTGATCCTCCTCCTCACTTCTGCCTCTCAGAATACCTGGTTTCCTTCAAATCTGAGCTCAAATGTCAATTCTGTATGAAGCCTTTCCTACTGTCCCCCTCTGTGAGGGCTCACCCTCCCCAAACCACCCTGTATTAATTGTGTAGGCCTTATGTAGGCAGGCTCCAGGGGTCCTCTGAAGTCCCACCCACCCCCAGCAAGTCAGGCTCCCAGCAGGTATCTGATCATGTGCTCCCCTCAGGATTCCAGGTGTATCCCTGAAGGTCTGCCCCAAGGCCTCATTCTGACATATTTTCTTCCAAGAACACATTGAACACAGGGATGGGTAGTTCTCACTGAATAAAGCAGGGCGCCCCCTCCCCTATGTCACCTTAGTCTGAGGGGAGGGGGCTCCAGCAGAAAGCAGCTGCTCCAAAGTCTTATATTCACTTTCAAATTTGGTCTAACCTCTGGACAAGGTGCTCCTTGGCAGTAGGGCACAGACCCCAGCTATGGGCGGAGCGGCTGTGTTGCTGCTGATCTACCTGAAGTGAGCTAGGTAGGGCCCTGGAGGCAGGAAGACCTGAGTTCAAATCTAGCCTCAGACACTGACTAGCTTTGTGACCCTGGACAAGTCACCTAGCCTTAATTTTCTCACTTGGGGCGGTTGAATCTATTGTTTAGGAGGAGTTAGTATTTGTAAAGCACGTAGCATATTTTCTGCAGCACAGAAGGGCTTTAACAAATGCCTGCTTCTTTCCTTCCTGCTTCTGACAAGCTCTGGTATGGACTTCAGCTCCCTGGTCCAGTTGGTGGCTCCTTCTGTTGCCCTGTGAGGCTCACAAGGTCATAGCTGTCACCACTAGCAGAACCCTGCCCTCACGAGCTGGGCCTGGCTGGGCAGATAAAGGCCTGGGGCCTGGCAGCTGCCAGCATTTTGTCATTCTTCCTTGGACTCAGCCAAGGAGAGCAGGAGCCCCATTTTGGGGTTAGTGCCTTTGTGGGGTCTCTGAGGGTCATTATGGTGACTCCCACTCAAGCTGCCTGGGGTCTGCAGTAGAGTGGTTAGCTACATCTCCCCTTCAGGGTTCAAGGGACAGCCTTAAGGGGTTGTGAGGTTTCCTCTTACACTATCAGCTTGAATCCTGCTCCCCTAGCACCTGAGTTGGGGGAGGGGTTGGGCACTAGAAAGACCTTCAATCCCTGGACCTGTCCCATCAGTGCTAGTGGGCTTGGGAAAGTAGCTGCAAAGCACTTGCTCCAAGTGGTCCACACTGCAGGCTCATCAAAGGAGCAGGGAAGCATCGCTTCGAAGACAGGTGGGACCTCAGGGGCCCCTTCATTTAACAGAGGGGGAAACTGAGGCCCAGACAGGGGAAGAAGAGACGAGATCTAGGTCACATGGGGTCAATGGCAGGTCTACCTGTGGGCTTGGGCTCTCAGAATCCAGATCTGGTACCCTCAGCCATACCACCAGCTGCTCCTCTGGGCTCATTCCTCAGTCCATTAGGGAGCTCCTTAATGAGCTATTTGCGAGTCATTTAGTAGAGAACAAACCCACCATGACTAAGAAATGTGCCCTTTTGTAGCTTTAAAACACCTTCGATCATGCTGCTCACTGTTCTCTGGGGCCATTATGGTGGATCACACTCTCTGAGCTTGTCTCCTTATGGGTTTTCCAGGAGGCATTTCATTACCACAAGTTTCCTACCCACCCCCAGGCTTATTAAATTTTAAAATAACTTAATGAAATAAATGAGGGTACTCCAAACTCCACAGCAGGTATATGGGGACAAGGGGCCCCGGAGAATGTAAGCCCCCCGAGGACAGGAACTGTGGGACTTTTATCTTTGTCTCCACAGACCCTAGCACAGAGTAGGCATTTTGTAAAGCTTGTTGTTGGGTTGGTACTAGTGCCTGGCGCTAGGAGGACAAAGAGGAGCTTACATTTTCTCAGATGGGAAAAGCTCTCCATAGGATCAGAGATGCTGTGCTGGAACGGGCATGTGTGGGGACATAAAAGTCAAAATAAGGCGATTTGGGGGTAGCGGAGAGGGAGGAGGCATTGGTGACTGAGAGGAACAGGAAGGGCTTCACATAGAAGAGGATGCTTGCGTTGCGTTTCGAAGGAAACCAGAGATTCTCAGAGGCAGAAGTAAGGAGTGAAGGCGTTCCAGGTGGGAGGTAGGGGGTGGGGAAGACGCCATGTTGGTGGGCTTAGATTGACCTGGAGTTAAACACATTCCGATATTTTGGTCTTGTTGCAAAGAGTTCAATTGTCTTCTCTGGTTGTGTCTTGTCCTTTGTCAAAGACTTCTCATCTTTCATTCTTTCTTAAAGAAAAGGAGCTATAAATATCACTGCTTTCATTTTGATTCTCCATCCAGATAAACAGCATCCTGTGGTTGGAAGGAATGCATTTTAAAAGGCTACAAGATTTTTATTTCAGCGTTCTGCAGCTTGGATTGGAGGGACTGATTCTATGCAGACACGGGAAAACTTTTATTTTTCTCCCAAGGAAGAAAACAAAAGGCTCTCTAATTGTGATTCCCGATGGCAAGATTGCTACCCTTCCTGCTTTCTGGACCCTGTTATTCTAAAATTGCAATGCATAAAATTATACTTCTCTCCCCTTTCTTTAGCAGTTTCAAGGAAATGGTTGCTGTGTGCCATACTCTTGGCGGGATCATGCCTATTCAATATTTCTCTCCATTCATTCACTCACTTAATTATTTTATGGAATACTGACTATGTATACTGATAGGGGAGCCAGAAGGTGTAGCTCTGCAGCCACTGGGGACTGGCATGCTGGACCTAGGCCAGGTGATCCTGCATGACCTCCAGGCCACTTTTGGACATTGATGGACCTTTCAGCTCCCGAGGCTTCTCTAGCCAGTGCTGACAGCCCATTCTCCAGACTTCAAAGCTTCTGTATCTCTTCAGTAGAGATGTCCAGGATCCCATACCTTTGACCCCTGGCCCGTCAGGCAGACCTAGCTTTTCAAAATGGAGTTTGGAGTCCCTGCTGCTTTTTCTAATTTCTTATCACTCACCTTGCATCTCAATTTAAGTGGGTTTTTCCCTCTTTTTTGGCCTCACTCTACTGTGACGTGATGACCATTGACTGCTCAGGAGGGTCTGAGATGAGGAGTTTCAAAGAGCTGAGGAGCCCAGGCAGTTTCTTATGACCTGAACAGAGCTTGCAGGCCCCCCCAGAGGGCAGTGACTGTACTCTACCCGGAGAACTAGGACGTTCCGGTGGTTCCCTTTTACCACCAGGATCAAATCGAAAGTCAGTTTAAAGTTCTTTGTGATCAGGCTCCTTCCTAGCTTTCATTTTCATACACTTGGCTCCCCTCCAAAAAATTCTCTGTTCCACCTCCCTTGGCCCATTGCTGTTCCCCTCTCTGTGTCCTTGTGTTCTCCTGTGCCTGTCTGCTCTTCCTCTTCCCCCCTGCCTATTTCCCTGACTTTCTTCAAGGCTCCGCTTACAAGCAGCCAGGAGGTGCAGTGGTCAGAGCACTGGGCCGGGAGCCAGGAAGACCCAAGCTCCAGACACTTGCTATGATGATCCTGGGCAAATCTCTTAGCCTCTGCCTTGGTTTCCTCGATTGGGAGGTGTGAGGATAATAACGACACCAGACTCCCAGGGCTGTGACGATCAAATAAAAGAGTGTTTGTAAAGTTCCCGACACGTAGTAGGTACTTTATAAATGCTGGTTCCCAACCTTTCAGCTCAAATTCTCTCTTCTGTAGGAGGCCTTTCCTGGTCCTTCCAGTTGCTAGTGCCTTCGCTTTTGAGATTACTTTGCATCAGTTTTGTCTATATTGTATATAGACCCAGTTAGTCACATGTTCATGTATTAGAATGTGAGCTACCTGTAGTCTGGTGTTGTGCTTGGCACGTAGTGGGTACTTCGTAAATGACTGGTGCCAGAGTGTTCTGGTGATTGCTTACGGTGGAGAGTGAGTCTTTGTAGATCTAGTCACTGAACCAAAGAGTTGGAAGGACCCCTGCAGCCATTTTGTTCAGCCCCTGCCTGAATGGATTCTCTGACAACTGCCCGAAAAGGAAAATTTCCTCCTCCCTTGCCTTTGACTGCTTGGTTGGAGCATTCGGAGGATGAGGGACTTACCCATGCCCCATCTGGAGGATTCCTTCTTGGTTCCTGCCTCTAAGAAGAAAGCAATGTAGGCCTATGTGGTGAGAGTCAACCCAGGTCAGCTCCCAAAGTGACCACCATGGTAACTTCTGTTCCAGAATCTGCCTTCGAGCTGCTCTGGCCTCTGGGAGACTTGGCTGGAGGCTACCAAGAGCCCTATTGATTCACATTAACCATTTTGTCAAGTGTTTTAAAATATACTTTATTAGATTGAGGGTGTCATTCAGAAATTTGCCAATATTTCATTTTTGTTGGCAGAAGGATAGACTATTTCTAAATACAGACTCTAAAAAGTGATGTGCTCTGGACTTAGATAGCCACAGGAAGACTTTCTTTCATGGCAGGTCACCTTGAGAAGCTGCTCCCTTCAACGCTACCATGATCACGGAAGTGGTTTTGGAACTATTTGGGGGCTTGCTCTTCTGTATTCAGCTGTTTAAAGACAGTCACTTCAGGGAACAGCTGCAGCTTCTGGGCAAATATGAATTGAGACTGCCTTTTTCTGGTTCTTGGTGAATACCCTTGAGTCTATGAGAACCTCAAAGGAACGAGTGTTATATGGAGACATACAAGCAATGAGCAAGTATCCTTATGGTCCTTCTAAATGTCTCATTTTTTGATGGAAGGGAAATCCTTAGTGGAATGCTTTGGTTACCAGTTTTGTGAAATTCTCTCTCTCCCCCCCCCCCTCCCTCTCACCTACATATATCTATCAGCCATCCATCCATCCATCCATCCATCATCCATCCATCCATCCATCCATCATCCATCCATCCATCCATCCATCCATCCATCCATCCATCTACCCATCCATCCATCCATCCATCCATCCATCTACCCATCCATCCATCCATCCATCCATCCATCCATCCATCTACCCATCCATCCATCCATCTATCCATCCATCCATCCATCCATCTATCCATTCCTCCTCTGTCTCTTTCATCACTCCCTCTTTTCCCATCTATCCATCTCTTCTTTCCTCCCCTTACCCTACTCTGACCTGGCTTCATGACTGAACAGGGAGGAGGAACATACTGGAGACAAAAGCTTCGCTTACATCTTCTCTTCAATGTGGATGCTTCCTCTAATCTCAAAACTAGTAATGAAGCAGGAGGGAGGCCTTGAAGGCTGTGATGTTATAGAGAAATAGGCCTCCTTGGTAGCCTAGGACGAGTTTTTCTTCTTCCTGTCCCACTAATCATGGTGTGAACTCTACTCTGCAAAACTCAGAAGCCTTTCATCTAAGATCTCCATAACCAATAATTACGATTCACAACACTCTCCTTGGCTCCATTTAGCAGAGGAGAAGAGAGAGGCAGAATGAGCATAAGCAGCCTAAGTCACTTTGGGAGCTGACCTGGGCTGACTCCCACCACGTAGGCCTTAGAAGCAGGAAAGGAGATCTGGGCAAGGGTGAAGTGTTGGAAGTTCCCACAGGGAGGCTGCACCTGACTCCTTCTGTGGCTAACTGGAGGGACCCTCTAAGTGCCCTCCTTTACTCTGGTATGCTACACAATTCAGGCAGTCCGGCAGATACCCTGATTGCTGCTTCGGTCTCTGGTCTAGCTGGAGAACTGGACCCTTCAGGCAGGTGCCTGACCCTCAGGGGTACCATCCAAGACTTGTAAGAGGAGAGTGGGAAGCATTACCCATCTCGCCCAGCATTCTTCCTTCCCAGGGCAGCCATGGGACAGGTATTCTAGTCTGTTCTTTTTATTTGGAGGGGAGAGGGGAAGGGGATTGTTGGGGATGTGGGGGACACAGGCTGTAAGCATTTATATTTGATCAGCTTGGCTGATATTTTACCAGAGAAGCTGGAAGAGCTCATAGATTTAGAAACAGAAGGGAGCTCGGGGTCATCTCATCTAACAACCTTGCTTTACAGGTAAGAAACTGAGGCCCGTGACTTGGGTAAGTCTCAGAAGCACTGGTATTCCAACCCTTGTCGTCTGACTCTCCATCCAGTGCTGTTTCTGTAATACGGCCCCCCCGCTCCGTCCGGTCTCTTACTGAGGTGGAAGATCCCCTTTAACACTGTCCTCAAAACATTTCTTAGCTTTGAATTTCGTTATTCCCCTCAGACGGGCCACGGATGGCTGGGAATGTTTAAGATGTAGCATCTCTAGGCAATAGCATGGTAGGAGCTCATCTCTTGAGGGAAGATGTTGGCAGAGCAGGGTAGAAGACAGACTGTGACTTAGGGGACAGGCTCCAAAGGGGAGGACGTTTGTGGACGAGTTGTTGATGTTCCTGGGTCATGTGTAGAGGGCACAGAAGGGGAGGAGCAGGCTCAAGGGAGAGCCCTGATGACTCAAAGGCTCTTGGAGAGACTTGAGCATGCACAGACACCCCAGATCTGGTCAGGAGAAGCCACTGTCTTCTGTGTAGACAGAATTCGAGGGAACATCTCCTGTCTTTGTCTGACTTCCTTGAGAAACAATACTGTCAGGGGAGAGGCCTGGGGACCTTCTCAGGCCTTGGTCCACATGTTGGATCTTTTCCATAGTAGGGCAAGGGACTAGAGCCTCTGTTCTTGTAAGATTTGAAATGTCAGGAAGGTGAAGCTGGGCTTCACAGAGTCCAGGGCTCACTACTAGTTGGACTTTGATGACCAAAAGAGCAAGGGGCCACCCCCAGCAGTGACCTTCGACTCCTAACCGTGTAGTAGCTGAGCTGAGGAAGCATCAGGCAGGCACACATGCCACAACTTGGAAAAGCTGGAATTCCAACCCGGGTGAACTTGGTGGGAACCGTGTTATGGAGGGATGGGTTGTGTTAGCTCCTCTCCCCAGAAGCCATAGTGGGAGAGGGAAGAACGTTCCCCTGAGAAACTGGGGGAAATGCTGGTTCTTTCATTACTCCTGCCCTTGTAAGTAAATAGTCCTTTGTAAAAGCTAAGAGATGTTAAGTAGTTACAGTGGGACTGAGACCCTGGTGAGTGACTGGCCCACAGCCCGTGGGGCACGAGCCAATGGTGTTAGGTCAAAGTCACTCCTGGGACCCACAGGTGCCCCCAAAGGGGCACAGGCAGTTGGCCTTGCTCATGCTTGCTGCCAGAGGCAGTTGTGGAGAAGCGGCCAAGGGTGAAGGGAAAGTGTCAGGACTTAATTGAGTTAGCAGACAATCATTAAGCAAGCCCTGCAGGGCTGGACTGTTTTGGTTTGTCTTTGAAAACTCGTACCTGGCACAGGCCGGGCTGGTCGTGGCTGCTTCCTAATTACTGGTGGGGTGACAGAGACTCTGTGCTTGGCACAGATTCATTCACGTCCACAATGGGCAAGTCACCTAACCCTGCTTGCCTCAGTTTCCTCATCTGTAAATGAGCTGGAGGAGATGGCAAATTCCAATATCTTTCCCAAAAAAACCCCAAATGGGTCATAGAGTCAGACAGGATTGAAGTGACTGAACCACAACCACAGCTTGCTAATTAGGTTCCATGGAGTTGAGGATGGGGCGGGCAAAGCAGAGATTCTTTACCCCTGGGCAGGGTGGGGCTGGCATTTAGAGGCAGAGGAGTCCAGCCCCTTCTTTTGTGTGTGGGCAGACGGAGGTCTGTAGGATTTTTGTGACTTCCTGAAGGTCACTCAGGTCACTCACTTACTGAAACCAAAGTCCCAAAGCCAGCGTTTCTGCTAGACCCCCTCCGCCTAGCCCCTTCCTGTGCCCCTTGGCCATCACTGTGAAAAAGCCGCTTCGACTCATATCGGTTTCTATTGTTTAATCTGAATTTCTTCCCCCCCCCCTCCAGCATTTTCATGATTTCTGTGATCATTTTTACCCACATGAAAGCAGTTTAGGGGAATGGGTAGTGCTGGATGGCAGACGGATGTTCAGACTTTACCTCTGACACTACCTGAGTGACCATAGGTGAATCACTTAACCCCTCTGTGCCTCGGTTTCCCCATCTGTCAAAGGAGGGACAAGGATAGCACCTACCTCACAGGGTTGTGGTGAGAATTAAGTGCGATGGTGTGTGCAAACAGCTTTACAAACCTTATTTATAGAATTGTATAAATAGCAGCCACTTAGTCTTCACCCTCGTACTTCCCAGATTTGGGGGCAAAAAACCTTCAAGAACAAAACAAACCTCTCCATCCCCACCCCCTTCATTGGCTCTCTCTCTTTTCTGTAATTGAGCCGGAAGCTCCAGCTGAGCCCAGCCCGGTCTCCCAGGAGGGAAGCTCCCGAGCATCTTGGGCCAAAGGCTTGGGGGTAATTGGGGCTGGGGGCAGTAATAAGATGAGCTCAGTTGAACTTAATTGCTCCATTAGGGAGAGGAAGTGTAGACAGGCATAAAGAGCCTAGCCCTGCAGTGACCTGAGGAGCAAATTTCCTTCCCCAGGCTGCTGGCTCCAGAAGGCTTCTTTCTGCCCATCTGCTGCCCTGAGTCTCCCCTTCCCCCTCTCTTCCCCTTCCCTTCTCTCTCCTCCCCTTTCTCCCCTTTCCCCACTTCTTCCCTCTCTCCTTTCCTTCCTTCCCCCCTCTCATTTCCTCTTTTTCCTCCTCTCCTCCCTTGCCCCCTTTCTCTTCTTCCCTCTTTCCTTTCCTCCCCTTTACCCCTCCCCTCCCCTCTCCTTTCCCCTCTATCTCCCCCTGTCTTCCCAGTTTCCTCTCCTCCCTTCCCCCTCTCCTCCCTTCTCCCATCTCCCATTCCTTGTCTCTATGGACTTTAGCAAATACTTTTGTGCTTTTAAAAATGATAATTGCCCTCCTGCATTTGAATCACCTTCATTTACAGTCCCAACCTCCGCCCCCTGCCCCTTGAGCCATCTCTTGAGACAAAAAGAAGAAAGGCGGATCAGTAAAATGAGCCAAACCGTCAATTAAACCCACAGCATACACAGTATTCCGCAGCCACAGTTACACACACCTTCTTAGTCATTAAAAGAAATTGTTGCTGTCTTAGGCTTTTTACAACCAAGCCTTCTTCTCTTCACCCACGCCTGGATTCCACTGGATGTCCCCTCAAGTGGGCAGACCTCACCAGACCGGGAGCTCCCTGAGGGCAGGGCCTGGCTTTGGCCTTTCTGTGTATGCCCATGGCTTGGCACCATGCTTGGCACCGAGGAGGCGTTTAATAGATTCTTCTTGACTGACTGACTGTCCGAGAGACCCCATCAGCCAGAGTAAGCCAGATGCCCCCAGCATCATTCTCCTTGATCTGCTCAGAGGCACCAAGGTTGGTTGTTAAAATGAATTCACGATGTGTCTTTTTGGCTTGGCACTATGGAAGGTCCATTTCTCCCTTTCCTTTTGGGACAGCAATAAGGCTACCCTCACCGTGCTATCTCGAACCTTTTAGCTGAAGGGGCAAAGCTGCGCTGCTCTGGCTGTCTGAGGCCTGCCGTCACCGCCCTGGCAGCCCCACCATACAGGCTAAAGGGGAGTGTGGATCTTCCTCCCTCCCTACCTTGAATCCCCTTTGTCAGCACGGAGCTTGCACAAAAGCCTCCATAAAAGGGGGGAAAAAAAAGGAAGTCAGAGTTTGAAAAGAGAAGAACAGTATTCACCTGTCACACATTCCAGCTAAGAATGCAAAAAGGGGAGGTTAGAGCAAGATACCATTGGTGGCAAGCTGCTGCCTGATTGACAGGCTCTCCTGCTACCTGGAGCAGTGAGCTGGTACTAACATCACTGGGGTTTGGGCCACTCCTTAGGTGGGCGGGAGGGTACAGTCAGCTAGATCAGCTGAAGCATTTCCTCAGAACCCAAAGGAAGACGCCATCCAGTCAACGGTGGGACCTCACTCCATCTAACCCACCCAGGGCAATGGACTCATGGCAGCCTCCAAAGATGGCGCCCGTGCCCTGTCCTAGGGAGGTAAGTGACGGGAGTATTCTACTGACCTAGTGACCTGGAAAAGAAGGAGGAGGGTCATGCCTGGGCTTGTAACCTGTAAGTCTCATTTTTAAGCATCAATACTCCGTAAGTGAGTTGGTTCAATTTTATTAGGTCAAGATTCTTTAAGGAGGCACACGGCTCCGGGAATAACTGCTTCTGTGAGGCTTTATTTAGTCAGTGGGGTGTTCGTTCAAAAAGTGCTGCCCTGAAAGATGTCTTGCATGACTTCACATGTATAACCAATTTCAAATTGCTCAACTTCTCAAGGAGTGGGGAGAGAATTTGGAGCTCAACATTTTTTAAAATGAATGTTGAAAATTGTTTTTACATGGAATTGGGAAAATATAAAATAAATATAAAATATAAAAAAATTCACTCAAAAAGTATGTCCCCCCCCATCTGCCAGGGAAAAACCTTTCAGATGTGACCCTTCATCTTCCGTCCCTTTGCTTTTATCTGCTTATTTATTTAGTTTATTTTCTATAAAATGGGTCATCTCCATGCTCAGAAGGCCCTCTCCTTGCACCTCTCCCTCTTAGCAGCCCCGGCTTCCGTCAAAATACCACTCAAAGGCCATCTTTTGCCAAGAGGGAGGAAGGGAAGAAGAGCCTCTTCAGGACTTACTGCAGGCCAGACACCGTGTTAAGTGCTTCACAAATATTACTCCATTCAGTTCTCACAAGAACCCAGGGAGGCAAGTACTATTATTGTTCTCTTTTACAGATGAGGAAACTGAGTCAAACAGAGGGGAAATTACATACCCAAGGTCATGCAGCTAGTCAGTGTCGTTAGACTGTATGCTCCTTGAGGACAGGGATGGTGTTTCTGCCCTTTTTGTATCTTTGATGCTTAGCACAGTGCCTGGCACAGAGTAGGAATTTAATTTTGTAAAACTGATTTGATTTTGTCATTAGTGAGAAAAATTATAAAGTGCTGCTGGCTGGCCGGTGCTGGAATGTCTGCTCCTATAGAAACACCCAGCGGGGGATTCCCACGTTTAGGAGAAGGCAGAGTTTTGGTCTTCGTGTTTTTCCCACCTGTGAGATCTGGGCTGGCAGCAAGTTTCCCCTGTGGGGGCCGCCCCCGCACCCACCGAACCCTGCCAAGATGGAGAGAAAAAGAAGACTTTGAATCTTGGGAAGGGTGCTCCCCAAAGGTATACATGGGCATGGTTCATACTGAGCCCCCTCCTCCCTCCCCATTTTCTGGGGAAGAGATTAAAACCCAGTAGATTTCTCTTCTTAATAACAGCTCTAGCTTTAGAATGGGGAGGACCCTTGGAGTCTCCAAAGTGCAGTGGGCAGCCTTGGGCCATGAAGGGCTTCTTCTCTCTGGAGGTATTCAGGCCAAGCTTGGATGACCTCTGGCTGGGGATGGCAGAAACTAGCCTATTCTTGGCCTGGTATGGGTTGGACTGGGTGGCCTCTCAGGTTCTTTGAAACTCTGGGTTTCTGCAAACTCGTAATTCTGTGAAGTGAGAAGCCCCACTGAGGAAGAAGGCAAGGGAGTGCTTGGTTCATAGATGGGTGTGTTACACAGAGCCTTGGCTACTGCTCAAGCAGCCCCTGTGACCAGGGCCTGGCCTGGCCACTGCCAGTCTGGTTCTTTGCCCTTGACAAAGGGCTCACTCAGGAAGTTTCGGATTCAAACTCTCTGCCACGGTTAAAAACGCATTCTTCTTGGGCTGACTGAGGCACCCCAGAGTGCCCAGCTTCACACCCAGCCTGCGATGCAGAATGCAGCACGGGCCTAGTTTTTAAATAGAGGTTTTTTGTGCTTTCCAAGCCAGGCATGGGTAGCCAGGAGAAGCCGCCAGGCAGGCCGGTGCCAAGCCCTGGGTGCCCGTCTCCAGCAGGGTTTCTCTACCTGCCCTTGGTGGGAGGAGGGCCGCCTCTGGGCAGTCTGTTAGCAGATGGTGGGGCCCCTGAAGGGAAAGTGGGAGGGAGCTTGGGGGTTTTCCTTTCTGGGTTCTGGGAATGGAGGATTGCGTAATGTAGACGAGAGCCCTGCTCATTTAGGACCACGCAGCGACATCTGCTGGCGAGTTGGCATGTCTACTCTTCTAGGGCCTTCTGAGGCCCCAAGATGGAAGGCCAGCCTGCCGCCCCCTTTGCAAATGGCGCCAGGGCTTGGTGTTTTCAGGCCTTCTTTGGCTCTAGAGCCCATAAACCCAACCACAGTGTAGGGACAGGTAGGCAAGAGAAGGAAGGAGCCCAGTAGAAGGAGTGTGGGTCTGAGTTTTACCTGTAAGGGTGAAATAATATGTGAAAAGCACTCCGGTGTTTGTGACGTTGTTCAGTCTGGTCTGACTCTCTGTGACCCCATTTGGGGTCTTCTTGGCAGAGGTCCTGGAGTGGTTTGCCATTTCCTTCTCCAACTCATTTTACAGATGAGGAAACTGAGGCAAACAGGGTGAAGTGACTTGCCAGGGTCACACAGTGAGTAGCTGTCTGAGGCTAGATTTGAACTCAGGTCCTCCTGACTCCAGGCTCAGCACTCTGTCCTCGATGCCACTTAACTACCCCATAGTAGGTGCCACATAAATGCCCCATTTCCCCGTACTACATGTGTCAGGTCTTAAAGACCCATTTAAGGTAGTTGAACTCTAAGTTATTAGAACGGCCAGTCTTGGTCTGGGTCCACATAATGAGGGGGGCACTGTTGTGTACCCTGTTTGTTATAGTCATCATACTTTCTGTTTATTTGTTTTACTTCTTTTTTCAAGCTGTCATTTAATATTTTGTTTTTCCAGGTTACATATAAAAACAATTTTTAACATTTGTTTTTAAAACTTTTGAGTTCTAAATTCTCTCCCTTCCTCCCTTCCCCACCTCCACCCTGATTGAGAATATAAGCAATTTGATATAGGTTATAAATGTGTAGTCAAGTTTTATTTCCTCTAAGGTCTTGAGTTTGCCCTCACGTTCATCAGATTGATGAATCTGACAAAAAGGAAAAATGACAGAGAACTCCAGAATTCAGAATTGAAGGAGGCAGCTATATGCAGAGAACACTTTACGATTACAAATACGAGGGACCCTAGACCCCCAAAGAGATCGAAGGAAGGACAAAGAACCCCCGTGTGCAAAAACATTTATAGCAGCTCTTTTCAGGGAGCTCAGAACTTAAGTGGGGAGTGGCTAAGCGAGTGATGGTCGATGGATGTAATGGAATACCGTTGTGCCAGGAGAAAGGACGAAGAGAGAATTTCAGAGGGAACAGCCAAGACCCACGTGAACTAATGCAGAGTGGGAAGAAGCAAGACTGAGCAGAACCAAGAAAACAATGTAGACAATGGTTTTATAAGTGAAAACTCTGAAAAACTTTAGAAGTCTGATCAACGCAATGATCAACCTTGAGGCCAGAGGGCTGAGATGAAGTGCCTGAGAGGCGAGGGGCTGAATATATAGACTGAGATGTACATTTGTGGACATGGCCTTGTTGTGGGCATTTCCTTTTCCTCTTTTTCTTTAATGAGGAGAGGGGAGATATGAGAGAAATAGTAACTGCTTTAAACTGAAATAAATTTTCTAAAATAAAAAAGGCTAGAAAAATGCAAAAAAGCACCAATGAAACATTAAAAAAAAATGCTACAGAGGAAAAAAAAACGAGGAAAAAACTATGTCTTTTTTTTCTTTTTGGAGGGCAATTGGGCTTAAGTGACTTGCCCAAGGTCACACGGATAGTTAAAAACTATAAATCTTTTGGCATAAAAAGGAAGCTCTACCAACTGTGATTTTCTGAGGTAGAATTTGGGGCAGGTGCACATTTAAGAAATAATGAACTAAAATGAGCAGAGAGGTTTCAGGTTCTGGCTCATCAGATTCCTGGGTACCCTCTGGAACTTTCCCAGAGAAAATTCCTTCTTCAGTCAACCGGCTTATTTTTGGACAGATAAATGGGTAAGTTGTGTCTGAGATCTTGGGAGAGCCATGTAGCGTGGATGAACTGGAATACCTTTTATTTTCTTGGAGATGCTGGGCTTGTCTACAATCAGGTCAAGCTGATGGCTGTAGTCTTACAGTCCTTGGCTTTTTTCTTTTAAATTATAAAGATAGATATTGAACACATAGCAGGAAGGAGGCTCAGCAGAACCAGATCTTAAACCGTATTACAAAGGAATAATCATCAAAACAATCAGGTTAAGAAATCAAGATTGGATAATCTTTTACACAATTTTTGTTGTTGTTGCCAGCATCCTAGTATATGACAAACCCAAAGATCCCAGATATTGGTCTAATATTGGGAAAACTGGAAAACATTCTGGCAGAACTAGGTATAGACCAATATCTCATACTGTATACCTTCATAAGCTCTAAATGGGTACATGATATAGACATAAAGGGTAACATAATACATAAACATATATATATGTACATATAAGTGTGAAATAAAACATTTAAATTTAAAGGAATAAGAGGAATTTCCTTGATAAATGATCACAGGATATATTCAAGACACATGAAAAATGCACTGAATTACTTATAATTAGAGAAAAACAAATTAAAACACTCTGAGTTTGACCTCATACCCACCGTATTGGTGAAGTTGACAAAAGAGGAAAATGAATAATCCTGGAGGGGTTATAGGAAAGGAGGCACACTGATGGTGGAACCATGACCTGTTCTAGCAATTCTGGTGAGCAATTTGGAACTGTCCCAAAGAGCTATTAAACGGTGCATGTGCACACGTGCCAAGGCCCTTGACCCAACAATTCCACTATTAGACACTGACATTGCTGGGTGCCACTATATCCAAAGGAGATTTTTATTTATTTTATATTTTATTTTTTTTGCTTTTTGGAGGGCAATTGGGGTTGAGCGACATGCCCAGGGTCACATGGCTAGTTTTTATGTTAAGTGTCTGAGGCTGGATTTGAATTGAGGTCCTCCTGACTCCAGGGCCGGTGCTCTATTCACTGCACCACCTAGCTGCCCCTCAAAAGAGATTTTTAAAAAGAGAAAGAGGACCCTCTGCATAGAGGTACTTATGGTAGCTCTTTTTGTGGTTGCAAACTGAGGGGATGCCCATCGATTGGGGAATGGCTAAATGAGTTATGGCAGATAAAAGTGATGGGATTTTATCATGCTGTAAGAAGGGATGAAGGGGATGCTTTCAGGTAACCTGAGAAGACTTTTATGAACTGATGCAGTGTGAAATGAGCAGGACCAGGACAACAAGCTATACAATAATAAGGATATTAAGAGGCAAGCACTTTTGGAAGAATTAGGAACACGGATCAGCACGGTGAACAACCACAGTTTCAGAGGATTCATGGTGAAACAGGAAGCCCATCTCCTGACAGAGAGATCATGGACGCAGGGCTCCGATTGAGGTGTGTCTTTGGACGTGACTGAGACAGGGTTTGTTCTGCTTCGCTATACACACTTTGGGGAGGAAAGGGGAAGGTCCCTTCTTTCCCTCCACCTTTCCCACTTTTGTGTGTTGTCTTCCCCCAGGAGATGTTAAGCTCCTTGAAGGCAGGGTCTGTCTTTCTTTTTCTTATCTGTATCCCTAATCCTTAGCGCTGCATCTGGCACATTTTTTTTTTGGTTGTTCAGTTGTTTTTAGTCAGCTCTTTGTTCCTCTGTTTTGGGTTTTCTTGGCAAAGGTACTGGAGAGGCACCTGGCACATAGAGAGCATTTAATAGATATGTATTGTGTTGTTTGTAACAGGGACTTTTTTGGGGGGGGCTTTTTCAGTGGAGAGAGGGGAAGGTGGGAGGGAGAGAGGGGAAGGTGGGAGGGAGAGAAGGCCTATTTCCATTTGAAAAATTAACATTTACCTCAAATAAGAAAAAAAAACAATACTTAGTTAAGCTGTGATGTTTCTGGTTTTTATATGAATCCTAAAGAGGGAATCTGTGTTTGTCTTTGTTACATACTTTTAGCCCTAATTAAAAATCCCTTCCCCTACATCATGTCATATTCAATTATTAGATCACAAGATTATAGATTTAAAGCTAGAAAGAAGTTTAGTGACTCACCCAAGGACACACAAGTAGTAAGTGACAGAGGACGGATTTGAATCCAAGTCCCTGGTCTCCAAATCCCAATTGACTTGGAGTATTTTTCTCCTTACTTCGACTGGTTGGCTGGTTAATGGAGCTGATGTTCTTCTAGGGACCTGAGAGTCCTAATTTAGGATGGTGGTTAGTTAAAATAGGAAGCCTTCCACAACTAAGTCAATGTTTGAAGACTGTCTAAAACTGCCTCCCCTGCCTCCTTTTCCAAAAAGGCTCCCAATATTCTGAGTGACTTGCCTGATACAGATGAGAGCAGCCCAGACGGGAGGCACACATGGCCCCTATCAGTGGATCACCATTAACTGAAGTCTTGAAGAGGAAGCAAGCAGATGGATGGAAGGCTTTCTCTCTCCTTCTTGACCTCCAAGGGGCTGCACCCCACATCTGGCCATGTCCTTCCCAGCAGCCTTAGGAGGGCCTCTGGTCTATCTCCCAGGCCCCAGGGGTGTCTCAGGGCATTTCTTCCTTACCTTCTGCTCAGCTGAATTGATCTTAATTGGGAGGTCTGTTTGATGTGTTCCTCTTCCCAAAGGCCAAATGGACTAGTTGTGGTTGAGGGTGCTCAATCCATGAGAATTATCATGTGATAACGATGAGGATTTTTCCCCATGTGCTTTGGGGATTTCTAACTCTTTGCCTGACGTACCATGTGGTCTGGCCTGCCTGGAGCAGTTGCTTTTTGGTCTCTCCTTATGTTGCATTATTGATGTTCTCTGCGACCTGGCTGTCTGTTAGGGTTGGCAGGCGGCATCACGCGTGAGCTTGATGGGCGAGCTCGGGATGGGGTGCAAGGTCATCGGCTTAGAGCTGACATTTGCTTTTGCTGGGTTTGTTGCTAAAATCTTGGCTCCCATGAATGAGAGAAGGGAGGGCATTCACGGAAGGGAAAGTATACAGAGGGAAGAAATGACACGGTGACGAGATGTCGGCACTTATTGGAGGAGAACTCAATGTGTGTTATTACTTATCAAGATCTACCTTTCCAGACTTAACACACATAATTCCACGTCATGTGCTCTCCTGGCCTTCTTGCACTTCTTTCATACAAGGGCTCATCTCCCATCACCGTGCCTTTGCACAGGCTGTGACCTTTTTCCTTATCTCTGCCTCTTAGAATCCCACGTTTTCATCAAACAGCAGTCTGCTGGATGAAGCTTTTTTAGATTCTGTCTTCAAGAACCTTTCTGTCAAGAAATTCCTTTCTAAGTGTTTTGTTCATATTTGTGTTTGATACACATGTACCTGCTGTTTCTGTTGGCAGAGTGTAATTACTTCAAGAGCATTTCCTTTGAAACATTATTTTCTGTTGAGCACAATTGATTAAAATTGGAGTTTTAGAAGCACTGAGTAGGTGAGCACAATGAAATCTCAGCTGTGATATATCCTGAAGGTCGGAAATGATGTTAGGATAGCTCAGGGGTTAGAGAAAGTATGAGGTATTATAGACTGCATTTCATAGCCTTAGTTACAAATAAATTCCTAGTGGCTTTGAAGTGATTTTCAGAGGGAGTTCTGGGTAAGAAGAAAGATCTGCCTAATTATTTTTTTAAGCTTTATCATAGCCCGATTTAAAGATCTATCATAGGAGGGTTGGGGAGAAAGCTACCTGGTAGCTTCCCATTTTAACTAATTATCTTGCTAAGGAATAAGCTCCATTGTTTCTACACTACTCAAGGACAGTAAGTGCTGCCAGCCCCCTCTAAATTTCAGTGCCCTAGGGTCATGGTTTAGCAGCTCTGTCTTAGTTATGGCTCTGGAGACTTGGCTTTCAGACAGGGACACAACTGAAAGGAAGCTCTGTTAGCAAATGAATTTAGAGACTAAATTACTTGCTCACATCAGCTGAAATAGTAGCGTTATTGTCAGGGTCACAGCTAGCCCTGCCTGGCAGGTAGGTTTAATGAAAGACGTCGTAATTCTGGCAACTGTTGGACACGCTCAGGATTCCTTTATAGTGGTGACGTAACACTAAGCTGATTCTTGCTGAAGGGGAAGGGAAGAAAAGAAGCATTTCTTAAGAACCTACTATATGCCAGGCACTGCGCTGAACACTGCATAAATGTCATCTCACTTGATCCTTGCGACAACCCCGAGGAATAGGTGCAGTTATTACCCCCATTTTATAGCTGGGGAAACGGAGGCAGACAAAAGTGGAGTATCTTGTCCAGGGACGCACAGTTAGTAAGAGTCTGAGGTAGCATTTGAACTCAGATCTTCCTGAATTCAGGCCCAGCGCTCCACCTAAGGCACCTTCCGTTAAAAGTTAGGACAGGCTTCCAAAGCATTGCAGCCACCAGTTCCTTGGGTACCAAATGTCCTTTCTGATGTTCTGCGTCTGTTGGATTCACGATCTCTGGCTCCCCCAAGCATAGAGGCAGGCAAGGCTCTTTCATGCCCAGACTAAGATGGTCCTTTCACTAACCTTACCCTCTAATTCACTGTCAGACGATGTGTCCTTTCTGCAATTCTTGGTCGGAAGCTGGGAAGCAGCTGCTGGCTGCCTTCGGAAGCTGAAATTTGAAAAGCTTTGGCGTTGGGGTGGGGAGATGGTATGTGTGTGGTGGGGGTCCATGTGAGCATCTCTTTTGGGTGGGTGACTTTGTTTTAAATTTTATTTTTAATTTATGAAATAAAACTAGCCTTTCCATAACATTGTTTTAGATTCTGCTGTTGCAGACCATCTGTGTCAACCCTGTCCTGATTTCCTGGATGCTTCTGTGGCCTCTGCACTGATAGCCCCTCCCTCTACAGCTTTTGTGAGGCACAGAAGTGAGCCTGGGTCCTCTGGGCAATCCTATGGAGCCTAATCTCTGGCCAGGACCATTCTTACCAAGGTGGAAAAGCTTCCAATTCAGACAGCCGTGGGTTGCCTATCCCTTGTCAGTGGACCAGCCTCACTACACCTGGAGAGCCTCATCTCCTGGTGATGCATTTTGGGCAGTAGCATTTCTGATAGCTTCTCCTCCCAATCACAAGTCCCTCTGTTATAGAAGTCAGCTTAGCACATGCCCCACCCTTTACTCCTTATGGTCAAGACTGATTGCAATTCTAAGCTACTTCTTAAATAGGTCTGTGAATATGGTGACTGGGGCCTTGGAGTTGGAGTCAGGAAGGCTAGTGTTCCAATCCTGCTTCAGGCACCACTGGAAATCACGTAACCTTTCTGTGCCTCTGTTTCCCCGTCTGTAAAATGAAGAGGTGGGGCTGGCTGGCTTTCATGGTCCTTTCCAGGTCTCAGCCTATGACCAAGTAAAAAAGGAGATGGTGAATGCAAAGTTCTATCATAATGAGGTGCCCGGAATCTGCTGCCACCCGATTCTTTACTCCTAATTCATGTAACTTATTTCTAGGTCATTAACTACCTCTGGCTTCCTGGCCACATGACATTCAGGTGGCTGATTTCCACTGTCACAGCTTATTATCTGTAACGGAGCTTGAGAGAGGGGCCCTTTCAAGTGGATTTCTGCCGCCGATGGTAGGAGGTCAAACAGCTATCACGAGCTGACAGTTGCTATTTGCCTCAAAGTCCTCAAGGTTATGGTCATCCGGTCACGTTTCTCCACTGGCGATTTCTGAAACTTTGATTGTGAGGTTTCGGGTGTCCCCTCGGAGAGCTTTTTATAGAAGGCGTCAACGTCCAGTGGCATATGAAAGCTGCCCCAAACTGTGGTTCCTTTGGCAATCCACTCATAAAATGGATGTGGACCCGATTAGAGCGTCTGACAATGCGGTGATTAGCCAGCCCGTTGGAATTCTGCTCTTACTGGTCTGGCCTCTTAAGCATGAGCAAGCGTTCTCCATCACATTATTTAATTACTCTTCCATCGCTTGACCGGCAGCCATTCAGCCCCATGGCAAACGTGCCCATAAAGCTCCTGCAATATTTCTCTCTTCTCTGACTGCAAAGAACCACCGTTTGCTGGCTGCCCTGGCACGAGTCTGTCTCTCTTCTTGGCAAGGCTATGAAGTGATTAAAAGGAGCCAGGATTAAGCATTACCAAAAATACGACCCATTTATCACAAGTAGGGGGGAGTCTGTCAGGATTACTTTAAGCTGTCAGATTAATCAAGATGGGCAATAAGATTGTTGTAGAAACCCCAACTGGCAAACCAGGATGCTTGGACAGAGAGAAAATTTAATATCTGAATAAGAAAAAAAAAAGCACCAAGTTTATTAAACCCTGTTGATGGGTTTTCAGAAGCATATGATCACCAAGAGCAGTGAGACACTGTGTCCAGAAGCCAGGCGTCAGAGTCAGGCAGATGTGGGTTCAAGTCCTTCTGATGTACAATGATAGCATAACCATAGGCGAGTCCCTGAACCATGCTGGTGTTCAAAGTCTGTCCAATCAGGCTCCAATCTATCCTTCCAAACTGATTTCACATCATTCTCTTTCTTTCCACTCTGGCCAAACAGGCTTCCTTGTTGCTCTCCCTATACATGCTACATCTCCATCCTCCTTGCCTTTGCATAGGAGTGGGCCGTCCTACATGCCTGGAAAAATAGCTAATGATAATCGATAACATTGATGCTTTATGTTATATATTATGAGCTGCTAGGTGGTGCTGTAGCACATAGAGCCTGAAGTGCCTGGAGTCAGGAAGATTCTTTTTCCTGAGTTCAAATCCAGCCTCTGACACTTAATAGCTGTGTGACCCTGGGCAAGTCACTTCACCCTATCTGCCTCAGTTTTCTCATCTATAAAATGAGCTGGAGAAGGAAAAGACAAACCACTTCAGTATCTCTGCCAATAAAATCCCAAATGGGGAGATGGGGAGTTGGACTTGATTGAAACGACTAAGCTACAGCAACAACCATAACAGCAGCATTTATATGGTGCCAGATACTTTACAATTACTACCTCACTTGGTCTTCACTCTAACTCTGTGATATCGGTGCTGTTATTATCCCCATTCTATAGATAGGGAAACTGAGGCAGAGGTTCCGTGACTTGCCCAGGGTCACACAACTGGTAAGCGTCTGAGGCCAGATTCCCACTCAGGTCTTCCTGACTCTTGGCCCGGCTCTCTGTGAACTGTGCCACATCCCTGCATCACATCCCTGCCTCGATGTTCTCTCTCCTCACAGCATCCTCTTCCCGAGGTTCAGTTGCCCTGCCATCTTCTCTTCTTGGTCCTTCCTCATTTCCTTGGTTCCCAGTGCTCTTCCTTTCCCTCCTCCAAATGATCTGGTATTGAATTTGTGCACATTTTGGATTTAATTCTGGTGTTCAGGACCTTATCCTCTTTCCATGTGGTTTCAATCTCTTCTTTCATTATTATTGGGAAGGATCTTTCTCATCTTGTCCAGGGAAGCTGTACAGAAATGGTCCTGGGACAACTGGCCACTCTTCTATTATCCCTTCACGTATAATGTTCTTCAGACTGTTGCACAGGAGGATAAGATCCCCGCTTCTGGTGACTGGATAAAAATTGGGATGTGAACTCTTCCTCCCTCTGTAGGCTGACTGCAGGTATCCTGGGGGTGATTCCTGGAGCAGACAGGAGGATGGGGAGTATGTGTGCTTCATCCTTTTTCTACCTGGGTTTCTGTCTCTTCTGTTAGGTTTCTATAACTTGGAAGAATTTGGTTCTAAGCAGCTTCCAGGTTATAAGCATTGGGGATGGCAACATCTTTTTAAACACTGTTCAATGTTATGCCCAAGTGATTACAGACAAAAGTCTGGGTGGTAATCACAGTCTCGTTCTGCTACGGTTTATTGGTTGAGTTCTCCAGGCTACTTTGAGGTCTACATTTGTCCTATGAAAGAGTGAGTGACTCATGTATCTTAGATGCTGGGTCATCTTCCTCATCCCCAGAGACAACTAGTTGGCAGCATGGCTTAGAGCATTGAACCTGGAGACAAGAAGACCTAAGTTCAAATCTTACCAACTGTGTAACTCTGGGCAAGACACATCCTTGCTCAGTTTCCTCAATAATAAAATTAGAACCATAATAGCACCTCCCTTCTAGGGCTGTTGTGAGGCTGAAATGAGAGACAGTATTTGTGAAGTGCTTAGCACTGTTCCTGGCACATGGCAGGTATTACACCCTGCTCCTAATTGGTCTAGAAGGTGGATGATTTTTTTCAGAATTTCTTTCTGATGATCACCTTAGGTAACAGTAAAAATTATAATTTATACAGCATTTACTATATTTTATATAGTATTTATAATTCATATAATATTGTAATTTTTATATATATTTATATAATAATGTATATAATATTCTACTATTTTAAATTGTTTCCACATGCTGTATTGGACCAAATATAGGGTGAACCTTTAAGTGAGATCTCTTTGAAAGGAGGAAAAAAAATACAGTAGACACTGGAAAAAGAATTACTCAAGGTAGATGCCCATTGATTGGGGAATGGGCTAAACAAACTGTGGTTACCTATATGTAATGGGATCATCCTGTGCTTTAAGAAACAATGAATATGATGAAAACAGGGAAACAGGAAAAGATTTGGATCAACTGATGCAAGAGGAAGTAAGCAGAGCCAAGGAAACAACAGATGAGGACTCTGAGGATACAAACAGAAAGAACAACTACACATGCACACAAATGCAAAAAAATTGTGTCCTTTTTGCAGAATTACAGAGACAAGCCGGGCTCCAATGATGGGTTATGAGAAGACACTGGCCCACTCCTGAGTCCCCACTGCTTTGCGGAGATGGGAGGGCTGTGAGCACAGTCCATTTCACATATTTTCAGACTTTTTCTATGTGCTGGTCAGTTTTGCTGATTTCTTTCTTTTCTTGTTATATGAAATGGCTACCTGGGAGGGGAGCAAAAGGGATAATGTGGGGAGGGGGGATTTTGATGATATTAAAAAACACCAATAAATAAGTAAAAGCTTATTGAAAATAATTGTGCAAAATTATCAGTTGTGTAAGTTTGGGGGTAATTTTTATTTTCACTTAAATAAAGGCATTTTATTCTTTTTAAAATCACTGTTCTCATCTTTGTCTCTTTCGCTGTCATATTCTCAGTCCAGCATTCCTACTTCACTGGAAAACTAAGTTACTCAGAGATTCCATAGCATCCTCAGCTTTTGGACAAACCGGCAGTGAAAAGATGAATCTGCACTCTAACCAGTAGGACAGATGAGCTCACTTGCTCCTTGCAACCCTGGAAGACAAGATAAAGAGGATTGCTATTTCTTCTTTACATATTAGGAAACTATTCAAGGAGGTTAAGTGACTGACTTGCCCACAATCTGACAGCAAATTAATGGTGGAGATAGCCCTGGAACCTAAATCTTTTAACTCATAATACAGTGTTTTTGTTGCTAAGATACAATGATAGGATATGAAAATCCCTCTTTTGGAATGGCTCAGATAAATATTCATTTCCCTGTATTTCTTTTTTTTTTTTTTTTTGCTTTTTTTTGGGGGGGGAGGGGTGAATGCAGGGCAGTTGGGGTTAAGTGACTTGCCCAAGGTCACATGGCTAGTAAGTGTTAAGTGTCTGAGGCTGAATTTGAATTCAGGTCCTCCTGACTCCAGAGCTGGTGCTCTATTTACTGAGCCACCTAGCTGCCCCCATTTCCCTGTATTTTCCCTGTAAAAGAAATGATGATAAAAATATTTATTGCAACTCTTTTTGTGGTGGCTAAGAACTGGAAACCAAAGGTTTTGTCTTTGTATCTCCATTGTATAATACAGTGAGCGGTATACCGTAGGCGCTTAATAAATGCTTAAGTTGAACTGAGCCTCCCACTTGATTCCAGAGCCCTCTGAAAAGTCTAGGGACTCAATTTCCATTTCCTGGATGCCTGGCAAAATTCTGAGGTTGCTGTAGAAGGAGAAGGAAAAGGAGACACAGCCAAACCTTTCTAGGATCTTCAGAGCTTCTGGGAGATGAATGGAGGGGAGACTGGGGAGGCAAGCTGGCCCAAAGGTCTCCCTATTTCTCTTTCTGATGGCCTTCTCCCACCAAATGGTGCCACTGAAGAAGGATGGATACTCGTCTCTGTTTTACAAACTGGGGTGTCAAGGCCAGAAGGGAGGGGAGCCAAATCATTTCTGGAAAAAAGGGTTGAATTTGGGCGAGTGACTTGTATGTAAATCTGCCCCCATGCCCCGGTGACTGATTGGCTGTGAATGAAGTTCACATAATTGTCGGGTGATGTGCTGCTATTGGTCTCAAAAAAAGGGAAATGGGGAGAAAACTCTGCGTCCCCTTTCAGCCTAAGTCCACCCATGAGCAGCGGTGCAAGACAGGGGTCAGGAGAAGGCCTTCACGCTGCCTCGGTGTGCCAGGGCTGGTTAGCAGCTTGCTTCCAAAATTGCATTACAAAAATTACATATTTCATATAATCAGGTCTGTCGCTTACTTAATCATCCTACACAGCGTATAAATCTTTTGAATGGACAGGTCTATAAATCACAGGCATTTTTCATTTACTACTTATTCTAGGCCAGGCAGTTTCTTATTTAAATTGCTATATGAATAAATCTAATAATCCTTATTCACTTACATCATCTCAAACTTTTAAATCTTATTCTGACTGAGGTCATAAGTGAAATCAGCAGTGAGGGCAAAATAAGCAGCTGTAACAACTCTAATAGCTTACCAAATTATATTAAAGTACTCAAATAACATTAGGAAAAACTGTGGAAGAATGGGGCTGTATTATTAAAGCAGGATCTGCTGAGTCAGGGAAACTGAGGTTCTCATAAGAGATCCTGAAAGGGAAGGGGCTGGGCTGGTCCTCATGGCCAGGGGCCAATGGAAGAGACAAACACTTGTCTCAAGGCTCAGGTTTGCAGACTGCAGAGGAGTTCTACCTAGTCCTGTGTGGGCTTGCACTGGAGATTCCAGAGCCAGTCTGATGATTGGGATGATGTAGGACCAACACTGAGGTGCATCAACTCCTTTGGCCTGAAGAGCCCGTGTAGCACCATGGACAGAGTTTTAGAGTTGGAATGGAGCCCTGAGTTTGAATCCTACCTTTTTTATTTTTAATGTCTGTAATCTTGGGCAGGTCACTTCCCTTCAGGATGCTTCTCTATAATTCTGAAAATTGACTTAGATGGTCTTTGAGACATTTTCCAAATCGGAAACATTTCAATCAAGCAAACAAGGGAGCAACCAAGGATTTATTAAACTCCTATGATGTACCAGGCATTATGCTAGTCTGGGGATAGAAGACAGAAATGCAAGATTCCCTTCCCTCAAGCTTATATTCTCCTTTCACTTCAAGTGAGTGCTATCCGTAGACTCACCATTCCTTGGACCCCCTCTGAGAGAATCTGTACTCTTTATGAACATCTCTCCACCACCATGTAAGTGATACACTAATCTCATAGGCCTTCATATTATAAAATGTTTTTGGGATACATGTCTTACCAGTATTGAGAGAGCATTTTCAATGGTTAAAAGGGTGAAGCTTTATAAAAGAAATGGGATGTTTCCATTTCAACGAGCATCTCCATATTTCAAGGAGAGAGATGTGGTTTGGATCTGTGATTAAATTAGTGGGTGAGGGAACTCCCTCTGTCACTGTAGGTTGGTCCCCTTTCTCCAAATTGTAGACTTAGAGTGTCCTCTTTTTCTAGAGCAGAGATGTCAAACTCACAACTCCCTAGAGATGTTTTGTCCCCAACACTCCTAAGTTCGGGTAGAACCAGATTGAAACGTGATGGGAGATAGCGCACAAAAATTCAATAGAACATAGATAATGTCAAAATGAGACTTTCTAAGTCAATGTGGGCCTGCAGGAATCTTTAGGTGTGGGTTTGGAGGCCTCTATTTCTTTCTGAGTCTGGCACCATTGACAAGTCAAGAGACCTGCCCAGAGTCACAGAGCCAACGTGGCCGGGTGCCTGGTCTGACTGGTTCTCTAGACAGGCAGTAGTATTGTTAGGTTAAGAAAGACCCCCTTTTTTGTTTCTTGGGTCCCGATTATCGTTGGCAAGGCCCAGGAGGTGGGCTCCATCTTCTCAGTGGGGTGCTAATGGGCACATCCACCACCTTCCCCAGCCAGGATGATCCAGAATGCTGAACAGCAGCTCCCCTCCCTGAAGCCACATCTGTAACTTCAGTTCTCCGTCCACGACGCTGCATGACTGTTTCTTGTCTTAAGCTTGGCAGATTGTGTTCCCCGACAGATGCCCTGGGCCAAGATAACTCACCTCTGAGAAGGTGAAGGAGCTGGCTGCAGTCTGTTCTCCAAGGAAGTCTCTGACAGGCCTTTGACAGACTAAGGAGTTATTCTGCATATAAATCACTTCTGCTCTGCCTTCTTAAATGCACGCTCTTTTTTCTCCCCCTTTGGAAAGGCATCTATCATAGGGCTTCTGAGCCCAAATGAAACAAACAATTCCATTATTATTTGAAGATGAAATTCAGCGATAGCTACCTGTAACTTAACACTGGCCTCGTCACTTGTAATGATGTCTTGGCAAGGGGCATGATGATCTCACTGATGCTGGGAACCATAGAGAGAGAGCCACGAGCCACTCTATGGCAGTGTGAGGTTCTCTTGCTGCCTGGATCTCTACCCAAATCCCAACTTTGTTCATGGTTCTCAATTAGTAGGGATGAATACAAAGTCACTATATTATTGCACCCCTTGGGGGAAAGAGCACCAGAGGACTTGAGTGTGGCCTCTACCTCAGTCCCTCCTTACTTGTGACCTTCTTCCTTTCCTCTCTGAAAGCAAAGACGCGGGAGACCCTTCCAGCTTTAAATCTCTTCTTTTTTCTTTTCTTTTTCTCTTTTTTGGGGGGAGGGCAGGGCAACTGCCCAAGGTCACAAGATGTTAAGTGTCTGAGGTTGGATTTGAACTCAGATCTTTCTGACTCCGAAGCCGGTGCTCTATTCACTGTGCCACCTGGCTGCCCTTCCAGCTTTAAATCCCCTTTCCTCTGGTGCTGTACTGTCTTGAGTGAGTACTTTAATTAAAATTCATGATTTGCCAAGAAGAAATCATTCGTTTAAACACTGGGTTTTTTCTGCCTCGTCGGCTTATTCTCTCATATAATGTGTGTGGTTTTCACAGATATGGTTTTGAAATAAATTTATTCATTTTTTCCAGTTATCTCACTGATTCTTCACTATAAAAACACAGAAACCATGAAAAATAATTGGGCAGAAAATGGAGCTTGGAGTGAGAGCCAGATGAACCTGATTATTTGTGGGTAGCATGGGAGGAAAACAAAGAGACGTGAAAAGGACCAGAACTCCCTGGATTTTAATAGCGATTAGTTTTATTGGCAGCGATCAGGGAGTAACCAGATTAGAATTCTACTACGACTGGTCGCCATGTTGGACTGTTTCACTGCTGTTAACATCCAGTTGCCTTCTGGCTTTCTGGAATGGGACGGGGGTGTAATAATGTCAAGGAGTTTTCCAATTTAACCAACGCAGTCTTAGTGCTCAGACTTTTGGAACGCCCTGTTTTCCTTGTGTACTAGGGTATTGAGCTCAGTTATGTCTATGACACTGTCAAGAAATACCTTTTAAAACTTGGTTCCTTCCGGCACATATTGAACCTCAACACCCTAGTTACAGCCCAGTCCGGAGGAGGAGAGTAGGGGATGAGGCCAGGTTTGGTGTGAGTGGTTTGGAGAACGATAGCCAAGGCCCCTCCAGCTAAGTCTGTATGAGGGGCTCCAAGGCTCTGGATGAACACTAGTAGTTTGGCATGCTCTGAAAGATGAATATTGTATTATTTCTGAGTCCCTCGTTTCTCCAACAAATATTTACTGAATTCCTTTATATTTTTTCTAGAATTTGAATGACTTTATGCATTCTTGACCCATATATACATGCCCATTCATCCTTCGCTTTGTGGTAGTATTTCTTAAGTACATCATGTTTTTAAAAGATGCAAACATAGTGGAAATATCCTGTTAATGTTGACTTTTTAACACCTCTCATTTGAAAGGCTTTGTGATGGCCACAGGACACTGTGATGGGGACGGCCTCCCTACTTAATTAAGCTGTCCATTTTTGTTCTTTTGAATGCACAGATGGGTGGTGCAGAGAGGAGCACACTGGGCCTGGAGTCAGGAAGATCTGAATTCAAATTTGATCTTAGACTAGGTGTGTGACCTTGGGCAAGTCACTGAAACTGCATTTGCTTGAGTTTTCTTGTCTGTAAAATGGGATTCCATATCTGCACCCACCCAGCAGGGTTGTTACAAAGATCAGCTGAGATAATAATTGTAGAAGGCCTGACACACATTAAGTGCAATCCAACCCTTAGCTATTATTGTTGGTTAAAATTCATCCTTCCACATCCCCCCCGTTTTTGGGGGGTCTTTGGGTCATCAGAATCAGAGAATGTTGAGGTTGGAAGGGCCCTAGGAGACTGTGTAGTCTAACCCCTGACTTCTGTAGATGATGATTGGAAACTGAAGCCACGGGCTCAAGGTCTGACCACGAGTCGCCCAACCAGGAGGAGCTGGGAGCTGCTGGGAGCTTGGTCAGTGCTCCCAGGACATTACTGCGGACCTTCTGGGCCTCCATCCCTGTATGAGAAACCGTTCCAGGCTCACAATGAGCTAGGGCACTGGTTTTCAGTTTCTTATGCTCAGAGTACAAGAGGCATTAAAATATATTTTCTGCTCAGTTGGGTTTCGACTCTGACAATTGCCACGTATCTCTCATGTCATTTTGCTTGAGAAAAGTTCCTTCTATTGCATGGGGTGGGAAGGACAAGATATGAGGGGGGCAAAACTTGGGAGAAATTACTGTCCCCCCTCACTTACCCCTTTCTTTGGGGGGCAATAGGAGTGAGGAGCTCTTCACAACCTGACCCTCACCCCCCTCTCCTGTTGGCAGGAGGGTGGGCCTGACTTTGTAAGGCCACTGACTTCCCACGGCTAGAAGATAAAAGGTGCCAAAGCCTCCCACCAGGTGCTGACCCTGGATATTGGCCGATGAGCTGATGGACAGCATCTTCCTTGTGAGACTGTCATCTGCTTGGGGACTCAGTTTCCCCATCTGTGAAATGGGGAAGGGGAGGACTTGGATTTGGGGGCCTCTGCTTCTAGCACCCCGTGACTTTGGCACAAGGAAGGGGGCCAATGTTCTGTGCATATCACTGCTGAGGGAAGGATGCCAGCAGGCTCTGCAGGGGGGCAGGACAAAGGCAGCTCCCATTTACAGAGTGCTGGAGCTGTGTGGTTTCATTTGGTCATCGTTATGGCCCTCTGCGGTCAGGGCTGTCCTCACCCCATTTTACGGAGGCGGAAAAGGGGTGAAGTCATGTGCCAGGGGTCTTACAGCTGGTGTGGGATGGAGGCAGAATTCGAACCTGGGTCCCCCAGCTCATAGAACCCAGCCCTGGAGTGTGATCAAGAGGAGGAAAGCCGATGGCGATCAGCAGGAGGCTGATGCCAAGGTTCGAGGTCAGGTGCTGGTGCTGGATGGAGTGCCAGGCCTGGAGTCAGCGAGACCTGAGTTTAGATGGCTGTGGGACCCTGGGCAAGTCACTCACTCCACAGCTGCCTCAGTTTCCTCACCTGTAAAGTGGGATAGTAACAGCCCCCCCCCCCCCCCCCGGGTTGTTGTAAAGATCAAATGAGATCATGATTGTAAAGGTGCCATATGAGGCTCCGCGGTCCTGCCAGGCTCCTGTCTGGTGTGAGCGTACCTCGCGCCTTCCCGTGTGAGCCCACCCTCCCCTGCCTCACACAGCCTGGCCCATTTCCCCTTAGTGTTTGTTTTTGATGCTTATATATTTCCCTAACCATTTTACTTTTATAAGGATTTATATAAAGGTCTGGGAGCTGGACTGGACATCTCTATCACCATTTCAACTCTTTCACCACAGACACACTGACCCTCACACATACTCACACAGACACTCACACCCACATACCACACCCACACTCACGAAACCCCTCACACACATACACACGCACACACACATAAATACCCTCACACACACTTACACACCACTTCCCACGTACACACACACACAAATATATTCACACACATTCATACTTGCACACTCACATATGCTCACACACAAATGCTCACCCTCATTGTTACATATACTCTCACACACACCCCTTACACACATACACTCACACACAAATACTCTCACACACACTCACATATACAAATGCTCACACACACACTCACATGCTCACCCTCACACACACTTACATACCACCTCCCCCCACATAAATATATTCACTCACACTCACATACTTGCATACTCATAGACATACTCTCATATCCACCCCTCACACACACACTCACATACTTGCACACTCACACATGCTCACATACACAAAAATTCTCACTGTGTTACATACTCTCTCACACACTTTACACACATGCATACACACCCATTACACACACACACACACACACACACACACACACACACTCACTCACTCACACACCCAGAACTTTGGGACCAGAGCGGTCGTCCAGCCCAAACTCCTCCTTCTACCAATGAAGCATAGACCCACAGCATCCATTGACTTACTCCGGGACACACTGGGACAGGACCCCAGTTCTCCGCCTCTTGGTCTCCTGCCTTGTTGGTGGCTACCTCAGAGCCTGCCCCACACTCACTGGTCTTGCCCTCCACGTTGCCTCTGCTCACCCCCTGGGATCTCCGTCATTGCTGTCGCCTCATGGCTCTTACTTAGAGGCCTCCCGTGCTGACATATGCAGGCCCGGGGTTCTAGCTCTCCATGGCCTTCGGCACTTTCACTCATCTAGTGGTTCTGACACCAGCCTTATTGTCTTCCCCAGATCGGTTTCCTTCCTGTCCTGATGACTTCAATCACTCGGTCAGCACGTACTAAGCGCCTGCTTCCCATGGCCTCTCTCCCGTTAGTTCGTTTTTTTGTCCTCCCACTGGATCAGTACCAGAAGGACCAGAATCTGGGAACACCTGAAAGGGACACAGCACGTCTGCCCATTCTAGAAAGGGGAGGTTGGCAGTTTTTATTTCAAAGGAAAACAAGAAAATTTGCTTGGATTTGTTTGTATTTAAGGTGCATTTGCACAAGTAGGAGAAATTGTAAAATTGTAAATTTACATTAAATTTTAATTGAATATTAAATCATAAATTGTAAAATTAAAAAATATTTAAAAGTTGTGGTGTTGGTTGATGCGCTGATGCCCCTGGTCCTTCTACTCATCTCCCTAAAAATACACTTTTGTTATGTCCCTCTCAGGCTCTTGCAAACTTCCAACAGCCTCCTCCTGCCAGGGAGCGAGGCCCCGAGTCCTCAGGCTTGCACTCAGGTCCTTTTTCCTCTGGAGCGTAGTCCGTGCACCTGGGTTCTGTGTTGGCGTCTCTCCTTACCACCTGTGTGACCCCGGACAAACCACAGCTTTCTATAGACTTTCTTCTTCGTATGCAAAGTGAGCCTGATTTTCCAGGCTGATCCAACATTATTCCCCATCTCACACACTTTTGTTTTTACTGCTCAGTCATTTTAAGTCGTGGTTAACTCTTCATGACCCCATTTGGGGTTTCCTTGGCTGAGACCCTAGAGCAATTTGCCATTTCCTTCTACAGCTCATTTTGCAGATGAGGAAATGGAGGCAAGCAAGGTTAAGTGACTTGCCTAGGGTCACATAGCTAGTAAGTGAGGCTGGATTTGAACACATGAAGATGAGTCCTCCTGCCTCTGGGCCCAGAGCTCTGTGCACTATGGTGCCCCCTAGTGGACCACACTACCTCACACCATCTGACAGCAAAAGTGGCTTCCTTGCCGTTCACCTTTCCTGCCTGCTTGGTTTTTGCATATGCTGTGCCTTATGCCTGGAGCACACTCCTTCCTCACCCCTGCTTACACCAGGCCTTTCTGAATCCCTCTGGGTTTCTGTGATTTTTGCCTCTTGAAATGAGTTCATTGACTAAATCTCTCCCCTAACTGCATGACAGTTGGGTCCCCCTCACCTTCCTTCTCCCTAGGAGAGGATGCCCCCTCTCCTCCATAGATTTAGGGTCGAAGCAGACCCCAGAGGTCCTCAGTCAAGGGTCCCACCTTCTCATCATACAGGGGAAACTGAGGCCCAGATAGCAGTGACTTGCTCGAGGCTGGAGATGCTAAGTAACAAAAGGGGTTAGGGGGGCTTGATCCCAGGTCCACTGATTCCAAATCCAGCCTTTTCTGTGCTGAAGCTACATCAGGACCCTTCCAGCTGGACAATTAAGGGAATCAAAGCCCAGTCGCTGGTTGATTTTCCCAAGGTCTAGTGAGAGCCTGCCTGGGCATAGAGGTGAGCCCTGTCTCCTGGTCCTCCTCACAGTATCCTCTCCACCATGACTGTAAGCTCTTCTCACCTGGTTTCCACCCTTAGATGCAAATAGACTTCTCTCCTTATTTCCCCAATCACAACATTTCAGGCGTTTCTCACTCATCTCCGTAGTTGTGGGGGATTCCTCCAAAGGACCATCCTATTGGGTTGGGGCAAAGAGGAAGAGAATTGGCGGCCATTGGGCCACTCAAGAGCCTTGTGATTTTAGCCAGCAGGGGATGCTTTCTCTGTCTCCGTCTGTTTCTCCCTCTCTGTGTCCATCTGTCTCTCTCAGTTGGAGCTGCAGCCAGTTCCCCTGAGAGGCCCAGGCCACATCCACCAGGAGACGTTCTCTCCCTCCCTGCCCCACGTAATAGGGTGGTGCCGCTGCACTGGGTAAATAGTGAGTCTTGCTCTGGAAGGCCAGTGACACTTTCTGGTGGTCTTTCTCATGGGTTTTTGAAGGATTGCTTTTTGGGGGGGAGGGGGCAAATCTGAAAAGTGCTCATTTATTCCCAAGACAAAGCTGCATTGTGTGGAAGAAATCATCCCCAACCTGTGGAAGACAGGTGAATGGCAGTGAGGTGAGGCTCTGGTAAGTGCGTGCCTAACAAAACAGAGAGCTGATTGGCTGGAGACGAACAATCCCAGCCATGGGGGAGTATCTCCCCTTGGAGATGGAGTGGCCCCTTGGCCCAGCTCCCTCTTCCCTCCTGCCTTTTAAAGACACCTTGGCTTTAGGTCCTGTTGGGGAGGGGCTAGGCCAGAAAGCCATCTGTGAATAAAGTCCCTATTTTCCTATAGTGTCTTCTTTCAGAAAATTAATTGGGTCCCACTAAAAATGGACTGTTGTTCAAGTTTGTCTCAGTTCAGAAAATTGAAAAGCCCTCCTGGAAGAAGACGAGAGGGCATGTGAAAGACCTCATTGTCCCGTGCCCGCTTCCTTTAAGGGCAAATCTGGCAGGGCCTCCGGCTCCATTGCCAAGAGAAAATGAGCCTATATATTAGGGCTTACTCTCTGCCAGGAAAAGTAAAGGGAGCTGGCAACAGTTGGCTTTTGTGAAGGCCCCAGGTCCCATCGTAGGAAAAGGAGCACATTTCGCATCCTGTTGCCCACATCTGTTTCTGGATAAACGGTGGCCCGCAAGGAGAGGAGGGAAGCTCTCACCTGGAAAAGCCGTCATGTTCTTCACCAAGTGAGGATGAGTGACAGTGACAGGCCAAGGCAACACTGGCATCTCCAGCTTGGCTCGGGGAGCAACCAGCTCATCGTCAATACCTAGGACCGATGAAGCATTTAAAAGTTCACAGAGCATTTTACAAATGCAGTAGGGTCTCACTGATCCTTGCGGTGACCCTGGGACACAGAGGCCATTGTTATCTCCATTTCAGCAGTGAGAAATCTGAGGGTCGAACGACTGGTCTACGAGCCTGTGATCCAGCTTTGTCTCTGAGCGCCTGAGGGACCTTTGGCAAGACACCTCCCATATCTGGGCCTCAATTTACTTGTACAGTGAGGGGGGAGTCTGAGTCTGTGAAAACAGCACAGTCCAATCTAACAGGAAGATACAGTCTCAACTATCCATCATCCAGCTATCTATCTATCAATCTATCTATTATCTATCATCTATTTCTATTTTTTATCCATTTATCTGTCCACCTACCTATTCATTCGTTTATTTTACCTCAAATAATATTGAATTCAGGGTTCGTTTGTTTCTCCAAAAAATAGATCAAGATATATCTGTATCTGTATCCGTATCTATCTGTATCTGTATATATGAATGGCATGGGCCAACATTAGGAACTATGTGATACCTACAGCCACAATCTTATACATGGCAGTAACTGTGTGGGCATTATTTAGGACAACATCATTGGAAAGGACCCTGGAGATCGTTAGTCCAGCAGGGGCCCAAAGGGCTCTGTGACTTGGCCAAGGTCATATAGCTAATCTGGGGAAAGGGCAGGGTTAGAATCCGGGTCTCCTGCCTTCCCAGTCTTCCTCAGTCTACTAAACCTGCATTATCATCAGAAAGTGTTTGCTAGGTTTACAGGGACCCTGGGGGATGTGGAGCTCCGAACAGGACTTAGGGAGCGAGGCTGAGGAAGGCCAGGTCATCTGGGGTGGGGGCTGTGGGTTGCCTGGATCTGACTCAGGGTCATTTGGATTTCTAGATATTTCATCCTCTGCAATCTGTTGCACATCTCCCCAGGTGTGATCCTGCCTTTTTCTTGATCATGCCTTGGAGTGAGCCGAATCAGACCCGTACTTTCATCCATGGAGCAGATTGATCACCGCCTGCTTTCCCTTTCATTGCCTCCAAGAGCCCCCTACGGTGCTGAGAGGTTGGGAGAGTGCCGAGGGACACACAGCCAGTGGTGGCAGAGGGGACACTTGAGCCTGGGCCAGGCTGCCTCTCGAGACACTCTTCTGTTTTCCTCCTTTCTAATGACCTTGTCTAAGACACGGGCATCCCAGGCATCCACCCTTCAAGAGAGTCCCTTGTGCTCCTATGTACAACCTTCATCAATCAACCAGCACCCATTTATGAAGGACCAGGGACTATGAATACGGAAACAAAAATAAATCAGCCCCGGCCTTCAGAGAGCTGACATTCTCTCAGGGGAGATAACATGTAGCTGTGGAGTTATGTATAAAATCTATAGAAAATAATAGAAGGAAGTTCCAGAGCTGTAGGGCAGCTGTAGTTGGGAGGCCTGGGAAAATCTCCATTGAGGAGGCAGCACATGAAGGAGCCTAGGGATTGTGAGAAGTGGGAGGGATAGAGTCCCAAGCAGTGGGCACAGCTCCTGCAAAGGCCCAGAGATGGGAGATGGAGTGGTGAATGTGAGGAATGCCAAAAAGCTTAGCTGGATCAAAAACTCTGTGAAGGGGAGCAGTGTATAACAAGGCTGGAAAGGCAGGTGGAGCAAGGCTTTAAGTGTCAAATGGAGGATTTTGGTTTTGAATCTAGGAGTAATGAGGAGCCAGTGGAAAACTGGAGATATAGACCCAAAGCATCCCAGGTATTTGGTCTGTAGAAGATCTGTTTGTCTATTTGTGGACTCATGCCTGGTGGACCCTCGTTACAAATCCAGGGTTCTCCAAGTTCTCTGCCCAACGGGCTGGGAACCGCTATTCCAAAGATCCACGCGTGACTTCCCTTTACACAATCCGTGGTGCCTTTGCTCACAGCCCCAGTGAGGCTGTCCTTTGGGGATGGAAATGAGACTCACCAGTTTGAAATGTCCAGGGTCCCATCAGGAATCCTTCTCAGGAAGAGGAACCCCATGGGCAGCCTCCTGCATTGGCACCTTTGAAAAGAATTTGCACGTTTTGGCAAAGCTCTCTCCGGTTCCATCCTTGAATTCCTTCCAACATCTTGAGGGGACACCTCTAATCCCAGGGAGTTCAAGACAGTGAGTTTTACCATTAGGTCTAGTCATTGATGGCTGTTGGTTTGAATTCTTCTGGGGTACCTGACAGCTTTGGGGTATCTGACCTTACAGCTTCTTCTGTGAGATCAATGTTGAGTCTTACACTCTTAATTTTCTTTGTGTCTCATGATAGCTTCCTATCTTGGGTATATTTGGAACTCTGTTTGCCATTTAAAATACTATGGTTCATAATCCCTAAGATGGTTAACTGTAACCAGAGGGCAATGTGTCATGATGGACAGAAAGCTGCCTTGGGCATCAGGAAGGCCTGGATTCAGATCCTGCCTCTGACACACTGACGGGCAACCTCAACGGATCTCTGAACCTTTTGGTGCCTGGCTCGGCGGCTTGCTAAACCCATTCATTGCAGAGAAGGCACCAAACTGAACGGGCAAAGGGGGTTTCCCCATTAGGAATGAAATGTCATCAGAGCATCCCTGTTTTCTAGCCTAACACCGAGGTAGCGTTTTGAGGTTTGGAAAGAGAACTTTATATGTATTGTCTTGTTTGGTCTTAGAGACGCTCTTGTGAGAGAGGGGCAATGCTGCTGCTGCTGGGCTATGGAATGAGCTGGGAACCAACAGAAATGAAATGGTCCATAGTTTCCTAGTTAGGTTAGAAACTATCTGAGGAAGGATTTGAACCCAGGACTTCTGAGGTCCTTGCTGCCACCCCCCCATGTAAATACCACACATAGTCATTTACAAGGACTATTGCAGTCCTTGTGGGATGCTTCTGTATTCCTTTAAATATACATACAAATATGTATGTATGTATTTGTTTTGTTTCATTTTAATTAGCCAAGATCCACCTTCTCCTCTCTCTCCCCACTCCCAATTAAGAACACAAGAAGAACAGAACCCATTACAAACACGTAAGATCGATCAAAACAAATGTCCACATCGTCCATGTCCCACAAGATGCTTGTCTCGTTCTGCCTCTGTATGTTTTCTCATTAGCCTTCTGGAGTCCTGGCTGGTCATTATACTGATCAGAGGTCAGAACAGTCCTATTTTTATGCCATGACTTGCTCATTTCTTCACCAATTTGTGAGCACTCCTACAGATCCCCATCCTTTGCCACCTCAAAAAGAACTATAAAGATTTTTTGCACACCCTTAGAGTTTGTTTTATTTAGAACATCCTCTCCTTAATTTATCTTCCTTCTAATTCCCTATCCTTTCTCCCTTTCCCCTCTAATTTCCTGAGTGAAATGGATTTTTGTGCCAGCTCTCTCTGTCTCTCTCTGTCTCTGTCTCTCTGTCTCTCTCCTCTCTGTCTCTGTCTCTCTCTGTTTCTCTATGTCTCTGCCTCTCTGTCTCTTTCTCTTTCTCTCCCTGTCTCTGTTTCTGTCTCTTTCTGTCTCTGTCTCTTTGTCTGCCCCTCTCTCTCTTTCTCTCTCTCTGCCCCTGTTTCTGTCTCTCTGTCTCTGTCTCTCTCTGTCTCTGTCTTTCTCTGTCTCTGTCTTTCTCTGTATTCTTCCTTCTTTTGACCGGTTCAGATGAGATTGAGGTTCAGATGTCAGCCACTTTCCCTACCCCCTCCTTTTTTTCTCTAGATTATCCACTGATGCACCCTGATTTTGTGAGATCATTTCCCCTAACCTTCCTTTCTCTTCCCTCCCAATGTTTTCTTCTTCCTTGTTCTTTCCATTCTTTTCTTAAGACCATCCAGATCTAACAGAATTCCTTGCATTTCTTCTGTAGTTGGGCTCCCTTTATGATCCCTGAAGGTGATAAGGTTCAGAAAGGACACATGTATTTGAATGCATTCAGCTTATCCTCAGTCAGTCTTTTATCATTGTTCATTCATGTTTACCTTTATATGTTTTTCTTCATTCTAGTGTGTCTAGAACTTCAAGGTTTCCCCAAAACTCTGGTCTTTTCATCAGGAATACTTGGAAGTCCTCTATTTCATTAAAAATCCACTTCCCCTCAGTTTTGCTGGATAGCTTATCCTTGGCTGTAAGCCCATGCGATTGGCTATCTGGATTGCTGTCTTCCAAGCTTTCTGCTCCTTTATGGTGGTGTTTGCTAAATCATGTGTGATCCTCACTATGGCTCCTTAGCTCTTGAATTCTTTCTGGCCATTTGCAGTGTTTTTTCTTTGAAGCTCTGGATTTTGGCTATAATACTCCAGAGAATTTTTCACTCTTTCAAGAGGTGACTGGTGGATCCTTTCTCCTTTCACGTTGCCCTCTGGCTCTAAGAGATCTGGACAATTTTCTTCTAAGATTTTTTGAAATAGGATGTCTAGGTTCTATTTTGGGTCACATTCCTCAGATGGTCCATTATCTCTTAAATATTTTTCTTTCTGATTTATTTTTCAGGTTAGTTGTTTTTTGCTGTGAGATACTTTACACTTTCTTCCATTTTTCCCCAGGCTTTTGACTTCATTTGACTATTTCTTGTCACCTCCTGGAGTCATTGGTTCTTCTTTAGTCCACTCTAATTGTCAGGGAGTTTGATGAGTGGCAAGTTTTTGTCCTCGTTGGGCCAAGCTCTTAATTCCCTCTCCAATTCTTTCTTCCATAGTACTCATTTCTTTTCCATTTTTCCCAGTATGTACTTATTCCATTTAGAAAAAAAAAATTAAATTCTTAAAAAAACCCCAAACTTTTGTTCCATCTCTTCCAGGAATTCTGGAATTCTGGTTGAGCTTGTACACAGTCTGTGTTTTTCTCTGAGGGTTTGCTTGTAAATGTTTTGGAGTCTTTCTCTTCTTCTGTGTTTGTGTTTTGAGTGTCCTTGACACTGTAATTGTGTGGTGTGGTTGGTTTTTGTTTGCCCATTCCTCCAGTTCATTTCCTCACTTTGAAGTTGATGTAGGACTGGGTTAAACCTTACTTCTGGAAGGAAGGTCTGGCTGGTCATGTTGCTGCTTTCTTGGGATATTGAGTATGGTGTTATTCCAGGATCTCAGGGGCAGGCTGAGGACCTGCAAGTTCCTGACTTGAGTTAGGGTCTGTGCAAGTTTGGGGTTCTGCTAGTTTCTACCCCTATCAACCAGCTAGGAAGCTCCGCTGATTCTAATGGCTGCATTATAGGCTTCCCTTTGGTCTGGGATTCCTGCCATGGTTACTCCTCTGAGCTGGATGCTAAATGTGAGACTCTACTCTGGGCTGGGGGTATGAGCCACACCACTACCGATATTTCTGAACTTCCTCCTTTCTCCATATACTCGCCAAGGCTTCCCTACCTGAGAAAGGCAACACTACCACCCTACCATGGGCACATAGATGCCTTCTCACCCTACCCTGCTTCTTCCACCCAGGACTGGGTAGTGGGAAACAAAGCTGCCAGTTGGTACCTGTGCCTTGGTATGGATCTGGGGATGCCCCATTATGGGTTTAGGGTCTCCTCTTGTGCTGATGTGTAGCTTCTCTCTGGGCACTGGGGTGCTCTACTGGCCATGCTCCTGCCCCTATCCCATCTCCAGTGCCTGCAAAGCTCACTCTCTGTCTCCCTATGCTTCCCTGGGACAGACAAAAGACTCACTGTAACTTTTTCTGCATTTCTCCATCAGGATTTGGCCTGGTATCTTTGTAAATCTGTTTGGAGCAGTTGTGAACCAGAGTTCAGCACCATTGCTTCCTTCTAGTCCAACATCTTGACCCTACTCCTTTACTTGGGCTCCTCGATGAAGCCTGAGATTGGCTGGTTTGGTGGTTCAGAGTCAAGATTGAAAGAGAGAGGTGACTCTCCTAGAATACGAAGCATTTAACAAAAGAGGTTTTCTTTTTTTTTTTCTAAAATAATTTTTTTCGTTTTATTTATTTATTTTATTTTACATCATTCGTTTCTATGAGATATTTTAGTTTGCATCATTCATTTCCACAAGATTTGGAGTTACAAATTTTCTCCCCATCTTTCCCCTACCCACCACCCCAAAACAGCCATCCCAGTGTATCCCC
>CM053585.1:539642536-539687007 GCA_028646515.1 Pseudochirops corinnae
TAGACTGGGGGAGGGGGGACACACTGGGTTGGCTGTTTTGGGGCGGTGGGTAGGGGGAAGAGGGGGAGAAAATATGTAACTCAAAATCTTGTGGAAATGAATGATGCAAACTATAATAAAATTTAAAAAAAAAATAATGAGAGGATTTAGGATAAGGGAGGATTCATTTGGCTGAAATGAAAATCAGTCTAGAGTCTCACGACACACTCCCCTCCACATGCCCCGTGATCCGAAGACACTGGCCTCTTTGTTCCTTGAACCTTCTGCCTCAGTGTATCTTCCCTGGCTGTCTCCCAGGTTTAGAATCCTCTCCCTCCTCAACTCTATCTCCTGGCTTCTCTGGCTTCCCCCAAGTCCCAATTAAAATCCCACCTCCTACAGGAAACCCTTCCTGAATCCCCTTAAAGCCTTTCCTCTGTTGTCTTTCCTCAGTTTACCCAGTATAGACATGTGTTTTGCATGTCGTTTCCCCTGTTAGGCTGGGAGCTCCTGAAAGGCTGGGAGCGTTTTTTGTTTCTCTTTGTGCTTAGTACAGTGCCTGGCACACCTGGCACGCAGTAGGTGCTTCACAAGCTTGTTGCCTCAACTTCAATGAAATGCCTTCTGGATCTCCAATTGGCTAATGGGTCTATTTTGTCAGGTACCAGGAGGCAGAATTGCTTTTTTTTAAAGTTTTTTTGGAGGGAGGGGATAAGACAGGACAATTGGGGTTAAGTGACTTGCCCAAGGTCACACAGCTAGTAAGTATTAAGTGTCTAAGGTCGGATTTGAACTCGGGTCCTCCTGACTCCAGGGCCGGCGCTCTGTTCACTGTGCCACCTAGCCGCCCCTCAGAATTGCTTTTAATAGAGCCGTCTGCAGAGCACAGCTTTCAGTTATGGTGAAAGGTGGTGGGATAGGGAATATTCGTGCTTCAGGCTCCACACCCACCTAGCACTGCTAATGAATTTCTGCGGTATCAGGGCACGTCCGCCTTCTCCACTCGGCTCTTGGAATTTCTTAGCGGGGTTGACAGTGACAGGAATTCGTGCAGTCATTATCAAAGAAGAAAATAACACTTCTTGATTACTATCCAAAATGTATAAAGAAAAAGGACAACAAAGACACCCTTTAACGTCATTCAACCAAGAAGCATTTACGAAGCTCTCCTGGCGTGTCCGACACCACGCAAGGTGCTGAGAACACAGAGACAAAAACGGAACTATCCCTGCCCCCGAGGGCGCTCGCATTCCACAGGGAGAAAACTACATTCTGCAGATCATTAGATACAAGATGGGACATCCAGAGTCATTTCAGAGGGCCCCGGGGGACCGCCAACGATGGGGAAAGAAAGATGGTCTTCCTAGAAAGGAATGAGGGCATCTCAGAGGTGGGGATGAGCAAGAAGAGCCTGCAGATGGAATACTGTCTATGGGGGATGGAGGTGGGCCAGTCTGTCTGGAGAGGAGTGGGCTTGAGGAGGTTCAGGGTGTGACCAGCTGGAAAGGATAGACTTGGATACAGATTGTGGAACGCCAAATAAGGCATCTTAGATTAAGTCTTTGAGGTAACGGGGAGCCACGGAGCTTGCTGAGTAGGGGAGGGGGTGTGATGTGGGCAGACCTGTGATTTGAGAAAATCGCTTTGTCAGCTAAGTAGAGGTGGGTTTGGAAAAGAGAGACTTGAGGCCAATGGACTAGTTAGGAGATTGTATCGATGGGAGATGATAAGGGGCTGAATGAGGCGGGTAGCCTTTGAGTGGGTAGAAGGGGACAGATTTTGCTTAACAGATGATGGATAAATTGAACTGAATTTCTGACCTTTCAATTTTTCACTTGTAAAATCATCTACATAGTTCATTCTAATAACTACTTGGGGAGACTCCTAACTCACAGACCTGCTGAGTCCTCACTCAGAGCTTCTGTTCAGACCAAGGACATCACCTTCCACATACTAATGGTGTGTGTGTTGGCTAGAGAACAGTCAACTCTTCCTCTCTGCTGCTTGTTTAAGGCTGATCTGATTAGAGGCAGGTCTTTGTTAGCACAAGCTAAGTCTTGGGGCCTTAGGATTTAATTGGAACCCAGAACTGTTCTTGGGTAAGTCCCTGGCCTCCCTCCCAGGCCTCATTTTCTCATGCGTAAAATATGTAGGTTGGATGAGTTCTCAGGTCAATCTGAGCTTGGACCGTCCATGACTGCTGCCACAAATGCATTGGACATTCACATTCATGATGGCGTCAGTTTATACAGATTTCAGAAAGTCCATCTACTTTAACATAAAAAAGAAACAAAGAAAAAGAAAGATAAAAGAAAAATTGAGAGAAAGAAAAATTAAGAAAACAGAGTGAAAAGATAAAGAAAAAAGGAAAGCAAGGGAGGGAAAGGGAGAGACAGATAGAGGGAGAGGGAAAGAGAGGGTAGAGAGGGAGAGGGAGGGAGGGAGAGGGCAGGGAGGGGGGAGGGAGAGAGAGAGATGAGGAGGAGGGGAGAGAGAGAAAGAGAGAGAGAGAGGGAGGGAGGGAGGGAGGGAGAGGGGGCTCTCTCCCCCACACCAAGCTCCCTCCTATAGGAGTTTTGGTTTCTAATGGGATGGGAGAGATTCAGGAAGATGCAGGGAGCTAAGTTTAATACAAAGTAGGGACAGATTGGAACAAAGGATTTTCACAACAACCTGGGAAGTGGGTGCTGTTATTATCTTCATTCTGCAGTTGAGAAACGGAGGCAAACAAAGGTTAAGTGACTTTTCCAGGGTCACACAGCTAAGCAGTGTCTGAGGGGAGATTTGAACTCGGGCTCAGTCCTCTGGTCACTGCACCACCCAGCTGACTCACAGGGCTAGAAGATGGTACCATGGCAAGGCTAAACTTCCCCATTGCCTTCACCTGCTTGTCATAGGACTTGTACTCAAGGCCAATAAAAGGAAGGGAGTTTGGAGAAGAGAAGAATACAGGCTGGGGCTTGGGAATAGGGCTTGGTAGCTGTCCTCACATGAGGCAGTGTGGTGTAGGAGTGAGAATTCTGGACATGGAATCCAGAAAACCCTGCTTCCCATCCCTCCTTAGGCATTTATCATCTGTGCCATCCTGCTACCTTTTGGTACTTCAGTTCCCTCAACTATGAAATGGGGAGATAATAGTAACGAGTTCCTTTTATCAAGTCCAGATTGGGCTAGATGACCTCTGGGGTGCCTCCCATGTTCTGGGACTGGAGCCGAAGTGGGGAGGGTCCCATTTTGTCCAGTCAAAGTGTGAAGAGTGTGGCTCACAGTCAGGAGACTGACCTTCAGGCTTTCTTTTCTGAGATGCTTTGGAATATTAGGCAAAGTGGTGAAATCCTCCTAAAATCCTCTGGACCTGCGGTTATCTGTGAAATCAATCCGTGGAAAAACTCCCCCCAGCACAGAGACACTGTGGGGGGAAATGAGAGAATGGGCACAAATCTGTTTGAATTCCTAGGACAAAATGAACTAAGCCCCAGAGTCCTGCTGAAGAAGGAGGACTGGCCATAGAGTCCGAGGGCCTAGATTCAAATCTTGCCTCTGATACTTTCTACCCAAGTGACCCCAGAAGAGTCACTTAAGAATCTCTGAGCTTCAGCTCCCTACTGAGTAACAGAAGAGGCTGGATCTTCATTCTATTTCATCGTTGAGGCACTGTACCTTCAGCCTGGTCACAGAGAGACTTGAATGAGTCTCTCCATCTGATTGGAGGATTGGAAGATGGTCCAATAAACTCCTCCCAAAGTCTTTCCTTAGAGAAGGCTTCTGACTTTGCAGGTGCATTTCCATTTTCCACCAGCTATTCTGCTTGGTTTCTATTCCACATGGAGTATTGTGCCCTGAACTAATACCCTTGATGCCCTGCCCTCTTCCCCCTTCAATTTTTCAGCTTCCTTTTGTGTGATGTCTTTCCCCATTCGATTGTAAGCTCCTCAAATACTCAATGATAATAGTTCATATTTACATGGCATTGTAAAGTTTTCAATGTACTACTCACGTTATTAACCCTCCAAATACTTAAAGACGTTGATCAGTCTCTCCTCAGGCTTCTCTTCTCCAGGCTAAATGTCTTCCGTTCTTTGAATGGGTTCTCATACGGCAAGACGTTGAGCTCCTTATCCATCCTGGTCCCCCTCTTCTGGACTGTCTCCAGCTCTGTCCTCAAATGCACTGCCCAGACCTGGACAGAATGCTCCAGATGGGATCCGACCAGGGAAGGGAGACAGCCATCTCCTTCTGTGTTAGAAGGGTCTTCCACTATGTCAGTGACCCCTCTCTACTTCATGTTACATGCAGGTTCGATAAGCGTGATGCTCCCTGTCTTGAATCATCTTCTGTTGTGCACTATTAAAGACATGAGACGTATCTATCAAGTACAGTATGAGACTCGTCAAGACAAATGGAAATAACGGCTTAGAGTCCCATCTAATGCCTACTGATGAGGACAGAAGCCCAGGACAGCAGCCTGGCCGTTGTGACTTTGGGGTGTTTCTGGGGGCTTTTCTAACACCAAGAAACATAGCATGCCACTCTTGGAATTCTTGGAAATCTGTGATAAGAAGAAACTACTCATTGAGATCCTTCTGGTCCTGCACAAAATCAACGCCTTATGTCGACGCGATAACAACGGACTTCCCTAGCTCCCTATGGGTCACACTATGAAACCACATCTGCCTGTGAGAAAAGAGGTGGTGCCCACTAAGGAATAGCTACCCAGGTTGCAAGATCATAGACTTGCAGCCAGAAGAGACCTCAGCATTCAAGGATACCAAACCCTTTCATTTTACTCAAAAGGCAGACAAGGACATTATCCTTCAGAACCATTTCATTAATGCTTTTGGTTTTTTAATTTCCCAATGCTTACATCATGACAAAATTAAAAACCCTTCATTAAAACTCAACAGCCGGTGACTTTATCTAACATTGTTCCTCTACTGCCTCTGGAGCAGGAGCGGGGAGTATGGTCCCTGATCACACATCTTCCTTCTGGATAGATTCTCCTTCCTGGGCTTTTGAAACAATGAACTCTCTTGGTTTTCCTCTTGCTTGTCTGAACCTTCCAAGTCAGTCTCTTCTGCTGGATCCTCATTACACTCCCTACCTTTGAGCGGCCCCCAAGGCTCCATCCTAATCCCTCTTCTAGCCTCTCTTCACACTCTCACTTGGCAACCTCATCTCCCATGAGTTTAACCATCTTCTTTATACAGATAACCCCCATGCCTCTTCTGAGCTCCAATCCACATGACCAGCTACCCACTGGACATTCCAAGCTGGATGTCTTGGACATAGGCATCTCCAACTCACCACATACAAAGCAACTCATCACCTTTCTCCCCAAGTCCACCCCTTTTCTGAATTTCTCCATTTCTGCCAAGGGCACCATGATAATTCCAGTTTCCCAGGTTTATAACCTCCATATTATCTACGATTTCTTACTCTCCCTCATCCCACATATCCCACCAGTTGACAAAGCTTATTTTTAGTACCTCTACAATATCTTTCTTCTCTTTCCCCTTCCCTCCACCCATAGCCTCCCACTACTCCAGCCCTCAATGCCTGGATCTCTTTCTAATTGATCTTCCTGCCTCAAGTCTCTTTTTTCTCCAACCCACACTTAACACTGCCACCAATTTTCTTAACTAATAATTAAAGGATAATTTAAATATGAACAAAAAGATAATTTTCCTAAAGTGTGAATTAGACTCTGTATTTCCCTATTCAATAAACTTCCCTGGCTCTTATAACCTCAAAGACCATGTACAAACTCTTCTGATCAGCATTTCTAGCCCTTTACAAACCAGTCCCTACCTACCTCTTCAGTCGCATCTTTCTCTCCTGATCCCCCTCCCCATATGCTATAATGTCCTGTCAATCCAAGCTTCTTACTGTTCTTCATGAAGTAATAGTATAATGATAATAATAAAATAATAGTATAAAATAATATGTTTATTTTTTGTTTTTGCTTTTGCTTTTTGGAGGGGGGAGGGCAGAGCAATTGGGGTTAAGTGACTTGCTCAAGGTCATACAACTAGTAAGTGTTAAGTGTCTGAGGCTGGATTTGAACTCAGATCTTCCTGACTCCAGGGCCCATGCTGTATTCACTGTGCCCCCTGGCCACCCCAATAGTATATGTTTGTATAGTGGTTTTACCTTTCTTGCCTCTGCAAATTTTCATGGACAAACAGAACTCTTTTCCTCCTCATCTCCTTTTCTTAAAATCTCTACTTTCCTCCAAGATTCAACTCAACGCCATCTTCTATGTGATCCCTTCCCAGCTGTGAATGCCTTCCCTGTGCAAGGAGCCTGCCCCGACCATGCACAAGGTCCTTGAAGGCTGAAATTGTTTGACTTTGGCTTTCTGTCTCTAACACTTTCATAATACATACTTACTGGTTGATTGACCATCAGCCCTGTGCAGCCAAGATTGGTTGTTATATCAAATCTTGATTCCTGATGTCTTTGATTTACATTATGGTCATGGTGTATCTTGCTGCTCTGTATGATATCTAGACATTTTAAAAAGATAAAAAAAACCTTTCTTTAAAAAGGTCAAATTAGGGGGAAAGATTGCTATTTTTGTCGTTGTTTCAATAGTGTCTAATTCTTTGTGACCGCATTTGGGGTTTTCTTGGCAAAGATGTTAGAGTGGTTTGCTCTTTTCTTCTCTAACTCATTTTACAGTTGAGGAAACTGGGGCAAATAAGGTTAAGTGACTTGTCCAGGGCCACACAGCTAGGAAGTGTCTGAGGATGGATTTGAACTCAGGTATTCCTGATTCCAGGCCTAGCCCTCTATCCACTGTGCCACCTAGCAGCCTACAAAGATTCTTATATATACATGTGTATATTTTTTAAGCATCCCATTCAAACCTAAAGTTTCTTTCCTAGTTTGGGAACAAAAAAATTCTTATCATACACACCTTCATTTGTTCCTAAAATGAACATATTTGAAATCTTTTGATTCAGGAAACTCTGGGGACATTTGGGGGAAATATTTCTTCTTTTTCTGAAAAACCAATTTGTTTCCCTCCTTGGTCCCCTACTGCCCCCAATTTCTGACCACTGCCCACCTTTCATAACTCAAGGGGAAAGAGCATTTTCTCATAAGAAAAAGCCAAGATTGTAGGTGTAAATAGGGGGTAGGTGGAGGCTCCCTTTGGCCAGGCCGCTTTCTGAATATATCGTCTCTCCTCTGCCACTGAGCGATGTGGGTTTTTTCAAATGGAAATTTCTGAGTAGAGTCAGTCGGGGCTCTGTGGGTAGTGCTTGATCTTAGAAATCTCAGAGGTTTCAGGGCTGGCAACCTAGTCCTTGTGACTCCCCCTTATCCCCATCAGGAAACAGTTTTCATTGAGAAAGGCTATAAATCTGCACAGGAAAACCTGCCCTTGAGAAGCTCGGTGCAGACAGAAGCTTGCAGTGCCCAGATGGCTAAGAACAGGACCATAAATTTGCACACACTCTCCCTCCTGTTTTCTAAAATGTTGGTGACCAGACCCCAAGGGGACATTCTGTTTTACTGTAATCAGTAGTCACTGAATGACTTTGGGAGACCTTGAGGACACTGGGAAGGTGCTGAATGATGTCAAAGGCAGCTCTCTGGGAAGCACTCAAGACTCATTCTGAGCTGACTTTAGGGGGGCAATGGGATAATGGGAAAAACACTGACCTGGGTTTCAAGCCTACCTCAGGTATCCAATATGGAGCTCATCCTATCAGTTGTATGGTAGCTAGTGGTAGAACCATAGCTAAGGTGAGACAATTGGAGTATTGAACTAGGGCACCAAAATTTAGAAAGTTTAAGTTGACAGTACATAGGCTCTTTCCACTGGGAAGAAACAAAGGAGTGGTTAGTTAGCAAGGATAATTAGTGAACTGCACCCCAACTTCTCTGGGGCCCAGCCCTTCCCTGCTTCCTTCTCTCTCTAGAAATAGGGTCCCCAGCAACAGTCTTGTCATGGTTTGGGATTTCTATCCATGGAGCGGGTGCACCAGGGCCTCTGTCCCTCTCCACGAGATCATATGCCAGGATCCCTCGTACCAAATGCACCTGAATGCAGTTTGTGCTGCTTGCCTCAGACACATTTTACGAAGGTTGCCCTGGATTCCAGAGCCGCTAGTCAGGACTCTGACTAATTTTGTACATGTCTTATCCTCCTTGTCAGCTCATAACTTCCTCAAGAACACGGACCGTGCCTTATTTCATCTTCATAGATCTAGGGCCTGGCTAAATGTCTTTTACAAAGCACTTCACAGATGGTTTTGAAATAAAAGGAAATGATGACATTTTCCAGGGCCCTCATTTCCTCCGATGTCACACTGGAATAGTGATGTCTGGTCACTCCCAGCTCTGACAGCCAATCTTCGGACCTTGCCTGCTCCTCTTTAGCCCTCCCTGGCTGGTAAATATCTCCGCTTCTAGCCTTGCACCTTCATTTCTGCTCCCCTCCTCTTTCCCTCTCTTTGCCCCTTTGCTCACCAGGAGCAGAATTCCCAGGCTGCTCTTGGGGTTTCTGTCTCCAGGCTCTCTGGTTTGGAGACAGAACAAATCAGTCATGCTCACCCAGTCTGTCAGTCACAAGCACTTTGCTCTCTAACACGAATGTGGCCTTTTCCTTCTGAGGCTGTAGTGTTCTGGTCCTCGGTTACTCCTTTGTAAAATGAGGGAGTCAGAGTAGAGGCCTCTCAGATTGCTCCCCACTTTAGATTTATTATTCTAGGAGCCAACAGAAATGAGGACCACAGATGAGATGATATTCATTTAGGAATTAATACCGATTCCAAAAATGGTATGAGGATGTGCTCATCCGAGGTCCTTTCCTTGGGAAAGCTACACACAGCTGTTCTCAAGGTCATGGTGCTCCATTCTCCATTGCCCCCAGATTGGCACCTGGAAGCTTCCCAGATAACCCCACTATTTATAGAATCCTGTGTGGCTCCATGAGTGTTTCCTAAAAACCTTCTGTTTGATCCAGGCTCAGCCTCTGTTTGTGTGTTAAAGGAGAGATCAAAGGTTTCTTTGCTTTGGTGAAGTAAAGACTAGGTGACTAGTGGTGAGCTCTGTCTCTTACTTTCTGTGTGCGATTGTAGGCAGGTCATTTCTCCATTCTGGGGAATGTGTATCGGTTTCTTTTCTGTAAGATGAGGGGGTGAGGGTTAGATGATTTCTGAGGAGCTCTAACTCCTGCAATATAGAACATGGGCTCTTAGAGCATCAAAACCCAAGGGACCATTAAGACTATCTACAGTGTACTGGCCCAGGGAGGGAGATGATGGAGGTGACCATCAGTAAAGATCTATTATTCCTGGATATAGCAAATGGTCTTTGGGAATATATTGTGATAGAAAAATCATTTCACTGAAATGTTTCTCTTACCAAAAGTATTGTGAGAGATAAGAATCAGAAGACTAATATTCATACATGTGTATGTATGTATGTGTGTGTGTGTGTGTGCCTCCTAGGTCTATGTCCCATGATTCTTACCTAGAGGACACAGGTGCCCTTTCTCTGAGTCAAATAGGAGAGAAACACAGTCTCCAGATGTAGTTTCTGGCAGATTTCTGTTGGAAAGAGATGGAGCCGGGATTTGGAGTAATCAGAATCTCAGACGTGGAAGGGACCTCAGACACTATCTGGTCCAAGTCACATCTGAACAGGAATCCCTTGTGCAATATATTGACAAGCGGTCATCTGAGCTTTGCTTAGATACCTCTCCCCGTCCCCAGTCTCATCGTATAGCCCACTCCATCTTGGAACAGATTGGTTGGAACATTTTGATTTGTGCTGAGCTGAAACCTTCCTGTCTGCAAATTCCACCCATTTCCCTGAGTTTTGCAGTCTGAAGCCAAGCAAAACAATTGTAATCCCACTTCTATATGAGGGCTCTTCAGATAATTGAGGACAATTATCCTGTCCTCCCTGCCCTCTCAGCGCACAAAAATATTCCATTCCATTCACATAGCATAGTTCTTTGGCCATTCACCAATTGTCAGACATATATTTCATTGCTGTTTCCTTGCTATTATAAATCATGCTGCTGTGAATATTTTTTGTGTATATAAGCCTTTTCTTGCCATCATTAGCCTCCCTTGGGTCCAATCCCAGTAGTGGGAAATCTGAGTCAAAGGGTATAAGCAATTTAGTAACTTCGCTTGCATAATTACAAATTGTTTTCCATTATGGTAGGACAAATTCAGAAAGACACTAAGAACGTATTGGTTCTTCTGTGTTCCTGCAACCTTTCAACTATTGAATGTTCCCATTTCTCCCCATTCTTCCAATTTGATCGGTATGAGATAATACCTCTGAGTTATCTTCATTTGTATTTTTTCTGATTATTTGTAATTTTGAATGATTTTTCAGTTGGTTGCTAATAATTTACATTTCTTCTTTTAAAAACTATCTGCTCATATCCTTTGAGTACTTATATATAATTTTTTAAATTTAAATCAATTCTATGTATATTTTGAGTGTCAGTTTTCAGAGATGTTTAATGCAAATGTTCCCCCCTCCCCATTAGTATCTTTTTTTTTTTTTTTTTTTTTTGGAGCAGAAAAGGCAGGGCAATTGGGGTTAAGTGACTTGCCCAATTGGGGTTAAGTGACTTGACTATCACATGGCTAGTAAGTGTTAAGTGTCTGAGGCTGAATTTGAACTCAGGTCCTCCTGATTCCAGGGCCGGTGCTCCGTTCACTGCACGACCTAGCCGCCGCAGTATTTTTTTTTTCTTATTCTAGCTGCATTCATTTTGTTTGTGTAAAAGTAATAAATTTCATATAATCAAAATCATCTGTCTTTTCTTTTATATTCTCCTATATCATTTGTCTTGTTGCATATTCTTTTCTAACTCTCAGATGTCAAATATATAATTTTCCATTCTGTTCTAATTTTTTTTATTTTTTAAAAAATGTTCAGATCATTTATCCCATTGGGATCAATAGAGGCTTATGATTTAAGATGTTAATCTAAACTGATTTTTCCACCAAGTTTTCCCAGTGTTTTAGGCATTTCTTGTCAGATAAAGATTTCCTTTTAGAGGAACTTTGGTTCTTGGAGTTATTAAATATTAGACTACTATGTATGTTCCCTAGATCTTACTTATCTGGTCTGATTTATTCCATCTAGCTGTACTTCTACTGTATTTCTTATCTAGTAACATATAGTTTGGATAATTTATACTTATAACGTGAGATATAACAATAACAAACACTCTTCATTTCTATTTTGGGGGGAATTCACAGTGAATGGAGAGGAAATTTTTAAAAAATCATAGGAAACTACTATACACGAGCACATACCATAATGATGGAAAACTTAAAAGAAATGGATAAATATATTCCAAAACATAAAATACATGAACAAATTATGAAATACAGAATCCAATAATTTAACTTCAGAAAAAGAAGTTAAGCAAACCATAAGTGAACGCCCAAAAGAAAAAAAATCCTGGTCTAGATGGATTTACAAGTAAATTCTGCTAAACATTTAAAGAAGAAAACTATCCTTTTATTCAATATGCTCATCCAAAAAATGAAGGAAAAAAGCACCACAGCAAACTTTTCCTATGACATAAATATGGTTCTGAGATCTAAACCAGGCATTATAGCTTTTTCTTGCCTGGAAACAGACCTCTGCCTCCCTTTCTAGCCACCAGCTCCAAAGCACATCCTTTCCCCACACTTACCAGCTTCCCTTTATGTGTCATCTTCCTCCATTAGAATGTAAGCTCCTTGAAGAGAGAAACCATTTTTTCTTGCTTGTACCCGCCCACTGTCTGTCATTATTAAGCACTTAATAAAAGCCTTATTTATAGATCTATTTATAAATCTATGTATGAGAAAGGTACTACAGTTAATATGTACCTGTAGATAAATATAACGAATGACTATTAATATGAAATATTAAATAAAATTGTAATTGCTAACGCAGGGCTTTAACATTTACAAATCATTTGATATATAAGATCTCGTTTGATATTTGATAAAATATTAGTAAAGAAGTCTCAGAAATATGGATAACTATTCTTTATGATCAAGTACGATCCACACTAGGGATACAAAAATGTGGTTCAAAATTAATAAAATCATCAGTGCAATTAGTAATATTAACAACAGATCAAGAAAAATCATGTGATTATATCAGGAGGTAGGGAAAAAACCCCTGCAGACTGCTAGGTGCTTCCTCAGCATTGTCATTCCCTTCTTCCCCCAAACAAGCCTGGTTCTGGCGCTGGGCACCAGTGCCATGGAAAGGACTGAAAGGAATTTACTTACCCTAAACCACATATTAAGCAAGACTAGGGGAATTCTCACGGAAGGGACAAGAGGTTGTTTGGGGGGGGGGGGGGGCGGAGAAGAAGGATTTATAGGTAAGGGACCTTTTCTGTGCCAGCCTGGCCCAAATGAAGATGCATTGATTATGGTAACATTCCTTCAGAGGAAGAAGGAGCTCCGAAAATGGGAAAGCTCCAGAAGGTGGAAAGAACTTGATGGAAGGGAAATCTGGCTGATATCAGATGATGGTAGTGAGAGCGAGAGAAGCCCACAACAAATGGCACTGCTGAGGACGGGGAGGAGTGACTTCAAAGATGGCGCCATGAGCAGCTATCAAGCTGGGATATTGCCTTCAAGGTTCAGTGACGTGGAGCCTTTCCCAATTCTCCCCCCTTGTTAGTGTAGCCTCTTCAAGTCACTATGAGTTCATTTTGTCTTGACTTTCTGTATATGAGTTCCAGTCCCACCCTTTGTCCCTCCACACACCCCTACCCCCCACCACATAGGCTTCTGGAGGGCAGGGACTATTAACAATAGGAGCTTAATAAATGCTCATCAAATGGAATTAGGGCTGAGCTACTGCTCTAGGACCTTGACTTGTCCAGAGCATATCACTCTTTCACAGATTCCCATGCCTTCTGGGAATTCCTCCAGACTTACTTGGTGTTTAGCTTAGGGTGAGTAAATTCCTTTCAACACCCATAATGTCTCTGGCAGTTTGTGCGAGAGCAATGCAAATTACCTTGGAATTTCAACAAGCCCTAGGAGGAACTTGGCAATATTGGAAGCGCTGGGGTGTGTGTGAGGAGGGGAGCTGGTGAAATCTGTCTTGCAGCTCCTCAGGTCCAGCTCACCGTCCTCCTCACCGTCCTTAAAATGAAGGGGATGAACTAGGCAGTTTCTAAGGCACCTGCCAAGCTTATGATTAAACCACCCATTTCTTACTTTTAATTACTAATGCCTTATTTTATTAATTTTCATTTAATTCTAATAGTTTTATTGTATGCATTTTTTATTTCTAGAACTGCGACAATATCGTTTTCTATTATTCATCATTGTATAGGATCTATGTCTGAAAGGGACCCTAAAAATCACATAACCCAACTTCCTAATTTCAAAGATGAAGAAAACTGAGGGGCAGGGAGAAGTGAAATGGCCCCAGATCACGCAGGTAATAAGGAATTCATGGAGAATTTGAGCCAGAGCCCCGCACTCCAAAGCCAGCCCTCTTTCCTCTTGACTACAAATGGACAGTTTTTGCCGTATTAGACATTGGCTAAGCTTTTGCTGGCCAGCCTGGGAACCCAACTACCAATTATAACATTGTTTCTATGGTGAAATGTACTCTAAATTCCAAACTTTTAGAACATAATCTATTTGAAAAGGAGAGATTCTCTGTAATAATAGGAATCAGAAAGACATCTGTTCTTTGAAGGGCTGTTGGGTCTTAAAATAAGGACCATTTATTTTTTCACTTGGGAATGCCCAGTATTAGTTCAAGAATACTGCCCATATAATAAGTGATCGGGGCATAAAACCCAATTCAGTGAGCTCCTTGTGAAAGGGGAATGAGCCTTGCTTCACTGAACCCCTTTGCTGAAGATAGGCATTGGTGTGGGACTCATGATTTCCTGACACGTGCCCTCCCTCTCCCAGAAGGTGCTGCCCAATTCTTCCTTTTTCATGGCCAGGCACTGTAGCCAAGTCAACAAAAGATTTATTAAATACTTTCTGTGTGCCAGGAACACAAACGTAAGCAAAAAGAAAGACGGTCCCTGCCCTCAGGGAGATTGCATTCTAATGGGGAAGATGGAGACATCTCAAAAGCAAGGGATGGGGGTTGTGGAGAAGTCCAGAAAGTCGGGAGTGGAGCCAGGAGGGGCGTGAAGGGATGCAGTGGCTGGGTCTGGGTATTGACTCAAAATGGAGGTTTTGGGGAGAACCCATCAACCAAAGGCCAGGATCAGACTTTACCCCTCCTTCATCCCACATCTGGAGCACTGCATTCCATTCTGTCTGGATGCACATGGTGGGAAGGACATGGACACACTGGGAAGTGTCCGAAGAGGGCAGCCGGGATGGTCGAGGACCATCTGTCATTTGGCTGAAAGAACTGAGAACGTTCAGCTTGAAGAGAAGACTGAGTACTTGAGGGACTGTCAGTTAGAAGAGGGAACATAATTACCGGCCTCAAGTATTTGAAGGACTGTCACAGAGAGAAGGGATTAGGCCTGGAGAAGAACTTGGTATTATAGGTAGAAGTTATGAAGAAGCAAATTAAGGGCTGCAAAATTCCTAATGTCTTGATGACCCCACATTGGATTGGGCTGTTTTGGAAGGTCGGGATTCTCCTTCTTTAGAGGTCTTCAAGTAAAGGCTGAATGTCTGCTTGCTTGCAATTTTGTAAGGGTATTAGAGGTTGTTCTTGCTTAAAGGTTGAACTAGAGAGCTGTCCAATTCCTTCTTCCTACCTCTGAGATTCTAAGATTTATTCAAATTTCTATGCCAATCTCAGAAACAAAATGTAGCACCCCTGGGGACTCATTCCCCAATTTCCACTTGCATTGTCTATGTCACTAGAAGACAGCTGATTACTTCTCCTTTTAGGATTCTAGGGGTTGCCGTGAGGAGCTAGGGTTTACAGTGCTTTTACTCATGAGCTCCCACCCAGAGTTCTACCTAAGGAATATCAGCCAATAGCATCAACTAGCTTTTGGAAGAGTATTTGCTAAGGTTGTACAATGAGAACAATGGAGTCAAAACATGCAACCAAACCAGGGGCATGCTTTCCTTCTGGCCTGAGGAGGGTGGGCTCAAAGTTAAAGTACAAAGGTAGTGAGGTCCCTCTGTAGGGAACACATGGGACAAGGAGTACCTCAAAAGGGCTGGCCCTAGGAGTCCTTTTCTCCCTTTGTGGAGCTCTCTGATGGGCTCTATAGATGGGTCCTTTTCTAAAGACCAGTATTCTCTCCATTGCAAGAGGTGAGGATGGAGGTCAAATTCTGTGAGGCTGCTTGGGGGGCTATTTTCATGAATCTCTGTCTATGTTTGTCCTTGGTGTGTTTCTCTCTCCTGTGGATGTGTTGTCTCCTGTTGGTCCCTTCTTTCTGATAATGTGGTCATTGGAAGGAGGAAGGAGGAAGGAGGAGAGAGAAACTTTTGTTGCCTCTCCTTTGAGTGGGTCCCTCTCAGGGGCTTGGCTCCAACTAGAATCCTCAGCTCTAGAAATGAAATCTTCCACCCTGGCTGGACCACTCTGGACTGAACTCGCTGATGGACTGACACTCTTTAACACACTGGCTCAGTGGATGTGACTGATCCTCTCAGCCCATCACACTGCCTTATTTCCAGAGGAAGTCAAAGATCTTCACATCTCCTAAAGAGATCACAGGCTGTAAAACATCATCAAGTTCATTGGTTGGTTGATTGATTGAATAATTGAGGATGGGGAGTCCTATAAAAAGAATGTACCCAACTTTAGACAATTCAAGTACCTCTGATTTCATCTGGGGTGGGGAGAGGATTCTTTCTTCTGATTCACAACCTGGTTTTTGAGAGTTACTGGTGACAAAAAAGTCCATCCCCCATGTGTAAAGCTGCCCTTTGCACACTTGGCTAGGCTTGTTCTTCGACAATAGACATCCAGTCTGTCACCAGGCTTGTATTTGACGATGCCAGTGCAGGAATTCTGACCACAGCTCACCAGCTGACCACACCTGCATTGACCAAAATGAACACTGGGTTCCCTTGGGCCAATTGTGAACCTGCACTCAGGAGGTGTGGTTCAAATTCCCTTTCTAACACTTACTGGCTCTGTGACCTCTCTGAACCCCACTTTCATCATCTGTACAGTGAACATATAATATTTATCCTCCTTGCCTGAGAGGGCTTTTGTGAAGAAAGCACTGTATGAAAGATAAGTGTGATAGAAATGTGAGTTCTTCTTAGGTAGTAGAGAACCATCAACTTTAAAATAATTTATTAAAAGAGTAACACGGGACATTAACCCAGCTAGTTAAACTTGCTTAGCAATAATTTAGTTTTAAATTAATTAATTCAATGAATAAACTGTCATAACAATATTACAGGTTACATCCTCATCAGTCCATCAACCAGGAGAAGGAAACGAGTCACATAAAAACAACGGCAACAATAAACATTATTTTAAAAATAAACCAATGAATAATCTTCCTGGGTCCAGGGAGGGTGGTACTTTCAACTGTGGGACTTGTGCCCTGGGACCCGTGCTCTTCTCACTGTGAGGGCCTCCCATGGCCCTCTCCGCTTGGGGGGTGTCCAGCCGCCTTTACTTTATGCCCACCCCGCATCATGTTCTCACCATCTCTGGGACGCCAAAGACAACTTCCAGCTCATGGCTCTTCCTCCACCGCCCTCCACTTCCCAGCCATAATCAAATTAATAGAATCATTGCAATTGGAAAGCGAGTATCAATTTATTCCCCTCTGACTCCACTCTGTGTTTGTGTGATTTCTGTCCTTGGCCGCCATTCTTCTGCATCTGTTGTCTCCCCAGTTGGCATGTAAGCTTCCTGAGGGCAGGAGCGGTCCCACTTTTTGTCTTTGTAGCCCAACACCTTGGCCAGTACCTGAGCACATAGTAAGTATTTTTTCATTGATTTGTTCATTGATTCCTTCCTGTGTGCCAGGCATGGAGCTGGTACTGGGAGTAAAAATACAAAAGGAAAAATGACCCCTCCTCTCCAGGAGTTAAGATTCCATTCAGGAAGATAGTATATACGTGTGAGCATCTGCCCAATAAGGACAAAGGTGTTCTGGGGGTGAGGGAGAGAGTCACCTCTTCCACTTCCTCATATCCCTCCTCCCCGCTCGTAATGAGTGTGTGTAGGACTCTTCTGGTCGTGCTTTTTTTCCTTTGCCTGGTTTCATAAAGATCTTTCCAGATGTTCCTATGTGGGTTGTTCCTGTCAGTTTTAATCGAGTTCTATTATCTCACACATTCATGTTTCTTAGCTTATTTAAAAATTGTCCTGTTGTTGGGTGTTCGGTTTTTCAAAATTCCAAGGCATGCTGTGAGTCATCCTTGCACAGATAAGGTTTAAAAACCATTGATCTCTGAAGATTATAATCAGCCTCTGGCTCCTCAAAGCGTGGAGTCCTTCAAAGGCAGTGGCATCAATAATTACTACTTGCAACAGAAACCAAGTCTGTTGTTTTAAGTTTAGCCCCGAACACAGTTGGTCCTTAATAATCGTTTGTTGGATTTAAGTATATTGGCCAATGTGGGAATTTGTTCTGTTTTCACTATATGCATTTATAACAAGTTTTTCCCCCTTTGCTTTCTCAAATGAAAGGGGAAAGGGAAAAAAAGAGAAGGTGAGTCTTTGTTTGAAAATAAAAAAGATTGAATTGAAATTTTAAAAAATGAATTGAATTGCTTAACTCTAATGTAGCCCGGAAGAGACCACGCCACATTTCTGAAGTCGACTGTGGATGATAATTGTTTGACCCTGTTAGGGCTATATGAGCCCACACTCAAAAGTAAATGTTATCAGAGTCGTAACTAGCAATTTTGATGGCCCTCAAATCAGATGTCTTAAACAGAATGTAGTGGAGCAGAGGAATTATGGGTATAGACCCCAGGACACTGTCTTATGGAGTGTGTGTAAGAGAAACTCTAGGCCAAGGGGCAGGAATGGGGGGAAAAGGACACACCTGGTAGCTCACTAGTTTAATTCTTCTTGCTTGCCTTGGGGGCCATCGCCAGTTGCCTCCACCTCCACTGTCTTGCCCCCGCTGGACTTCTGATGACTCTGGAGAGAGTGAGGCAGATAGATGACTTTGCAGTTTGATCTTGCTCCAATCCAATTTGGTCATTGGTCTCCTTCCAGAAGAATAACAATTTCTCTTGCTAAACAGGTGCAAAGTTCAGCTGTTTCTAGTTCCTGAAGGACTGAAAGTGGTATGTGTGATGATTCCCCCTAACTTTGAGCACCCAGGGGCAAAGCCTCAGTTGCCCTGCCCTGGTTGCAGCTCTGAATGTCATAATTATCCAGGTAGGGATTTCTGTGGGTCTGTTTATATTTAACTCACATACACAATTTTCTGTGTGTGTACACGTGTTGTCCACATGTTTCTACAGTGGGACTTTTGTCTAGATCTAGCTCAGCTGCATGATGTAAAGAGTAGAGTCGCCATCCAGAACGTGAACCAAATGGTACCAATGCTGTAAAAGCACGTGGCAACCACAAGTTATGCACCACAGCCTATGGGTCACTTGCAGGAAGTCCTGAGTTCAAATTTGGCCTCAGACCCTCGTTGTGTCACCCTTGGCAAGTCATCTAACTGCGGCCTGCCTTAGTTTCCTCAACAGTAAAATGGGAACACAGCACCTAGTTTCCAGTGTTGCGGTGAGGATCAAATGAGACCTTTGTAAAGCTCCTGGAATGGTGCCTGGACCGCAGAAGGTGTCGCGTAAATGTGAGTAATTATTGTTCTTGCTATCTGAATGTGAGCTCCGATTGCTGTTTCTTTGTAGGCTTCACATTTGTCACTTCTCATGGAAGACGCCCCCTTCCCTGAGAAAGCTGATGTCATGGCCAGGGGACAGAGCGATGGTTACAAACGGTGCCATGGTGTTTTGTGTCTTGGGACACTGGAGTTAGAGACTGTTGTTGTTCAGCCACCTCAGTCACGTCCAACTCTTGGTGACCCTATTTGGGATTTTCTTTGCAAAGATACTGCAGTGGTTTGCCATTTCCTTCTTCAGTCTGTTATAAAGATGAGGAAACTGAGGCAAACAGGGTGAAGTGACTTGTCCAAGATCACACAGTAAGCAACTGAAGCTGAATTTGAACTCAGGTCTTCCTGATTCCAGGCCTGGTGCTCTATCTGCTGCACCATGCAGCTGCTTAGAGTCCGTGACCTGGGGCTCAAATCAGTGCATCAGAGGAGACACTAATGTGGAAGAAGGTCCTGAAGGGAAGGAACCTTCTTCTCAGTAGGGGCCGTAATAGCTAAACTTATGGGCCACTTTAAAGTTGGTGAATCCCTCTCCTCAGAGCGAGGAATGGTGGTAGGCTGGCGTCAGAGGGGCTGACATCATGGTCCAGCTTAGTAACGTATTCTGGGTGAGTTTGCTATCTATCAACTCTGGGTTTGGGTTCCTCATCTCTGAAATGAAGGGTTGGCCTAGATCAGGGGTCTCCAGGGGTCTCTTTTTGATTGATGCTCCTATTGTAATTTTTCTTTTCCATATTGGGAAGGGAGATGGTCTAATTTTCCCAATGGTCCCTTTGTGGCTGCTGTGAATTCCAAAGGGGATGTCGGGAGTTTGAATAACTGGGAGGGGAGTGGAGAAGAGTGTGCTGGGCTGTAATGGGTGAAGGGTAGCTGTGTTTGTGTTAGAGACTGGACAGCTTGGGGAGGGGGAGGGGTCCACCCTTCTTCCCACTGTCCAGTTGGTTGATCACACACCCTTTGGAGTCAGGCCGTGGCCCCCTGGGGATCATGTTATGGCCTCCAGGGACATCGGACCTATGGAGATGACCAGATGAGAAGGCGTCTGGGGTCCTTCCTATAATTTTATTGTAGCTGACTAGTTCCCAGCTCTTAGTGCTTTTGCACGTTAGGTTCCCAGAAGGTGGCTGACTATTTCTTCTTTCAGGATTCTGGGGACAGTCCTAAAGGGTTAGGTTTTCTCATCTAGTATTATGGCTCCTGACTCTGCATTGAATGCAAACGCCATTGACTAGTCACCCAGACATAATTAATTTTGAGAAAGAGGGGATTTGCTAAGAACGATTGGTACAAAAACATACTCCCCCCCCCAAATCTGTGACACCCTCCCCCCACATGTACACAGAAGGTCCCTGGGAAGAGTTGGCTCAAACTCGGAGTCACGTGTGACCAAAAAGTGGCCACTGGTTATTACAAGTCCCTTTCTCCCTGTGTGGCATCCTGAGGAAGTTCCCCTTTGCTGCTTCTCTCTGCTGTGCTCAGGAGGTCAGTGCCCTTGCAGAGCCGGAAGCTGCCCTTCCTTGGTGCGTCTCATGCGTCCTCACTTCCCCATGCAGGCTTTGATGTCAGCCCCTTCTGACACCACCCCAGGCCAATGACAAATCCAAATCCTTTTGCCTTCTCCAACTCACAAAGCCAGCCTCCGGTGGCCTCTTTTACACCCCATATTCATGAGCTCCTGAGCCTCCCCATAGCCTGGTGATGTAGGCACTACAGGGATGTGTTATCTCTTCCCTTCACTGATGAGTAAGTAGTGAGTGGCTTGCCCAAGGTCAGACAGCTAGTAAATGTTGGAGGTAGGATTTGAACCCAGATCTCCTTGACTCCAGAGTTCTATCCTCCACAGCAGGCTGCTGCTTTTTAAATTGTTTGTACTGGCCAAAGCACCTTTTAAAAAACAGTATAAAAATAGGTGGGACCGGAAGAAACACATGCCTGATACTGAAGGAAAGTATGATGGGGTCTGAAATTCTGGTGGAATTGTTAGACTCCTTTATCTTAAGGAAAATATTACCCTTGGATGGGTGGCCAAATCCGCACTGACTGCAGAGGAGTGATACCCTGCATAAAAGTGGTGGGAACAGTCCACAAGCTAAGCTTTCTTGAAAATATTCTGAGGGCGTTCTTCCCCAACGAGAACAATAATTCACAGTGTGGCTGGTGGATCAAGCCCTGGACTTGGAATAAGGAAGGAATGACTTCAGGTCTAGAGCCTTTATTAGCTGTTGATCCTAGGAAAGTCACCAAGTCTCTCCCAGGCCTCAGTTTCCTCATCTGCCAAGTGCAGCTATCACCTACAGCACTTACCTCACGGGGTTGTTGTGAGGCTGAAATGAGACAGTGTGGGTGTAAAGTCCTTTGCACACTTTAAAATGTACTGATCACAGTACACTTTAGAGACTGATGATGAAACTTTGCACCCTTAGCTGACAATTAAGACAAATTCAGTTAAGCAGGAGAGGACATTCACTGCTTCTGTGGTTTCTGTGATTCAAAGGGAGTGCAAGTATTAAATTTTTGTTCCCTCTGAATTTTGATGCTGTGGGGCAAAGACTCAGTTGCCTTGTCCTAGTTATGGCTTTGTGTTCTATTTTTTAAAAACCCACAAAACCTCAAAGGTTTCTTTCTGTGCTGGTGATTCTGATCATTCTCTTCCCGGTTTTCCTAAAGGGTTCTTTAATGAGTTCATGTATAGCAATGATTTCAGAGTACAGAATGAAGAAGCTCATAGAGAGCTTGGTACTCTGAGAAGCTTCCCTTGTAGCGCCTGGCGGTCAGTCTAAGCTTGCAGTATGTGACTGTGCATCTATCCCATTGGGTCAGCATCTTAGGCATTGATCTAAGGGAGATGGGTTCTGTTTTCTGCATTACCAGGAGAATGAAGACCCCTATTTAGGGTCCTACCCGTCTATGAGTGGCAGTACCCTGGTCTAGACTAGTCAGGTTACTGGGAGAGGATGAGAATGGGCTCCAGACTAGTCTTACTGGATTTGTCGACTTATCCCCCTCCTCCATCCATCTCTAAAAGGACCTGAGAACTACTGAGCAAAAAAGAATCACTTTACAGGGAGGAAGATAGAGAGGAAAATTCTTGTGTTCCTTTTTTCCCCATCTCAAGAGCATTCCCAAGATGCTGATCCCCACTGAAAACTGGAATCATGTTAAATGCTTTGTGCAGATCATTTACGTGGAGACCACTGCCTCCAGATTTCCACTTAAAAATGTCCTTACTCAGGATGTTGGTTTGATGCCATTTGGTCTTAAAGTCCTATCGACTGAACAGGAAGCCGTGTTCAAATGTTAATAAAAACATTTCTAGGAGCTGAGCTAACCGACTCAAACGGTTGTCAGTAACTCCTTTTCCCTCGCCGGGGCGGGGAAGGAAGCAGATGATAGCTCTGCCATCCCCAAATTTCAAATCTCTGCCCCCCATCTTCCGATATCGCTCCTGCCGCAGTCATGCTGTAAGCTCTGGAGTCAGGTGGAGATAGGTGCCCAATGGGTGCCAGCAAGTCGATCAGGAAATCTGGCCAAAGATGGCCATAATAACAGCGATACTTAACATTTATTTATAAAGCACTTTCACATCCATTTAATCATTTAATTCAATTAGCCAAACTTTTATGGTGCCTTGGAGATAGCCACAAAGAAAAAATGAATTGTCCTCTAAGAGTTTCCATTCTGCTGGGGGATACAGCAAAGAATCAGACAAACCGAAGGAATCTGGGGAAGGGAGAACTGAGGGAAATCAGGGAAGGCTTCCTAGAGGGGGCAGCACCTGAATGAACTTTGGAGGAAGAAGAGAAGGAAGATGGGAGCTGTGCTGAGAGAAGTGCACCAAGCAGAAGGTCGACTGCCACCAGCACAGAGGGGCAGCTGTGCGGAATAAAGCATGGAAGACAGAGACAAGGATTTCTATTTTATCTTATCTTGAGCTTTCAAAAAAAAAATTATCACTTACTTTTGGCGTTTTCCAATGCACTACCTGAACAAGACACGCTTCTTTGAGGCAAAGAAAAAATAGCACCAACCAACCAACACATCGAACACATCTCACAGGACACCGTTTTCTGCTCCTGTGGTCCCCCGCCTTTCCACAGTAAAGCGAGAAGCCAGCTTCATCACCTGTCGTCCTGGACCGAGATTGGCCGCTGCCCTTTGGTTCAGCCGCCTGTTCCCATCCCGTTTGAATCCATGTCGTGGTGGTCCTTATTCCCTTCCCTCTGCATTTACTTGTACAGGTCCTCCCATGTTCCCTGAATTCCTCATTTGCTCTCTTCCTTAGGATGAGATCACATTCCATGATTTTCCTATGCCTCATTCTGTTTCCCTCTTCCTTAATCTATATGAGCCCACTTCATTTCCAGGATTTTTTTTTTTTTGCTTTGTTTTGTTTTTGCTATTACAGAAATTGCTGCTATGTGCATCAGGGAGCTTGCTTAAAGTCTTCGACATCCCAGTTTTGGCATTTTGAGCAGCTTGGTGACTTTTCTGATATTATTCCAAATTGCTTTCTAGGACCATCTGCCTGATTCTTACAATGTCCCTTCCAGGGAGGCAAGGCAGACATTAATATCCTCATCTTACAGATGAGTAAACTGAGGCCCACAGGGCTCAGCACCGCCAGTTAGCAGAAGACCTGGGATGAAAGACTAAGCCTTTTGATTCTTCATCTGTACCACCTCCAGGAGAAACCAAAGAAGAAACAAGAACAAAGACGTGTGAACCTCACTTCTTTCTTGAACACAGCCTTAAATCTCACACAGATCCTTGCTCTGACCAGATCCCTAAATTATTCCTTCAGTTATGAAGGATGGCCATCATTAGAATAGATGAATCTGATTAGACTTGAACTTCTCCCTGGTTCCAAGAGAGATCTTCTGGAAATCAACCGCCCATGTCATGGGCCATCTTCATTCATTCACTCACCATCCTAGGAGCCTTTGGAGAAAGGGAGTTCATGGGAATCGAAGGCAGTGGGAGGAGTCTTCACGTGGAAGGGGGGACTCCACATGGGAATAGGGAGTTCTTTAATTACAGACAAGTCTAGGGATAAATAGCACATACCAAAGGGGGCCCTTGAACTTGGCGGCATCAACCCCTTTACTTTTCTGCATATAGACTAGTTGCCTTCCTAAATTTCTCTCCAGGTTGAGTTGTTCAGTTTGGCTGAAATTTAGAGCCATTGAAGAAGAGTAATCTGCAAATTGGATTGTAGGATCATAGATTCTGAGACTGAAGGTCATCCAGACCCCTTATTTCACATTGAGAAAACTGAGGCCCAGCGCAACAACTTTTTCCAAACTCATACAGGTAGTAAGTGGCAAAGCCAGGACTGAACCCAAATTGACCCAAATCTAGTATTCTTTCTCCCATGCTACTAATTAGAAAATTAAATCAGAGTCACATAGTGGAGGATCCTAGGTGTGTGGTAGGGGAGATTTTGTTTAATTCTAGAGACAACAGGGAACCACTGAAGGGTGTGATTAGGATGGTGAGAAGAATAGGTCTTTGCCCAAGACAATGATCTTTTTAAAAACTGATTTGTTTGTTTACTTTTAGTTTACAAGATTCAGCAAATTTTCTCCCCTTCCTCCCCCCTCCCCCCATGACAGCATGTGATCAAGTATAGGATCTGCAAATACTTTCACACTGGACACTAGTCTGGTTGTAAAGAAGGGTTGTAACCGATGGAGTGAACAATGGGAAAGAGGAAACAAAACCAAACGTGGAAAAGAAAGAGAGCATGTAGCTTGCTTCAGTCTCCATTTAAACTCTGTTCTTGCTAGATCTTTCTCTGAATGTGGACATCTCCTTCCATCCTGAGTCTTTGAGAGTTGTCCAAGACAATGATCTTAGCAGCTAGGGGAATGAAAAGTGAAGGAAGGGAGAAACTGGAAGCAGGAAGACCCATGAGAGGCTTATTATTGTAGGTAAGAGGACACAAGGAACAGAACTATGAGGGTGAGTGAGCAAAGGGACAGATTCTTTCAAGAGATGCCATGGAGGCAGAATGGACAGGCCTCGCCAGCCAAATTGATCTGAGAGGGGTGGAGGGAACCAGTGGCAGAAAGGGGGAGGAGTCAAACATGATTCTCAGAATAGAACCGCATTGTTGGTAAGGCTCCTTTCAGCTCTAAAAATCAGATTCTGTGAAATCTTATCAGCCAAAAGCAACAAGAAGCCTAGAGATTGGCATTGACCCCAATAATAGCTCACATTTAGAAAACAAAATTGAACCTATGGCAGAATTATTCCCGCTTTCTGCTGAATTATGTGGGATTTTTACAGGGGATTTGTCAATTAGGGGAGAGAAGCTCTTATCCTGGGAGGCCAACCCCAGGCTCTGCTGCCAGCTGGCTGTGTGCCCTCAGTCTCTTCACCTCTCAGGACCCATGTTTCATGGGCATGCTTTTTTTTTAGAGGTGTGCTTTGGCCTCTAAATGTTCTCCAAGTTTCCTGCCAACTCTGAAACCCCATCATTTGCAGAGGCGAACCTCTTACAGCACAACGAACACCATATGGGGAAATAAAACAGCAACATCAGAAGGGGAAGTCGGCCATCCTGTCTCTTGCCCCCTTTTTAAGAGGAGCTGATACCAACTGCCCTGCAGAATTCCTAGAAGAACCAGGAAACTATAGTAAAGAGTTGGTGTTTGGGGCAAAGGAAACCAGAGTTTCATTCATTTCACTGTTTGACAAGTACAAACTATTTCCACATTAAATGCTAATTTAATTAAATTAAGTAAACAAGCTACTTAATGCTTGTCTGGCCCAGAGTTGGAAGCACAGGATCTGGGTTCCAGTCCTGTCCTGTCGGCCCTGGGATACAGAGCAAGTCACTTGTCAATCCATCTTGTTTTTTCCAGCAAGCATTTTTATTAACGACCTTCTCATACCAAACACCTGGGTAATACCTGAGTGAAGCAAGTTTAAGAAAAGAGAAAGCCCCAGAGAGAAAAGGAGGACATGGGCTGGATGTTAAATTCATTAACAGAGCAACTCCAGGTGAGCAATGATAGACACCCCCTTAGTTTCCATTTCTTTGCCACCACAAAGAGACCTATTATAGATATTTTTGCACATATGGGTCCCTTTCCTCTTTGGAAAAATTCTTTCATTTTACAGATGAGAATACTGAGTCTCAGGCAGGAAAAATGACTTGTCTAACCTCATACAGTTTGCAGGCAGAATTTGCACTCAGGACTTCCTGATTCCAAGTCAGGAACTCTATCACAATGTCATGATGCCTGACAACGTTTGGTGATTAACTTTGGAGATTGAAGTGATTCTGAATTTGGTGTTAGGATAGTCAAGAAGTTTGGGGTATAAAACAGCACCTGTAAGCCAAGGGCACCTTTTGGGGAATCATACTATAATTTGGGTGGAAAAACTTTGAACTTACCCTTCTTCTCTCTTTTTCTCTCTCAGAGGTTTCCTACCCCTTTGAGACTTTGAGAAATGGCAGCCTATGAGTGCCAATCACCATTGAAAACAGTGGGAATATGGTATCTTTGGCTGTCTCTGTGTGCCCTCCTGATTTTAAACAAGCATCTCTGCAGGATCCTCCACATTTCAGTTAGAGGATAAAACCTTTAGGAAGCATGTTTCCCACAATCCCTGGCTCTGCAGCCAGTGTCTGTTCAGAGTGTCCACAAACAATGGGAGGCCCATACTTGTCCTGTTGCCTTCAGGAATAAACTGTCTTTTGGAGGAGGAAAAAACCACCTTCCTTCTCATGTCCAATTACACTAAACAAACACTCTAAATAAATTCAGACTGGCCAGGCAGGATTTTTCACCTGCCCTTTATTTATTTAATTTTTTTGGTCCACCTTAACAGTCTCATTCTTCTTGACTTGTGACTTGTTCCAATCTCATTTACTTCTCTAGATTTCTCTCTGGAATAGGGGGACAGGGTGGTTTCGAGGTTTGATTTTACTGGGTATCCGATCTATCTGATTAATCCACTTCTCCAGTGGAAAGATCATTGTATTTGGAGTCAGAGTTGGTTCAGATCCTGGCATTGACTCTTTCTAACTGTGACCAGAAGCAAGTAACTGAATCTCTCTGGCCCCCATCTTCTTTCCCTGTAAAATGAAAATATTGGACTGGAGACCTTGGAGGCCCTTCACAACTCTAAACCTACGGTCTTATGAGGGTATAGCTTTGACTCTTGTCTATATTTTTTAACAAGCAGCAGGGGGTTGAAGGTCAGTCTGGTGGGGTGCCCCTACACATGCTGGCTGAGCGAGCCCAGGAAGCCACTTAGCTTCTGAGTGACCTCAGCAACTTGGTAAGACTATGAATTTTCCACTGGAGTTTCCCCAGTGGGAGTTTCCAACAAGATGAAATCACATATCTGAACGACGGGACCTCCTTTCACTCTGCCCTTTCCACATCAAAAAGAAAGAAGCATGGTCCTAGAATAAGATTACAAATTTAAAGCTGCCAGGGTCTTTCAATGCCTGCCTGGAGAAGGTCACAGAGGTAACAAGTGAAGGGAAAAGATTCGAACCCCCATTCTCTCACGGGGACATAAGAATCTCATCTGCGTTCAATCTCCACTTGACAAGACTGGATTTGGGTTAAGTTGTCTTTGTGTTATCTCTGATGGCCTCACGATGTTACCATTTCCTCTTTGTTGAAAGTCACTAACTCAGTTTTCGTGTAAGAAGTCAGTTTGGGTAGAAGTTTCCCATCCATGGAAAATTCATGTGGAAGACCAGAAGGGCAAGAATCCCAGGGTTAATAGTGGAAAAAAATGGCCGGCAAGGGAAAGCTGTTATTACCAAACTACTCAAAACAAGGCACAAGTACTTTTTAAAAATGGTACCAGTTAAGAAATAATTTAATCAGTGATTAAGTGTACAACTTACAGAAGAAAGGAAACACAGTATTGTGTTCAATAAACCAAAAGATCTCAATTACTTGGCTAAGGACTGGCTATTTGACAGTCTGTTGGGAAAAAACAGAAAACAGTGTAGCAGAAATTGAATGTAGCCCAACATCTCACACCACATATCGAGATAAGCTCCAAGTGCATGTGACTTAGATATAAAAGGTGGCATCTTCTGCAGATTGGGGGAACAAGGAAGAAACTATCTTTCAGATCTATGGATAGGGAAGAATTCATGACTAAGCAAGTGGGGGAGAGGATCACAGATAATAAACTGGACTCTTTTGTTTAGATGAAATTGGAACGTGTTTGCACAAAGAGATTCAACGCAGTTAAAATTAGAAAGGAAGTAAGGACCTGGGGGAAAACTTTGCAGTAAATACCTCTCCTATCTAAGATATATAAGGAATTAATGACATTTCTAAGACTAAGAGCCATTTCCCAACAGATAAATGGTCAAAGAATACATTTTGTTGTTATTAAGTGGTTTTTTTAGTTGTGTCTTACTCTTTGTGACCCCACTTGGGGATTTCTTGGTAGAGATGCTGAAGTGGTTTGACATTTCCTTCTCTGGCTCATTTTACAGATGAGGAAATTGAGGTAAGTAGGGTTAAGTGACTTGCCCAGGGTCACACAGATAATAAGTGTCTGAGGCTGGATTTGAACTCAGGTAGATGAGTCTTGCTTACTCTAGACCTGGCATTCTATCCACTGTGCCACCCATCTATACCTCACTAATACATATAGAACTGCAAATAATAGCAACATTGAAATTCCACCTTATACCCATCATATCGCCAAAGATGACAAAAATGGAGAATGTCTGAGAGGCTTCAGGAAAACAGGTGAATTAGCCTTGTGTTACTGGAGCTATGAATTGGTTCAGCCATTCTGGAAAGCTATTTGGAACTATCCCCCCAAATTACTAAACCTGTGTATCCCCTTTGCCCCAACGATGGCACGACCAAGCCTAAACTAGAGCATGACCAGGGAATGAGGACTCAAACCCAGAAGTACAAAAATATTTCCAGCAGCTCTCTTTGTAGCAATCAAAAAAATTGGAAACTCATCCCTTGGGAAATGTTTAAACACATTGTGGTCTATACATGTAATTGTGCCATCACCAGTGTGAGAAAATGTGTTTGAACTGATGCAGAGTAAAGTGAGACCTGGTCAAATTTACACAATAACATGGAGAAAAAATTATTTTGAAAGACTTTAGAACTCTGATTAATGCAATGATAAACAAATGTGGGGAGGACTGAAGATGAATCTCCATGCAGCAGCTGCCTAAGTGGTGAAGGGCTTGAAATCCAGCATGGGACATGCCTTTTTGGACATAGCTAATATGAGAAGTTGCTTTGAAGAACTATGCCTGTTTGTCATGAGGGGTTGTTTTTATATTGTTCCTTGGTGCGGAGAGGGGGCAGGAGGCAGTGAAAAGGAGAGAGAACAAATAATTAATAAATTATTTTCTTACTTTACTGCCCTCCCTTCCCAATTGTCTCTAATTTCATGTGCTGGTTTGGGTTCAGAGTGCCTGGATTCAGTTCCTTTCTCTGCTCCTTACCACCTAGATGACCACTGGCAAAGCACTCACATTTCTTGGTTTCCACATCTGTAAAATAAGAAGTGGCTGGATTAGATGATTTGTAAACTCCCTTTCAGCCCTACATCCAGTGTTCTGAGAACAACCATAATCATTTTAGCCATTAGTGAGTCACATCTCCTCTTTGGGCCTCAGCTTCCTTATCTGTAAAATGAAAGGCCCTTTCGCCTCTAAATCTTATTAAATCTTATGTGACTAACTTGCTTTGTGACGTTGGGGAAGCTACTCATTGGGTCTCAGTTTCCTTCTGAATCTAGATCATAGATCATGCATCCCTGGTTCTAGAGGGTTAGGGGGCATGGGCAGAAATGCTGTCCTAGAAACATGGCTGGGAAGATGCCTGTGTACTGGCCAATCTAATTCACCACCAGACAGATACTGGGTGTCAGTGATGGTAAGGTTACTGTTTCTGAGGCTCCTTACAGTCGACAGTAGAATTACCTCACATGTGTTTTGAAATCTGCTCATTTTGACTATGTTAAATGTAGTACAAGCCCCTTCAAGCCTTCTAGCTTGGCACTCTGGGGAGATGCTCATTTGGGGTGCTAGTCTGGAGCCTTAAAATGCTTCTGGTCTTTAAGCAAAGGTATTGTTGGGCTGTGGTAGAGTGGATACTCTGTCAGATATGGGGGGGCCTTTGAGGGCTCCCTACATCCCTATTAACTCTTAGATTTTTGTCAGTGTACTTTGAAAAAATACATACATGCACACATATGTATATGTTTGTGTATATATCTACATGTGTGTATAAGGATGTAGGGATTTGGTCCTTCCCCAATATGTATTTGATGTAGAAAGCAAATAGTAGATAACAGAGATGATGAGGTGTTAGAGTGTTAATACAGTGTTAACACTCAATAATCTCTTTATGAGATGAGAGCTATCTTTCTCTGACAGCAGAATTAAAGGGAGTAACCTCATTGAGTGAGAGAAAAAGTGGACTCAACTTAGCAAGGCTTTAAATAGCTAAGGCATGGACTTTGGGTGAGTAAAGAAGGTCAGGAGCTGCCACTGGAGAAAACTCTTACAGAGATGGGGACAGGAGGGGATTTCTCTCTTCTCTTTCCCCTCTCATGACCATAGAGTTTTGAAGGGGAGCCCATTTGTAGGAAACACTGTATCCAACCAGCAGCAGAGACAGATACTTCAGAGAGAAATGGACAAGGAAAGGCAGTCATTTGAGGGCAGTAAGTCTCTAAACTTCTGGCAGCAGAGAAAGGTGGCTATGTACTCAAGAGCTAATTCTGACATTTGAAAGCTGTGCTTTGTAGAAGAGCAGGTACTGGGAACCCAGCCAGCTGAGATGCTGCTCCGAGGATGGGGCTCCATGAAGAGCCAGGTGCAGAGAAAGGACATTGGGGCCCTACAATAGAACAGTTGTCCCTTGTCTTGTGTCCCTTGGCTACATGTAATCTCTACGTGCCTGCCTCACTACCATTCTACAGCACGTGTGTGCCTGCTCTTCCCATGTGTATTAGTGAGGCAGTGAAGGTTTGTGAGGGGAATGTTTTATGGCTATTATTTTTACTATGGCATCTTAATAAATACCTTCACTTCGACCTAATTGTGTCTACTGGCTGACTGTTAAGGGAAAGCACACTAGTGGGGGCTATATTTTTAGATGTGAAGATCTACAGGGGGTGCTTCCTTTGAAACCAAGGTAGAAGAGCTAAATCAAGATTTTGAGTGAGAGTTGAGGGAGAAACTCAGTGGGGAGATATCTAGATATAGATACACATATATGTGTATTATATTTACATGTATGTATAAGAGATAAAGACATACATATATGAATACATATATGTAGTATGTCTATGTACATGCGTGTATATAAAACATTTGTTGATCTAAGTTCAAATGCTACCTTGGGCACCCACTAGTGTTGTAACTATGGATAATTTACTTGGCTTCTCGGTATCCCTAGGCATCTCTTCTAAGACAGTACGTTACCAGTGAATTACCCATTTGGATCAGTGAAGGGAGTTTCTACACCTAGAGTTTTCCATCCCAGAGGTCTGCCCATATCTGATCACATTATCCCCCTACCCACCCCACCCCCACTCAACAGCTCTAGTCTTATTATCTTAAACTATGCTGCTCCCTCTGGAGTCAAAAGCAAACTTCTTGAAAGATATTTAAAACCCTTTACAAGTGGGCTACCACCCATCTTGGCAGCATTCCCCTAAGTTACCCTTCCTGCTCTCAGTATCCAGCCTCAACGGTCTTTCTAATCCCTCTCAGAGGCTAACAGCTCCCTTGTGGATTCCGATTTTGTTTTCACATGATTATACAGATAAACATTCTGGATCTATTTACAGGATCCATGTTGTCTAATTCTCTTTAGAATTAGTTCCTTGAAATCGGGATTGCTTTATCTTTATATCTCTGGAACCCAGGATGTGCTCATAGTAGGTGCTTAATCACCTATTATGGGATTAGATTGAACTGGAATGGGAAAATAGCATTTCCTAGGGTGATTTTTTTTCCCCTCATGTTTGAAATTAGGAATAGGAGAAATGACAACTTTTCTAATGTCATTTTATATCTGAGGTTGTTTTTTTTTTACCCAAAATTTAAAGACTTGAAGATTTTTTTGTAGTTTTGTTCATTACTGTGTAATTTTTTTAGTCCCTCCTCCCCCACCCTGCATTACAGGGTACCACTTTAAGGGTTACTCCTACTGTGGCATGCAAACATTGCCACTATTTCCGAAACAGACAATTTAAAAATGGAAACACATTATGGCTTTCTTGAGTGACCTCAATCTCTGAATGCGGACCTTGCATGTTGCATCAGCAAGTGGGACCCCATTATACCATGTTCTTTCTCCTGAAATATTGATTTTTTTTTTTACAGTATGCCCTCTCTCTCCTTCTCTCTCTCTCTCTCTCACACACACACACACACACAGGTCTAGTGGGTACACACACACAATCTCTCTCACACACACATATACTCTCTCTCACACACACTCACACACATATACTGTCTCTCACACACACACAGGTCTAGTGGGTACACACACATACACTCTCTCACAGTCACACACATATTCACACACACTGACATACTTTCACACACACGGGTCTAGTGGGTACACACACACATACACTCTCACACACACTCATATACTGTCTCTCTCACACACACACATACACACACATATACTGTCTCTCTCTCTCTCTCTCTCACACACACACACACACACACACACACACACACAGACACACACCGTGGACCTGGAAAGAAGGGAGCCTTGCTGCCAGGGGGCACCAGTTCACCCTCCCCTTGCAGCCCAGAGTAAGGAGAAACAACAGGGATGTGGAGGGTGAAGAGAAGCAAGAGAATTTCTCTTTTCAAAGGACCCAGAAAGGGGGAGAAGGAAAGAGTAAACTGAGAAGAAAAGATGGGGAAAATTTGACAGGTAAGGAGTCTCCCGTAAATGTACTTTGTATTTTCCTCTATTCATCAGTCCCCAAACTGGGGAAATGATAAAGATGACACTTTGCCAAGGTTGTCCCAGCCACAGACATTCATTAAATCTTTTAAAAAATTTACTTATTTTATATGAAATGACCACCACTCTTCTCCTTAGAGACCAGCTGTTGAGGCTGGTGGACATTACAATAACCTGGGACAAATCAGTTCAATATTTAAGAATCTGCTCTGTCTTTGCTTTGGATGGAACATTCCTTGTCTCGTGACATTCATCCGCTGCCTGGCTTTCTAGATGTGTGTAAGGGCCACACTCGGAGGTGTCCTTTCCATTCCAGAGGACTCTTGTCTAATTTCAGACTCCAATTGATGAGAACCTGGATCCCTCCGTGACAGCCTTCAGACGGAGGGCTGGCCCTGGGGCTGCCTGGGGGCTCTGTAACTGGCAGCAAGGCTGGGGGGCTGGCTGGGCAGAGTAGTGGCATTCTGGCCATTTCTAACTCTCCCTGCAGGCCTTTGGGGGAAGAAGCACAAGGAAAGACTTTTAATTTGAGTGTGCCCTCGGGCACGATCCCTTTCTAAATCTGTCCCAGATTCTCTACTCCACTGCCTTCCTTCCTCACTCTCCAAGTGGGCAACTCCATTGTGACCCAGGCACTTTTGGAGAGACGGCAGAGGATGTTGGGAGTTCAAGGGTGGAGAAAGGGGGCATCTGGTGATCCCCCACTCATCCCGAGTCTACGTGGGGTCCTGGGCAGTAACCAAATTTCTCGAGGACTCCCTTTTCTCATACGGAAAGCGCAGGTGTTGGCCCAGGTGGTCACTTAGTGCCCTTCCCCTCTTCATCTACATCACCCTCAGGATGTCCTCGGTCCTTCTCCAGAAGGACCCTCTCAATCTAGAAGCCTGCGATCTCCTCAGCAGCTTGCAGAGTACACGACTGAGATTCTGGGGGCCATCAGGCTCCACGTGGGAAAAGGAGAAGGGGAGAGGTCAAGCTTCTGGGGTAGACCTGGCCTTCCTGCACTGGGAGGCCAGTAGTCAGGAGGGAAGCAGGGCCCGCGGCCTGGGGGATCCTCTGTAGCTCTCCTCCTCCCCCCTTCTCCCCACGCCTTTTTCCTCTGCTTCTCCTCTTCCTCCTCCTCCACAGCTCCTCGTTTCTCTCCCAACCCTCCTCCTTCCCTCCTCCTCTTCCGCCTCCTCAGGGGAACTGGAAGGAACCTTGAAAATAATCTTGTCTAACTTCCTCATCTTAGAGCTGAGGAAACTGGGCCCCAGGAGAGCTGTGCACCTGGCCTCATTTCACACAGGTAACGTGGCAGAGCCACAATCCAAGATCGTCTGGCCCCACTTCCTCCTGTTTTACAAGTGAGGAAACTGAGGCTCGGGGAGGCTCTGATAGGAGCTCTGACTGCCAACTTGTCTTCTGCCGGCTCTGGCTCTTCCTGCAAAGCTTAGTGCCAGCCGCTGTAGATACAAAGGAAGAGTGCTGGCCATTGTAGATACAACACAGTATGCACCTGACAGTGTATTGCACACAGTAGGTGCCAGGCACGGTGCAGCTGCACGGCACACAGTAGGTTTCCCGCAGGGTGCACTGCACATCCTGAAGCACGGCCAGCTCTCGGAGGCAGGGGCAATGGGAAGGACCATCCAGGCCGTCATTCCTAGAGCTCGCTCCAGCCCAACCTCTCGAGGATTTCTAAGGCTCCTACAGTGGACAACACGCATAGGTTCCCACAGGAGAGCAGCCCCTGCCCTCAAGGTGCTTCCAGTCTCCTGGGGCAAAAAAGCGTGCTCCACCCACGTAGCAAGTGGTCCGGGGCAGGGGGCGGGGCTTCACGGTGCCCGCCTCCCCTCGCTAGGAAGGCTCTCCTCCTCCTCCCCTCTCCTTCCCCTTTCCCCCTCTTTCCCCCCTTTTCCCCTCCCTCCTTCCTTCTCCTCTCTTCTCCCTCCCTTTCACTCCTCCCCCTCCCCCTCCCGCTCCCGACGTGGCTGCGGCTCATTTGCATACGGCCGCTCATTTGCATCCGGCCAAACTCTCGGCTCCCCGGGGCGCGGGCCCCGCGCGGCACGTGACTCCGACCCCGGAGGGGGGCGGGTCTCGGGGGGCGGGGCCCCGCTGACTTGACACGAGCCTCGGTGCGAGCTCCCTTTGGCGCGGAGGAGCTGGAGCAGCCGTGACCTCCGACCCCGCCCGCCGGCAGCCAATAAGAGCGCAGGTCGTCTCCAAACCCAAAATTTCCACGTCGGCAAAAGTCAAGATGGAAGGGAGCGGAGCGGAGCAGAGGGGAGCGCCGGGGGTGGGGGCCCCCCGCGGCGGACCTGTTGCACTGGCTCGCGTGGGCTCAGCAGCCGCCCGGGCCCCCGGGGGGTAGGGAGGAGGGCCGGGGTGGGGGGCTGCGGGCGCGGGGCGCCTCCTGCCCGCCTCCCGGGAGGGAGCCGAGGCTCAGAACCCCGATTCCCCGGGGCTAGGGGGGTGTGGATCGGTGCACGGAGGGGGCCCGCGAAGCGGAGGGGCAGTCCCCTCTGCCCCCGGCAGGGCATTTCTGCACTCCTGTCCACCGCTTGGAATCCCACTGTAGGACGCTCTCCTCCCTGCAGCCCCGCCCCGCCCCCGGCCTTTCTAGCCCCCGGACTCTGCACACAGGAGGGCACAAAGTTGCTACAAGTTCGGGGGAGGGGGCAGCCCCGCCGAAAGTGCCCGGGGCGCCTCGGAGCCCGCTGGGGTGGGGTGGGGGCAACGGGCAGAGTGGATGGGAGGGGACAGTCCAGGACCGTGGCTTTGCAGGGCTTTGGGAACTTAGAGACTTGTCTGTTGAGCTCCTCGGTCCACAGTGGCAGCCTCACCGGCCCCGGCTCTGGCCGCCCGCGGCTGACACCTCCTGTAATCAATGACCGGCCCAGGTCCGGTCCTCCTCCAGAAGGCTCCCAACGCTGCCTTCCTGCTCCACGGCTTAGCCCGGGGGCCGCCCAGAAGAACCCTCCCGGAGGAGCCGTCCAGGAAGGCCCTTCTCTGAGCCGTCGGAGGCAAAGTTCTGTGACGCTCAGACTCTGATTAGCAAAGAAGTCAGTGCACTACAGAACTTTGTCTCCGGAGGCTGCGCTCCGCCCGGCCCCGGAAGGGTTAATGTGGCCGGCCCGGCCGGCTCAGGTGGCCTCCTCGCCACTGGGGGCCCGACGGGTGGGGCTGGGGGGCCTGCGGATCCGGAGCGGGGCTTCGAGCACCAGATCGCCCGAGGAGCCTACCTGGTGAGCCGCCCCCGAGCGAGCGCAGCCACCGCGTTGGGACCGAAGCCTCCCCAGACGGGTCCTCCGAGCTCTTTCTCCTGGGACCTCCGCCCGGCCGGGGTTTCGGAGCAAAAATAGCCCATCGGGGCTGGCTCAAGGTTATTTTAAAGAGGGTATCCGGGGCTACCTGGGCCAGCCGCGGGCTCCTTAGTGAAGGTAGCTCCGGCTAGACCCGCAGCTCGCGGGAAAAGAGCCCTTTAGTCAGATTCTCCGGTAAAGCTCTCTGTATGTGAACGGGCTGAAATGGGCAGAATCAGGGAGACCTGCCGCATTTGGGCTTCCCAATTAGCCAAACCCACTTTCCCGGATCTTGCTAATCAAGTGGAACTGATTTTGTTCATCTTTAAAACCCCTTTAAAATGTTTTTATTTAGAAATCTCATTTGGTCGATGCTAAAATTTGTCCTGGGTCCCTCCCCCACCCCTTTCTACCTGAGTCGGCTGCCACATGGTCTACTCTAAAGGAAGAGAGAACATAGATGGAAAAATGGATTCTCTCGCTCCTAATAGAATAAGGTGCTGAATCCCCAAACAGGGATTAACCCTTCGGTCTGCCAGCTAGTGAACTGTGTCCCTAAATCGGTACCTTTCCCAGCTGGTACCTGCCTTTCGGGACTGGCCTTGGGACCTAGGGCTACTGGTGAACCACGTGAAGCCCAGAGTCAAGGAAAGAAGCTTGGACGTGGCCCACCTTGGCCGATCGGGTGTCGAGGGAGTCCCAGGTTCAAATCTTCAAAGCTGAGATCCTGTGAAGTTCTTTTAAAGGGCTCTGGGCTTCCCTTTCCTGATCTGTAGAATGGGGTTAACACTTCATGCCAAGGTTTCACTGGGTTTTTGTGAGGATTCCCTGAAGTGCTTTGTTGGCCATTGTTAGTAATGGGTCCCAGTAGTACCAGAGGTCGGGGTGCGTGCTTGAGTGCAGAGTTGGGCAGAAGACTGTAAGGGACCCGCTGAGGGCAGGTAAGTCCTGATGGTTCAGGATTGCTGCCCAGGGAGGATCATGAAAGGCTTCTTTGGAGGCTGCTCTGGACAAGGGATGGTGGGGAGACGTGTTCTTGTTGGGAGCCTCACCCCCTGTCTCACCTCTCACCTTCCCAGTATAGGAATCTGCCCCAAATTTTCTTCTCAACCTTGGTTCAGATGTAGAAAACCAAAGAAAGCTGGATTGTTTTAAAGCTTGTAGAAAATTAAAGAAATGAAACAAACTGGTTCTTAGCCTGATTTAGGAGCAGTTTGGGGAGGGGGTGGCTCTCTACCTGCCTTGTGGGCTGGTTGGGTGACACCCTAAACTCCCTAGAGAATCCCTAGTTTCCAGACTTCTTCATTCTCCCCCAAGCCATATTTAAGGTCACTTAAGGAAAAAGAAAAGCCCTATGATATGGTTTGGTATGGTGGGGGCTGGGCAGGGGTTGGACAGAGTACTTGGGGTCAGTGGGATGCTCTCAGTGACTTGTTGAGGGTCCTTACCTTGTTTCCCCATGGGTGGTCATTAATTAAAAGGATAAACATGGTGGCCCTATGGTTTATTCCTGCACTCACATTGGTTGGGCAGGACTGTGGTAGTGGACAGCAGGTTGGATGAATTGCTTCATGGAGGCAGGAGGATGAAGTAGCAGAGGCTGGCTTCAGATCCTTCTGCCTCCCTTCCTCTGTGATCTTGGGTGAGGTATTTGACTTCATCGGTTTCCCCCTTTGTAAAAAGAGAGCGTCAGATGTGTTGGATCCCTCTGGGTGGCCAGGGAGAAGCAATCTCCAGCCATGAGCTATTTCTGTGTCTCAGACCCCCTCACACCTTCATTTTTGTTACCTGAGTTGTACCCAAAAAAGCAAGGACTTTTTTCCTCCTAAGTATTACTATACCTTTGGACTTCCCTTTAAAGACTGGGAATTTCTATTTTTAGATGTAGAGGTTGGGTAATTTGGTGAATTCTCAAGGGTCTTCTTTTTCAAAGATTGAAAAACTGTTCTGACTTGTGGGAGAGGGAGGCCTGCCAGAAGAGCCCTTGGAAGGGGTCTGCAATTACTGATCTTTGTGATGGGGGGGGGGGGGGAAGAAGGGATCCATCTCCGACCCAGACGGTCTCTCCCATTCCCAAAGTGAGCTCCACCCCAGCCTCCTCTTCCCTTCAAAACTCATCTACGAAAGACTGTCACTGTTCATTCTTCCCTCCCCACCCACCCTCAGCTGCTAAGGTCTCCCCCTAAAGAAAGTACTTTGGCATTTAATATGCATCTTAAAAGGGTTTGTACATGGTCTTTCCCTTATGTGAATATAAGTTCATTTTTTTTCTTTTTGGCTTCATGGTGCCCAGCACAGTGCCTAAAATTATAACATTAATAGAATTGGCTGTAGGGCCAGAAGTGATGGTAGAAGTCATTTTGCCTGATGGAGGAGACATCAGATCTGGAGGTGTGAAGTCACTCTATATTCTCAATAACTTAAAATGAAAAACTGTACTAGGTTCATTCAGGAGGCATACATTAGGGGCCTACTATGTGCAGGTCCTAGGCTGTCCAGTGGGGGCTGTAGACGTGACCTGATCCTGCTTATAGTCAACATAGACAAGCACGAAGGCCTCTTCTGGATCCCAAGTCATGCTTTTATGATCATCCTTAGATTAATTTTCACTTTTCCAGATCTCAGTTTGTTTCCGGGTAATAGCAATTTGGCTCTAGGAAGACTTTTCTAAGAATTTCAGTTGGATGCTGGCTCTCTTGTCTCATCTTCATTGTTTGTGGTGAAGGTTCAGCCCAAGGGCTTCCTGCCTCCTTCCAGAAGGATTTCCTGATCTGTCCCACTTAGAAGCTGGGCCCCATCCCTGGATTTTGTACATGAGTCACAGTTCCTTGTGAACATGTCTTCCCCTTGGTAGAATATAAGCAGCTTGCAGGGAGGGGTAGGTTTTACTTTTGTCTCTCTATCAGAAGGGCCTGGCCCATAGGCAGTGCTGAGGAAATTCCTGCAGATTGAATCAGATGAGGCAAGGTAGGCATGAGAACGTGAGGGAGGTACGAAGTGCCTCACCCTGCTTTGGTGTAACGATGAGGAAGTTGTTTGGGTGGCCCAGGTCCCTCACCTGGACAGCCAGGGCCTTCGGCTTCCTAGGCCTCTGGAGGTGATTCCTTCCAGCCTGAGCTCTCTGATCCTATGAACTATGATGTCTCAGGACTCAACTCTCTGCGTCCTCTTTCTAGGCTCGTAGGATGAGGCAGGCATTTTGTCTGAGCCCTAGAAGCTGTAAGTGGGCCCTGAAGAAGATGAGGGTGATTTTACTTTGGTGGGGAAAGGTTGCCTTCTTGCAATGAGTTCCCTCTGCCCTTTCTCTCTGCAATGCTATGTGTAATTTCAGGAAAGTACCCCCCCACCCAGACTGGGGGCGGGGGCCTATAAAACATTAAAGTCAGAGGGGCCCTTGGCCTGTGTTCCGTTCTGGTTCTGACTGGGTCCAGAATAAAGGAACCAGTAGACGATAAGCCTTTTGAAGTCAAAGGCTTGGCCTCTCTTTTGTTTCGTTTTGCCTATCAAAGTGCATAGAGTGCTGGACCTAGAGTAAAGGAGCCCTGTAGAGAGCCTGCCTCAGAGGCTTAACGCGCTGTGTGTGATGGCCCTGGGATAATTACAGACCTGCCTCAGTTTCTTCAATGTAAAGTGGGAATCATAATGGCACCCCTCCCAAGGTGGTTGTAAGGATCAAATCATAGCCTATTTGTGATGCAAGACCCATTACAGTCATGGAAAGCCAAGGGGAGGCTCAGCCCTGGGGCCCCTTCCATCCCGGCTGGACAGATCAGCTCTCCAGGGCTCCCACTCTCTGCCCCAGGCGCTGCAGCCTTGGCTCCCATCCCCAACCTTGAGGTCTGGGATCATAATCCGATAAATGTGGCCATTCTGGAAAGATTGTGCCAATGGGCTGACTCCCCTTTGGCTCCACTCGCAACTCCCCAAGCCCAGATGCCCCTCTCTGGCCTCAGTCTCCAGGTGTGCTGTCTCACCCGTTAGAATGGGAACCCTCAAGGATAGGGGCTACCTTCAACTTTGGCTGCTGAGCACCGTGTTAGGCACGAAGTAAACCCTTAGCAGATGTGTTCTTCATTCCTCCTTTCCATCAGTCATGGTGGGATAGAAAGAACCCCGAGGGAGAAGTTGGGATGATGCTTTAAGAGCCAGACAGGGCCTTAGAGATCATCCAGTCCAAGACCCTCATCTTACTGAGAAGAAAACCCATTTCCCAGAAGGTTAAAAATGCCGTGACTAAGGTCGCGGGGATGAGGGACGAAGCTGGCCAGGGTTCGAGCCTAGTTCTTCTGACTCCAGAGGCCACATTCTTTCCATGATTTTATGTCCCTCACTCTGTCTTTGCTTCACGGGAATTATGTGGACTGAGGTGGTGGGGGGTGACCTTTGAGCTTCCATTTCACCTCCTACAAAGTGAAGGTGTTGCCCGGGGCGCTTTTTAAGGTCCTTGGCGTCCAGATTAGAGTCTGGCTTGATCGCAGGCTTCTGGGGGCATTGCTTTGTGATTTTAATCCAGAGGTCATGTTGCATCTCTCAGGTATAGGGTGTAAATTAAATGAAGAATGTGCCCTGGGAAGTAGCAGGGGAGACCTTCCCGAGCAGCCTGTCCTTGGGGTCCTTCTGGCAGGTGTTTGAGGGAAAATTTCTAGATGAAATGAACTCGTTCCTGTGTGAATTCTAGAAAAGCCAAAGTCTTGTTCTGTATGTATGGTGGGAAGTGCCTTGGCCTCGGGCTTAGCAAAACCTGGGGTCAAATCCTAACTCCACAAGAGCCCTTACTAGGGCTGTCAGACTGAGTTCAATGCAACAAATGCCTATTAAGTGCCAGTCGGTTTCTGAGCCTCAGTGTCCCCATCTGTGAAATGGGGAATAATGACACCAATGGACGAAGCTCCTAAGCTTTCCAGGGTCACATGAGGATGTGCACAGGCTTCTGGCATATTTTTAAATGTACAAAATCATTATCCAGTGTTGGTCTTGGAAAATGGGATGATGACAAGGCCTTTTGGGGAAGGAGTTGAATAGAACATGGCACATGATTTGCTTGCCTGGGGTGAGACAGAATCACAAAGGGATTGGAAGAACATATATGGGAAGTATCCTTGCCAACCCTCCCCTTTCCACCTCCAGCCTTGGTACTGAGTCAGGCTTGTTCTGAGTCAGTTTTCTGCTGGTTGGTTTGATTAGAATAGAGGGTGGGCACAAGGGCTTTATCTTGGCTCTCTCTGGTTTTTATAGGGTCAAGGATCCTAACTGGAACTGAAAGGGACCTCAGGCCATCTGGTCTAACTTTCTCATTTTACAAAAGGGGAAACTGAGTCAAGTGACTTGTCCAAGGTCACGTAGCAAGTGTCAGAGGCAGTTTTCCACTGTCAGAAATTCTAATAAACATGAAGTGTCAAACACTGGAGGGTGCTCCAAAGAGCACATGATCTTTGTGGTCCACTGGGAGTTACATTTGGAGTCGAGGGACTTGGGTCCAAGTCTTGGCTTTGTGTGCCTTGGGCAGGATACAGCTGTTCAGGTCCTTCTGGACCTCAGTTTCCTCACCTATAATATGAGGGGCCTGGGGACAGTGAGATGGTTCAGTGAATAGAGCCCGGGTCCTGGAATCAGGAGGACCTGAGTTCAAATGTGGCCTCAGACACTTAACACAACAACTAGCCATGTGACCTTGGGCAAGTCACTTAACCCCAATTGCCCTACCTTCTGCCTCCAAAAAGCAAAACCAAACCAAACCAAAAAATCAACCCAACAAAAAACAAAATACAATGAGGGGGTGAGACCTCTGAGGCCCCAGCTCGAAGTCTCCAATTCAGTGACTAATAATTTCTGCCCCTGGGCTTTCTTTCTTCTTCACTGGGCCAAGATACTTTATCATCAAGAAATCCTGATTAGATGAGTAAGTGTGTGTTTGTGTGTGTGTGTGAAAACTTATCCAAGTAGGACAAAGCTGCCTCGATGAACTTGAAGGAAACAGGAAGAAATCAATCCTCAGGGGCTTCTAATCAGTTTTGGCATCACTCACACGCAGATACGCCTCTGAGATCTGTTGGTACAAATCCTGTGCCTCTTCCCCAGCTAGGCCCTTCCCCCATCCCTGCGTGGTCCAAAGGGTCAGGCAGCTGTTTGACAGACAGACAGATTATAGACTCCGTGCTCTTTTGGAGGATTGCTTGCCTGGGATCCTCTGGTAAATCGGGCCGGGTGCCGGCTCCTGCCCCTGCCCCTGAACTATCTATGGGACCTAGGGGAGAGCGCTGACATTTTCATCAGTCAGGCAGGCAGTGTAGTCAGCGGAGGGGGGGCTTTGAATCAGGAAGACCTGAGTTCCAATAACATTTATAGAATGCTCACTACGTGCCTAACACTGTGCCAAGAGCTTTACCAGCATCTCATCTGATCTTCCTAACAGCCCTGGGTGGCATTCTCATCCCCCTTCTTACAGATGAGGAAACTGGGCCACGTAAAGAGGAATGAACTTGCCCAGGTCATACAGCTAGCAAGTGAGTGAGGCTGGCTTTGAACTCGGGTCTTCCTGACTCACATGGCGCCCCTTGGCTGCCCCTCAGAGGCTGGCTGTGGCCATTAATTACACCTCTCAGCTTTAGGTTCTTTATCTTTAAAACGGTGGTCCTATCTCCCAGGACCAGATGAGATGACGTGTAGCAGACCATCAGGCAATGTGAAGATGTTATTCCTGTAATCACTGATCCCTCTGAGCCTCAGTTTACCCATAACTTAAATGAGGGAACTGGACAAGACGCATCTAAGAACTCTCTCAGCTCTAGTCGGTCAGTATCCGTTTAGTTAAGGCCTTCTGTGTGATCGATGAGCCGTCGAGGCCATCTTAGACTCATTCATTCCTTGAGGGGAAGCAAACCCTCGAGTCACAGAATAATCCAGCCTAGTAGCAGCAGCAGCGCTGGCTTTGGAGTTAGGGCACCCGGGGACTGGGTCATGACCGCCACCGGCTCCCCGTGTAGTTTGGGGTGAGTCGCTTCTCTGTGGCTGCACTTGCCCCATCCAGAAATGAGGTTACTAACCCATCACACCTGCGGCAAAGGTTGCCTTGTGAGGCTCATAGGAAGTAATGCGGGTGGGAGTTCTTTGTCAAGAAAAGACAGAAGACAAAAGGCAGCCTACATACCTATGGATTCCGCAGCTTTGCACCAAGCTTTCACCCGTGGGCTTCCATTCCAGGGGCTCTCTAAGTGCTGGTTGTATTGAAGGCGCTCCATTTCCTACCGTTGGGTTGGCCGTGCCGTCTGCCCGCTGTGCCCTCTGCCCGCTGTCCTCTTCCCCCACCACTTCCAATCTCTATTTAACTTCAAAGCTCAGCTCAGCCCACCCCCAGCATGAAGCCTTTCCTCCGCTTGCCCCGCATCTCCTCATATGGCTTTTCTATCTATGTTCATGCTCTTTCCCCCTTCCCTCCTCTTCACCCCCTAAATGTTTCCTGAGGGTTGGCATCATGTAGCTTTTGTTTTCCTGTCTCCGGGTCCCATCCCTGCCCCGAGCATGCTGATTTAATAACTAGAGGCTTGTTGGTGAATTCACTGATTGGATAAAGATCACTAATTAAAGTTCATGGGCTCAGTTGGAAGGGACCTCAAAGTCCATCTCGTTCAACTCCTGTTTACAGATGGGGCAGCTGAGGCCTAGATAGACAGCTGAACTGACTTGCCCAAAGCCACTGGGTATCAGGTGAGGGGACTGGGATTTGAACCCAGGACCCCCTGCTCTTTCATGTAGCAGGGAAGCTTCTGAAGGACAGCAATGTTCACTTTAGTTTGACCCATTTTAATTCAAACTATTTAAATCTGAATCATCATTAGGAAGGAATAAGACTGAAACATTTACTCCCTGGGGACCTGCATGAAATATCTGGAAGTGGCACAGGCCGTCGGAAAGCGTGTGAAGCTGGGGGATTTGGCCTTGAATCCTTCCTGTCTGTGACCTTGCACGTGTCATTCCCTTCCTGGAACCTCAGTTTCCCTGTCTGTAAAATGAAGAATTGGTCAGGGTGACCTCTGAGCTGCATCATAGCCTAAATCTAGGCTCCTAAGTTGTGAGAAATGTTCCGTTCTATTCTTTTAATCTCCTGGGTTCAAACTGGGTTTTTGATTTGTAGATTTTCTCCCTCCCCCATGTTTTCTTTCTTTCTTTTTTTTTTAAATACACGTTGTTCCTAACCAAGCTGGGTTTTCATTTGGGAATCAGATTGCTCTCAAAGCTGACGTTTCAACCTCGGTTTATTTTCACTAACCTTGGCATGGGGTGTTTACCTATGGCGAGATAATTATATCCTTTGGCACTGAGCCACTTCACATGTCCTCCCATGAAACAGGGTTGGAATGATCTGTTTCTCCCTCCAAGGTTACAAAGTCGTATTTTTGGTGACTGGTCCTTCTTTTGTTAGTTTCTTATCGGGGAATCTGTGTTGGTCATTGATCCAAAGACCCCCCCCCCCCT
>CM053585.1:539687507-539816148 GCA_028646515.1 Pseudochirops corinnae
CCTCTCTCTCTCTCTCCCCTCTCTCTCCCCCCCTTTCTCTCTCTCTCTCTCTCCCCTCTCTCCCCCCTCTCTCCTTCTCTCTCCTCCCTCCCTCTCCCTCTTTCTCTCTCCCTTTCCCTCCCTCCATCCTTCTCTCCCTCCCTCCCTCTTTTTCTCCCTCCTTTCCATGGCCCTCTCCCTCCTGACTTACTTCTTCTTCCCCTTAAATTCCAGTATAAATATCATGAATTAAAGTTTAACGTGGATTTTTTGAGGAGAAAAAGCAGAAAGGTATTCCTGCAAACTCCGGTCTGGTATGACACTCCCCACCCTTCCCCAGGCCAACCCCCTCCCCCCTCAAATCTCAACATACGATAGCAAAGATATTCTTGGAGGAACAGGGCCAAAATAAAGAAATCACTAGATCATTCACAAATATTCACCAAACATAGAACTGTAGGCCAGTTTTTAATATAAACCACTGGGTTCTGCAGTTGCTTTACAGGGTTAACTATTATAGCTGAGAAACCCCCACAAGACACTCTCGCTTTTACTCCAGTGCCTGGATGTATTTGAAAGAATCCAGATTCAGGCATCACAGTGGCCTGCCTTAGAGCCAACACGGATAGGAAGATAGTTCAGAGGAGAACATACTGAATTCGGAGTCTGAGGAGCTGGGTTCAGATCCTGCCTTTGCCACTTTGGACAAGCCATTGTCAGTGTGAGCATTTACACTTCGGGAATCAGCGAGTGTTACAAATCTGGGCTTGATCTGTTGTTTGTTGATGGTCTAGACCAGGCTGCACAACCTACAGACGGTCTAAAGATTTGGGGCGGCCAGATTTCACGGGCCGCCGGTTGTGCAGGCCTGGTCTAGACATCGAGGATGGAGAAAGTGATACTAATGAAGAGAGAGTAGGTTGTTAACATTTCCCAGCATCCCCCTGATTTTACCCCTCATCTATTTGTCTCCTCATCTGTTTCCTCCTCTATTAAATTTCTGGGGCTCCCACATATCTTAGGGCTACAGGTGGCATCTGTACCGGCCATGGATTTTCTGCCCTTTTTTTAAGGCTTGAAGAGCATCCTCTGAGGATGCCAAGCAGGGGGAGAGATGGGAAGTTCACACACTGTCCTAGCTTAAATCCTCCCTCCTACAAGAAGCCAGTCCTGATCTCCCTTAATGTTAGGGCTTCTCCTGTGTTGATTATCTAGCTTATTTATCCTGTGTTTATCTTACTTCTGCATCATGTTGCTTGCCTATGGTTTCCCTCATTAGCCTGTGTGCTTCTTAAGAACAGGGACAGCCATTTGACTTTCTATGTGTCTGCAGTGGTTAGTACAATGTCTGGCATACAGTAGGTGCTTAATAAATGCTTATGGCCTGAGTACTGTGAATGCTTTGTGTTTTCTTAATCTGTGTCACTTGGGCCGCTTGCATTTTCTGTGGAGTGAAATAAAGGCTGTCCTCTACCCTATATGCACTGGTCACTGTGAGTGCTTGTAAGGGAGCCTTTGATCTTCTTACCCACATTCGTGGAAATCTTGAATTGAGCCTATTTTGGAGACTTCCCAGAGTAGAAACCTGGATGGGGACATTCATAAGCTAGATACAAATGACCTTGGCAGTCAGCCTGTCACCTTTTCTCTGCCCACCCCTTTTCCCTACATCCCCATCCCTGAATTTCACCATGCCTTTTTTTTTAAAGCTAGCATTTGTATGGCACTTGTACTTTCCAAATGTCTTGTGTGATCCTCACACTAACCCTGGAGGGTAAGTGGTATTATTGTTTCCATTTTACAAATGAGGAGACTGAGGAAGACAGGGTTAAGTAAACTTGCCCAGAGTGACAATGCTGGTAACTGCTTCAAGGCAGGTTTGAACTCAGATTATCCTGAATCCAGGTCCGGAATTTAGCCACCTTTGTCTGAACTCCAAGCATGAACCCACCTTGGCCAGAGGTTCCACCTGTATCCCTCATGGCACCCCCTTCCTACCTGTCTGTGCCTACTAGAATTCACTAGCTTTCTTCAAAGCACAGTTCTTGCTGAACGGTCAAAACTCCCCTTGCCCCCCAAGATGTTAGTTGGGTTGTTCTTGAAATTACCTGGGTTGTGTCCTAAGTAGAATGGGTGCTGTTGGAGTCCAGGGCTGGCCGCTGGTTATTGTCCTCACATCTGACATATTGTAGGTGCTTAACAATTGCTGTGGGATCGAATTCAATTCAGGCAAAAGGCATCAGGCAAGTCAAATGAAGCTCAGGTTGAAAGGGGGTGATGGGGTGGTCCTCTGGCCATTCTCAGAATTAGGCTGCTTGTCGAGGTTCTACCATCATCTCTAATCTGGGGCAGCATCTACTCCTGGCAAGTGTTAAGGATGGGCAGGAAATGCTCAGAACAGAATGAATGGATCAGCTACTAAAGGGAGCAGAGGAGGATGGGAACCCGGAAAAGGCAGGGCCTGGAGCCCACTTGGATCTGGGAGCCACCCAGGAGCCTGGTGGTCTGGAGGCTGACAGCACGTGGATTTTACCCTGCAGGAGCTCAGGACGTCCTGCAAGGAGCCAGCTTGACCCTTGACACAGAAGGGGAGGCTTGGCCAGAGTTAGCTCTTTTCACAGCTGGGCATTGTGCTAGGCACTGGTTAGCTGGCTGGGAGTGGCCATGCTTGGAGGGGAGGGTTGTGATGCTGAAATACCCCATGTGCCTTTGCTTCCAACTCAGCAGACATTTCTTAAGCAACTTTGATCCATCTGATCACAAGAAGAGCTAAGACAAATGAAATGTCACCTATTAGGTGACCCAGGTGCAGCCTGGCACCAGAGGTAGGCAGATGCGGGTTCAAGTCTTCCCTGTGACATAGACTGACTACATGATGTTTAGTCTCTCCATGGCCTTGGTTAATTCTCTAAAAGTACTTAAAACACATTAGCAGAGAGTGTTTCCTCACCCAGGAGTTCTCTATGCTAAGGAAACCACAGGTCGAGTGTCTTTGTGTCAGGTGGTGCTGGGGTAGCAAAGGTGACTGTCTCCACCTCTTTTAAGGAGCTAATCCAACAATCACCTGATTGAAAAACAGAATTTATTCCACTTTCTGGCTACCTCCTCCTGGAGTAGGGTAGGTCTCAATTTTGTATTTTCAAAGCAGGGTCCTGAGGATGGGACCAGTGGATCAACAAACAGGTCACAGAAAAGAATGAGCAAGTCCTTGGCTTTTGGGAGAGGGGAGGGTTGAAATGCAGATGTCAGCAGAGACCCTAGAATTTCATAAGGCACATAAGTCATTAGAGACCAGGCTCTCCAACCTGCAGACTTTGTATGGAGATGGCAGTGCCCAGATTGGGCCTGGGGCATTGTAAGCAAACTGTGGCCATGGCAGAGTGCACCTATTGCTGGTAAAAACGGGATAATGGTACCGGTCTGGGGCTTACCAGTATAATCAGAATGATTTCTATAGGTCAGGGATTCTTAACTTGGGGGCCTGTGCATTGATTTCAGGGAATCTGTCAATTTGTATGGGAAAATTTTTGTTTTTGTTAATTTCTAACTAAAATTTAACATTTCCTTCAGTTACCTCAAATCATTATTTTTGGAAGGGTCAATAGAGTCCATGACATTAAAATAAAGGTTCAGAATCTCCTGATACAGTATGAAGAGTTTAGTAGTGAGAAATCTCTTAATTATCATCTCTGTTGATTTGTGTCTTCTCAGCAAGGTCTAACTGGGTGAATCCTTATATTTAAGACATTTGAATTCTTGTGCTCAGGGCATAGAGGTAGGTATAAGGGTGGGAGTCATTTGAGGCAATCAATCACCTCATTGCACTTAGCCCAGTTATCTTTATCAGGTGAGAACACATCTCAACTGAATCAACCAGAGGTGTGAACAAAGCCTGAACATCTTAATCCATCAATTCAAAGGCACTTCCTAGGTAGGACAGAAAGTCTCTGTATATTGGTTAAAGGACTTGGTCATACCCTGTGGAGCTAAAACCAGCAAGCTAATTTGCAGTTGGGAAATCAGGAAGGTGGCAAGCCAGTAGAGAGAAATTCTAGTCAAGACCCTGAGAAGGAGTAGCTTAGGAAGGAGAAGAGACTTGGCTCAGTCTCCTCTCTCCTCCATCCCTCTGCTTTGGATAGAGAAGATCTTGTGAGTTTTGAAGGGCCTTGGACTTCCATTGTTCTAGCTGCATCCTTGGAAAAGTTGATAGGGTCTACACTGATAGCTGAGGATAAACTAGATGCATAGACGCATGGGGAAAAGACAGCTTCAGGCCTCTCCAAGGAGTCTAGGAAAAGGTATACGGTGCTTAAAGGGAATGCCATGGGATGCTAAAGAGCTTCCCGTGGGGGGAAGGAAAGGGCTTCCAGCAAGCAAGAACAATGACTTACCTCATTGGCCATATGTACTCTCTAAGATTTAGCACTTTTCCTGGCATGTATGTACTGATGGGAAGTGTGCCCTAGACGTGGGGGGGAGGGATGTTTTGTACTGGCTATTACACCGTAGTGAATGCTTGCTCAAAAGTTGATTAGCTGATTAATTGGTGTCAACAGATAATCATGGGGGAAACACACCAATGGGGGCTCATGAGTTATAGTATTAGGAAGACACTACCCCCAACCCCTCAGGGCCACCCCTAGAAGGGAGAGATGTGGCAATTGTGCTGGGGGTGGGGACCCAGCTTGCCAGGGGGATGGGGGATTGGGAGAGCAGCCCCAGAGTATGTGCTACACAGGCATCATTTCCTACAGACTGTTAGAGGTAGAAAGAGAACATTCCAAAACCTTCATTTTAAAGATGAGAAAAGGTCACGCCACGAGGAAGATCCAGGAACTTTAGGAAACTTGGTAGAATTGAACACTGAACGAAAGGTTAAGCTTGCTAAGGGTGAGCAAAGTTGCCCCGCCACTCCCCGCTATGATCTGCTGCAAGATTTGAGACAGTCTCAACTTCTGGAGAATGGGGAGAGTTTGTTGCTCAGTGAGGTTCTTTGGGAGGGAGCTGAAATAACCCTCTTTTCATAAAGGTCCAGCTTCCCCTCAGTGGCACACAGTGAACCTAACTGCAAATGGAGGTAGGGGGCAAAGAAAACATTTGCTTTATCACCAAAGGAGGAGTAATGCTGATTTAATACTACAGTTTGCACTCCATATCTGACACATGATCATTGGCTTTTAATAAGGGGAATTCTCTAGCTCATGAGCACATATGCTCGTTTATGGTTTCTTTTCTCAAGATTCATTTCATTAGTCCATATTTTTCTGTAGGACTTATAAATAACCCATGATACTTCACCAGAGATAAATAAGGCTAATAAGAAACACAAAGTCTGCCTTAGGGGACCAGATGATCAAGAAAGTTGTTTTACTAGGATATGAAATGACTTTTATAATAACAGGTGGCATTTGTGTAGTGCTCAAAGGTTGGCAAAGTACTTGGCATGCATTTTCTCATTTGAGTGTCACAAAAACCTGTGAGGTAAGTAAGTGCTACAGCTCTCTTTCCCATTTTACAGCTGAGGAAGCTGAGGGTCAGAAGTTATGTGACTTAACCAGGGTCACTGCTAGTATATGCCTGAGGACAGATTTTCAAGCCAGGTATCACTGAAGCCCAGGTACAACCCTCTATTCACCACATGGTAATGGCTGAGACTGAGTTTTGTTTATGTAAAAAAATTAAGATTGAGTTTCGGATTAGGGACTAGCTAATATGTGTCTGAGGCAGATCTTGAACTCAGGTCTTCCTGACCCATCTGTAAATAATGGGAGGGGGTTATATGACCTCGGAGGTCTCTTCCCACTCTAAACCTATGATCCTCTAGCAAGTCAACCCTCTCTATCCATGACCCCTGCTGCCTCTTGCAGACACTGAACAGTGTCTTTGTCAGTGACCTCTTCAGGGATGCGTCTGTTGTATGGTGAGGTGTAGCCTTTTCATGTGCCATGAGCTGAACTCGCACCCCAGCCCTCCTTTAGGGGACATTCTTCTTAATTAGTTCACAAACTCCTTGAAAGCTCAGCCTGTCTCTGTCTTCTCTTGGTATCTTCTGTCCTTAATATAGTCCTTTGCACACAGGAAACAATAAATGATTTTTTCATCCCACATACCTTACGTGTAAGTCTTAGTTTATTTATTCATCGATGGAGATTCTTCCAAGTCTCAGATGGATTGAGAAATAGCCTTGGATTGAAAACATCCCCCACTTATATGTGAGAGCTAGACAGGTGGGAGGCACGGCTTAGGTTGCAAAACCTGGTCTTTTTAATACTGTGATTGCCCTGGTGGAAAAGCAGCAGAAAGCTGGCCTCGGCCAGTCCGACACATCCTGGACAGGCGACTAAGTGAGTCCTTTGTTTTCATATCCCTTGTGCCCGGATGCCGTCGGAGCTTCATAAATGCTTGCCCATCAGTTGCTTTAAAGCTTCCCAAGGCCAGGGACAACTTCACTTTTGTCCTTCTCCCCCCTCAGAGCCCAGCACTATGCCTGGTTACTAACAACAGTTGACGTTCATCTAACACTCACTCCATGCTTAGCACTTGACAAATATTGGCTCGTTTGGTCCTCACGAAAACAACTCTGCACGGTCGGTGCTGTTTGTATCTCCATTTTACAGTGGAGGAAACTGAGGCAGGCAGGTTCAGTGAATTGCCCAGGGTTACTCAGCTGCCAAGCGCCTGAGGCTGGATTTGAACTCAAGCCTTCTTGGCTCCGGGCCCAGAGCTCTATCCACTGTTTGTCCCAGCTGCTCTAGTATCTAACTAGTACATGGTACACACTTAATAAGTGACTGGTACTTGATGGTGCTAAAGCGTTGTGTTCACTCACGGAACACAAGTTTCTCCAGGGCAGGGATTTCCCATCTCTGACATCTATTGGGGAGCAAGGCCTCTGCATACAGCAAGCTGTTAATAAATGCTTATTGATTCATTGATGGTAGCAGGAGGTTGGGGTAAAGGATACTTCTGAAGCCACGGCTGAGGGGAAAGCACGGGCTGGTTACATATTGCAAGTTGGGGATGACCAATGGACAGCCCAGGTTCTCCATGGGCACCCTTGTGATGACCTCAGCAGGTGGGATGGACTCCCTACAAAGAACCTATGGTACAATGATGAGAATTGCACAGGGGGGCAGGTGTGGGTGGGCTGAGATCTGTATCGTTGGAGGGAAGACCTGTATTGAGGAGATCCCAGATCCACAGAGCTTTGGCATTCCGGGGAGTCCTTAGGTTCAGACCCTACTGGTTTGTGACCTTGGAAAAGTTCCTGGGGCCTCCCCAGGCCTGTTTCCCCATCTATAAAGTAGGAATATGAAATTAAGTGATCTTTAGGTTACTTTGGTCTTATATAGGCTGTCAAAGTTTGGAAAGCATTCCCCTCCCTGGTCCCTACCCCTCGCCCCCACTCCTAGCCACCCTACGAGGCCACTAGTACAAGGATGAGTCCAAGAACCTGAGACTCAGGTTAAAATCCTGCATCTCCTGGCTCCCATGTTGTGGTGCTATATTCTCAACTGTATGTACCATGTCACCTTTCTCTTTAAAAACTGCAGCCTGTGCAGTGAGGTTGGGTAGACGAGAGATGGTTTGGATTTCTAAAGAAGTATTCCTTATAAATAGCAGTGATATTTAAAGAAAACATCCATCTGATTGATGCAAGTATCCACCAAGGAAACGGACCTACTTGCAGATGATCTTAAAGCTAAGTCATTCTTGAGAGCAAATTGTGTGATTTTACTATATATACATATATATGTGTGTATTTATACATATGTATGTGTGTATGTGCACATACACACACGTAGACATATACACACACACATACATATATATTCATTGCTGAGCCTTCAATCGCTAGACCACCAGCCTTGCACGGTACGGTTAACAATGTGTGTTTTCACTTATGTTGGATGCCTTCAGGAGAAGTTGGTGATTCCTGGGTCTGGTCTGTGAGGGGGGCTCCTGCCCAGGGAGAATGTTTACTCGAAACTGAAATTCTAGGGGAGAAAACCAGAGATGGCTTGCTTTCCTGGCAAGCACTGGGGCTTGATTCTCGAGAGTAAGAAGTGGGAGACATTGGGAAATATTTCTTTGTCTATGTTGATGAGTGTTTATGAAGAAGGCGAACCAAAAAAAACCTTCTTGGACGATCATCAGATTCTAAATAGCTAGAGAAATCCTTCATCTCAGGGGTAAGTGAAAAATATTCTTTTAGGGATAGAAATTAGTCATCTGACCTCAGCATTTTAAATGGATTCTGCCATATTAAAAATAAATCAAGATGATAAAGAAGGGACGTTGAGGGTGCAATAGAATGAACGGCCTACAAGATTCAAGGTCAGTGGATATGAATTCAAATCCCACTTCTGCCACTTTCTACGTTAACTCAGGCCAACTCATTTTTTCCTTTCTGGGACTCAGTTTCCTGTTCAATAAAATATGGAGGATTGGGGTGGCTAGGGAGTGAAGTGAATAGAGCATCAGCCCTGGAGTCAGGAGGACCTGAGTTCAAATCCAGCCTTAGACACTTAACACAAAAACTAGTCATGTGACCTTGGGCAAGTCACTTAACCCCAGGTGCCCTACCCTCCCCCTCCAAAAAAGCAAAAAAAAAATATGGAGGAAGGATTAGATTATCTCCAAGGTCCCTTCCAACTCTTACTCTTTGGCAATCAGCCAGCAAGCATTTATTAAACACCTGCTCTGTACTAAACACCCAGTGCCTAGCATATAATATGCACTTAATAAATGATTGCTGACTACCTTGTACAGGGCACAATGCTGGGTTAGGGACATAGAAATAAAGTGTTATAATCTCTTGAGACCAAAGATTGTTTGATCTTTGCGTACCTGTATCTCTAGTACCTAACAGAGTTCCTGGTACGCAGTAGGTGCTTGGTAAATGCTGGCTGATGGATAGGTCTACTCTTGTTATTGGCAGGATTTACAAAATGTGATCCTCACAGGAGGGTGGTAAGTAAGTACGATCGATAGGCATTGTTATCCTCCCCCACAGAGGAAGAAATGAAGGTGCAGAGGGGATGAATGAATGGCTTATTGATGGACTTGCCCATGGTTACATAGCTAGTCAGTGTCCTGGATGGGATTCGAACTCAGCTCTCTCCAGACTCCAAGACCAGCAGTCTTTCTACTACCTAAGCTACTATAAGTTGTAGTATATGCCTAGTACACTCCCCAGCCAGGGCGAACTCAATGGAGTCATAGACTTTGAAAAAATTGTTTTTCTATGCCTGTGGTCTCCCCAGGGTGAGGATCAAGCTTCCCATTCCAGGAAGCCTGGGGCACTTAGAAGTTCAGTCCAGGATCACCTGGCCCTTTTGCCTCAGAGATAGGACCTGAACTGGGTCGTCCTGCCCCCACCTGCTACATCGTACTGGACATGAATGAATTTTAAATTCAGATGGTAGAAATAACCAATGGGGACCAAGAATGCCCTTGTGGCTTCCCTTCCCTGGAGAAAAGGTCTCTGGGAGGAGGGATCTTCTGCTTGCTCAAGGGTGGCAGTAGAAAGAGTACCTGGTCCTACCTGACTGGGTGTGGCTAATTGTGGTGGACATGTGCTGGAAACGTGCAACACACCCTCCCCAGAAACTCCTTTTTTATTGTGTTTATTGTGCTTTGTGAGACTTGGAACAGCTGCCCAATATCCCTTCTCCTCTGCCTCCCAACCTGAGCCATCTGGAAGCCCCCCAACCATCGACATATCTTCTCCAAACACCAGGAACAGGCTTAGGCATTCGTCAGCATAGGACCAGACTATGGCCCTCAGTGGCTTGTGTCAGTAAGGAATGTTGAATCCTCCCAAGGACCTTGTGGGTAGTGAGGGCTACACTTTAATGTGTGCATAGAATAGTGAAGTACGTAGAGTATCAGTCTCCAGCACGTCCAAGGTTATTTCTTAAAGCATCACCAGAATGTAAGGATTTGGAACCAGAGGACTTGAGTTCAAATCCAGGCTCCCCCATTTATTACCAGGGTGACCTTAGATAAGTCACCTCAATTTTCTGGGTCTCAGTTTCCTGTTTTGGATATTTTGAATGAGCTCTTTGATGCACTCACAGCTGCCATAGTAACTTCTCTTAAACAGAAATCTGACCTTACTCCATCAACTCCAATGATTCCCTGTTGGCTCCAAGAAGAAATATAAACTCCCCTTTCCCACCTGGTCCCAGCCTATCTCTCCAGCCTCAATGGGCACCATTGGAGAGGTGAGGCTTCCCTGTACTTCCCACCTAAGACAATTCATCTCACGCCTCTAGATTTTTACATTCACCCAATGCTGAGCAAAGTTTCTTCTCACACCTCATAGAATCCCTTTCAGAATTCCTCCAAGATGGAGCTCAAGCTCAACCTTTGCCCTAAAGCCTTTCCCGATCCCCCCAACTGCCAGGACCCTCTCTCCCAACCTCCCTTGTCCTTAATGACTTTGTATATATTTCTGTTCATTCACTTTCTCTTTAGGCTGGGCATGTCTTGCCTGCTAGATCCCTCAGAGGAGAGATAATCCCAGAGCGGGCACTGCAGAGAGACTTAGAAGGAGTTTTTGTTCACTGATACATGTTGGATTGATTGACATCCTGTCCAGCTCTGAATCTCTGGTCTTCTGCCTACTTTCTCTGCTTCTGTTCTGGGGCTATGCCCCCTGAAAGTCATTCTTTGTTCCTGGATAAGTAGGGGACCAAAGACCATAAAGGATGGGGAGAGAAGGCCCTCTTTCTCAAGAGTTTTCCCACGCCAAGACTGAAGCCAAGGGGAGACCTTGGCCATAGCAATAATATAAGAGGTTGTGGTTTACTGGAATTTGTAAAAACCTGGTGGTTTGGACCTTTTCAATGGGCAGGATTGCTTAATGTTTAAGAGTTTTCAAAAATGAGTCGAACAAAGGCATAAAGACAGTAAAATGCAGGTCCTTTTTGCTCTCACAAACTCTTTGCCTAGAATAACCAGTTACAGTATTAAGGCAATTCATATCATTGGGTGGCTCTCCTGAACTCCATTTCATGGATCTGGAAACAGGCTCAGAGTCGCTGAGATGCCAGAGCCTCCAAGCTGGGCCACAGAACCAAAGGCTGTGTGTGTGCTCTAAAGGCCCAACCCCCTGGGACTGAATCTAGTGGTTCCTGGTCTGTGAGCCCTGGAATTGGGGCAAGCTATCCCATGGACCCATAAACAGGGAAGCAAATCTCCAGCCCCTGAATGCTCCTTTATGTGTGTGGCAATTTTCCAAATGCATGTAGAAGCTACGGGGAGAAATCAAATAGAAGTTAATTTTCAAAGGTTAACTGAATTTCTTGCAGCCTTTTATTGGTGTGAATCCTCTCAAACAAGAGACTCATAACAGGTCTGTTTTGGGTGGGGGCCCACAGAGTCTTCTGATGTTACAAAGGGGATCTTGTACTCAGAAAGGTTGGACTAAACTAAGTCTAGCGCACCCCTTGCCCCCGCCCTGCAATTTTACAGATGAGGAAACAAACCTAAGAGAATCTGTGACCTGCCCCAAACGTCTCGGATAATAACTGACTTTTACCTCGTGCAGGAATTCTTAACCTTCTTCTTTGCATCATGGCTGTTGAAGCCATTGTCTGTCAGGCTGCTGAAGCCCACAAATCCCTTCTCAGAATCAGATTGTTAAGTAAAATGCACAGGATCACAAAGGAGCCCTATTCTGGGGTGTATCTGGCCATATCTGCACACACCAGGTAGCCCAGCATGGCAGACCAGTTGGTTTGCTGAGCCTGTCCAGATTGCCTAACATGGCAGCTTAGGTGTCCCCTACAACATCAGTGAGGGCTGCTTCCTTTGACTGGCTGCTTTCATCTTCTCTGGTCACTCATTTTCTGTACCCAGAGGGTGAAGACCCCAGTTCAGCCACAATGAAGACTCCATGAGTGGAACTGGTGGAAGGAAAAGGACTCTCCTTGCCCTGCTCCTCTTTTACATGGGCCTGGGAAGGCTTGTTTATCTTCTCTGTGGTTTGTCCTCAACTCCAGGTGTTGGCCACGATCCTCATGGAACCTGGGGATTTGAGCCAGGGTGACCTTGGAGCCAGGATTGCAGGCAGGGTGGTACAACCAGCTTGGCATGGAAGCCCTGAGAAGCCAGGCTGCCTGGGACTCAAACCCAAGTGGGATTTAGACTTGGCACTGGGACTGTGGGCTACGGGGAACCAAGCTAAGCTAGAAACTGAGTCCCCTGAGGTGGTGCAAAGGGGGCAGAAAGGGGATGGGGCTTCACTTGGGTAGGGGAATCAGTCTGGACATGTGTCATTCTGCTTTTTAAAGTCAACATATCTGTGTCAAAGCTAATCTGATTGTTAGGAACTAGTGGAACTGGGGCACAAGGGAGATTATGCCCTTACTATTGAGGAAACACCATCTATGGAGGTTGGGGCCATGGCAAAGAGCTTGGATATACCCTACACCTTCTTAAGGGATGGGAGAGCTGTGGGGAAGAGTAAAATGCAACACACCTGGCCTTCCAGAAAGTGAGGGCTAGGGAAATCTACGTCACAGCAGAATACTGTTATCAAAGGTTTAAGAAAAAAATAAGTTCGTGGACCCCAGATTAAGAACTTGCGCAATGATGCTTCAGACTTCACAAAATTCTCCAAGTGCATTTTTTAAATCTGAACTTCACAATTTCCCTGTAAGCAAACAGGTGTGCACAGAACATTCCATTAGGTTGGCACCTGGGAAATTAAAGAAAATTATCCTTCTGGGGTGGGAGTTAGGTGTGTGTATGTGTGTCTGAGTGTGACTGACAATAGGTTCTAGGACTTTAATGCATAAAGTGGTAAGATTATATTAGAAGGAGTAGAAAATCAGCTTGGTTCTCCCCTCCCTACCTCTTTTCCCTAGAATGGAGAGTCCCTAGATGTTTAGCCTAGAGAAAAGCCCCGGGGAGTCAGGTGATGGCAATGGGGAAGGCCCCAGACTCATGATAGCTGTGTTCATGCGTATGGAGGGCTGTAATGTGGAAGGGGGCCTGCTTGGGCCCAGGGGACAGAACTCAGCAGTGGTAGCTCATTAGGGCAAAGCACATTTCAATTTGATATTGGAAGAATCTTCCTCAGCAAAGAACGGCTTTCAACTCTGGAGCTAAGCAAAGATGGTGAAAATGCAAGAGGGCCCAGAAGAGCCTCCCAGATTCCACATTAATAAAAATGTTTCACAGGAATGGAGGGAGCCACCTGAGGAAAGGGCAGGTTCCCCTTTCTTGGCCACTCTGACTTGTTAATTTTAATTTCCAATTCCCTTATTATGAGCGATCAGAGGTTGTTTTCATGTGGCCAAGGAGAGTTTGTAGTTTTTCCTTTGAGGCCTTTGACCACCAATCTACTGGGGAATAGCTCTTGATGCTAAATATTTTGTGTCAATTCCCCTTTATAGGGGATAAGGATACAAATGGACCTCTGCCTCCATTGGTTTAGGGAATTCCCAGGTGATGATACTCCCTCCTCAGAAGCTTGTCTATCATACATAGTCTTAGAGAGCTGCTTACGGCATTGAGTGGTTAAGTGACTTATTTAAGGTCACACAGCCAGGCTCCCTGGTCTGGCTGCCTCTGGGCCCTTAGATTGTTCCTTGAGAAGAATTCCCTGGAAGTCTGTGGGCAGAGGCTGGAGGAACACACATTGGAGATGTGGTAGAGGGGATTCCTGCTGATTGGACAGACTGGCCTCTTCGGTCCCTTCTAATCCAAGTTTCCCTGGCTGGGTGATGGGCTGCGGTAGGTACTTAGGTGGTATAGTGGATAAAGTCCTGGGCCTGGAGTCAAGAAGACCTGAGTTCAAACCCTGCTTCAGACACTTTCTAACTACATGACCACAGCCAAGTCACTTAACGTCTGTGTGCCTTGGTTTCCTCAGCTGTGAAATAGCATAAAAATACACCTCCCTCTCAGGGTTGTTGTGAGGATCAAACAGGAGGTCTGTCCAGTGCATAGCTGAGGACTCAGCACACAGCAGGCGTTTAATAAATGCTTGTTTCTTTCCCTCTTCCTCTCCCTTTTGCATTGCGGTGATTGGTCAAAAGAGCTGTAGGAAACAGGAAGGAGCCACTGGCTGATCAGGTACTGGGGATCTCTGTAACTAGGGCACCCCAACTTTGAGCAGTGTGAGCTGTGAATTGGGCTTTCATCCAAAGACTTGCCTGGCCTGCCTCTCTGCTTACTGACTTCCAGTCCTCCACTGCTCCTCTCTGCATGAGCTGGCATTGCTGTCATGGGCCCACCACTACCATATGGCAGCAGTGCCACACTGCCCGTCCCCCGTTGGCAGAAGCTTCGTGTTCCTCCTCCCCCCTTGCGGTACCCGAACACTGACCTAATGATGGTTGGCTGTTATCATCCGAGCTCGGAAGGCCAAAATGACATCACTATGTAGGGAGTCAAGGTGCAATGTATCCAAGGTTTGGGGTGAAAAAGGCTGGAATACTTCCCTCCAACACACCCTTACTCCCACCAGGAAGCTTCTCCTTGGTCTCAACAGACCTGGAGGCTCCAGAGTCCACTGGCCAAGTCAGCACATCCCAATGGCTTTTTGTTCTTTTTTCTAGCTTGCTTGACTATGCCAATAAGACAGCTTCTTGGACCAAGACCAATAATTGAAGGGAGAGTGGGAGGAAGCAGTTTGGGAAAATCCACGATGAAAGTATCAGAAGCTTGATACTTTGATGGTCCTCTGATGGTTACCTTGCTTTCTGTTTCAAGTAGGTGACCCTTTATTTTACTTCTAGATTAATTCTGCCTGTCCTGGGCCAGGGTGGAGATAAACGCAGATCACAGGAGCCCATGAGCCCTGGTTTGCAGGTCCTGGGATGCTGAATGGGGGCCGTGGGTTCCAAGGTGTAGCGGTTACAAGCCCCTGGGTGGCTGTTGTCCGTGTCCTCCTGAAATACTTTTCCAGTAGGAGCCCAACATGCTGGAGGCCTCCTGATGCTGGAGGTTATCAGCTGGGCACTGGGGCTGTTCACTGGTCATCTCTAATTCTTGCAGCGGGATGCGCTTTAGAAATCAGTTACAAGTCAGTAGCCAAATCATACTAAACTATCCAGCTGGAATAAAAAGCCAACAGACAGGCATTTGGTCACCAGAGAACCTTTAAGGGTGTGATTCTAGACAGTCCTTGCCTGAGGGCATGGGAGCATTTATTCATGGTCTGAGTGGGGCCTTCACTTTTGCTGTTTTCTTCCTATGAGTCCTTGGTCAAATGACCCAACTGTTCAGATTTCTACTCTGTAAAATGAGAGCATTGGTCTAGATTATTTCTAAGGCTCCTTGGGGCTCTAGAATTGTGGGTCTATCAGCCTGTGTTTTCCCTTGTATGAAAGATAGCACAACCTCACTAGACTGTAGGAAATAATTGAGTACCCACTCATACCTTCCGGGAAAGGTTTTGCAGCTAAATCTTGGGACCATATGACTGAATGTAGTCACACTAAGCTTTTTATTTTAGAGGGTGACATCATTCCCATTAACCAAAGGAATCTTGATTATATAAAATCTCTACAAATGTATTTAGCTAAAGCTACACCAAAAACACTGCTTGGTTCTTCCGTTCTAGGTTTAAAATAAATTCTGCGATTAAATGATTACAGCTCCTTTTTTTTTTCAGAGAGGAAAATAACCTTGCTGGATGCCAAGAGGGCAGTAGGGTCCTTAGCCCTTGGGTAGAATGTAGAATCAATTCCAATCAGAAAGGCAATAAAGCTAAGGAGGGTCTCAGGGGAGCCCAGGGGCAATAACAGATGGAAAACCAGCATAAAGCTTCATGGCTCAACACTGGAATAAAGGAGAGATTTGTCCGAGGCAGGTAGGAGTCCCATTGCCTAACTAGGCAACAGTCTGGAAGGAGATGGGGGGAGAGACCTAGAATCAAGCTGATTCCCCAGTGGGAAAAAGCAGTTTGCTTCCTTCATCTGGAGATGTTTAGGCCACAGACAGTACGGGGAGCCAGAGATTCAACCCAGAATGCTAGTGAGCCACTGGAAATAAGTCCTGCTCACTCACACTCTACCTGGCACACTAATGGTGTTTGGAGCTTACAAATGACTAGATCAACTTTTGAAGGAGCAAAATATTTTAAACTCATCCTCATATTTTAAAAATTCATAACATGACAGCCTGTATTGAATTGCTTGTCTTTCCAGTAGGGGTGGGTGATGAGGGAGGAAGGGGAAGAATCTATAATTTAAAGTTCTATAATCAAATGTTAAAAATATATATGTATATAATTATTATTATTATTTACATGCAACTGGGAATGAAGATACACAGACACTGGGGTAGGGAGATCCATCCTGCCCTACCAAAAAGTCAAAGGGGTGAGGGGGAGGACATAAGAGAGAGCAGATTGGGGAGAGGTTATACAGTGGGATGGCTGTTTTGGGGTGGTGGGTGGGGGAAAGATGGAGAGAAAATCTGTAACTCAAAATCTCGTGGAAATGAATAATGTAAACAAGAAAATAAATAAATCAAATTGAAAAAATTCATAACATGGTTTAAAATGACATTGGGAGATGAAGAGAGGGGCAGAGTAAGTGGGTTGGAACCTGTGATATTGTCTTGGTATGGAAATTCCCTCTACCAGAACAGGTCTAGAATTCCTTTGGAATTGTCCTAGAGAGTGGCCTGTGGTCACTGAGAGGGTCACCAAGCCCCTAGCCTCTCAGGAGTAGGCTCACCAGCCCTCACTGTGTTAGATTGGAAATCAGACTGAGAACATTGCCCACATTGCAGATGGCCCCCGAGGAAAAGCTCCTCCAACCACCATCTGGGGAAGGGTCCCCCATCACATGAGGGTCCTGGCTCCAGAGGTGGGAAGGACCTCAGAGGAATCTAGCCCAGCCTTCTGGTTTTACAGATGAGGAAAATCATGCCTTAAAGCCAAATGTGGAACATTCCACAGTTGGGCTGTGACCTTCATTCTTCTCCAGGACTGGCCCAGCTCCTTCTGTCAGTTATACACTATGTCCTTTGGGTCACCCATTGGCAGCTTGTCTCAAGCTCTTTGTACACCCATCCTGTCTCTTTCCATTACCCTTTGGGCCACCTGCTGTAGAGAATCATCTTAGTAATATTCTAAAGGAATGGAAAAAATTAGGGATGGAACTTTTACTGAAAAAGTGGGGTATCTATTTCTGTGTCCTCAATAACAACTCAAGCTAATCCATTACTCTGGGTACGTGATCTTATTGGATTCTCATGTACCAAGGGCCTGGCCCCTGAGTCCAATCCTCATAGAGGCCTTGTGGCCTTTCAGTTGGAGCCCACCCTCCCTGAGAAAGGTATGTGTGTGTGTGTGTGTGTGTGTGTGTGTGTGTGTGTGAGAGAGAGAGAGAGAGAGAGAGAGAGAGAGAAAGAGAGAATGTGCTGATGATGGTACAAAATCCCCCACCAAAGAAGCTAAGGAGCCCACTCCTGGTAAAACCAGAATGACTCATAATGGAAGCACCTTGACCATTCTTGGGACCCTGGGGAGATGGTCTGTAACTGGTCATGGTCTGCTGACCACATGGTAATCCTGTCTCTCTAGCTGTGGCCCTTCCCTTGGGCTGACTTCTTGCAGTCTCTATTTTGGTGGGAGAATAAAGAGAGAGGCCCAAACAAGGCTGACGTTGTTCACCCAGGTGAAGGAGGCCAGGGCTTTGAGAGTTTTGTAGTCAGAAGAATGAGTTACCTGAGGCCCCCGGAGTCCAGGAGTGAAGTGTGTCCAGGCCAGGGCTTTTCAACTAGCCCAGCATTAATGCCCTCAGAACTCAACCCAGTGATCACTGAGACAGCAGAATTGTATCTTGCACCTGGACAAACACTATGTGGAAGCTGCATTAAATCTTCGCAAACTCTCCCCTGATACTGGGAATAGAGAGAAGCGGTGGGATGGGGAGAAATATCAGTCCTCTAGTTCTTGCTAAATCTTTGAAGTAAATACCTCTTTGGAAAAGCTAATTGCTATTATTATCTCCATTGGATACCTGAGGCAAATAGAGATTAAGTGAGTTGCCCAAGGTCACACAGACATAAGTATATTAAGTCATTTGAATTCAGGTCTTCTTGACTCTCTAGGCATGGGACTCTATCCGCTGCACCACTCCACTCTATGGGGACTTATGGAAGAATTCTAGGATCTTGGAAACCATGGTTTGAGAGATGTATCCTCTCTCCCAGAAATCAATGAGAACGCAGTGGGTCTGGGGGGGCTGCTGGGGTCACTCTGGCTTTGGGAAATGTGACGAGATTCTGCCTCCAGTGAATGAGAAGCAGAGAGAGAGACCCGGACAGAATCCTAGCCACCATCCTTGTATTGACTTTTCCCATCATTGTTCACTGATTGGTTTGGCCAAGGGATGGCTGGGGAGCCCCAAGGGCCTTCATTACCATGAGACTCACCCAAAACCTGACCTCCAAAACTGGAGGTGACTGGCTTAGAGACTGGCCTTTTCCGAGAGTGGAGAGCTATTCCTCATCTACTCTCTTTTACTACCCATTACCCAATGGAGAATGGGATGGACGGGGAGCCAGTCATGAGGTTTCTTCTCCTCCTCCTTGCCCAACAATCTTTAAATGGTATTGCCTGAAATTTTCTTGTATTCCTATAAATACAGTATTAAAAGATGGATGAGAGTTCAAATCTGCTTATCAGAGTGTAGAATGAGCTTGGAAAAGGAAGATGGGCAAAAGCAAGAAGCAGTTTTATTATTATGTAGCATGTTATTGAGAATTCCTCAGTCCCAGTTGGGACTACTGGGACATCTGGCTGGGGCTTCTTGAGCCACATCCTGAACTCAGATGAGAGTGCATTGTAGGGAGGAAGAGAACAATTTTCACACCCAGATTCCCCTGAGGCAAGACCTAGTAAAAAGAAATCCTGGAAGTGACACAGCAGTGGAAATCATTTTGGCATATTAGGGTCAAATGGGAAGTCATCTCCCTGAAGAGAAATGAGTGACTGGTGTATAGTGAAGGAAAATCCTGCTTCTGCAAAGGGAGGAGGGAAGGAATCCTTCCCCTCCCAAAGGCTCAGCCTGCCTTGCTCCCAAGGGCCACAGACTAGGCTGTTGAGGTCCAGCCCAAGATCACTAATTGAGAGAGCTGACATTTGAACTCAGGACTTCTGATTCACTATACAGCCTCCTTAGTACATGGGCAAGAATATTCTGGATTAGTGGTAATCTTCACCTAAGGGTGGAGTACCTCCATGATACAATCATAGGCACTGCAGAACATAAACATCTTGTACCTGCTGAAGGATTTGTGGGTGTGTGGGCAGGACTGTTTTAAAAACTTGGTCATCTCCAACCAGAACCAAATTTAAAAGTAGCTCACATAGAGAACCACAAACGGCCAAATTGCTCAGCATTTGTTTTCTGTATGTGTATATGCAGATAGACAGCGAGACAGAGGGACATATGGACAAACGGAGACAGAAAGAAAGAAAAGTAGAAAAAGAAAAGGAAGGGAGAGAAAGAAAGAAAGAGAAAGGAAGGAATAGAGAGAAAAAGGAAGAAAAAAGGAAGGGAAGAAGAGAGAGAGAAAGAGATAGGAAGGGGGGAGGGAGGAAGACCGGCACGTCTCCATGCCTAGAATGTTCTCCCTCCCCTGCCCTCCTGACGGGAAGAGCAGCCGGGTGCCACCTTCTACATCACTGGGCCCTTTCTTGATTTCTCCCTCCCTCCAAAGTTGTTAACACTCCTTCCTTCTTGAAATTACTTTGTATTTAGTTAGTTAGGAGCCATAGATTTGGAGCTGGAAGGGACTTTAGAGCTCATGGAGTCCAACCATTTTACAGCAGGGGATAGAGCGCGGGACTTAGAATTAGGAAGACACGAATTCAAATCCTGTCTCATACACTTACTAGTTGTGTGATTGTGAGAAAGTCACTTTCCCTTTCTGAGCCTGTTTCCTCACCTTGGATTTGCTGGCTTCATTCTATAATGCCAGGAGTTCCCAGAATTGGGTTCTGAGTCTAGCCCTCTGACTCAAATTCAGCCCTCTGAAGCGCCCTACCCTTCTTCTCTGCTTGCCTGGTGTCTCCCTCAGACTAGAATGTAAGCTCCCCAAGAGCAGGGACTGGTGTGTGTGTGTGTGTGTGTGTGTGTGTGTGTGTGTGTGGTGTGTGTGGTGTGTGTGAGTGTGTGTGGTGTGTGTGAGTGTGTGTGGTATGTGAATGTGTGTGGTGTGTATGAATGTGTGTGGTGTGTGTGTATGAGTGTGTGTATGGTATGTGTGTGAGTGTGTGTGTGAGCATGTGTGTGTGTGTGAGTGTGTGTGGTGTGTGAGAGTGTGATGTGTGAATGTGTATGTGTATGAGTGTGTGTGGTGTGTGCGTGTGAGTGTGTGTGTGTGGTGTGAATGTGTGTGTATGAGAGTGTGTGTGTGTGTGTGGTGTGTGAGAGTGTGGTGTGTGAATGTGTGGGTGTATGAGTGTGTGTGTGAATGTAAAGTGTGTGTGTGTCTGTGTGTGAGTGTGTGTGTGTGTGTGTGTGAGCTAGACTTTCTGTTTTTGTTTTTCTCATTTTGGTCTTTGTATCTCCAGCCCTAGCACAAAGCCTGGAACATAGTTGGCATTTAGTTGGTTGAACTGAACCACCGCCCCTTTGGGACACAATGTGCTCTTTTGTAGAATGAGAAGCCAGACCCAGGTTCAGATTCTACCTGGGCCTCATACAGGCCAGTGGTGGGACCTGGACTTGGCCTCTTAACCACTTCATCTTCCCGGGCCTCAGTCTCTCCATCTGCCAAACAAGGAGGTTGAACTAACTGACCTCTGAGGTTCCTTCTAGCTCTTAGTTAGGGAGGATTTTAGGGGGATTCCTTGGAAGCTTTACCTCTAAGAATGTGGGACCTTACCCCAGGTTGCTCCCTCTCTGCCATCTGAGAAACCCTCCTGAATGTCTCTGGTCTTGGATCAGAGAGGGTAGAATCAGTGACCAGCAGGAAAGGTGAGAGCTTCCCCTTTAAATGATGAAAACAAACAGGAAACAAAAACTCCATCCCACCTGCCGGGTGTGTTTCCCTGGGTGAATCAGCTGCGGTAATTGGGGTCTGGTGGGCAGTAGCCACCTTATGTTTTCAGTTTCATGACTAGCATCGTCATGCATGGAATCCTCCACCTGAAGGAGGCTGAGAAACGAGGCCCAACCTTCTTGCAGTTAGCAGGGGAGGGATGGGTGGAGGGAGGGAGGAAAGGAAGGAAGAAGGGATGGATGGATGGATGGATTGAGGGAGGGAGAGAGGGAGGGATGGATGGAAGGATGGATGGATGGATGGATGGATGGAAGGATGGATGAATAGATAGAGGAAGGGAGGAAGGGACGGATGGATGGAAGGATAGATGGATGGATGGATGGAGGGAGAGAGGAAGGGAAGGGATGGATGAATGAATGGATGGATAGAGGGAGGGAGGGATGGATGGATGGATAGAGGGAGGGAGGAAGGGATGGATGGATGGAAGGATGGATGGATAGAGGGAGGGAGGGAGGGAGGGATGGATAGAGGGAGGGAGAAAGGGATGGATGAATGGATGGATGGATGGATGGAAGGATGGATGGATGGAGGGAGGGAGGGAGGGATGGATGGATGAATGGATGGATGGATAGAGGGAGGGAGGGATGGATAGAGGGAGGGAGAAAGGGATGGATGAATGGATGGATGGATGGATGGATGGATGGAGGGAGGGATGGATGGATGAATGGATGGATGGATAGAGGGAGGGATGGATGGATGGGTAGAGGAAGGGAGGGAGTACCAGGGGCCAGAAATACCTGTTTTACAGCTCTAGAGTTGCCTACCAGGGTAGGATTAAGGAAAGGAACTGGGCTTGTTTATTCTGGAGAAGAGGAGATCCAGGGCCTAGGTTAGGGTACTGTCTTCCGGAAGCTGAAGGGCCGGAAAGATGCAATGTGTTTTGCTTGGCTCGAGAGGCAGGACTTGGGGAGGATGGAAGGCAGCCAGGGGCAGGTTTCAACTTCTTCAGAAAGAGATCCCTCTGGAAGTGGAGTGGGCTGTCTCTGGGAACCTGGTCTCTTCTTCCGTGAGGGACCCCGAGGGGGAGGCTGCATGACCATGGGTTAGGGCAGGGAGGGAGCAGGTATTAAAACACCATGGGCTGGGCTCTGTGCTAAGTGCTTGACCATCGATACATCATCTGATCTCTCAACAGCCCGGGGAAGGGGGGTGCTATTATCATCATCATTCCTATTTGATAACTGGGGAAACTGAGGCAGACAGAGGCTAAGTGGCTTGCCCAGAGTCACGCAGCCAGTAAGTATCTAACACTAGATTTGAATTCTGGTCTTCTTGCCTTCAAGCCCATAGTCCTATAAACCGAGCTCTTGGGCCCAGGCATAAGAACATTGTTCTCTCTCTTGGTTCCAGGGGGATAGAAACGGATTCTTTGAGTGAAAGGACTAATGATTGGGGGCTGGGGGGGGGGGTGACCCCTTCAACCTGGCTTATTATCAGTCATCTTTAAAACACGAAGGCCTCCTCTGAGGGGGCCGCAGGAAGGCAGGTTTTAATTTGTGTTCTGAACATGCATGAGAATTAATTGCCAAGTTTGAGTAAAGGTGCCCGCTTCCCTTGGATGGCTTTTATGAGCGGTGTGGTGGGGGTGGGGGCTCTGGACGTGTGATTTCGAAGAGAATACCCCAGCAAGGAAACTCCCTCTATCTATACAGATTGCCAAGGGAGTCTTCATCTGGATGCCAATGGAAGAAGTTTGTTGGATGATTGCTCAGAGAGGAAGGACTGACTTCAGGGTGGGCCTGAGCCACAGTGTTCCTGGGCATTGGCTTGGAAACCCAGGAAAAACTGAATCACCTTTAAATACCCATGGTGCCATTGGGCAGCCGCAGAATTGGGCTTGGATGACATGATGGAAAGAGATCATTTAGACGCGTCACCTTGATGCAGGGGTTGGCAAAGTGGCCTATTGGAAAGGTCATTGGATTCTGAGTCAGGGGTCCTGGGGTCAAATCCTCATTCTATCACCTGCTAGTTGTGTGAGATCTGGTGAGACATAACCTTTCCTGGACTCACTTTCTCATTTGTTAGAAGCCTCCATGGTCTATCCCAACTCTCCATCCTGATTGGAATGGATTTGGGTAGAGACACTCGGTCAAAAGCTGGGAGACGGGAGTACTTAAGTCCATCCAAGCTCAGGATGGAGAAAGGTGGCCCAGAGCCCTTCAAAGACCAGAGGGGTGAAGAGGCCAGCACCCATGGGTCAGCTGATGCGTTAACATGGGGAAGAGACGCAAAGCAGGGGAAGAGACAAATATCACTGGATCCTGGGCTCTGACAAGAGCAGGCAGGTCTCAGCCAGTGTCAGGACAAAGTCTAGGCCTGACTCTGCGCGTCATCCACGGTCAAACCGAAGGCGGCAAACTCCCAGCTCTTTTGGCTGGTAATATAAAGTGAGTGGGTCCAAAGGGTGTGGTACCAATCCATATACGTGAATGAGCTCACACCCAGGATCTGTTTTGTGGAATCTCTGGAACTTTGGGCAAATTCCAGAGCTTAGCCCAGTGCCTGGGCATAGCAGGCGCTCAGTGTTCATTACTTAATTTACTGGAGTCCCTTCCCTTCCCTTCTCTGGACCCTCAATGAGGGGCTTGAGCTACATGTTCCTTCTGGCTTTAAATCTGTGACCCAATTATGCAGTGATTTGTAAAATGATTTCTGAGGTCCCTTCCAGCTACAAATCTGGGATCAAAGTGAAAAACGGATAAAGAAATGGACCAGCGTGATCTAAAAAGGGCTGCATTTGAGGTCAGAGTTATGCTCTGTACCCATAGGACCTTGGGCAAGTCACTTCCCCTCAATGGGCCTCAGTTTTCTCCTCAGTAAAATGGGTAACACTTGGTGAATTCTGAGGTTTCTGTAGCTTTAGATCTATGAGCCTATGAGTCAGGAGATGTGCACTCAGTCTCCTGCCTCCATCTCTTACTAGGTGTGCAACCCTGGACAAGTCAGTTGTCTTCTCCTGGACTCAGCTGCTTCATCTGGACTAATAACCTCTCAGGGCCATTCTGGCCGACTTCTTTCGAGATTTGACTCAAATCCCACCTTCTGCAGGAGGTTCCCGAGAAGGACATTTGAGTCCCAGAAAGTTTAGGTGACTTGCCTATGCTCACGAGGGTAGTCACAGATTTGAACCTAGGTCCTTTGATTTCAAATGCCCGTTGCGTCCTTCCTTCCTTTCCTCCTTCCCTCCTTCCTCCCCTTCTTCCCTAGTTATTTCCTTCCTGCCCTCCTTCCTTCCTTCTTTCTTTCCTCCCTCCTTCCGTCTGGCTCTAAACCTAGGTCCTAAATCTAGGCCAAGATTTGGACTTAATCTCAGATGAGGAGAGCTTCTTCTGAGAATATTTGTCAGAGAGATTGGCTTTCAGCCCTGCCCAGTTTTCCTGTGTCTCCTTTCCCAGGGACTATATTCTTCCATCGAGACTTAACCCTCCCTTTTCTAGGCCTTTGAGAGACAAGCTCTGGTGATTCAGTGACCCCTACAAGGAGGGAACTTTCTGCCATGTTCTCCTCTCTCTTCTTGGGGCCATAAACAAGGAACATGGGGCAGGGCTCCTCTTTGTTCAAGTTCAATTCAATAAATGCTCAATGAGCATGTGTACAAGGCAGTTGCTGTGGATACAAAGACAAGGGATCAAAAAGTGTTTTGCTGTTGAGTTGTTTTAAGTCATGTTTGACTCTCTGCGACCCCATTTGGGGTTTTCTTGGCAGAGATACTGCAGGGGTTTGCCATTTCCTTCTCCGGCTCATTTTACAGATGAGGAAACTGAGGCAAACAGGGTGAAATGACTTGTCTAGGGTCACACAGCTAGGAAGTGTCTGAGGGTGGATTTGAACTCAGGTCATCCTGGCTCCAGGCTCAGTGTTTTATGTGCTATGGGGCCACTTAGGTATCTTCAAACAAGTACTTATTATGAGATAAAGACAAAAAGAAGCCAGGCCTTGCCCTCAAGTAGCTTCCATTCTCCTAATGGAGACTGAGCATGTTGACAGATAAGCACAACAGAAAGAAATCTCACCCTGATACTCTCTGGGAGACCTTTGATAAGTCACCTCATTTGTCCCTGACTCAGTTTCCTCGGGTATAACACCTATACCCACGTCACAGAGGATCCAACGAGATCCCATTTCTAAAACGCTTCGCAAACCTTAAAGTGCAACGTAAATGCATGATTATAACATAATAAATTGTGACATTGTTACATTCTGATATATGATATTACAGTAGCAATATAGTCTACACCACAAATTGGAGCATTATCACCACACAAACAACAGAAGCTTATGACTACACTATTAATTGATCGTTAGTTAATATCAGTTTCCACATCTGTAAAAAGGCCCTGTTGATAACACTCACATTTACTGTTTACCTCACAGAGCGGTTTGGAAAATCAAAGGAGAGAATTTAGGTCAAGTTTACTTTTTTTTTTGGCAAATATTTATTTATTTATTTTGGAGAGGGGAAGGCAGGGCAGTCGGGGTTAAGTGACTTGCCCAAGGTCATCCAGCTAGTACCTGTTAAGAGTCTGAGGCTGGATTTGAACTCAGGTCCTCCTGACTCCAGGGCTGGTGTTCTATTCACTTGCCACCTAGTCGCCCCATTAGGTAAAGTTTACGAAATTTTTTGAACTTTTTTTTGGATCCTTAAAATGATAAATAAATCAAAGTTATGGTTAAGAACCTCAAAGTGAAAAATAAATGATACATTATTCTTAGTTTTCTCAACGGTAAAATGAGGGTGTTGGACTAGCGGCCTCCGATGCCCCTCTGCTCCGGGGGGAGGACGCATGAGCCTGAGGACGCAGAGACCGGACAAAAAGGAGCTTACGTCTGTGTCCCGAGAGAGAAATGCCACATGCCTGGGACATGGACAGTGAACCCACCAAGCCCGGGGGTGGGGGGATTCGGGAAAGGCATGCACGCTCGGACACCTGTGGAGAGAGCCGTGCGCGTCCGGGGCCAAGGACAGCTCTAGAAATCCGAAAAATAAATGTTAAAACCGAGCTAGCTTCTCGAATTTCCCTTTTCCTTTCTTTCTTAGATTTTCTTCTCCCCCCCCCCCCACCCCCATCAATAACGTGTCAACCTTTTCCCTTGCTCCAGACCAGTGGTTCCCAACCTGTGGGTAGCGACTCCTCCGGGGTTGAAGGACCTTTTCACAGGGGTCGCCTAAGACCATCGGAAAACACATATTTCTGATGGGTCTCAGGAACCGAGACACCGCTCCTCTATCCGTCTCCAGGCGGGGCCGTCCACATGCAGATATGCCCAGATACGAGTATTAAAGGGTCGCGGCATTGGGAAGGTTGAGAACCACCACTCCAGACTGTCCAAGTGTCCGGGAATGAACGAGGCGCTGGCACTCAGGAGGCATCCTTACCTGGAGCGGGAGCGAGCCCCTCTTTGGAGAATAATCAGGGCCATCACAACATGCCCGGACGTCGAGGGCTCTGGGGTTTGCAAAGCCACTGACCCGGGGGACCCCGTCTGAGGGGCCCAACCTCCATTTTATGAGGGAGGAGACAGAATCCGTGCTTCCGGGAAGCGCCCTGGCTCTCCAGGAAGGGGCAGGTGGCCTTTCCCAGCGGATGCTGGGTCCCCATCTATTTGCGTTCAGCGCGAGCGGACACGTGAATACCTTCTAAGCCCTGGGTTTTTGCCTTTTTTTGGACCCCCGGCACGTGGCACAATACCTGGTACAAGGAGGCGCTTAATCAATGCTTGTGGATTGATTGCCTGCCTGACTTCAAGCTAGTCAGGATCCACGCACTGTCAAGCTCTGTAGCCAACGTGGTCGGCCGGTTCCGTCACAGCAGCTAAAGTCTTAGCGATGCCGTCTGATCAATTTAAAGAAAACTCTTCTTGGTTTAAAAGAAGGCAGAGCAGCAGCCACAGGGGCGATCCTGGGGTGACTGTGCCTCGGACAATTCTAGGGGTGGTGCGGGAGTGCTTGCAGCGTGGAGGGCGGTTCTTTGGGGACCCTCTGAAAGTCTGCCTTAGGGGCCTGAGAAGAAGGCTTGAAGCCAGGAAGTCCTGAGTTCAAATCTCACTTAGGCACATACTAGCTGGGTGATTCTCAGCGAGTGCCTTAGTTTCTTCCTGCTTCAGTTTCCGCACCTGTAGAATGGGGCTGATGGTAACATCCATCTCTACGTCACAGGGTCGTTTGGAGGATCAAATGATGTAACGTGTGTAAAATGTTTTACGACCCTTAAAGTGCTGTATAAAGGTTATTTTGTTGTTGTTATTATTACTGAGGTTGGCGGTGAAGGAAGGCTTGGGAGAGGGGTGCCGCGGTGATGGGGCTCTGGGACACCCCTGCAGGATGAGAGGGATGAAGTTGCTGGTTTTCTTGGGAGAGTAAATTCCTCCCTCTCTCCCAGCTCTCCCAGATGTGGATGCTCTAGGACAACGCCCAGTTTGCCCCACACTAGTTATGGCTCTAACCTGTCTGTGCAGTGAGAAACTAGACATGGATAGAGCTGAACCTGGAGTCAGGAAGACCTGAGCTCAAATCCACCTCACTTAATTTCTATTTACTTTGGTTTCCTCAACTGTAAAATGAGTGTGAGAATAGCCCCTCCCTCCTAGGGTTGCTGTGAGGATCAAATGGGTTAACATTTGTCACCAGTTTAGCACAGTGCCGGGCACATTTATTTCTGAAAGTTGGAACCATGCAGAGAAATTCCATGGCCAGGGCTGCCTGTCCCTGCTTTTCTGCTTTTGAGTATCAGCCTCAAGCCTTCCCCCCACGTGGAGCTCTTGGAAACAAGTCTGAGCATTTTGTACCATTGCAGCAAACACTTATTAGGCACCTAGGGTGTCCTCCGCACTTCAGTGAAAGGAGCAGAGCTGGGCTTTCTCTTGGGCCAAGAGAAGGTCTTATGGGAGACCTCCGCCTGGACTTGGCTCTGGGAGAGGTCTCTGCAGACGGAGGAAGTGATTCATGGGGGTTGGCTTCTTTCTCTGAGGTCAAGTTCACTCGTGGGTTTTAGGGAGGTCTTTATGAGCCCTTTCATCAATGTTTGGGAGTCCGGCTTTCTGCCTTGGACAAAGGCCATCGCTGTCCTTGTTTGTAGGACCTGGGTTGTGCTTGGTGGTTGACGAGCTGAAGGAGGTTTGTGTCAAGTGTCTGTCCTCCAAGAAAAAACCCACATGTACACACATAAACCTACATCCACACATATACACATGTACACACATCCACACATATACACACATCCACACATATATCACTACTTCTTTCCCTGTGGCTGTCTAGGGTTTGTCAGTCAGAGGTGGCGGCTATTCCCTCCTCACCCACTGGCATCCTCCTTCCTTCTCAATAAGCCCCTGCCCACAGTCTTTCTCTCCTCACCAGGGATAGGGAGCTAGGTAGTCTAAACTAAGGGTAGAAAGAAGGGACTGGAGCAGAAAGCAGAAGGGAAAGAAAGGGCTTCCTGCCCTCTGGGGGCACCACCCACCAGGCCCCTGGCATTCACTGTACCGAGGCAGGCTGGGGGAGGGGAGGGAAGTAATCCACCTGCAGGGGGCGGGGCTTGGGCTACAGCTCCCAGCAGGTGCAGAGCTTGTCCTCTGACCTTATCCACCTTCCTTCTCCACAGACGATGGAGGAAGAAGACAAAAGGTTCAGCCTCAACGCTCTGCTGCCTCTGGCCCACGCTCCCCCTTAAAGCACGGCTTCCTGGTGCCTCAGCCCCACTCTCAATCTCAGCTCAATGAACATACTCATATGATATTTTAAAAATTTATCAGAATTGCTTTTATTTGACCCCGTTTCCTGCCAAGATTGTTATCTCATTCCCTACTTCAGGTGGCCCAAAAAGAAAGCCCTTGGAATGGAGGGCGTAAAGTCCTGCAGACTCTGTACTTGGTGCTCACTAAATGTGGAAGCCGTAGGACAAAGCCCCTGCTGCTCCACCCTGGTTATGATTCTGTTTCTTTTCAAATGCTGGCACAGCAGTTCCTCCATAAGAGGCTGCCAGAGCATTGTTCTTATCCTGATTCTCTTCCTTGGATCCCAGTGAAGGGTTCATCCCAGCCCCTGGCAGTTTCTCTTTACAAACCCTATTCCTGTCTTCCCATCACTGATCCCCAGAGGGCTGACCCCAGAGAGATCCTGATCGCTGAAGCCAGGTGAGATCTTCTAGGACTCACAATGTAGGACGTTTCCTGATGCACTTGGAGGGAGGGACAGGGACATAATCCAAAAGGAAGAGGGGCTATTAAGACTACTTTTCTCCTCCTTTTTAAAATAAGACTCACTGCTCACTCTGCTGCCAAAAAGTTACGTTGGCTTGGATCCTCACAACCAAACCCAAAATTCCATTTGGCTTTGAGAACCCAGCAAGCAGATGTATACGCATTTTATGCAACAGCAAAGAGTCTGCCAGACTCACCCCAGGACGGTAGAGAAGAAGGGGCCCTGGTTTGGGGATCAGAAAACCCAGATTACAGCCCTAGCTGCGACACTCATTATGGTGCAGTGTTGTCCACTGAGAGAGGCGTCTGAGGGTCATCACAGAGTGTGAGGGGCCAGTTCCAACTTCATGTGTTTTACAGACAGTGCCACTGAGGCCCAGGGTCACACAGGCAGCAGTAAGTGGCTGAGCCCAGATTTGAACCCTGATGTTGGGGCCTTCAATCCAGGTAGTCACCACCACCTCTAGTTCTGGGATGTTCCACGGTCATGCGTCCTTTGTGGGCCTCTGCCGAGATGTTTGACCCCTGTATTTGGGTCTCTCTGGCACACGTTGCTGTTGCTCAGTCATTTTCAGTCATGTCTGCTCTTCATGGCCCCATTTGGGGTTTTCTTGGCAGAGATACTGCAGGGGTTTGCCATTTCCTTCTCCAGCTCATTTTACAGATGAGGCCAACAGGGTGAAGTGACTTGCCCAGGGTCACACAGCTAGGAAGCGTCTGAGGTTGGATTTGAATTCAGTTCTTCTGGCTCTGGACCCCACACTCTACTCACTGCACCACCTAGCTGCCCACCTGTCGCACAGCATGTGCTTAATGAGACCTGTTAAGAAGATCAGTCAAGATATTTTTATTTCTCCCATTAATCAGTCCTTCTATCAATCAGAAAGCATTTATTAAGCACCTGTTTTGAGTCAAACACTATGCTTCTGGGGATGCAAATCAATAAGCATTTATTAAATGCCTACTATGTGCCCAAAACTGTGCTAAGCAAACAGCAGGGAACCTTGTAGGGAAGGTATCACACAATTCTGTTTTATTCTTGTTTTGTAGATGAAGAGACTGAAACCAAGAAAGTTAAATTGCTTGTCCAGAGTCACACAGAGAGTGTCTGAGGTGGGATTTGAACTCAGGTCTTCTTGATTTCAAGTCTAACCCTCTCTAGACTTCAGCATTCAAGCCCAGAACTGATAAGGGAAAGGAAGGAGAGTTTCTTGCTCTATTAAAAAGTGAGGACCTAAGATATAATAAGTCAGCCTGACTAAAATGTTCATACCCTTTGAGACTCAGTGATTAAAAAAGAAAAGTCCCAGAGATGCCAAGATTGCTTTTATCATGGCAGCAAAGAATTAGAAACAAAACAGGTGTCTGGCTAAATCACGGGCCGGCTGAACAAACTGTGGCCCGTGAGTGTAATGGAATTTTACTGTTCTGCAGGAAGAGATGTTGGTGATAAATATAGAGAAGCACAAGAAGGTATATATGAACTGATGCAAAGTGCAGCAAGCAGGATGAGGACAAGACACACAAAGACTACAACAACGTGAAGGGAAGGAACAACAGGAACAGAAAGTAACAACTGAATCCCGCAAAACTTTCCTGGCTAAGGTTGGGCCCAAAAAGGGCTTGAAAAGAGATCTCTGGCTTTTCTGCGGAAGCAGTGGGCTGCGGATGGGGCACACTGCATGAAACATAAGGTTTTCTTCCCCAAAATGTTGGTTAGTTTTTCTGGATTTTTTTTCTTCTTTTTTCCTTTATTGTAAGAGTCTCTTCAGGGGCTTAGGGGGAAAGAAAATGTGGGAAATGCAAAAGACATAAAAGTATAATGTATCAGTGAAATTTTATTTAAAAATTAATCAATGCTGTTGATTGATTGATTGAACTGAATTGCACTGAATTTTTTGCTGTCTGACCCTGGGCAAGGCTGTCCTCCATGAGTCTTGGCTTCCTCATCTACAAAATGGAGAAAATAGCGCACTGTCTCCTAGGGCGGCTACAGAGAAAACATCACGTAATCTTTAAAGTGTTCCAGAAATGGAAGCACCTGCGAAGTGAGGGGAGAGGCCACTTGGGGCAGCTCTCCACACAGGAGAGCCCGGGTTCAAGTCCTTTCTCAGTCACACGCTGGTAGGAAGATGCTCTAAGACTGTAAGATTCAGGAAGGCTTCCACTTGCCCTGGGGGAGTTTCCTCATGACCAGTGAAATCACAGTTCCAGGCCCTCTTCCTATCCCCATCCTAAATGTAGGACTTGTGGGAACTAGCCAGAGAATTCAGGGCTTCCATCTTGTCCTTGTGGGAGAATCCAGCCCTTGGCGGGCTTCCAGGGTGGGTTTGGAGAACTTACCATCTGAAAACAAATGCCAGGCATACCCACCTCTTCTTTGCTTTGCATTTCTCAAGGTTCCACAGACATTTCCTAACTCTGGCGACTGCTGGGGCCCAGACGGGATTCAGCCTTGGGTCTGAGGGAGCCTTTGGGATTGGTCAGAAGGGAAGCACAGACTGAGCTGCCCACAGGGTGTTGTCCGGGACAGGCGGAAGGCAGGCCCCGAAAATGGGACAGGTCACCCTCCCGAGGAGAAGTGCCAGTCAGCTTTGGAGAAACCCATTTTTAAGAGAGGTTCAGGAGGAACCACAACGAAACGGGGCAATTTTGTTACTACCATGTGAAATTTAATATGCACTTTAAAATAAACCCCAAACTGTATATAACAAAAGTTCGTGTTTTCCTGTGTAGGCTATTTTTGTTTCACGTGGGGTTTGTGTGTGGTGTGTGTGAGTGTGCGTGTGTGTGTGTGTATGTGTGTGTGGTGTGTGTGTATGTGTGTGTGGTGTATGTGAGTGTGTGTGTGGTGTGTGTGTGTGTGTATGTGTGTGTGATGTGTGTGAGTGTGTGTATGTGTGTGTATGTGTGTGTGGTGTGTGTGTGTGTGTATGTGTGTGTGGTGTGTGTGTGTATTGAGACGTTTGAGTTTGTTGATGGTTGTGTAGTTCACAATAAAACAATATTTCTTTTCTTTAAACAAGTGTTTCATGGGCACTGACAGTACTACACCAGGCTGGCAGCTAGGTGGTGCCATCATGCATAGAGCATAGGCCTGGAGTCAGGAAAACCTTCAGTTCAAATCCAGCCTCAGACACTTACTATCTCTGTGACCCTGAGCAAGTCATTTAACCCTGTTTGCCTCAGTTTCCTCATCTGTAACATGAGGTGGAGAAGGAAATAGCAAACCACTCCAGGATCTTTGCCAAGAAAACCTCAAATGGGGTCTCAGAGAGTCAGACGGGACTGAATGGAATGAGAAAATCATCCTCCTGGCTGAGCTCACAGCCGCCTTGCCCCATAAAATGCCGAGGCTGCTTTCCGTCCAGGCTACGCTGTGAGGCTGGTGACAAAGCTGCGTTTCTGCTGGCCCTCTTCTTCTTCTTCTTCTTCACCAGCTCCTGTGGAATATTTGTGGCTTCTCCCTTTACATTTCCAATTAACAGCCAAGCTAATGTTAGAACCCACAGCATATATTCCAGAAGGGCTGTCAATGGGACATTATAAAAATTGAGTTTGTGTCAGGAGCAGATTTAGATCCTTCTGGGGAGTATTATTTGTGCTATTAGGGAATGAACTGTCATTAATTTACTTGCACGGTGTGATTAGGTTAATGTACTCCGGAATAATATTGCATTTTAAAAATTAAAAATGTTAACCGTATCATCCCCCAAGCAATCCCACCAGCTGCAGTTCTCCAGAATGGCCTTTGTTGGATGCTAGTAACACTATAGTCTGAAGGAGAGTGTGTGCTGAAGCCCATGCAGGCAGAAGGAGCTTCCTGCTTGAACAACCATGAATAACGTCAACTTGCAGATGGTTAGAATCAATCAATTCTTTTTCTTAGAGAAATTAAAAAAAAAAAAGAAACAACCCTCTCGGAGTTAGAACAAGCAGAATGACAAGAAATGGTTAATGAAGCAATTTGTGTTTTGTACAAAACAACAATCTCATCTGCAAAATCCAGAAAAGGCAACAGAAAGGAAGGGGCTGGAAACAGAGGCCTCCATTTGGGGCTTTCGCAGGAGGCGTCGGGCTCCGGGATTTATATTTATGGAGAAGCACAAACGCTGTTTGTGTCCTTCCATAAGCAGGCGGCTCCCAACTACCGTTACTGATTTATTTCAGAGATGGATTATGCTTCTCCCCTCACAGGCGTCGCGATCCTGGTCACGTTTGGGAAATCTACACATTAACAAAGATATCTTCCATCGCTCGGTGTTTACAGCACCCTTGGGTGCGGAGAACCAACGCCGGTATCTGTTTCGCTCTTAACCGCGGGGTTTCTGCTTGACGATGGCGGCCGTGTTGGGTCCGGGCTGTCACACAGCGTGGACAGTCAGATGGAAAGAAGGACAAAATGAGCTAATGTAGAGAAAACACTGCAAACCTTAAAGCCAGCTCTTATAATGAGTCATCATGATCACTATTAATACTACTACCACTACTACTACAATTATTTACGTTCCCTGTGAATCAGATGCTATTATCAAGCTCACAGACTGACGTCACCTGGGACCTCACAAACTCTCTGTGCCCCCAACAGCTTTCTTCTCCAATGTGGCCAGTCCGCGTTCTGGGGCAGAGGTCCGAGAGGCGGAAGGTCAGACTCTGACACTTACTTGCTGTGTGGCCTGGACACATCAAGCCAACGTTTCTGCAGTTGTGAGATGGATGGAATGACCGCTGCACCGCCTAGGCCTGCCTTACAGAGACAGTCCAAAGAATGGGCTTTGTAATCCTGAAAGGGCTCTTGGACTGGAAAACTGTTACCCATTTCTGACTCTTTCCTCCTGTGAATCGGAGTGTCTCAGAGGCCTTACCAAGGTTTCTGCAAATCTAAAAAGCAAACAGAAACCCCAAGCACATCTCTCTGATTTAGCTCCTCCGGGGAAGGATGGTCTCATTTTGTGTACTTGTATCTGAAATTAATCAATGAGCATTTATTAAGGTTACCCCCCTCCCCCTGCCATGTGCAGGGCTCTCTGTTGGGTAATACAAAGGACCCAAATGAAAGATCCTCTCAACGAGAAGATATAGGGGTGAGTCTGTGGGGACAAAATAGACCCTGCAGGATGGGGGGGAGTGGGGACAGTACTTCTGCAGAGGAGGACCGGTGAGGAAGGAAGGAAGTGGCTGGATGGGATGGGAAGGTGCTTTGAGTTCCCCTGACAGCCTTCCAGCCCCCTCTGCCAAAATTCCTCCCTCTAGTACTATTTCTACAAGTTCATTTCTTGATCACAGAAAAAGGGGTTGGATTGGAGACTTTATAGGAATCCGGGAACCTCTGGACGAGGGGCCTCCCTCAGCACCTTCTCTGTACCTGATCATCTCAGAGATGTGCCAAGGGGAGCCCTGAGAGGGGGCATCTCAGGCCAGGGACTCTCAGCCAGGAAGTCCAGATCTTTTGAGCTCCAAGGCCAGAGCTCCATTCATGGTGCCATTCAGGCTCCCCGCCCCGCACATGTCGACAGCTTCTGTTTCGGGGATGTGTTCAGCTTTCTCTGCCCTCTTGAGACAGGTTTGTTATTCTCCCCATTTTACAGGTGAGGAAACGGAGACTCAGAGAGGTTAGGGAAGGGGTCCAGGGTCACAAAGCAGGTGGTTCAGTGAAATTCAGTCTGATGAATCTGTGGATCAGCAGCTCTCTGAAAGGGCCTGTTATGTCCTTGTGATAGGTACACAAAGATGACAACGAAACATTGGTGTTTGGGTGCCTGGCAAACAAATGCTTATTAGATGAACAATAAGGCCAAGGGACCGTCTAAGGCCCAAAGGATCAGAAAGGCTAAATCGAGGGACCACTGCCCTCACTTCAGCTCGAGGCTGAATTTTATCTTTTTTTTTTTTTCCTGCTTTTTGGAGGGCAATTGGGGTTCAAGGTCACACGGCTAGTAAGTATGTCAAGCATCTGAGGCCGAATTTGAACTCAGGTCCTCCTGACTCCAAGGTCGGCTCTCTATTCACTGCGCCACCTAGCCATCCCTTATCTTTTTTTTTTTTTTAAACATTTTCTGTATTGTTATTTTTTTGTGTATCATCCTAATTTCAAAAGACTTTCTCCATTGTTTAGACAGCCTGTCACGCCTCCCACTCAATCACGCTGGTGAGGAGAGATTGATTTGGACTAGTAAGCATCCTTTCGGAAACGTCAGATTCTCCAGTGATGGTTTTAGGGCTCTCGGTCATTCAGGGTCGAATGTGAATTAATTGCATCAGAGGGCCCCCTCTTTGCCCCTGTTCTCTGCAGAAGGGGAGGCTTGATGGGGTGAGGGGGGATGGGGTGGGGAGGGGCAGAGATTCAGGAAAGGGAAGGCATGTGGGGTGGAGCATATGCTGACTTTGGAGTCACTCTCTCTGGGCCTCAGTTTCCCTGTCTATCCCATGAGGGGGTCCCCTGGGACACTCCCCATCCACCGAGTTTCCCAGCCCTTCTCCGCCAAGGCCAAATGCACATTGACGTTTCTGCTGGAGGTAATAACGCATTTCTGTTGTCAGTGAATATCATTGGAGAAAAAGGACCCAGGCTTGGAGACAAAGGTGGAGGCTGATGGGGGCGGGTTCAAGTGGACGTGGCCTTCTCCCTCCTCTTGCTCGTCTCTCTTGGAGGGTCTGGTCTTCTGTCTGCCTTGGGGTGGGGGGCTCACTGCTGAGCTGCCGCCCCTGGGGGAAAAATAACTGAAAAATCCCCCTCCCGTCCCCTGCATCTTTTCTGGAAATGGCTGCGGTCTTGGAGTCAAGCCAAGGATTGGCTCCAAGGAGGGAGGAAGGGAAGAAGGAAGCAAAGGGGCCGCCATATGTAGGCCGATGCTGCCCCCTGGTGCATCTTCTCTGGAATTGTCAGTGTGGGTGCCCTCCTTTGTGATGCTGCGGCTTCCCTCTGGCCTGGCCTAGGCAGGGCCTGCTGTGATTGGGTCTCACTGGCTTGATATCAGCGCCCTGAAGGGGCTGATTCTGAGAGGGTTCCACTCCTTGTAGCCCAAGTCCTCACCCGGAGGGGCGACGGGGATGCTCCAAAAGCCACCCACCTCCCGGTGGGCATTCATGATCCTGTGTTTTTGAAACAGGAGCCATTGGCTTCATTGGGCCCCAAAGCTTTGGTTGCCTCAACTGAACCGCCCCACTTGGCAGGAGAAAGGCCCTGTTTGGATAAAGGGCAGGTATTAATTTTAGACAAATCTGTTCAATCTTTATTTTTCTAGAGACCTGTCCACATACAGGGAAGATGCTGAAGAGTAGTAGAGAAGGGCACACTGACTGTGGTTGGGCTGAAAAGCCTCCTTGGAAACCAGCATCAAAGACTTTTTGAGGATCACACGTAAATTTGTGCTTAGAAGAATGTAATGCCGCCAAAGGATGTTATTTAGAGACACGTGTTTCTCAAGCACAGAAGGATACAGTGCACATGAATATTGGGAGGTTTATCAATGACCCATATCGTGTTCCAGCAGCACCAGGAACCTGGGAAGGCATCCTCAACAGAGGGCCCATCGCTCCATGTGTGGTCCCTGTGGGGAGGAGGTTTCCAGGGGGAAAAAAAAATTAAACATCCTCACTTTATAGAAAGAGGAGCCAATGATGACAGAAATCGCTGATTGCCATCAGATCACAAAGTGGAAGGGGCTTCCTTGAGAGGCGGGAGAAGATGGAGGACGCTTAGTCTGGGAAGTCCTAGGGAGGATTCCTTTTGGGTGTGGGTTGGGACCAGATGGCTGCTGGGATTCCTTCTGATTTACCAGTTCTGTGAAAATTGAACTATAGCTAAGTGGCTTTTCCCAAAACTTCCATCTTAATAGAAGGTGATGTAATGGGCTTAAAAAGAATAAAAAGAATTGTTCTTTGGCAATCTCATTTTCTCCTGATTCTGGAAATCTTTCTCATCATCTACCATCGGCGTCATGCTGCCAAATTGGATGAGAAGGCTGTCATGATACAAGAATGGTTGGCAGGTGCTTTTTTTTCTTTTAAAAGAAAAAACAACTTTTACTTTTATTAATTTCTTTCTTTAAAAATTATTTATCCTAAGCAATACTGGACACCACAATCGGTTAAACTTATTCTGCTGTAGTTGGCCTGACCAGCCTCAGATCTGGGCACCAGCTCCAGGTCTAGGAGTCCCCTGACATACACAAAAATCATCTCACAACATCTCATAGCAGCCCGGCTTCTGCTCCCTCTCAGAGTCTAACAGTATTCCCTTTTGGTCCATCCATCCGTGCTCGTTTCCCCTCTCATGGGGTGGGAACGGACGCGTACTCTGTTCTTCTGGCTTTGATATTTTTGCTTGCTCTGCATTATTCATAAAGATTTTCCCACAATTCCTCTCTTTTTCTTTTTCTCCCATTCCAATCTTAATTACATTATCATATTCCGTTATGTAATGATTTCTTTAACCATTCCCCTCTCGTTTCCAATAAATCAGCGCTCTTGTACTTAGTACTCATTCCGTGCCCGGCCCGGGGCTAAGCCACGGGGCGTTTTGATGGATTCTAGAGCTCCCGCTTGCGCTGTCATCGATTGTACGCATACGCCTATTTTAACTTTCAGATCTTTCGCTCAACAAATGTTTGTTGCGTGCCCGCTCCATGGTCTAGCAGGTGCTAGACCCGGTGACTGCAAAGACAAAAAAGAAACTGGCCTGTCCTCAAGCAGCTTACGTTCTACGGGGGAAGGGGATGTTTGAAACCGAGCATAGACTTAATTATAATTACCGGGGTTTGTTCAGCCCTTTGCGGGCATTGTCTCTCTTAAGGTGGACCCCAGACCTGGGTGGGAGGTGCTTTTCAGCCGCCGGAACCTGAGACTCAGTGAAGCCACATGACTTGCTCAAGCCACGCCAGCCAGGGAGCCTCTGAGGCGGGTTTCAGACTCAAATCTTCATGACTCCAGCTCCACTCTAGGATCACCTGGGGCTGGAAAGGGCCTTAAAAGGCCTCAGTTGCAGCCCCCTCAATGTACAGGGGAGGAAACTGAGGCACAGTGAGGGTCACACAGCTTTCTTGCTGTTCTGTCATTTTCAGTTGTGTCTGTCTCTTTGTGGTCCCGTTTGGGGTTTCCTTGGCTGAGATCCTGGAGCGGTTGGCCATTTCCTTCTCCAGCTCATTTCACATGTGAGGAAACTGAGGCAAACAGGGTTAAGTGACTTGCCCAGGGTCACACAGCTAGTCAGTGTCTGAGACCACATTTGAACTCAAGTCCTCCTGACTCCAGGGCCAGTGTTCTCTCTACAGCTGCCACCTAGCTGCCTCATAAAGCTTTTACTAAGCCCTTTCTATGGGCTACACAATGTGCTAAGCACTAGGGACACAAAATACAGCCAGAAAGATGGTGCCTGCCCTCAAGGACCTTACATACTAACGAAGGGAGACAATACAAAGAGATGTGCTAGAAACCTGGGAGCTGCAAGCAGTGGGTGCCCCCGAATCCTTAGCTCCCTAAGAGCTGGGGCTGTCTTGCCTTCATCCCTAACAATTAGTAGGTGCTTTGCATATAGTAAACACTTAGCAAATGCCTTTTCTTTCATTTGTTTTCATCATCCCTGTTTCCTGTGTCTTAGAAGAACCAACGTCATCTTCTTACAATATCTTCTATTTTGTCAAATGGGAAACGGTGTGGTCTGAAGGAGCCAGCTGGCTTTGGCTCTGGTCCTGGAGCAGGTCACACGGCTTCCTTGGCTCTCAGTTTTCTTAAGTGTAGAATGAAGGAGATGGACCTGGTTCCTTCCAGCTCAAGGTGCACAATCCTACGAAGCGCCACCAACTAGCCGGGTGACCTTAGCCAAGTGCCTGAAAAAAATGAAAAGCCTTCCCCTTGGTTTGCTTTAGGTTGTCAAGTTCTGCCGTGGAGCTTGCCATGTGCCCAGTCAGTCCCTGTGCTTGGAATTCCTTCCTCCTCTCCTGTCAAGGGTCAGCTCTGGCTTCCTCTCTTCTAGGAAGTTTTCTCTGACCTCCACTGCCACTCCCAGGTGACTGGGATCTTTGCCTCCTCCAGTATTCCTGGAACACCACATTCCGGCCCCTCCCTCATTCCATCATTGCCTACCTTGCGTTACCCAAAGAATGAGAAGGGACATCAGGAGTCATCTGGTCTAATCCCATTGCTTGACTCGTGGATAAAGCGACTTTTCTAAAGGCAAACCCGGTTAATGCCCAAACGAAGTTTCAGACTCCAGTCTTGGCACTCTGGCTGCCACACCTTTGGGGCGGCCCGGGTAGAAAGTGAGTCACAAAATAACTGATGCTAGACACCCCCCCACTACCCCCCTGCCCAGGCTCTCGAGACTCTGCCTCTGAGCCACGCGGGCACCTTCGGCCCTTTCCACCCATTCCGTGCGTCTGCTTTTATTGCTTGGTAATAGTTATAATGAAATTAGTTCTAGTCTGTGAAATTGGTTCATAATTGGAATTACATGAATAGGCCAGATACAATCAGACCAAGTTTTATTATGCCTGGACAATTAAGTTGATGAGGCAGGCTCTCATTTTCTTTGCCCCCCCCCCCCCCTTTTGGTTTTCAGGGGCTGTAGAAGCAGGAAACTCAGGTAGCCTTTTTCTGACAGGTCACTCTCAAGGAGAAAGCCCGTGTCTTTTGGGGGAAATTTTTGGTGGCATCAGATTTGACTGAACCCTAATTCAGAAGCAGCCGACGCTTAACAGCAGTCAGTCCTCTGTCCCCTGTCTTGGGAGGTTCACATTTAAGAGTTTGTAAATGAACTCTGTGGCACCATGGAGAGGACAGAGTGCCAGCCTTGGAATCAGGGGCACCTGGCTTCAAATCTCACCTTAGACTCTCATTAGCTGTGTGACCTTGGGCAAGTCAACCTCTCTGTGCCTCCATCCCCATCTAGAAAATGAACGGTGAGACTCTGTGACTTTTCTCACTGCCCAGTAACTGAGGGCAAGTTACTCTGCCTGTTTCCTTATCTCTGGAAAATGAGGTTTTGGGGGCCCCTTTCCTCTCCCACTCTAAGTCCACGAGGCTGTGAAGCAGGCAGATAGAAATTTCCTGAGGGCAGAGATTGCTTTGATTTCTTGGTGTTTTCTCAGCAGAAGAGGCAGTCTGGCCCATTTTAGGGACTTCATATTTTTGTGACTCTCTCTTTCTCCTTCTCCCCCTTCTTTCTCTCTCTGTCTCTTCTTTTCCTTTCTCTCTCTCCTCTGTCTGTGTCTGTCTCTCCTTTGTCTCTCCATCTGTCTGTCTCTCCATCCATTCAGCCACTTTATCTGCATAGCGACGGGGCAGAGATGGGAAGGAAATGATATGGAACAAAACACACATTTATTAGGCTGGCAATTGTCAGAGGCTGTTTACCATGTGTCCTGGGGACTGCAGAGAGAGCCCCAGCCCAGCATTTCCATATTCCAAACTTGTTAACTGAACCAAAATAAGAAAAATAGACTTCTTTGCACCCCAGGCACTCAGAAGCTTGGTTGGATACACTCTCATTGCTCCACAACCTCGAAATTCAGATGTGAGCAAATGAAAATTTCCCCCTCTGGCTTGAAGTTGGACTATAAATCAGGAGCTACGAGGCCCTGTTTTCCTGGGAAATAAACTTAATTCAGAAAGACAGCGAAGGCATCAGAAGATGCTGACCACTGCTGCTGGCTGATTCGAGGGAGATGCTAAATGTTCCTTCTCTCTGCCTTTCGAGATGCCCCCAGCCATCTGGCAGTGACCCTCCACTACTCACCCAAGGCTCTTCCCCATTCCAGATGTTGTTTTCATCAGTAATTCTGAAACCAGTGAGCCCCCTACAGAGAGGAGAGTTCAACGAGGTCTGGAGCTCCACCCTTGAAGGTGGCAGATGCTATATATCCTGTGACGTTTCCCACAAAGCCAGCTCCAGTGTCTAACAATCAAATTACGTTAAACAAGCATTTAGTAAGTACCTAGTGTATGTACAGTGAGAGGCAGTGTGACTTAGTGAAAAGCAGTCCAGACTTGAAATCTTATGACTTGGGTTCCAGTCCTGTCTCTGACACATACTACTTAGACACTTAAATTCTTTCTGCCTCTGACAACTCTCCAAGACTGAACATTTGGGTCAGTGGAGGCAATTTTGACATTGGCAAAGTGGATAAAGTGTTGGGCCTGGAGTCAGGAAGACTCATCTTCCTGAGTTCAAATCTGGCCTCAGACACTTACTAGCTGTGTGACCCTGGGCAAGTCACTTAACCCTGTTTGTCTCAGTTTCTTCATCTAGAAAACAATCTGGAGAAGGAAATGGTAAACCAATTTAGTATTTCTGCCAAGGAAACCCCGAATAGGGTCACAAAGAGTCAGACATGACTGAATAACAACAAATTACCCTTTATTTGTGGTGGTGGTAGTGGTGGTAGAAGTGGGGAAATGATTCTGTGATTTTATTAACTTAGAACTCCCAGTGAGGAAACTACATCTCCAAATATGGATTAGCTCTTGTTTACAGCCTCAGAGTTGTTTGGGGCAGTGAGAGTGACTTGTCTAGGGTCAAAAGGTCAGAATGACCATAATTCCCTCAATGGGTGAAATCACAGGTATCTTTCTTCCCTTCCTACCTGCTCAGCTTCTTTAAAAATAGTTTACAAGGAATTGTGCATTGAATAAATGACATATATTGTACAAGGACATGTTTAGTTCTGAGATTACAAAGATGACACAAAAAAGTACCTTGCCCTCAGAGAGCTTATGTTCTACAGTATTTGCACAGAGAAGTAAATGCCTGATGATTTGAGGAAGGAGAGAGAACGCTAAGCACAAGGGATGTTAGGAGAAGTTTCCCATGAAATGTGGTGCTGGAGGTGAATCTTGTTGGAAGCCAGGATTCCAAGAGGGGAAGGAGGGAGAGAATGTTGCAGGCAGGAGATGGAATGTGGCCATTTGGGGGGATGAGGGTGGAGAGGGTGGAGAAGAGCATGTGATCCTTTGACTGCAGTGGAAAGTGTTTGAAAGGAGGCAGGTAAGGTAGCCTGAAGCTAGGGGAAGAGCTGGAAATGCCAGTGTAGTCAGGACTTAGATTATCCCTTTGATTTGTGTCAAAATGGCTGGCTAGGGAGTGACTGAGAAAAGAGAGAATTCATTCCCACAAAGCTCAGGGCGCTCTTTAAAAAAAAGCACTCATACCTGAAAACACTTATCTGCATAGTAGATGGACTAGGTCATATCAGATGTTTTTTTACCATGTCAATGAATTAATCACCAAGTATTTATTAATGCCCATGCCCGTGCCCAACACTGTGCCAGGCTCCAGGGATATAGGCAGGCATCACATCTATTACTGCTCCTAGTGACTTAATATGGCAGGGGATATGAGTGGCTTTAGCCCCATTTTACATCTGGAGAAACTGAGGCTCAGAGAGGGTCATTGACTTAGAACTGGAGTGATCTTGGAGGCCAGTGAGCTCAATCCCCTCATTTCACAGTTGAGGAAACTGAGTTTTGGAGAGATAAAATGCCCGAATCACAGAGCTGCCAAGTGATCAGGTGAGGACCAGAACAGTGTTGATAATGAGGCTAACATTTCCAGAGCGCATGGAGGTTTGCTTATAGCTCTCGGATCCTACACTGCCATTATTCCCATTCTATAGAGGAGATAACTGAGGGAGAGAGAGGTTAAGGTTAAGGGGCTTGCCCAGAATCACACAGGCAGTGTTTGAAGCAGAATTTGAACTCGGGTCTTCCTGATTCTAAGTTTAGTGCTCTAGCCACTGCAGTGCCCACAGAGCCCAGGCACTCTGATGCCATGGTCAGAGTTCTTCCCAGCAGACCCCAGATGCCTAATCTGGATGGGATGCAGGTGAGGTTCCTCAATCTTGCCAGATCCACGTGATAAAAAGCGATGTCAGAATGAAGTTCTGTGCCTCTGATCTGTCTGTCTGTCTGTCTCTCTCTCTGTCTCTCTGTCTCTGTCTCTTTCTCTGTCTCTGTCTCTCTCTGTCTCTGTGTCTCTCTCTGTCTCTTTCTCTGTCTCTGTCTCTGTCTCTCTGTCTCTCTCTACCCCCCTGCCCCATCTATCATCTGTGACTGTCACTTGATAAACTATTGTAAATGTAATAATCTAACCCTCTCTGTCTATTTATCTATTCACCTATCTGTCTATTTACATATATCAACCACCTACATATCATGTGTCATTTTACTATGCATACATATTCACACACAGGGTATCCCAAAAGTCTCGGTGCAGTTTTAAGCTTTTTTTTGCTTTTTGGAGGACAATTGGGGTTAAGTGACGTGCCCAAGATCACACAGCTAGTGTGTCTAGTGGCTGAGGTCAGATTTGAACTCAGGTCCTCCCAACTCCAGGGCCAGTGCTTTATTCACTGCACCACCTAGCCACCCCTTGGGTAAACTTTAACGAGCAAACTGTGATGACTCCAGGAAGGCAAGGCCCCAGGTATCCCCTATGGAAGCCCACCCCAGTGTCTGCAGGTTGGCGCACCTCTCCAGGGCTAAGGACCAAGCAAGCTGGGCAAAGAGCATCAGCTCCAGTCTGCAAGCTGCCTATGGGCTCCTGGCCACATCTGTGATCCAGGTGTTCTTGTTCAACATCCCCTTCTGGCAATGCCCTGTATGGCATCTAGAGCCACACAGGCTGAGGAAGCTGATAGAAGCTCATCTCACATCCTCCCAGGTCCTCAGCCAGACTCACACACAACAAACACAAGAAGAGAAATCTCAGGCCCCCCCAGTCTCTGCAGCCACACCCCAGGCCACGCTTTGTACTGCCTTTCCTGGATGTTGTTCTGAGTTCCTCCATATGTTGCACTCTGTGGGAGTGAATAAATGAATAATGCAGCACTGATTAATCTCCTGCTGTGTATAAAGCACCTTCCTAAGGGTGGGGGGGGGGGATACAAATAAAGAAGATGGGCTCTGCCCTCAAGGGGCTCACATTATTCTAATGGGGGAGACCACACCTATGGTTGAAATTGTTGTTGTTTGTAAGAGGTTGAGGTGATGCCTTGACATGCAAGTGACTTGGATTTAAGTGAGACAGGGCTGTACAAAGTCACCAGCCTCACTGTCTCCTCCGAAGCCATCTGGGTCCAGGGGCCAGATATAGATCAGGATGGCGGGGGATGGTCCCAGATGCAGTGGGACCTTGGCCTTTTTAAGTTAAGATCTTTCCCAGGTCTAGTTTGTCTGAGGCAACATCCATTTAGTGATTAAGGTTACATAAGAAATGAGACAGAGAATGACCTCTTTTACCTAGTAAAAAAAAAAATCAATTGGAGGGGAAGACCCTCAGGCCAAACCAGAAACAGGTGCGATTGACACTCACCCTGGGCCAGTCAGGGCCCAAACAGCCAGCCAGTGGGGCTTGGTCTGGGACCTACTATTGGCCAATCAGTGAGAACGAGAGTGATTGGGGTTCAAGGTATGGTCCTTAAAAAAGAGAACTCCACAGCTGGTTTGAAAGCTCCCTACTCCTCCCCTGACCAGGTACTCTCCAAGCTATAGCCAAGCTGCCTGGGTCATCTCCAGTGCTCCCAGTGATTATGGGTCTTGTTCTGCAGATAGAAGGGACTTGGTGCTAATCCAGTCCAAGCCCCTCACTTTACAGACAAGGAAACGGAAGCTCAGAGAGAATCCAGAGTTATTCCTGCCCCCCTCCCCCCCATACCACCACTGTATCCTACACCCACAACTCTGAGCCAACACATGATTTCCAGAAGCACCATTTGACATTCGTTACCAATGAATCAAATCAACAAGCCAACATAAATTCCAAGGAAAACTCATTAGCACAAAGCCCTATTTCCCCCCAAAATGACATGATAGAAAATGACAGGCTTGTTGGAATGTTTTGAGCACTTCTCATTCACTTCAGCCTACAGGGAGGTACAGAGAATCCAGAGCATCCTGGGACAGATTCTGCCCTTGTAGGCTCAAGGCTGTAGACAAGGAGAGCTGGGGTGAGATTTATGTGACTAGCAGCCCAACTGGGGCTGCAGAGACAACTTTCTTCTTCCTCCTTGGACTTGAAGCTGGAAGAGACCTGAGAGGTCCCCTAGTCCAACTGTCTTATCTTACTGAGAAGAAACAGAGACCCCGAGAAGGGACTGGCCAAGGTCCCCCAGGTATTTAGAGGCAGAGCCAGGATTCCCACTCAGGTCCTTGGACACAGAGCTGAGAGCTCAGGGGACATCTCCTCCAGCTCCCTCCCTTTACTGATGAGGATGGTAAGTGATTTATCCAGCACAGGGCTAATAAGGGGGAATAGTGACATGGATCCTCCAATTGTGAATCCAGGGATTCCTGTACTATGTGACACAAGCCAAGAACAAACATTTATTAAGTTCCTACTATGTACATAGTAAGAAGTCCTGGATAGAAGACTGGCCTAGGAGTAAGGAAACTCAGGAGGGAATAAAACATGAACACTGACAAGTAAATAAGATATGATTTGAGGAAGGAGGGAACAGATTCCTCCCAACTAGGGGAAAAGAAGGTGAGCTGAGCCTTGAAGGAAGCTAGAAATTCCAAGGAGTTAAAGAATGAGTGTATTCCATGTCTGGGGCACAGCCTAGGCAAAGACATGGAGGTGGGAGAGTGGATGTCCAAAAACGTGTGAAAGGAAGAGAAGCGGGTAAAAAAGGATAATGTGCAGTAAGTCTGGAAAAGTAAATGGGAACCAGACTGTGAGGAATTGTCAATGCTAAGATGAGGAATTTTTACTTTACCCAGGAAAGTTTCTTAACCTGAGGTCAGTTCACGAATGTGTGTTAAGAACACTATACATACATATGTATGTATGTGTGTATGTATTATATGTATACACACATGCAAATATGCATTGATAACTATATTTAATTATTATTGGTTGAGCTTTTTAAAATAATCATCTGTGTTTTCTTTTGTGTGTTTAAAAGCATTCTCCTAAGAAGGGAGGCCCAGTCCTTCCTCCCAAAGGGGTCCACGACGTAAAAAGAGTCAAGAACTGCATCCTAGAGACAATAAAGAGCTTTTGAAAATCTTTGAGCAGGAGGGTGACTTTGCCAGCCTGTGCCTTATGAAAATTATTTTGACAGATGTGTGGAGGATGGAGAGACTGGAGACCAAGTAAGAGGTGAAGAGAAAAGCCTCGAAAAGAGGTGATGAGGACATGTCACTTGACAGGAGACAAATGAGAGAGGGAGAGAGACAGAGAAAGAGAGACAGAGACAGAGAGACACAGAGAGAGAGACACAGAGAGAGAGACACAGAGAGAGACAGAGAGAGAGAGAGGGAGACAGACAGAGACAGAGAGACAGAGAGACAGAAAGACAGAGAAAGAGAGAGAGAGAGAGAGAGAGAGAGAGATATGATTCCAAATACATCTCCTTAACATGAAATGATGAGCTTTTTCTAAGGAGCTTTCTCTTTCATTTCTTATAAAGGACTAGGGGTGTTTGGGGTGGCATTCACATATGTTTCCATGTCTCCTCTGGTGTGATTAACAGAGGAAACAGGTGACCTCTCCTTTGCTATAAGTCTTTACAAAGAGTTCTCTCACTGGTTCCTCACCACAACCCTGGGAGGGAGGAGCTGTTAAATACTAGCACTAAACTCAGTTGTTTCTATGCTGCTAAAGGGCACAGATTGTCAGACCCTCTAAATCTTAGGGCTGTGAGCAAAACCCCAGATGCCCCACCCTCGTCCAAGTATTTTACACCTGAGGCAGACAGGTGAAATGACATGCCCTGGGGACACACAGCTGGCAGGAACCAGCTCTGGGAGCCACACTGAAGTCTTCTTACCCCAAAGCAAGGGCTCTCCCCACAAACATGGTCGTCTCAGCCTTATGTGATCGCCAAAGGAACTTCATTTTTATTCCCTGAGGAAGAGTGGAGCCCCTTTAAGAAGTGAGTGGTGTAGGCCAGCACTGACTCTCTAGGGGAAGGTGAATCTTGGGGATGTGCCAGGCTCTCAGAACTCCCTGCCAGCCTCAGGCTCCAGAGGACAGACTCAGGTCTTAGTGCCTCTGTGCCATCACAGGGTTAGAATGGGATTCTTCTGTCCCTTCTGTTCCTGCTAGGAGATTGCCAAGCCACTTTACAAAGAAGGACTGAAAAATCTCTTCTGCACCATTCACTTTCTAGGTTGTGATGACAACTTCTTTGCCTCATGGGATCATAGAGGGGACCTCAGGGTCATCTGATTAAATGCCCTCAGTTTATAGATAAGAAAACCAGGCTGGAGGGAAGTTAAGTGACTTTTCCAAGTCACATGTTGGATAGTAGATGTGTCACTGGAGGGGGATCTCAGTGACCCTCTAGCGCTCCACTCCCCAGCTCCCATCATTACAGATGGGGAAACGGAGACTGAGGTTAAATGACTTGCCCCAGGTCACACATCAGAGCGAGATCTGAATCCAGATCCTCTTATTCTTTCCTCGGCTGGTAAAGATGTTGGAGACATTCTGTTAGAAACTACCTCATTTTACAAGTGGAGAGACTGAGGCTCAGGCAAAGGCAGAGACTTCCTCCATTTTAAAGGCCACCCATCTTAAAAGTGGCCTAACTCGGCTTCCAGCCTAGCTCTTCTGGATCCAAGTCTAGTGTCCTTTATAAGGCCTTTTCCCTCAGAGGGAATGGTCTTAACTCTACGAAGGAAACGCTTTGTTCTGACACTTTCAGACTCCCTCCTTCCCACTGGGTTTGTTTCTCTCCATCCAGGGCTGATGAAAGGAGATTTTGAAGATCTGAGTGAATGGCGCCTCATGAGCTGGTGAAGAAAGGGGGGACTTTCTGTCCTTTCCCTGGGCAAGCTCCCGAAGACACGCCTTGGCCCTGACTACAGGGACGTTCTGAGGATTCTGCACACCTGAGCCCTGAGCCATGGGCATCCCGCTTTGTTAGCCCTCCTTGTGGTAGAGAGGTAGGGGACTCTGGGTGAGGGATGCAGCAGACCCATCAGACTTGGTCCTCGGGTTTCTCATCAGTGACGGTTAACTATTTTCTTTGGGACAACCAGGGTTCTGCTCAGAAGTCTGTTGGTCGATGTTTAACAACCGACTGAGAAATAAGATGGATTGGGACATGGTTCGGTTTAATTTGCATTATTAACACTTTCTTAAGCCTAGAAAATCAATGACAATAAATCAGACCCTACATTTGCCAGTTTCTGAGGCGTAAATACTGCCCATGAAAATTTAACAATCAGCTCTCCCAGGTGACTCAAACACTCCAGCCTCTGACCCGAGGCCTCTTTTACGATCCTGTCGCCAGCACATGACCGCTCCTAGTGTCCTCCATCAAATCTCCAACTGTTTCTGCCCCCAAGTAAAAAAGAAAAATCCTAGATATGGTTGGGAGTAAGTTTGTCCAGGAACAGAGAGAATCAGTCAGGCAGCCAGTCAATCGACCAACGCGTATTCAGTGCCAGTTAAGCACCAGGCACTTGGCTATGGGCTGGAGATCCAAGGGCAAGTGCCTGTCCCTGCTCTCCTCATTGGAGAGGCTCCCAAAACCCTTGGCCAGACTTGGAAGGATCAGCCATACTCACAAGGCCTAGAAAACCATCTGAGAATGTAGTAATACCCTCAAGCAGCTGTGGCCTCTTGGTGTAGTCAGTGCTGAGCTGAAAACCCCCCAGGCCAGCATGATGATGACCACAAGCCTTAGGTGAATCTCTGAGGAAAGCAGACTGCCACCCCTTACAATGGGCAGCTACTCAGCCAGGGCTGACATAGAAAGGGGCTGGGCTGGGCTGGGGAACGCTTGCAATTTGAATATTCCAGTTGCTGTGCATGGAGCTTGGTAAGGAGTAGGATGGATTTGCATACATAAATGCTGTAAAATTAGTGCAGACAGCTGGCAAATCATTAATTAACAGCAGTAATGGACCGAAAATCGTACCCTGGGGAAACCCCAGAAGTAGGGAGTTCACCCGTCCTGGTGTAAGTTATGCCTCTGACCTGATTTCATCCTCATAAATAAAGAGGGAGGGACCCCCCTGGCCGTCCTTGCTCCCACCCTGGTAGCACCCTGAGGTAGCAGCCGTCCTGGAGATAACAGGTAATGAACGGTTCTCGGCCCCCCTTTCTGTCTGTCTGCGGGGCAGCTCCTGAAACAGACAGATGCAAAATGAACCTCGGACTTCTCTGTATGTCCCCGGCACAGGACAATTATGCCATAAACATAATTAAAGTCAGCAGGAAGACCATTATGGAGAAAACTCAACTTTAAAAAAATTAGTCCTTGCAAAGAAAATAGAATGCATTCCCTTGATTTTGGTCTAATTTTGTTTACGTGATTCATACAGTTCTCAAAAATCTCCCCAGAGAACACGAGGCAGGCCCCACATGCATAAACAGCCACATATAACATGTAAATGAGAAACAATCGCAGGATTTATACAGGAATTACAGCCACTTGGAGCAAATTAATTCAATGACAGCCAAAGGGTTAGTGTCTCTCTCGAAATCGAGAGGGAGGAAATATCGGGCCGAGACAGAGAGGATTTATTTATCCGAGAGGCTGGCGCTGTGCTGGGAGCAGGGCTCCGTTCGCCTCGTGCATTTCCATTTCTTTATTGGGAATGTATTGGTGATTGAATGGACTTGGAATTGAGAGAGAAGTCAATGAGAGCCTAATGGGTCTGTTTTAAGTTACAGCTTTGCCGAGAAAGTCCTAAGGTCTATTACTCTGAGGAAGAGCTGTTTGGGGGCATTCAAAGAGCAGAAGCCTACGTTCTTGAGATAAACCTCCAGAGCTGGCTCATCGGGCAGGAGGGGCTGCTCTCAGTGGCTCATCCCAGAGTTCATGTCCTGGACGAAGGACCAGAGAGGGAAGCATTTGCCCAAGGTCACACAGAGTGGGGATGGGGAACTCAATACTGTCTTCTCCCACTGTCCCTCACTATCCCCTCACCTTGACCTCAGCCCTCCTGTAGAAGTCACTGTTATCCCCTCCTGTCTTGTCTGCTTGGTCAGTGTTAGTAAGGTGGATTTTACTGTGTGTAAAGTGGCTTTTTGTTATTATGTCTTAAATTTCAGTTTCCCAGGATCCATAGCTACACCAATCTCTTGTTCTCAGGTATTAGATATGAGTTTCTACAGTTAAGGGTCAAAACATTTCTACCACGCTTGTCCAGCATTATATTATGATAAATACTATGAACATTCACTGTGGCTGCTCAGTGAGATACAGGGATGGGTGAGGCGAACTTGTGAGGCTATTGGTGGCACAGTGTCTTCTTTTTCTGTTGCCTCTATAAAGCATGTGGGCATCGGTCAGTGAATGGGGAACCTTAGGGCTGATTGACGGAAAGCTGTGTGCTTGATCAGCCTCATCAAGGCTTAGGGGGAATCTGTGTTTGCCTCAATCGGCCCCCATTGAGGCTTGAGCGGGTTTAGGGGATGCACATTTGTGTCCATCTTAACTGACCCCATCAAGAAGTGGGGGTAGTTGCCTCCCTTCTGACTGGCCCCTGTGAGAAGGGTGATTAGGGAATATTTCATCTAAAACATGGCTTGAGGATGAGAAGGGGAATTGTCATGGGGTACCTTGAGAGGTGGTGAGTTTCCCGTGGCTGGAGGTCTTAGAGCAAAGGCTGAACGGCCAGTTATTGGCCATACTGTAGCAGGGATGCTCATTCAGGCACAAGTTAGCCTGGATGACCAGGGAGGACCCTTCTGGGTTTGATATTCTTCAGTTCTTGGAATGCGATGGGATCAAGGATCCACAGAAGAACCAACCCAGTTTGAACCCGGTTCTTTTGGCAGAGATGATTAGGTCAGACGCTAGAGAGATGAGAACTTCTGACCCCAGGATTTGTAAGGTGAGGCTCCTCAGAGACTCCCAGAGGCCCCCAGCTCTTCACCTTTTTTGTATCAAGGATTCCTTGGGCAATCTGGTGAAGCCCATGGACCCTTCTCAGAAACATGTTTTAAAAGCATAACATAATCACCAAGATTGACAAAAGAAACCAATTATAGTGGGATACAGCTAGATCAGGGTATTTTTAAAAAGAAGTAAGTTCATGGATCCAGCCCAGCCCTTATCAGATTCATGAATTACTTCTCCAGTGTCTCGGAAAATGGTTTTCAGCCTCAACCCTGGGGCAGCCCATGTTGGCTTTCAGTGGCAGCTGCAGCCCATCTCACAGGCAAAGTGACCATCAGCCTTTCCCCATGCCGGACACACAGTGTCCCACCTCCCTTTAACCAGGGAGATTGTCTTTGGTTTTCTTTTGCTTTTTCCTTTTAAATATTATATTGATGCTGTTTTTAAAAAGCATGATTATTATTTATCATTATGATTCCCGTTCTCCTCGCCTCCCTCCCCCCATAGCGCTCTCCCTAATAAAAAACATGTTACAGCCACAGAAAAATCAACCTAGTCCTGTCTACAAGTGTATGCCTGATTCTGCCCCTGGAGTCCACCGCCTGAGAGGTGGGAGGCATGTTTCCCTCACCAGTCCCCGGCAGATACTATTGCTCACAGCACTGACCAGTCCTGTGTTCTCCTGATTTAGGGATTTCTTTCTCATCTCTGTTTTCCAGAATCCCTAGGTTCTGCTGCGTCCAGGAAGCCTTCCCTGATCTCTGTCCAACTGAAAGTGTCCCTCAATGTGTTATTTCTTAGGCTCCTGCCTAGTTGGGCGCCTGGGGGATGGGTTTTTTCTCAGGCACAATAACTCCCAGAGATCATCCATTAAGATATCAAGAGATTTCGAGCAATAGCCAGGGAGGGGAGTAGGGGCGCTTGGGGAGTGGCTTCTGTGACCCCTCCCCCCCTACACAGGTAGACACATATCCTGTCTTGTATTATACTTATGTATGGGAGCTGGGGCTTCCTGTCCCCCCACCGCTCCCCACCTATAGAACGGAAGGTCCTTGAGGGCAGGCACAGCTTCCCTTTATCCCCAGGAGCTAGCAGTAACTGGCATTTACTGGTTTTTTAGACTTGCATTAAATTGGACACCTCTAATTGTTTCCTAATTCATCTGGCCTGGTGTCTACCATCCCCTGTTTTACCCTCTGGGCAGTGCCTAGCAAGTCTGATCTTTTCCTGGGCATCTCACTCAGTACTTTGGACCAAGGCCCGGCGGGTTCTAATCCTGCCTGTCACCTACCAACCTGAGTAAGTGGTTGAAGACAGTGAGCCTCAGGCCAGCTGAGCCTCGTCTCCTCCAGGCCTGGTGCTGATGAGAGCCCAGGCTGCTTCTTTCCCCCATCCTCTCCTGGTCTGGTCTTCAGGCCTCTCCCTACCCAGACTGCCCTCTCCGGGAGGCCGCTGTCCCTTCTGCAACATGGCGCCTTCCCCTTGCTTGGGCCAAGTCTCTTCTTTCCTCCATTCTTTCTTTGTCTCTTTGGGAGGCAGCTGATTTAGAAGGGACTTTGTCCCCAGGCTCAGGCATTATACATCATCTCAGCTTTCTCCAAAGGTCACAGTCATATATATTAACACTTACAGGATAGGATGCCTTCGCCTGCCTCCCCCATCTCATACAGGGCTTTGGGATTTGTCCAAAACACGTCTGTGTTCTGATTCTTCTTATTATATTGGTTGGACTATGACTTCAGGAATTCGGGGACCTCCTGGGGTGGAAATCTCTCTCGACCAATGCAGCTTCTCTTGGTTTATTCATTCCCTCTAATTTATTATTCATCTATAACTTATAGTCTTAGCGAGCTGAAGGGGTCACGCAGACTTTTTCTGGAACACAACCTGAATGGGCTAGGGTAGGGCATGAACCCAGGTTTTTCTGACTCCAAAGCCAGTCCTCCAACTGCTACACTCAGTTCTTTCTTCTATTCAGTCTACTGCTCATGGTAGTAAATAAGGATCCAGCCACTGAGCAAGAAATCCAGAGTTCAAGGCCCCCCTCTAACACCTACTGACCATGTTAGAGCTGTAGCTGTTGCTCTCAGAAGTCCAGACAACTCTTTAAGGTTGTAGCAAGGGCCCTGATCTGCTTTGGGGGAGGGCATTTCCTCACTGGGAGTTCCTTTTCCTCATGAAATCATGGGTCTGGTGCCTCCCCAGCCGTAATCCTGTGAGACAGCTGGAATTGGAATGGATATCTTTATTTTATTGAGCACAAAAGAAAGATTTCTAGGGATTGGAAAGACTTGCCCAGGGGTCCACGGCCAACTGGTAACAGAACCTGGACTAGGGTCTAGGCCTTCTGACCCCAGACCTCTCTCCGTAGCCATCCTGCCTTCCTCATCTTGAGCCCAGTTGGTCCCTTAGTCAGCTGCTCAAGAAGCCACCCAATCCCTTTTCTGCCTGGAAGGGCCTTGAAAGAAAACAGAACAGACTCTTAAAGAGGATATTAGAAAACCCCAGACCTCTATTAAGGGAAATTTTATTTCTACAAGAAGTCCATCAAAGGAACCTGGCCATGTGCCTACCCTCTTCATGGGCCCCAACCTGTTTTCCAATCCAGACCCGACTAAAGATTTTATAAATACTGGCACCTTGTAACAGCCAATTTAACATCTCCTCAACAGAGCACCACATTGTGGATTAATGACTGTGCCTCTGTCAATAATAATTTTTAAAATCCTTCTCATGTTCTGGGAAAGTGTGTTTTAAAATGTTATGTTTCAGAAGAAGGTTTTAAAACAGGGTAGTCTGTGTCCAGAGAAGGATAATCTTGGGTGGGCTAAGAGATTTTATATATGTGTGTGTGTGTGTGTGTGTGTGTGTGCGCGCGCGCACATATATATATATATATATATAAACACACATATATATGTATATATTCATTTATTCTTTCTGAGATTCTGATAACTTTGATTCAAGCTGTCATTCCAAAGATCTGTAATCTCCAATCTACATGGGATGAAGGACTTTCAAAGCAGAGAAACTGGGAAGAGATTAAATTATGGGGAACAGGGTGGCATATGTGTCAGCCCCATCATCCTATCTGGTGCTGTTGTCCTTGGGAAGGCAAGCTGACATCCCAAGATATTCATTTACAAAAAGCTCATTATTTTATCCATCTGTGAATAGTACATAGAACATTAAATAAAAAAGACAGGAGAGTAACTTGTTCCTCGACTGCTTCTATCTAAGCCCGCTGGAAATAGATGAGAACGAATGAATAATAAATAGTCTCCTGACTCTAGGTCCAGTGCTCTTAAAATTTTTTTAAGTTAATTTATTTATTTTTAGTTTTCGACATTCACTTGCATAAGTTTTAAATTTTCTCCCCATCTCTCCTGTCCCCTCACCCCAAGATGGCCACAATCTGACATAGGCTCCACATAAACATTCCTATTAAACATACTTTCGCATTAGTCATGTTGTATAGAAGAATTAGAATGAGTGGGAGGAACCAGGAGAAAAGAAGAGGAAACAAAACAAAACAGAAAGTGAGCGAATGATCTGCTTCCACCTGCATTCTGACTCCACTCTCCATCATGAATCTTTCTGGCCCAATGCTCTTGAAGGATAAGAAGGAGCCAGTACATTGATGAACTGTCTTTCTCCCCAGGGGAATGCTGATAAATGTTTAACAACTGGCTCTCTGAAATGTGCTCCACTTTCAAGTTTGGTCTCTGTTACTAATACTGTCTCCACCATTTCCTAAAGTCTAGGCAATCAGCAAAACAATAAATCATTTCTGGTTGTAGATTTCCGAGGTGTAAATGTTCACACTGAAAAGTGAGCCAGTATGAGCCGGTTCCAGCACCCCCCAAACAGGGGATCCCCCTCAGTTGGAGCCCCTCCCTCACTTCTCCAAACCCCCACCTTTATTGGTGAGTGAGTGGGTCCCCGGTGGGCCCCTGCCTGTTCCTTTCCTCAGAGTTTGAAGGACAACCCTCAGGACCTGGATGTGGTCACTCACAAGCCCCTATCTGGTGTGTTCCCATTTGCTACCAGCCAGCTAAATGTAATTAGCTTTTAAAAAGAAGTATTTACTGAGATGTTTTAGTTTAAAAAAAGAAAAACTATAAACACACCATCCCAGAAGTTTGTGGCATGCTCTCCCTTAGCATACACAAGGCCCCTGGGGAGAGAGAGCTCAGATTTAGAGGACACATGTAGCAGAAGTTTTAATTCTCAGCTCCTTGTCTCCAGAATGTCTTTTGTCCTCTCGTGCAAAACCCCAGCTCTCTGCTGAGCTCCACGTGTCCATGCCCTTGGGGTAACTGGAAGCTCCACCCTGAAAAGATCCTGCTCCCTGAAGTCGTATTTCCCTGGTGTCCCTTGTTTGTTACTGGTCCAGTCTGTTAGATGGTCGTTCGGGGCAGCGGAAGAATGACATTTCTTTGGGCTCCCCTCTTGCTATTCCTTGCTTACAGACACAAGCATCTAGGACCTTAAAGGACTCCTTGAAGTTGCTAGAAACTTCTTTTCCAATATGCAGAGGCCTGTACAGTCAGGGGGCTATCAGGGGGCTATCTCTAGCCCTCCTGATCTGTATCTAGACACTGGACCTAGATGGCTCAGGAGGAGACAGTGAGGCTGGTGACTTTGCACAGTCCTGCCTCACTTAAATCCAATTCCCTTGCAAGTCATGGCAGCACCTCCCTGATGTCACGATCCTATTCAAGAATGAAGGACAAACAACAACAATGCAGTCAATCGTTTGATTTCTTCCATTGGGCTCAAAGCGCTTCTTTCTTTTCGAATTGATTAAGTCGTTCAAAATTAGTTTATGTTTATGATGGAGTAATTGATTCACTGAGGTGTCTGGGAATTGTTCACACCTTTGAACACTGAGAGAGCCTATAATCAAAGAAGTGTTCTCATCCAATAGAGGACCAGGGCTCAGCGAATCACGTTTGTTATATTGACTGGTGGGAGGCGTGGGATGTCCCTCTTACACAGAAAGGCTGCTCAGATTGGGAGGCGGCCTTCCTCCCCCACGAATTCAACGGAATCATTAGAAAACGGGGCTGGAGGGGAGGAGCTTCATGACAGAGATAAGGGCCAGGGTGGCACCCTGATGGGGATGGAGGCTAGCCCTGCATCTGGTCCAATCTGTCCCAGCTAGAATGCTTGGTGGTAGCCAAAAAAAAGAAAAAGGATTCTCTAAGGCACATCGAGGCGGTCCGTTCCATGTACAATAAATAAATTTCCAGTACAAAAATGGAAAAAAGAAAAACAGAAGACATCAAAACCCTTGTCAGAAAGTTGTCAGTACTTCCGAACCCACATTTGCAACCAAAGGATCCCCTGTGGCCGCCGGTCAAACAGCACGTCCCCAGCACAGCGCGCGGCCCAGAGGAAATGGCTGATAAAAGGGAGCTGAAACTTTGATAGACTTCACAACTGAGTCTAAGGCGAGGCCGTCCCTTATTCCAGAGGACGGTTGAGGGAAACTGCCCCCAGAGCCAACAGAGGAGGCTGCTCTCAGCTGCAGAAGGGAGCCTGCCTTTTCAGACCGTGTGGGAATTGGTCTGACTTGACCAGGCCTATTCCTGAGAAGAAAAACCATCTTTTCCCTCCCTTCCCCTCCCCTCCCCTCCCCTCCCCTCCTCTCCCTTCCTCTTCTCTTCTCTTTTCTTTCCAAGATGGAGGGATTCAAAGTGGAGGGGGGAGATTTAATAGGATTGTCCCCCTCCAAAAAAAAAAAAAAGAAGAGAGAAGCATTTAAGCATTTTTTTTTAATGTGCAGGAGAGAAGGCTGGATAGACACAAAGAAGCCAGACAGCTTTGAAAGTTCCACATCGAATCGATCACATGCTTAACAGGAAAGGCGAGGCTTACAGTTTCAGGCACAGCTGTCTTTTTCTGTCTACCTGCGTCAGACCGTGGGCAAGTCAGGCAGCTGACGTCAGCCTCAGTTTCCTCATCTGCAAGCGAGGGTAATAGCAACCGTTCTTCTGTGGGGTGAGGACCAATTAAGATAGTACGTGGAAAGCGCTTTGCAAACCCTGCAGGATTATATAGATTCTGGCCATTATGATTAGTTATTTGTGTGGGGGGTGGTCTTGGCACCACCATCATCATCGTTAAAAGCCTTTGGCGACTTGTCTCCAGCCTCCCTTTCCAGGTTTATTTCATATTATTTTCTTCTAATATATCGTATCGTTTGTTCTACATCCCAATGAAACTGGCTTACATAGTGTTCTCTGACTCTCTGATCTATCTTCCAACTCTATGCATTCACGCTGGCTAGACCTACATTCCTTCATCTCTGTCCTAAGGCCTCTGAGCTTCTGTTTCTCCATCTGTAGAACTGAAATAATAAATATGGTGCCCCCCTCACTGACTTGTGAGGATATAATGTGTGTGATAGACTTTGTAAATATTAGAGCAGCATATAAACCGCAACTGTTATTGTCACTTCCTTTACTGTTGTAGAGTTCAACCCTTTGTGAATTAATGGAACCAAAAAAATCACCTCGCCTCCCCTCCCCACCCACCACCCCAGCTCCTGCAGGCCGACTGCTGATCTCGGCCAGGCTGGTCCTGAGGCATCAGCACAGCTCACTGGGTCCATCAGAACTGTTCCAGAGGAGCAGACCCTCGCAGAAGGCAGTGTGGCACAGTGCAACAGGAATGGGGGCGGGGGAGGAAAGAAATCCACAGGATGGAGTCCAAGGAAGCCAAATGCTGCGTATGGAACGCCAAGCAGCCAGAGGATGGTCTGCTCCAGGCCCCCACAGCCAAATGCAGGGTCAGCCTGTGACGGTCACAGAGACTGACTGCAAACAGTGACATCTGTGGGCTTGGACCTCCAGCCCAAGGACCTCTTCAAGCACTCTGCCCCTGTCCACTTCATATCCACTTTGGCTACAAATCTCCTATATTCACTGAGTCCTTTTTTTGTGGAAGGGTATCTTGAAGAGAAAGAACAATGTCATTGTTCAAACCAGGTCTCAGACACTTAACACTTGCTAGCTGTGTGACTTCGGGCAAGTCACTTAACCCCAATTGCCCTGCCCTCCCCCCTCCAAAACGCCAGAAAACAAAACAAAGAACAATGTTATTTTGTAGGTGGTAACAGATCCAGGAGACACATTTTGGCTGTTGTTTGGTAGTTTCGGTCGGATCTGACTCTCCATGACCCCATTTGGGATTTTCTTAGTAAAAATACACGAGGGGTTTGACATTTCCTTCTCCAGCTCATTTTGCAGATGAGGAAACTGAGGCAAACTGGGTGAAGTGACTTACCCAGGGTCACACAGCTAGGAAGTGTCTGAGGCAGGATTGGAACTTCCAGAGATGAGTTGCCCCATGCTTTGACTATCTTGCTAGGCCTCTGTTTCACTTCAGTTGTGCGGCTGCTGGTGGTAGTGAGGGTGGGGTTAGGGCAGCATTCCCTCCATCACCCCCTTCCCCAAGAGAAGAGAACAGCGGGAACGGTGGAAAGAGTTACAGACAATCAGGAGAGCTTGGGAAGCAGCCTTTGGATTTATTTTATAGAGAAAAACAAGGTCCATGCTCTATTTTATAGAGAAAAACGAGGGAATCCCGGCCCCATGGTGGACCTCTCTGGTTTTCTAACGGATGTGGAGCATTATTTGGAGTGCGTTAAGTTCAGAATAGAAACAAATACAACAAAAACAAAACAGAAAGGACCGTCAGCCTGTTCTCTGCCACCAGGTCCCGGCTCCTTGCATTGGGAGAGATTCTGCTTCCTTGTCCAGAATCCACTAGGCCTAGGACAGCTTCATTTGACCTCTGACCTGGCCAAGACGCTCAAGGGGAGAAATGGAGCCTGGGATTGCTAAGGAGGAAATTTAAGACAGGCTCTGGAGAGACCAGTGCCAGAGGACCTTCTGGGCAATGCTGGGGCTTTGGAGTTGGCCATGCAAGTGGGCACATCAGAGGAACAGAGGCTTGGCTCATGTTGTCTTTGGGGACTAGGCTTATTAAACAAAGAAATGGAGTTTTGAAAAAAGGGGGAGTAATTGAGTTCATCCATTCTGTGTCTCTTAATTTAATAAGCAGATGGTGGGGAAAGGGGCTACAGAAATGTGGGGTTTCCCCTTCTTTGATCTTAACTGGTAAGAGTTTTCATCAGAACAAAAGAATTGGCAGGCTAGCCAGAGAGGAGGCTTGGCAGCAATGGGCTGTGATTCCGGCAGGAGCCTTCCCAGGAAAAACAACCCCCTTGCCCCCTGGAGTTTCACCATTGCCTTCAGCGACTTTTTTAAAGGTAACAATGAAGATGAGAGCTAGCATTTGCATAGTAGTGCCCCCCCCAACAATACATTTTTTTCAATTATCAAGCTTTTTTCTCCTCCTTCTCCTCTCCCTGCCCTAGTAACATATAAGCATAGTCAAGCAAAACAAATCCCCACATCAACCGCATCCAAAAATATGTTTTATTCTGTGTATTGTGCCCATGGCTTCTCTTCAGGGGTTTTGTGTTCCAGCCTCCGTCAGACTGATTCAGTCCTGAGGGAGCCTCTTCGCCAAGGAAAGGAGCTGGGGAAATCCCTTCCACATCCAGGGTCTGTCCAAAAGGGAGCAGAAAGGCCCTCGATACACAACCTAGATCAGACAGAGCGCAACTGGTTACCTCTTCCACTCACAAGAAACGCTCAAAACACAAAAATTCTCACCCAGGTATGAGCAAAGATGTGAGGCATCGCATGGTCGCCCATAACTCCCAGGACATTCTCCAGGGATGCTGGCACTTGAGATACCAACCTACGGGCCATTTAGAGGCCCTGGTTGGAGTGGAATCTTGGGTTCTCAAAGGTGGTGTCATCAAAACACAATTTCTGGCAGGTCCAACCTACTGGAGTGTAGGTCAGGGGAGATTGCCGGTCTGCTCTCCTAGAATCTAAATCAGAGAATCTAGGTATCAGAGACAAATTTTTAAAAAGGAACAAAAAAGAGTGGTGTTGGTGGTGTTTGGTTGATTAACCCCATTGTAGGAGGAACTCAGAGAACAAAAACAAAACGCCCCAACTCCCCCCAGCCTCCCCCCAAAAACGCAACCCGACAAACGACAACAAACCGCGGACACATTTCCATGAAGCAGAGCCCAGGCAACGGTGTGCGTGACTACAGCAAAGGAAGTGAACTTTGAGGAATAATCATAAATGACGATAATAGTCGCTAATATTTCTCTAGCGCTTATTAGGTGCTCAGGCACTTTGCCAAGGCTTTACAAACATTTAAGGGGAAAACCATTGAAAGCCCCAGAGAGAGATAATGAAACCTATCTCCTCCTTCCTGGCAGGAAGGTGGGGGTCTACTAAGACAGAATGGTGTATACGTTGTCACATACTTTCCCTGTATTGGATGTTTTTGCTTAATAGCTTTTGTTTATTTTTGCAGCAGAAGAGAATACAGCCTGGGGCAAGTAAGTGAGAAATGTTGTGGCAAAGACAAAAGGAGACAATTAAATATATTTTCTAAAAGGGACCATTACACAAAGAACGGTCTACGTGTAATAACAACAAATACTTCTGCTTTCAGTTAACGAAATAAAAGAATTCCTTTAAGGAAGGCAACAAAGCCCGTTGGAGTTAAGAGGGGTTGTCAGGGAGACGCAAGGGAAAATCCGACCCCTTTCCTTCGGGACTCTGCCTGCCTCTGAACGCGTGTGAATCGCTCGAAGGAAGCTCTCGCATCTGGTTCTGATACACTCCGCCTTGACTCAGCGGAGCGTTCCGTTAGAGCTGTTTGATGTCCAACACGCCTTTCAAGTCTCCTCCAGAAGCTTGGAGCACCCTTCTTTACTGGCAGGAAGCTGGCTTTCATGGAGAGACGTGAGCATCCCTGGTTGTGGCGTCAGGGCCAAATGGACACTCAGGAGGGAGGTCAGAATTTTGGCCTCCGCCAAGTCCCGAGCCAAGGGTCTGTATCAAAGTCTGATATTTACTTTCGGTTTCTAGTTTGACATCACTTTTTGACAGGCAGTCCTAGGGTGCAAGGGGCAGGGCTGAACTTTCCCTGAGTACAGTGATGAAACTTGAGAATTTTTTTTTATTTAATCTTCCCCTGGTTCTTTCTCCCCCTCCTCTGTCTCTCCCCCTCCCTCCCATCGTGCGGTTTACCTCCCGTTTCTAAATTGCGTCCATGTGATGGACTATGCCTGTTGTCACAATGGGAGGAAGTGAAGAATTCATCTCTGGGCCTGGGCCCGGAGGGAGAAGGGCTAGGTGCTGACAAGATGACAAAGCTGCATCCTGGATGAGCCCAGATGACGCATTTGGCCCGAGGTGCCACGGAGAGGGCGCCAGCGTGAGAGAGTAGCGTTGACCTGCTCGGCTGCCATGGACCAGCAACCACCTCGGTATATGTGTACCCTGCAGAGCTTTAAGGAAAAAAAAATTAAATATCAAACATTAACTAATTAGACTTCATTTGCAACCAGTTACATTTTAGCAAATTAATTTCAATAAAACGTAACAGCTTTTCAATCAATAAATCAAAAGACCACCAAGTATTCACCAAAGACTTCTATGTAGCAGGCACCGTGCTGCAGGCTGGGGATATAAGTACAAAAGTGAGAAAACCTTTGCCATCTAGGAGCTTACAGTCTACTATGTGCACTGATAAGTAAAGACAAGAAACGGAGATGGAGTCTCCTTGATCTGCTGAAATGGGGGATCTTCCAATGGAGCCTGGGATGGGCGCTCTGGCTCTAAGGGCAGAGATATGTTCTCTGGGACAAGGAGACGGCAGCACTCCTAAAGTTCACTTCACCCTGAGTACACACCACTCAGCTTCATGAGAAGTGCTACCGCCCAACCCATCAAGGAAGAAAGTCTCCCTGATGCCCTCTCCATTATAAGTAAAAACAGTGATCTGGCAGGAGCAGAGGGCAGCTCAGTGTTGGGTGGATTAGAAAAGGTTTCTGGAAGGAGATGATATTTGAGCTGATCCTTTGAAGGAAACTAGGGGTTCTAAGAATTGGAGATGAATTGGGAGAGCAGTTCAGGCATGAGGACCACCTATGCAAAGGCATGGAGGTGAGAAATGCAATATGGTATAGTAATAATGCTTACATAGGTCAGTTTGACTGGTTTGTAGGATAATGTGAGTGGAAATAACTGGCTCCTTCTCCATCTCCATCAGGATTCTTTGTTTATCCATTCATTCCCCTTCACTTTTTCATAGTATGTCCTCCAATCTGGTTCTCCTTTTCACATTTTGTGTCATTAACCAAAGGGCTCTCTGGCTTTCTCTATATTCCTCACACTCGGTACACTGCTATAGTCTGCTGCACTGATGTATCACCATCTCCCTCCCCACTGTCTTCCCATTGCTGGACACTTAAGTTGCTATTTATCTATGTGTGTATTTATTTTATGGCTTCACGTAACGTTGCTATGAATACTTTTGGACAGAGATTTCTTTCTGGGAGTTTGCTTCTCATAATTCTTGGAGGATGAATTTTTAGCATTGGAATTCTTGGGTCACTGGGCATGATTATTTTCACACTTTTTCCTTCTCCTGGTTAGATTGCTTCTTTGAAAATATTCTATTTTATAAGGTTGTAATTTTACCAGTAATGAATGAGTGTTGCTGTTTCCCCCCCATGTCTTCCTGCATGGAGTTTCATTGCTTTTAATTATTTTTGCCATTTTGATACATACAAGGTGGTTCCTCAAAGTTGTTTTAATTTACATCCCTTTGATGATCTTGATTGAGCACGTTAATGTGATTGTTAAGAATTTATATTTCATGTTTTAAAATTACATGTTTGTATTCTTTGACCATTTTTTGCTGGACTGTGATTTCATTGGATGCACATATATGTAAACATGTGTCTATACATATGCATATGTATATAGACATATATGTAGAAATCATAATTTTTATTTTATGATTTTAGACATGTATTCTTTCATGAAAATCCTACTGTGATGCTTCATTGTGGCATAGAGAGTTTAGTGAAGTATAGTAGGTGAGACTTGGACTTCGAAGCAGAAAGACCTGTGTTAAAATCCTGCTTCCAGAACTTAGAAGCCTTAGTTTACCTCCTTGTAAAATGGGGATATTAATAGCATCCCCTTTCGCAGGGTTGTTGTGAGGATCAAATGTAACAATGTCCAGAAGGGGCTTTGAAAACCTGAAAGCTCTACAGAAACGTGTGAGTGGAGTGTTTGTCATACAGAAGGCGCTTAATAAATGCTTGTTGATTGATGGATTAAGTGCTTCAGCTCAAAACCAGGAGGTGTGCTAACTCCCATTTGGACTTGACTCTTTTCCTGACTGTTTTCTTGAGTGATTTGCTCACCTCATTTTAAAATGCTCCTGGTATTTGGCTTTAAGGCTGTTACAGGTAATCTGGCAATCCTCCTCCCCCTCCCCAATTACAGTTACTGAAATTTACTCCCTCGTTTTTATCCAGTTGCAAAGAGTTTTTATTTTTAAAATATTTTTTTTCCCGGGAGGGGGCAATTTAATTTTCGGCTGAGCTGCTCCAAAGGACTGCCCCGGGTCAGGATCACTAGCATATCTGTCGTTCAGAGTCCTTAGTTTTTGCTGAATAGAGTCATATTTGCTCTCATTATCAGTCTCCGGTTTCAATGTGTGCTAACGTCTAGGCATGCAGGTTTCCCGGTTCTCTTCTGCACCAATCTGCAGTCATTTCTCAATTTCTTTTGAAAATTCAAGCTTTGGTAAAATGTGATCCAAGCCCCTCCTTCCCCCCCCCCCCCCCACCTCCTAAATCCTCTTCATTTGAAACTTTAAGGTAGATAGAGTGGCTGTGGCTTCAGAAGAGGGAAACTGAGGCCATTAATTCTAGCCTCCCCGGGTTTCCGACCCCGCTCACTTTGACTCTACGTTTCTACGTCGTTCTTCTACGTAGAGAGGGAGCGAGCCTTTTGCCCCTAAGCTAGGCTTCAAGCTCTATTCTGGTTTGACTTTTATTCTCTGCATTTTAGGTCCTATAAAGGTCCTATAAAATCGTGTCTCTTCTCTTACTCCCCCCGCGACTTGAAGAGTCAGGCGTAGAATGTGGGGGGTTTATGGAGGCGAGCAGTAATGAAAGCCGCTCCTTTCCCGGCTCGTTTTTTTTGCTTAATTTTAAGATAACAAACGGGACCGACCATTAGTACAAAACTTGTCTTGTGTCCACGCTTTTCAGAAGTTGGGTGTGTGTTGAAACAAGCCAGTGGTTAAATTTATGCATTTAAAAAAGACAGGAGAAAGGGGGTGCCGGACGATGTTCCTCCCACTTTTTAAATTGCTGGAAGAAATAATCCTCCCTCCCCCAACTTGGGGGCTCTGCGTAGTCTGTTTTCAAACGGCAAGAGCAAAGCTTTTCCCACACAGGAGCGAAGGTAGACCGAGGCAGAGAGTGTATGCTCCTGAAGGCGATGTGGAAATCACCGTATTATCCTGTGCTTAACACAGGAGCTTAATAAATGTTGATCACTTTCCTTTTCGCCTTTTATTCGTTCTTCTAATTTAGATTTTCTTGTTACTTGAAGGAATGGGGGTGGTTTGGGGGCAGGAGGTGGAAGAAGCTAAGCAAGTGTGTTGATCCCACCCCCTGCACAGGCAGCGATACACCACTCCATAGACGCACACTTTCTATGCATCGGGGAGGCAATTAGCCAATATTCATGTTTAAAAGGGGGTCAGTTCGAGTGCTGGCCTTTCTCTGGGGCTAACTGCTATTCGGCCTCTGGGCAGGTGCCTCAATGCTACTGTTTTGTGTATGAACCTTTAGCCTTCACAGTAAGGGTCAGTTCTGCTTTTTCAAGTGTCTGATACCCTTGAGAGGAAACAAAATGAACACTACTCCACTTTCCCAACAGCTCACAAGTCCAGAATGCCAGAAGTTGTGTCCACGTGCTGTGGAAAGAGGGCTGAATTTGTAGACAATAGACCTAAATTTGAATCTTGTCTTGGTCCCTCATCACTTGTGTGACTTCAACAACTTGCTTACTTTTCTGGGCCTCAGTTTCCTCCACTGTAAAATGAAGGGCTGTATATCAGCGCTAAGGTCCCTTAGCGATCTGAATCTAAGATACTACAGCAAAACCCAAATCCAGTGAAACAGCCATCTTGCAGTACTTAGCAGGAAACATCTTTCAGAAGGAAGGAGCTCTGAAATTTGAATTTTGATTTGGCCTTCGAAGAGAAGGCAAAACCAAAGCAGTTTCTTCAGAAGGAATTGGTTGAAGAATTGAGTCAGATTTGTCCTTTCGAGGTGGGCATCTGGGCAAATACTCTGAAAAAAATGATATTCAGAAAAAATTTAAAAATCTTTGCAGTTTGGGAAAAAACCCCACAAACACCCGAGGTGGTAAATTATAATAACTGGAGTTAGATTTTTTTTTGGGTTAGATTGTTGTCTTGACTGTGAGCAGCAAGGGAGTGGGCTACTCAGATAACAGGCTTTTCTCACAGACACGTGGAATCACAGGGACGAAACAATTTTGTTTAGAAACCTAAATACCATGTGCATTTTTAAAACAGGGTGATAGAAATCACCAGGGGAAACAGAGACAGAAGAGACAGAAAAAGAGCACAGTCAAAATGGGAGCTACAGGACCAAAGATTTTGAGCCATGACACTTAATCTATCAATCAGTCAACAAGCATTTATTTATTAATATCTCTTACGTTCTACAGGCAGTGCTACATGTTAGACATAAAAAAGAAAAATAAAGAAAAACCTCTTCCTTCAAGGAGCTGTATTCTCAAGGAGTTCCTCCACCAAGCCAGGCCCAATAAATATCACTAACAATGTTTTAAATCAAATTTTCATTTGATATTTCTTAATTATATGCCCTTTATGGACATTCTCAGGGGCAATCAATAAAAGTCACAACCTTGTGTAAGGGTAACACGAGTGTGCTTTGTGGTGGGTATGTCTTCTGTTACTCTAAACTGAACTGATTAATTGGATGCAGATGCTGTTAGGAAAATGTGTATGTGTATGTGCTTGTGGTTTATAGACAGAGATACATACATAAGCTTATGTGTGCACATATATAGTTCTAGAATTTGAAATCTTTAAAATATTTGACAATTTTGCCCTCCTTGCTTGAGAATTTGATGCAGGAGCCAGGAAGAAATACTTAACATTTTCAGTAAAACATAAACATAAAGGCAGAAGACAACTTTCATCCTTTCTTCTTTTTTCTCTTTTCTTTTCTTTTTTTTAAAGAAACCAGAAAACCCCACCCCCTGTGGGAGGTGTTGTGGGAGGGATATTGAAATTTGGAACATCTGTTGTAAACATGAATATAGAATGAAGAAAGGTTTAAGTAGTCTAGTCAAGATCATAACTTGAAAATAGAGTTTTAAGTACTTTAAACACTTTATACTAAAAGTCAAGTTTTTTTTTTTTAAGTTTTAGACCAAAGACCTCAAGTACTTTACTTAATTTTTTTAAATGTGTGATGGTACTTAAACTTCTGAATTTTACAGGGTCAAATTCCACTTAAGATAGAAAATACCATCCATGAAAACATCCTCGGATGAAATAGAAAGAGTAATTTTTTTAGAAAATAAAAAACTATCTTTGCAACTTGGAAAAAAAAATCAACAACAAACAAGGTGGTAAATTTCAGTAAATGGAGTTTTAAAAAATCAGTCAGATTGTATGCTACAGCCTGCCTTGACTGTTAGTAGTTGGAGAATGGGTTACCACAGTGACAGTTTTCCTAAATCAACATTCCCCTTCCACCCACCATCAGTGGCTACATTTAATTTTTATTACAAATTCCAAAATATATTTTATTTTTCAACATTCATTTAAATTATTTTTGAGTTCCAAATTCTCTCCCCCCCCTGCTTTTCCTCCCCTACCTATTTCGAGGGCAAGCAACACGACATCATTAAAATATATTTTAAAGAAATGAATGCTTATTAAACATCAGTTTAATGTTTATTAAATATGAGTTTTAGGATCAAGTGACTCACATAAATAATGTAGAGGAGCAGATAGTAATTTTGAGGTCTTTAATGTCATTTTTGTAATAAAACTTTCATTCACGACTCCTTGAATTTGCTTGGCAAGTTCTTTTCAAAGACCATTTTGATCAAATCGCATCCTGGCTTAAAACTATTATTGCTTTCAACCAAATCATTCAACAAGCATTTATTAAACACCTCATACGTGCCAAGCCCTTGTGCTATGCCCTGGGGATGCCGTCCAACGCTCAGAACGAGATGATCCCTCCTGGCATAGGCTGACATTCCCCCCCACGGTTGGTCCGATCACAGGAGTGATTGACCAGGTGTCACTGGAGGCCACCCCTGGCCAGTGTGGCCGCGGTCCTGGATCAGATTTCATCCTTGACTCAGGGAAGCCTGCCTCCAGCCACTTCATTTTAAGACTTTTCCTCATTAGGACGTGAGACCTGAGATAAATGTTAGCAAGATGCGGATATCACGCCAGGAAGGCCGGCAGTAATTACCGCCGGCTCGCTCTGCTTTATGGGCGGGCGGGCGGAGAAGCAGGAGGTGTTTCAAAGAGAGTCTGTCCAGGTTCACCTAACGAGCCAACTCGTCTTTTTTCCTTGATCTTCCATTTCCTCCCACCCTGAGACCTTCCCCCCCAGCTGGGGGCTAAAATGGCTGGCTGGAAGTTCTGGGGGCCACCGCCCCAGGCTCTGAGACTATCCGACCCAGCACAGCTTGTGGGAGTAGGACCACCCTCTCCCTCCCTACTCCAAGGAAAAACCTAGCAAAAACATTAAAACGAGAGGATAGATACTGGCCCACTGGAGGCTTTCAATTACTTTTTTGAGTACTATGGGGAGGTTGGAGCGGGAGGAGGACCAAGGAGAAGAAGAATTATCTACACCTAGAACCGTAGGTCTCCTTTTATAAATGGGGAAACTGAGGTCCAGACAAATGAAATTATTTGCCCAAGGTTACACAGATAGTAAGCGTCCGAGCTGAAATTTGGTCTCTGGTTTCTTGGCCTCAAAGTCAGCAACCTTTCCTTTTTACTAGTACCTCAACGAGACGCAGAGAGAGTGCTGGTCTTGGAACCTATATGAGCTGGGTTCAAATCTCATCTCTGACATTTACTGGTTGAGTGGTCACGAGGCAAGTCACTTCATCACTAAGTGTCTCAGGCATTTCATTCCCTAGGATCTATTTACTAAATCATTCAGGATGGCCATCTGGACAGAATTATCTATCATTCTGTTTCTAGCACTGAAAAAATTACAGAACTTTTGCAGTACTTGAGCAATGATAATTGATACAGGGTGCTTTGGGAATGGATAAAGTGATGAATTTTGGAGTTGGGAATTCATAGATTCAAATCCTGCTTCTTATACTTACTAGTTGTGTGGCCAGGGGGGAGTGATGACCTCTCTGAGCCTCAGGTAAATCTCTAAGATGAGGGGAAGAGCAGACATCTTCAGGTGGAGTCTGTTCCCTGGACATTGTACCTTTTAAAGGTGGGAAAGTGCTTTACATATATTATTATGTCCTTTGGGTCCCACAAAATTCTCTGAGGCCTGATAGGACAAGATATTGTTATCCCCACTGCACACAGGAGGAGGAAACAGTTTCAGAGAGATGAATTCACAGAACTGTAGTCACACCACTACCTGGACAAGTGGTTTTAAAAATCAAGTACCCCACTCAAATCCCTTACCTGTGGGATTCCTCATCTTTTAAAAGCACTTTCATTTGTACTGCAAATTGAAGTCTTTATGTTTCACTGGACATGAAGGAGAATAGGAATTCAGATTTAGAAAGGGCTGTAAGGTTGACAGACCTGTTTCCTCACAATCCTTTGAAGCAGGCAGGTCACTGGTGATTGCTTCCATATACAGATTAAAACAAAACAAAACAAAACCAGAATCAGAGAGTCTTGCCTGTAAAATTAGACAAACAAAAAACCCAACCAAACCCATGTCAGGACAATTTTATATATGCCAAGCCACAGACCTTAGCAAGGTGCTTGCTTAACTTTGCTAGTCCTGTTTCCTCATCTGCATAATGAAGGTATTTCACTAGAAGACCTTTCAGACCTCTTCCAGGTGACCTTGGAGAGGTCACCAACACTTGCCTTTAGAAATCGTGCCAAATGGAGCCAGACACAGAAAACACCTTAAAGCTCACCCGGTCCAACCTCTTCATATACAGGGGAAGGGCGAGTGCTTTCTCCGAGGCCACAATGGGGCCAATGGGAGCACCTGGACTAGGAGCCCAGGTCTGGGAGGGAGCGATCCTCTGCTCCTTCTGCCCCTTTAAACCCAAAGGTCCACTCAGTGAACGAGTTAACAGAAAAGTCCTTTCGATGGCATTTCGGGGTACGCAAAGGACTTTGCATAATTTATTTCAATAGCGCCCCGCAGCAGCCTTGCGAGTGGTCACTATAAGTATGGTCACCCCCATTTTACGGACGGAGGCTTCCCAGGGTCAGGGGCAAGAATGAAACCCAGATTTTCCTGATTCTCAGCGCAGGGATTTCGGAATTATCCCTGTATGGACGTGAGGGAGCCAGAAAAACAGAAGGAAAAGAACAAGGAAATGAAAGAGGAAAGGAAAGAAAAAAGGAAGAAAAAGGGAAGAAAGGAAGGAAGAAGAAAAGAAATAATAGGAAAAAATAGTAGGCAGGAAAATCGGCATAAAAAGTGGGAGCAAAGTAGAGGAAAAGGGAAAACGAAGCGAGAAAGAACGTTTCATCTCGAGACTGGGGGCGCGGGGCAGCGTCTGGGTCCCTGTCTTTAGCGATCAGCTTGGCACACAGTAGGCACTTAATAGATGCTTGTTGCATTGAACCGAATTGTAAGGTTGGAAACAATTGCAGTTTTCTTTAAAAAAAAAAAAAAAAAAAAAAGATCCCGCAGGAGCCCGAGGAGAATGAGCATTGTAAGCCTAGAGCCCGGGATCCCGGGCGCCCCGGGACCCCCGGGCGCCGAGCGTCCGCACGCTCCGCTCCTCCCCCCGAGCGCGAAGACGGAAAGCCGGCTTCTATCCTGAGGGGGGCGTGCCCAGCGGCAGCCAGTCCCGCCCTTGGGGGGGCAGGGTGGAGGCCCGGAGCTGCAGGGGTTCCTCCACCAGCCAATCACTTCCAGGCGTAGCCGTAGGCCAGCCCCTAGAGGACCCGCCCACCCACCCCCCAGGACGGGGGCGGGATCGGAGTAAGAGAGGCGGGGGGCAGAGGAGACGGGGGAGGGAGCCGGGGGAACACATGACCTTTTCAGGCGCAAAGCCCACCTACTTCCCCGCCCCCTGCCATGCTAAATACATCCCCTCCCCTTGCATAAATTACCTCAGCCAATGATGAAGCAAGCCGTCCGGGGCGGGCTCTAATACGTCACTGCTATCCCAACCCCTTCCTCTCCTCTCCGTTACACTCCCAAGCTGCTCCGCCCCAATCCATCCCATTACCGGAAAGGGCGTGAACTAGAAGGGCGGAGCGAGGAACGACGGTCCCTGATTTGCATTGCAGTCTTACTACTGGTTGGTGCACGTTGTATGTAAAGGACCCCCTGACGTAGTGAACCTGAGAACCTAGTTTCGGCGATTGGCTGGGCAGTACCAGACGTCACGGGGAGGTGGCTAGGCAAATTAGGGCCTCCCACTAAGATGTCACCGCCCCTTCCGCCCTGGCTGGGGGGGGGGGGGCAGTGTTCGAGGCGCCTGCTCGAAGGAGGGGCTTTTCCCGCCCCTGGGCGGGGATATTTAAACCAGCCGGCCAGGATCATGACTATTCATCACACGGCAGGGTGCGCTGTTTTATTGGTCGGATCGAGCCAATAGCTCCCGAACGCGAAGGTCAAGGCCCCGCCCCCTAGCCTTGGCCCCCTATCTGCACGCCTTCCCAGCGCTTCTGCTGCGGCTGTAATTGACAGCCTTTGGGGTTCACGCGGCTCGAGCGGCTCCGCTCGGCTTTCGCGCCCCGCACAGTTCACGTTCCTAGGGCGTGGGGCGACGGTCCATTTCCCCACGCGAAGCCCCGGAACAGATGGAAGCAATTAGGGCCGCAGCCCCTCCGATGTGCCTAATCTTATTAGTTTAATGGGTCACGGGGCGCAGCCGCTATTTCCGACGGATCAAAGTGAAAACCGAGCCGGTTAATATCCCATGTTGTTGGGGGGCCGCGGCGGATCGGATTGCTGGTGTCCGCCGCTTAAATGACCGCGTCCTGGAGCTTGGGTTGCCTGGCAGGCGGAGGGGGCGGGGTGGGCACTGAAGCCTTGGGAAGGGCTAAGGTAACTGGGGAAGGGGGGCTGTTCAGAGCACGGCGATTACAGGAAGGGGTCCTGGCCCTTTTGATCCGGCTACTCGCACAAAGCCGGCGAGGAATTGATTAATCAAGAGCGCACTGGACACCGGAGGGCCCTTCCGACGGACTCCTCGTATTCCCGACCTCAGCTCAGGCGACATATCTTCACTGGACACCAGCTGCGTGTCCTGGCTCTCGGATTTAGGAGCTGTGTGACCCTGGGCGAGGGCCACACTTAACCTCTGTCCGTCTTAGTTTCCTCATTCGTTAAAATGAGCATAATGATGGCACCTACCTCCCAGGGCTGCTGAGAAAATAGAATGAGAAAATGTTTGCATAGTGCTCAGCAAACTTTAAAGTGCTATGTAGATGTAGTTAATTGTTGTTATTAATGTTGTTTATTTCTCGTTAGACCACTGCCACTCCATGTGGGTATTTCCTCCAAAAATGTAGAACCGTTCCCCAACTCATCCACGTCTGTCCATCCTGTAAGAATCTCCCCATCAGTAATAAGACCAGTCAGTCAATGAACATTAAGCACCTACTATGTTCCAGGCAGCTGGGCAACTGCTTGGGACACACACACACACACACACACACACACACAGACACAGGCCCTGGAGGCCCTCACAATCTACTGGGGAGACTACTGGCAAAGGAGATGTCCAAACAATCCAGAGGCAGGATAAATAGGAAATAATCAACAGAAGGAAGGCAAGGGATTAAGGAGGGGTTGAGAAAGACTCCCCAAAGGTGGAATTTTAGCTGGGACTTGAGGGGTACAACACTGACTACCCTGGCCCTCACCACCTGAAGGCCAGGTGTCTTAGATATCACTTGTCTCTCAGGGTTCTCCTGTACCTTTAAAGGGTTTAGGGTGTCTAGGCTCTCTACCAATGGCTCCAGTTCCCACCTAGGGAATTGCAGGCATAGGTCACCTGCACCCCAGTTTTATTTCACTACTAACAGTAAGATTTGCTTTTACAAAGGAGTATTTACTTCAAAAGGTATAAATTAAGCTCATACTATGAATGCTAGACTCCCTTAGGAGCAAAGGCAGACACAAAACAATCCTTAACCTCAAGGGAGATGCTACATATGTAAGTGTAATCAGAATAATACAAAACAAATACGGGGTGTCTCAAAAATCTCGGTGCCGCTTTAAGATTCACTAGCTTCAGACTTTTGGGACACCCTAGGTTAGGCGTTTGAGGGTGGGGAGGAGAAGGTAATTGCCGGTCAATCAGCAGGCCTTTATTAAGCACCAAGAATAGTAATAGGCAATCATTTTGATCCACCTGCATCAAGGCTCCATTGCACCTTAAACACAAAAGAAGGCAGTAAATCGGCCTATCCCAGGATCGTTTCAATCTGAATTCCGTAGAATTGTGAAGAATTACAAGACCACCACCAACAATAATCACTACCACCAACAATTAGCAAGGGGCCTATTGAGTAAAGGCTTGGCCTTGGAATCTGGAACACCTGGGCTCCTGGCCGGCCCCAGGCACTGTGACCCTGGGCAAATCACAGCGCAGGGCAGTGCTCCGATCACCCTTGGAAGGCCAGTCACCCGGGACCTGCCCGATAGGTTGAAGGTCGTTTACCGAACAGAAAGTAGCAGTGACATCACAGCTCCTGACCATGACATAATTGCAAACGTTGCTGCACCGTGTGCATAAATATCAGCTAAGTAAACTTTATCTCTTTTGGGCCTTGGTCAGGTAGGGCCTGTAGGCACTGTTGTGCTCATTTTACAGATAAGGAAACTGAGTGGTTGCGTCAGAAGGGGTGAGAGGTGGGGATTTCAACCCAGATTTGAAGCTGGAGTCAGGGGTTTTTGAATCCTGCCCCAGACGTTCACCATCTCCATAGCGGCTAAGAAACGTCACCTCTGAGTTAGCCCCCACGCGTGAGACCGGGATAGGAATCCTTTCGCTACCTCCCTCGCTGTGTGAGAAAAGTACTTTACAAACTTCCAAGAGTCGTAAAATGAGAGCTGTTATTGAGACCAGAAGGGGTGCCTCTAGGCTCCTATGGGGTTGGGGTTTGGACTGGAGCCGTACTGGCTTCCCGCGTTCCTTTCTTGATACAGGAAAGGAGAAGGAATAGCTTACTAGTCCCTAAGTGAGATGGGACCGGCCGGGTTCGAGGGCTCCCATCCTCAGGAACCCCTTAACAGGTTTTCAGTGTAGGCAATCAGCCTACATGCAAAGGAGAGAAAGCTTAACGCACTTTTCCCCCAAGTTAGCAAGCGGGGGAGCGTTACAGTTCTGACTCCCGTAGGCCTTCCGCAAAGGTTTTTGCCTTTGAACGGGCCTGGAAGGGGCTGGGCGCCCCTTTTCCAACTGGAGTTTGCATTGTGTTTACTGGGACGAAGCGGAATGCACCTCCCGGCAATGACAGGTCTGGATTGGCCTGGATCTCTGAAGCAATTAGCAATGAATATTAGCAAATCGCTCGGATTTCGAAGCGTCTGGAAAAACTTGCTGCTCTCTGCGGACGGCCTTGTCATGCAGAGGTGGACTAATCAAAGGGGACTATATGTTTGCTGCCTTTACAGACAGCTCCCCACGGGCAGCCGCGGGCCAGGAAACCGAGGCCAACGAAACATAACAACGAAAGCCAAAGCAGGAGACAGATGGGGGCGGGGGGTGGGGATCCGCACGCGGGCTCTTTTAGTTGGCCCGGTAGGAGCGAAACTGATCCGCGGCGCATAGTGGAAATGCTGAGCATCTGCCCGCTGCAGATGCGGGAGCCGAGGTCAAAGAGGAAGCTTTATCTCCTGGCTTTTGTAATCCGCAAGCAGAATCAACTGCTGGCTTACTTCCTGTTTACATCCGACCCCTCATAAAAACAAATCTCTCCTCGGCCCCTTCCTCTCCCTCCTCTTCTGTCTTCCTCCCTCCCCCTCTCCCCGCCTTCCTACTTCTGTTTTTCGTGTGACCTTTAGTCTTAGAACCTTACCAAAAGCATTATTTTCTAGGTTTGATTACGCACCTCCAAAGTATTTAAACCTAAAAATCCCAGTGTTGACATTTAGGAATATTTTCTTCCCGTTTTTCCGGAAATTGAAGCCTCCTGATTTCTCCCCTTTCTCTTTTAAAGGCAGACCTTGTGAAAATCCAGGCATTAAAACACGCCCAGGTGTGAATCAAAGCTGATTTGTTATCCGGCTCAGCCTAAGCAAAGTACTTCTTAGGCTTCGGTTTCCTTCATATGCCGAACACAAAGCTCTCCGACATTTTTAGAAGGAGGGGAGGCGGTAGGAAAAAAAACAAACACCTTTCCTCTCACGCCGCCCCCTAACAGATGCATGTTCTGATTTCAAGGAGGCTTTGAGAGCTTTTCAGGGTGTTAACTGCTCAGGTCTTTTTATTTGGATGAAAAGAAAACTCTGGCTTTGTGTTTTGGGGTGCAGGCTTCTACTATGTGGCAATTCTGGGGCAGGTCTCCAAGCCCCAGGTACTCTGCAGCTAACTTTGTCTACCAGAATACAGTCATGAAGGAACCTGACGCTCCTCCTATTTCCTACACATTTCCTTAGGCACTCGTGGGTGCAAGAGAAGGCGAATGCCGACTCACTTTTTATAAGCAACGCAGGGTGGGGAGTGACTTGGCTCTCCCATATCCCGGGCCTACCCCTCCTCCATTACATAAGCAACTTTCCAGGTCTTTGAGATTTTTAGACAAATCGGACTTTTTGGTCAAAAGGGTATATGAAAATCCGTGGGGGCTTCCATCAATCAGTCAACTCTTTGCCCCTCCCTCCCTGGAGGCCTAAGTTCTGCAGAATAGACATACCGAACTAAGCCTTGGGATTTAAAAAATATCCCGATTCTTCTCTCCCTCCCCTTCCCCCGCCCCTCTCTCGGCTAGTTCCAAGTTATTATTTAGGTCGCTCCTCAGAGCCTTCAAAAGCCATGTCTAATGCGCTGAGATCTCAACTTCGGAAAAGTGGGTGTAAATCCTGGGTGGCAGAAAAGCACCTTCCTCCTCCCCCCTGCGTCGGTCCAGTGCCCGCCCCGTCTGCAGTCCCCTCCCCCACCCCCCAATCAGTTACATTTATGGGCCCTTGGGACGCCAAGATCACAGGCTGGGGGGTTATGCTCCCGGAAGTCTTTTGATAAGTCTGGAGCCGCCCTTCGGGTGTCTTTACTGCTCGGCCAAGCCTTTCAAATCGCTAACACGCTCTAACCTTTCCCAAACAATTCCCGCAGCAGTCTTTCGGTGTTGGGTTTTACCTAAAGCGCGCCTGGAGGAAGAGGAAGAGAATTTGCACGGCTGCCCCGACAGCCGCGGCACCTCTTCCTGCCCGCGACCCCCCACTCTCCAAGACCCCCTCCTTCCGCTAAGGTGAGGCTGCTGCCCCAAGAGGATTTATCGACGCTGATTTATAATATCGTATCAGCGCGAGGAGGGGCTAGGGCGACCCCAGGCGCAGGCGGCGAGGGCAAGCTAGCCTCGGATTCCGGACTGGACCCGAGAGGGCAAGGGCGGGTGATTTATTGCCCTAATCAGCCTTTTAGGAAACAGAAAATTAACCTGAGCGAGCCTCTGGCTGCGCTTTGAAGTTCACGGTTTGTTTTCTAGGCTGTTCAGATCCCCGATCAAACGGTCGGGTCCCAGCCCCGCCTTCCCCCCTCTTCTTTTAATGCTTACCCCCACCCAGTTTATTTTCGATTTGTAAAACTGCGTAACAGAGCCTCCGAAATCCAGGGGACTTCCGTGATGGGCTTCCGCGACAGAACATTCAAAGACTAATTAGCCCACCTGTCCGCCTTCTACGTACACTGAGCCTGGTCTGTCCCTTTCACTTTATAGATGGGGTAACTGAGGCCCAGTCAAATTGGTTTTAAGGCCACCGTAACTTGTACATAGCCATTCTCTACCCAGTCTCAGTAGCCTGGGAGTTCCAAAGACACCATCAGCCGGAATTTATTTGTCTCCGAAAGTGAGAATGTGAAAAATAAATCTGGAGTTTGGGGAAGATGGGTGAGCCAAGCTAGCTCAATTTAGGTCACGAATGATTTCCTACAGGTATTTTTTCTACCAGAGGCCATACAGACAGCTCGGTATTCCTGCCGCCCCACCCCCAACCCTTAAGAGGTACTAAATTCCCACGTAAACAACAAGACCCCTCCCCAACTGCCCAGCCCAGGCCTCCCCTCTTCCTTCCCTGGACGCCAGGGGAAGCGGCTCTTCTCCGCGGGGTGCAGTCTCCTGCGGTTCATTGCCGAAGGCGCCTGCAATTTCCTTGGGGTGGAGTGGGGGGCGGGGGGCAACAGGAAAACAGAAACCAGGATTGTTTTAGGACTGAAGCCGACACGGTTTTATTGCTCGGGATATAAAAGCAACTTTTAATGAGCATCCGAGAGAAAACAGACAGGGGCGGGGGAAAGTGTGTATATGTGGTGGGGAGGGGGCTGGGAGCTTGCTAAGGAAAAGAATATCTATTTCAGTCCCTTTCTCCGTTATAAATGAGATCACAGATGCATTTGGGAATTGAAGAGTATATCTCTATCTGTTCCCCAGGGATGAGTTTTCTGAGCATCTTTCACCAGCCCCAACACACTTGAATAAGCCCTAGTTGACAGGCGTAGGGTCCCAGGCCAGCTAGTCTAAGAACTGGTATCTCGGGAGCAGGAAGCCGCCTGCAGCTTGGGCTAGCCCAGGCGATCAATGCCTCTCCAACCTACGGCCAGCCCCTTCCCCACTGGCCCCTCCTCTCGCGGTCCTGCGCTCCTCCTAAGAGGTCCCGGCCGGCAACTCCACCTAGCCAAGAGGAAGCAGTAGATCTTGATTTTAATAACTTCCCAAAGTGTTACAAATAATAAAGGGGCCTTGTAAATCATCGCGCCGGCGGCTGGGTGCGGTAGCCGGGATAGATTTACTCCGCGCTCGCCCAGGCTTGGACCCGGCCTCACCATAGGCTGCAGCTTTTGGGACTAGTCCGGGTAGCAGCGCCCTTATTGGTCCTGCGGCAGGGATGACATAAAGGAAGGGGGCGTGGAGATGGGAGGAGGCAAAGGTGTGTGTGTGTGTGTGTGTGTGTGTGTGTGTGTGTGTGTGTGTGTGTGTGTGTGTGTGTGTGTGTGTGTGTGTGTGTGTGTGTTGGAGCGCGTGCGTCGTTGCCTGCACGAGTATGATTGACAGCTCCAACGGGGAATGCTCTCTTGAGCAGCAGCCGCCTGGGCACCGAGGGCTACCCGAGGGCAAGCGCTCTGCACAGTCTGGGCCGATCGGGAGTGCACTGGGAGCTGGCGGAGGAGGGGCTCATTGGGGACCCCCCACTCCCATCTCTCACTAAGCCCTAGAGACAGCTCTGGGTCCCTGATCGTGGGAGTGGGTACGCGGCGGGAGCCTGATATATATCAGAAAGGGTCCCCCAAGGCTGCAGCGTGTCCCTGTGGAAAGAGCACTGACTCGGGTGTCAGAGGACTTGAGTTCAAATTCCACCTTTGACATTACTTGTAAGACCATGGGTCTCAGTTTCTTCACTTGGAAAATGAACAGAGTGGACTAGTTGGCCTCTGTCCTGCTTCTAGATCCAATGATTCCTAACTCATTTGTGGCCTCTGGATCTTAATCTCTACGACTGAATAGCAAATAAAATGGCCTACATGGTCTCTGAACTTCCTTCCTCTTCCAGTTCTACTATCCTAAATCTCTGAACTTTGCTGGGCCTTCATTTCCCCCTGTGTAAAATGTAGAAATCGGACTAGACAATTTCTGAGGTGCCTTCCAGCTCTGGATCTTGGATTCCCATTACTTAATATTTTGGGGTCTCAGTTTCCTTACCTACAAAATGTGGAAGTTAGGTTAAGTGGCACCTGATGTATCTTCTGGGTCTTGATCTTAAAGAGTAGATGAATTTAAACTCTCTTTCTGTGGATTAAAGGTCTCATATGGAATACTTAAATATATTCTTGGTCTTTTCTAGGGAGTAGAATCCCTGTAGAGCTCCCACGGGCCCATGGTAATCGTGCACAAAAGGGGGGGGGGGGAGATAACAAAATTAACCAAACATATACATACAAAATATGTGTAAATAAATATGCATTCTATATTATATATAAATCTCCATGTATTCTCTGTATATTTGGCATCCCTCATCCATAGTCTCCCACTTCGGCCAAGAAAGGAAGGCTGCACTTTGCTATAGAGATGCATTTTACACTGGTGCAGGGATGAAAACCTTTTCCTGGAAATAAGAGGAAAACAAAACCAAACAAAGCAGCAGTCCGCTGTAGGTGTTCGGGAGAGAACAGCAACAGCAAGCAAGAAAGCAAAATATCAACACAAACACGACCACAAAGCACAACTCCCAACGCACACGTCTGCACCGGGTGAGAAGAAGACAGAAAAGAAACCCGCTCACTCATTTCTTGAGAGCGAAAAGTCATTTTCACAAGACCTGGATTTTTCTGGAGGGGAATTTCAGCTCTCCGAAGGGAGCATTTGCAACTGGCGCTTTGTTTGTTGTGATTGTCTGGGACAAAAATCTGGAAGGCCTCGGGCTGCCTTAGTGAGTAGCCGAAATACTTCTCGGCTGAGCCCCGGCATTCTTCAGACTCCTTCCCTCTTCGGGGAAAGTTCTGGTGCTAGGCCCGGCCGGGGGTTACAGACTGGAGCCGGGACTGTTCCGCCCCCCTCCCCCCCATAACCATTATTATCCGCCTGTACCTGGACCCAGCCGGGAGATAACGTGTCTGTCAAATACCTACATACACCTTGTTAATTACAGTAACCCTGGAAACAGAAATCCCCGGAATGCCTTCCTGTACCGAATTTCTAAAAGTCAGACAGGCCTTCCCTCTACTCCCGCCTGCGGCTGGGTAGGCTCTGAATTTGACCCGATATCCCTGAAGCTACGAATTCAGGGACCAAGAATTTCTTCGCTCCACGACTGATGCTGGATGCGGGATTTGTCTGAGCACTATCTGCTTTGTAAAAAAAAAAAAAGGGCTATAATTAAAATTTTAAAAAGGGCCTGGTGGTGGGAACATGTGATTAAACGTTTTTCTTAATTTTTAAAAAATTTTAAAGAAATATATTCGTGCCCCGGGTGTATCTCATCTGCGGTTTGGATCCCCTCTCCAACTGAAATCGCATTCTCAAAAATTTTTATTGGAAAAACCTCGCTTTGAAAGATCTGAATTATTCATTCTGATTATAGTTCTTATGGTGCTTTTTTGTACCTTCCAGCATTTATGACTGATTTCCCCTTGCTAATAATATTTGAGGGTTGGGAAATGAGAAAACTCGTTTTTATTATTTGAGTGTATATTTGGGCTTTTATTTTTTGTGTTTATTACTCATGCCGTCAAGCTCTGGGATAGTTTTTCATCATGGGCCCAGGAAGCATTAGCTCCCGCTGCTCTTCCACAGCAATTTTCGCCCTTTAAGCTTTTTTTCACTCTTCTCCGACCTAGTCTCCCTCCTCCAGCTGCCTCCACCAACTGACAGCCTCCCGGCGCCCTCCCGACCGGTATGCAAATTTAGGATGATTGACATCCAACGAAGGAACCAATCACACTGGTCCCCCGCCCCTATTGGAGGACAATCGTTTGACGTTAAATGACGATAAGGGCTGCTAATATCCAATCATTTGGAAGCATGCAAATGAAGGCAGGCGTCACCTCGACTGGATCCCGGGAGACTTTAGCGGCGCCCCCGCGTGGTCATTAGTAATTATTGCAAAGGGCTGCAGCCCTCTATTAACGTGCTCCTAACTTATTTGCTAAAGAGATTTCTTTCAAGCCTTTTGGAAAGCGCGGTGCCTCGGAGATAGAAAATCTTGCGGTTTTTTTTTTAACTGCAAAAGTTAGGTAACTCGTTTATTTCTCTTATGATGTGACTTGGGCCGAAGCTTTATGGGACGAGGAAATGTCTTTTCTTGTAATTGTGAACTCGTCACTTTCTCATGAAATATTCTAGAGAAGTTGCCGTCTGTTTCCAAGTCCTCAGAGGGAGAAACTTCACCACCCTTTTCCAATCACAGTGGGACCAAGGAAGCGTCCTCCTCCCAAGGAAACAAAGCTTGAGGGGCGTTTCCCTGGAGAACCCCCAACCTCAGCACAGATGGCTGGGGAGGGGGTTTCCTTAGGTACACCCATTCCCAGCCCCCGGGCCTCTGGCCGCAAGAGCCACGTGGGCCACCAGGTGGAGCATGATTCTTTAAACTTAAGCAGGAATTAGCGATTTGGCGAATCTTTTTACTTTTTAAAAAATGCATTGTAGTATACTGTTTAAATTTATTTATTCATTTATTTTTACAAAAGTCACTTCGGAGTTGAGCAGGAAAACGTGATCCCCACCCCTTTTAATAGGGTGTCCCTATAACAAAAGGGTATATATTGGCTATTTGGGAAACTTGTAGTTCTCAATTTGGGCTTAAGGAAGAGAGCTAGGGAGAAAAGGAGTCTGTTTGCGATCACCCTGAATGCACTATATATATGGGGAAATGTTGCCAGGATTAGAAGACAACAGCTAGGACATTTAAAAGCGCAAGAAATGAAAAGAGAATGTGTGTAGTTGGGAGGGGGGGTAGAGGAGGAGAGGAGGTTGAGGAGACGATGTTAAGCCTCTGCTCATTGAGTTTGCACGGAGATCAGATTTCATGTGGCTACGGTTGGAATTTCGGGTGAAACAGAGCCTGGGCCCTGTTTCTAAGGATCCTTGCTGGAGAGCTGATTCCCCAGAGTTGGTGAGGGAGAGACTCCTTCAAGTTTTCGGGGTAGTGCAAGAAAGTCCTTCGGGCGCTGCACTCCGAGGCAGCTGGAAGCACCCTACCCAGCTCTCAGTTTCTCTGCATAGGTCTGTCTAGTACCATCCTGAGCCTTTTTGGCTAGTCTTTCAGAGACTCTCCTGGTCCTTCTGAGGAGATGATCGGAAGTGGGCATCAGAATCTCTGATGGGCTGCAACAAGTCACAGGAATCACAAAATCAGAGTTGGAGGCCACCTTTAAGGACCATCTCCTCCGGCCCCTCATTTTCCAGAAGAGGAAACCAGGGCCCTGAGAACGAACTGATTGCCTAAGGTCTCGCCCAGTATCGGAATCCTCTCCCTCTGAAGCCGGGGCTCTTCCTGTCACCATCCCTAAGTCTGGCGCTAAGAACCGGTCACTCTGACACACACACCCGTGGCACATACCCCGAACCCTGTTACCATCCTTTCCCGAGGAAACGCAGTTTCCCGTGCTTTCCTCTCCTCACGCATTCGATGCAGATGGAACAGCTGGGGATAAAATTTCCCTATTACTGTTCTGCCTAGCCATGCATTCAGCCATCGCACTCATGAAATGTACAGCTCTCTAAAAAGGGATGCTGAGTCCATTTCCCTCCTTGCTTTCTTTCAGGGGTTTTAATTACTCTTCTCACTAAAGTCTGGCTTTTTCCTTTTCTTCTTCTTTTTTTTCTTGGCTCCTGCCAAGAGCTAGTTGCATTTTTGTCCAGCCGTAGGCTCCCCAGGAACAAGCCTATCTAACAGGGAGCTAGGGTCGAAGCCTTCTTGGCCCAGCTCCAGCAAGGGTCTTTCTTAGCTCCTAGGCATGGCCCCTACAACCTCCTGAGAAGACTGTGCTCAGGGCTGGGAAGTCAGGGTCCTCCTCTCTTTGCTTAAAGCCTAAGGATCCTTGCCATGGATTCCAGGGGACAAAGTGTGTTCTCCTGTTTTAGAAGTCCCGCCTGATTTGGTACTGCACAAGGGAAAGCCTGCTTTGCCTGTTTATCTGATGCCACCATCTGAGTCCTCTCCCCACCCTCTCAGCCAAGTATGTTGGGCCCCTCATCCTTCCGAGACATAGGAACTAGATGTTGGAGACAGGCGCCAGGGCTGTGTGGCTGTTTCTTTCTGGATGAGAGGCAAGGCAGGGAGCCACACCCAGGCAGGCCTTCGTAACTCGATGGTTTTGCAGTCCAACAGACCAACGTTCTTCAGGCTTTTACTTGGCCCAGTGAAGCGGGACCAAAAGTGCATCGGGGTAAACGCATACCCCAGCTCCCTGGGAGCCTGCCTGCGTTCTGTCTCGGCCACCACGACTGGCCTTTCCTACCCCTCTCTTCTGGATCATAGCTTTATTATCTACCTTCCACGCAGCGCATCTCCCCCGTGAGATAGGGATTAGGGGGTGCTCCAGAACTCGAGGGAGGGAGGAGTTGGCGGAGGCCCAGTGACTGTGCACCTCCCAACTCAGCAGCTTGCTTGGAGCAAATAGGGTCCCCCTCCTCACCCCTCCAGCCTTCCTCGTGCATATATCCCCTACAACTAACCGGGCACAACAAATAAAGGCACCGGGACCAGGGACTCGGTGAGAGGGATGGCAACCCCCCCCCCCCCCCAAGCCTGGAGAGACCTCCTTTCCTTCGGGTCGGTTCCACGCCCGGGCAGAGGCGGTCTCGGATGGACACACTCCCTCCCTCCCCTCCCCTTGGCAGTTTTAGGGCCAGTCTTCGGCCCCCGCCTCTCAGTCCCCTTTCGGGGCCTCTTCCGGGCCCGGAGGCCCCGGAGTCAGTTTCCACCAGTTGCAAGGGTTTCCCGAGGCCTTCACTTCGGGGGTTGTAAATCAGGGCGGCCCCCGCTGGTCCCAGGCCCCTCCCGGGCTCCCCCGAGCCTAGGCAAGGCTGGGGAGGGAGGAAAGGGGGATGTGTCTGGGCTGGGTTGGGAGTGGGCAGAGGGAGGGGGGGAGCACAGCTGAATCCAGGGGCCCCTGGGCTGGGGTGGCCGGGGTTAAATGCTTTGAGTCAATCAGTCAATCAGGAGATGTCCCCCTCCCCCCTTTAAAATCCAAGCCTCCCTCCTCCCACTCAGTCTTTGTCTCTGTCTGGGCAGCTCCCTCCACACTCCTGATCGTACCCCCCACCCCCACCCCCACCCCCACCTCTCTTTCCCTTCCCACCAGGGGCAGGATGCTCCGAGGGGGAGATTCAGACGATGTCCCCTACCCTAAATTAGATGTGAGGCTCAGAGAGGTGAGCGCCGCGGCCCAGCCTACAGGATGAGGGTGATTCAGGCACAGGTTCCCCCAATGACACCCCCCCCCCCCATCCACAGGCCTCTGTCTCTGGTCTCTTATGAGGGGAGTCTGAGGACTTGGGTTGTGTCCCAACTTCTCTGGTCTTGGGCACAAGGTCCTTCACCTCCACGGGGATCAGTCTCCTTTACTGCGATGTGAAGAGTGGGCTCTGGCCCAGCTCCATATCTAGGATTGGTGTGAGCCTGAGTCCCAGGCAAATCATGGGATTTCCTTATTTGTAAACCGAGGGGATGGATCCCGGTGACCTGTTGGAAATCTGCACGTTTCTCCTCGCGGGATCTCGGAAATTCTGTCCCTTCTTTGGGCCTCTGCTTCCTCCCCTACAAATGGGTACATAGGGTTGATGTCTCAAGACCCCCTGAATCCTATGATCTTCTGACTGGAAGGTGGAGGACTTTTTGGGAAGTACTCAGGCTCTCTTGGTAAAATCTATTTCTTTAAGTCCCAATTTGGGTCTCTTCGGAGCTCCCTAGGGATTCCACCCACTGCTTTAGTTATACGGACGGTGTTGGCTTTTGTCACCCAATCCTGCCCTCCAAGGCTTCCTCGAAGCGTGAGATTTCGTCCTTATTTTCTTGAAAGATGCGTTTTGTAAGCCTGCTAGGGAGTGGCCACCAGAGGGCGGCAGAACCCAAGCAGACAGCCTCCTCTGGCTCTTCAGAAAGACCAGGTCACCTACGCGAAGTTCAGCTTATTGGTTTCTGTGATTTTGTGTGACTTGTAACTGGCCCAGAGTGTGATTCCTTTAAAAGGGGCCATCTGATTATGGCGCTAAGGCAGATGGCTTGAGTCGGCAGTGCAGGGGATGGGGTCTGGAGCTCAGTAATGAAGGACAGGCCACTTAGCCCTGGGGGGTTTGGGGAGCCAGATCGAGAGGCTTCTAATGGGTGCAGCCTGGGGAGAGATCGACCCGTGGCTTATCTTCACCCTCCTTCCTTCTCTTCCTTTGAGGAAAAGCCTATGGGAGTCACATGTGCAGGGAAGGGGGGATATGCAGGAGGTGATCAGACCCCAAAACAATAGACCCTTAAGCAATTTGAGGTGATTATTAATCCCCTTCTATGTGGCAGGCACTGAGATACAAAGAAAGCAAAACCAATCTGTGTTCTGGAGGAACCACAATCTAATGGGGAGACACCAGGCAGACACCTCCGCTGGAGCAAACCATAGATAAGTAAATGGAGGGTAATCTCAGAGGGAAGGCACTCAGGGGAAGGAGGATAGGAAAGACTTGATGGAGAAGGTGAAATTCAAGGAAGCTGGGGACAGGGAGGAGGGGCACCCTTCCAGGGATGGAAGACAGCCTAGGGATGAAGAGGCAGAGAGAAGGAAGACGGAGGAACCGCCAGGGGGGTGCTGGCCCTGGATCACTGAGCATGAAGGACATTTGAAAATAATCGAGCTCATCTGGGGTTCTTTGAATCAGGGAGTGAACTGATGGTGTGGAAGGTGATGAGAGCGTCAGGGAAAAAGGCCCAGATTTGGTTTCACATTCCTGTTCTGGGGCAGTGTGACCTTTGCTAAGCTGCTGTATTTCTCTAAAATTCAGGTTTTTTTTCACTTGTAAAATAGGGGGAAGGGTTGGACTACATGGCCTTGGAGGTCCCTTCCTTCTCTAGATGTGGGGTCCCATGGTTGTGGCTCTGGCCATGCTTGACCTTGGTGAAGTTCACACCCATAAAATGAGGGGGGCTGCCCCAGATTGTGGGTTCTTGGCTTTTTGGGGGGAATGTTGTGGACCCATTAGCAATCCAGTGGAACCTATGGAGCCCTTTCCAAAATCATGTTTTATTGCCTACACTCACGGTCAAGGAAATGCTAAATTTCTGTTAAAGGTTAGTGAAAATAAAGATGTCATTTTACTCTCATCCAAGTCACAGAAGCCTCGTAACCTCCTCACAGCCCCCTTGGGGTCCACGTGATCCCCAGGGTCCCTTGTAGGACTGACTCTGTGCTCCTGGTAGCATTTGGGGAAGTGGTGGAGGAAAAGGTTGAGATTAGAAATCCAGGCTGCTCCATCAGGTGCTGACTGACCTTTGGCCAATCCTCAGAATTTTCTCCCTGAGCCCCAAGAAGGTGAGTCTCCAGCCTTGCCTCACCATCTTCCCCTGCAGCGTCAGTCTGGCCTTTCATTTGCTTCCTGCCTGTGTTTTACAATATGGATTTGTGAGGCTCCAGAGGAAACTCGGCTTGTTCTCTTCGAGCAGCCAAGAGATCTTCAAGAGAAAATGTGTTAGGCTGAAATATCATCTTTCCCCATATGTGCAGCCTCTTGGATTCTGTTTGCTTTCAAAATCTATAAATGTTGTTATTAAACTCTATCTTTCCTTGTGGTCCATCCCCAGAATCCGGGCATCCCAGATAGGAGTGTTACCAATGCTGGGTCCTTCTGGAGGACCCTGTAACTCAGCAGTAAATATTTGCTCTGGGCTGAAACTTGGCAAGCAGAACCTCTGCTCAGGAATCTGGTTTTGCTGGGTGGGTTTCTGTGTGTCTCTCTCTCTCTTTTTTTTTTTTTTTCATAGTCCAGACCCTGGAAAATTGGAAAATGCTGCCGATCACTGTCCTTGGCAGCATGTGGGGTGGTAGAATGACTGTAATTGACTTCAACAGATTTTTAAAAATGTAAATTCAACTTAATATTTTGTGTTCCCTTGTGCCATGGTGGCCTCTACAGGAGCAAGCCCTGGGTTTCTCAGAGCACTTTTAAGTAGACTAGAAACTTCCCTGTGACTTTTGAAATATTTTAAATCATTTGAATCTTTATCACTTTTCATTTTATAGTCTCTGCACTAAAATCCCCCAGCAGACCTGACTCAGTTTAGAATTGAATGGCTGAGAATTCTTGAAGGATCAACAATATAAGAACCACCCCCCCATTCCCAACTTCAACCTCCCCCACCCCATTGAAACTCCTTGGGTTACTTGGTTAAACAATCTTCCAGTGATGGTAGAACCAGGTTAGGGACGTCAGTTCTGTGTATGCACACCTCTCTATTAAGGAGAATTAACCAGGGAATTATTCTTGCAGACGGGGCAAATAAGTGAGAGATGGAAAACCCAGTTTCAGCTACTATGGACCGGTGTAGTTGCTGAAGGCTTTGCTATTTCTGTCATTTGTCAATGACAAGTCTTTGTGCCCAGACTGCCTGGTTTGGGGGATGCAGAATAGAAGTGCTCAGCATCTGGGGTCTTCCCTGCCTGGGGCACGTTATTTCTTCTCCTCCTTCTTCTTCTGTATCTTTGCCCTTTTCTCCTCTGCCCCACTCCCTTCCCTCCTCCTTCTTTTGGCTCCACCAAAACAACCTCTTCTCTTGATCTCTCTCCTGCCACCCCCTGAAACTGGTGTCTCCTCCTCTCCCCACTTATTCTTCGAGCATCATGTCATTTTGACTTCATCCTCCCCCCCCATTAAAATGTAAGCTTCCTAAGGGCAAGAGCCATTTTTTAACCTTTTTTTTTTGTAGCTTCAGTACTTAGCTTAGAACATAGTAATCACTTAATAAATTATAGAAGACAGACTGATGACTCTTCATCATGTCAACATCACAGGCAGAGAATTTCAAATTCAGTGACTTTGCAGATGAAAGATCACATAGGCTGCAACCAGTTGCTGAGATCTGGATTGAGCTGCATCTCAACAGTGGTGTATTAAAGAGTAAAGTCACAGCTTTTACATATTTATTTATAAATAAGTTTCATTTATGCATATATCCTCACCTCCCTGCTCCCATGGAATTCTCTCTTGTAGCAAAGAAAAGCAACAGTAGAATAGTAACTTCATCTGATAAGTATGTGACATTCTGTCCCTGTAGTCCCCCACCTCTCTACTGAAAGGAGGGAGATGTTTTTCAATATCACTTCTCTGGGACCCCAACTGGTCATTGCAATTACCCAGTGTCCAGCTGGCTTTCATCCTTGTTTCCATTTCCATCACTGCAGGGAGTCAGTGAGCCCCGGTTTTTCTTATTTCACGGGCGTCTTCCCACGGTTCTCTGATTTTCTCATATTTGTCGTGTTTTACTGGGCAATCCTATTCCACGACATAGTGTGAGATGTAGCAATTATGTGAGATGCCATGGTTTTATCTGTTGCCCACATCATAGAGTTCTATTTCTTTGCTGCCATGGATGCTGTTTTTGGGGGGCTCAGGCTGCTTTCTCTTCTGCATTTCAAGAACATCACACAACTCTCCTTTGCTGTGCCCTTCATGGTGATTGAGTGTGATATAGGTTCCCTTTGTCAGAATGCTTCCTCCAAAGACTTTATCTGAGTGATGTTGGGGTAGATGATGTCTGGGGTAAGTGCTGGATATGGAAAGTGGGGCCCTGTCTGAGGCATATGTTTGTGATTTCCTTTCCCCTTTGGTTTCTGTGTTACCCCTCTATGCTCTGTCAGGTGAGAGAGCTATTTGTTGTCATAGTGCTGGGGTGGGAAGGAGCTTAGAAGGCATATCATTCTACTCCATTTTACATAGGAGGAAACTGAGTCCCGGTGAGGTCAAGAGACTTCAAGGTCACTCTGCCATCACTGGCTGCAGTGAGAGGTAGAAGGGCTATCCTCTGGCTGGTGACCAGTCCACACCTGGTTGGCTTTGTTAACCTGCAGGCACCATAACCAATTAATACTGTGTGCCTTTGAGTCAACGCCGGGAGGATCTGACTCTCGTAGGTTTGCTTTGAGGGGAGGTCATGGTGGATGCTGAGATGGATTTCATTCTACTTCCATATTTTTCATGCTTTAAGGAAAAGAAATGGGCGGAATGATTTTCTGTCTCCATACACCAACATGATGACAGTTTAAGAGACAGGAAGCGTCACAGCCTGATTTTGAAACATATGGAGCCAATCCTTCGGCTAGGCCTTTGGGGGGCTTAGATTTGGGGGATTTCCCCAGGGGGGCCATGCCTTGCCTTGGAATGTCATGGAATGTCATGCATGCATGAGAAAGAGCCCGCCAGCCCAGCCTAGATGCTGTGTGTTTTACATGGAGGTGGATGCAGTGGGGAGTGGGGGAGAGGCAGGTCGATAGTGCTATCATATATAGTAGGTACTCAGTACATCTTTGTTGAATAAAGGAATGGATGAGTGTTGACCCACTCCACCCATGTCCAGCACGCCACAGAGAATAGAAACCATTTCACTTGTCTCTTTGTACCTGGCGCCTGGGACCTGGCAAACAGTGAGTGCTTAATAAATGCTCATTGATTTATTAATTACTAGAGGGAGTCTTCCTACTCAGCACAACCTCACTGTGACTTCTTCCCGTTTTTGGTGGCAGTTCTTCATCTTCTCCTTCGCCCTCCCCAAACCTCCTTTGGATACACCTGACTTCGCGATCCCAGAGGAATCACAGGAGGCCCTCTGAGCCTCAGGGGCTGCAGTGAGTATCCCCCAGGAGAGAATTCACATAAAGCGCTTTGCAAGCCTGTTAACACAGGGAAATGTCTGTTGTTGGTGACGTTATTATCATTGAGGTTGAGGCTGATAGAGGCAGGTTGGAGAATCACTGGAATATTGCGCCCGATCAATCCATCAATCGATTAATATCCATAAAGTGCCTACTACGTGCCAGAGAATGTGCTAAATGTCCGTTGAAATAATCATGATAACCAACATTTTTAAAGGGCTTGAAAGGTTTCCATCCCGTTGTCTCATTACTACCTTGGGAGGAAGGTGCTCAGATTGTTCCTGTCCTTTCACAGATGAGAACACTGAGTCTCAGAAAGGGTAAATGACTTGCTCGGGGTCACACAGATTATAAATACTTGAGTTGGTCTCCTTGACACCAAATTCAGCCCTGTTTCTGCTTTGCTTCATTGTTATGATACAACTTCAAACTATTGCAAGATAATGTATTTTGCCTATGGTTCAGTCAGTATAGTTTTGGGCAGTGACCAGTGCATCAGTGAATTTCCTGCGGGACTTTTTCCAGGGTTCTTTTGGAGAGATTCCCCTCTAACACTATTGACACTAGTAGGGGTCCTACTATGTGTCTGTGGGGAGGTGGCAGATTTTGAGGGTCCTGAAAGGAAACTCTCATCTCAGGGGACTTATTCAGGGCTTTAACTCAGAGGGAGAAGACAGTCACCTCTACTTGGAGGGTGCTCAGAAAGCTTCATTCTGGGCCTTCATCCATTCCTCCGTGGGGATGGCAGTGGGCATTTAAAAAATATTTTACTGATGCTTTTTTAAAAGCACAAATGATCCTTACCAAGTAATTTGATGCCCACCAGAACCTTTCCTTGTAACAAAGGGAAAACAAAGCAACCTGTCAACGATGTCTGCAGCATTCTTCATCCATTGCTTCCCATCTCTCTAGATTCAGAGGAGGGAGACCTGTTTCATGGCCAGGACTTTGGAATCAGGACTAGTGACTCATTCCTCTGCATTTTGATGTCTTTCTGTGCTGTTCCCCTCACTGTATGGTCCTCTTGGGTCTGCTTTCTTTACTCTGGTAGTAGGATTTGGGGTAAAGACGCCTTGGCGGGTTCTGGACTGGAAGAATGCTCTGCCCAGCAGTCGCAGCCTCCCTCCATTCTCCCCAGCCCCGGGGAGCCCCTTCTGTGAGGTCACAGCCCTTCAGCCACATGGGAGTGAAGGTTAGTGCTGGAAGGGACCTGAGGCTCATCCAGTCCAAACCCTTCATTCACAAATGGCGAACCTAATGCTTAGAGACAAGTAATGCCTTAGCTTGAGGTTGCAGAGGAATCCAGGTCCTTTAATTCCAAATCCAAGGTTCTTTGTACTATTTGTCATTGTTGTTCATTCATTTGAGTCATGTCCAAGTCTCTGAGATCCCTTTCTTTGGGCTTTCTTGGCAAAGATACTGGAGTGGTTTGTCTTTTCCTTCTCCAATTTATTTTACAGATGAGGAAACTGAAGCAAACAGGTTTTAATGACTTGCCCAGGGTCATACATCTAGTAAGTGTCTGAGGCTGGATTTGAACTCAGGTCTGCTTGCCCCCAGGCCCGGGACTCTATCCACTGCGTCACCTAGATTCCCTCTTTGTCCTTTATCTTTTCAAAATCACTTTTCTTCTCCTTCTACCTTCCACCCCCCTTTTTTCAGGAACAGATAATAACCTTTTAGGAGAGTGAATTTATTGATTTTGGGAGAGAAAACTTTTCTTCAAAGTGGATTTGGAATCAAACCTGGGAGAGATTTTTCAAGGAAGACAAGGTGGTTGTAGTGTTTCCTGGCATTTTGTTCCTGCTTTTAATTAATACTTAACAACAGTGGGTGTCAAAAAACAAACCACTGCGTAGGACCCCCGGGTAAGACCCCACTTGACTTGTGCCCAGTTAGCTGGGTTCTTGCCCCTTCCTTGGTTTTGCCCAGTTTCTCACCATTTGTCATTTTCACAGGCTTTAACAACATTAATCTCAGGGAATGTTGGCTAGGCATCCCACTCCCAATGTGTGTTCTCTCCCCATTTGGGCAAGGTGCCCAATGCCATTGACAGAGGGTGGAAGAGATGAGGGGAAGGGGGCTGACAGGGAGGGGAAAGGAAGGTCCTTTGGCCATGGGTGGGAAGGGCTTTGGAGAAGAAAAGACAGATGCATGAAAAGAACCAACCTTGAGATTGCTCTAAACTGGGAAGTTGAGCTGAACTTGATCAATGAAGACCAGGTCTTCAAGAAGCCAAAAGGAAGTTTGTACACAGACCCCTCCCGAAAAAAGGTTTTGCTCTATCTCCCCTGACAAAAGCCTGTGGTCTCTCTTTGACCATCATTTGCTCAGTTCTCGGAAGTTGATAGATTTCTTACTTTGATGTCCAACGGCCTATCACCATAGGGAATTCTGGAAACCTGTCTCTCTGTAGAAGGAAGATCTAGTGATTAATCTATTGATTAATTTTGAAGCCTGTTGGCCCAGTATCTAGGTCAGGGAGGGGATCTTTTGAGCCTTCTAGTCTAATTTTATTCCTTGTGTCATTAAAAAGTCCTGTTTCATAACTATGTGCAAATTCAAAGTTACTTGAGTGCCTTGGGGATTTCTATTAAGTCGAGAAAATTTACAAGAGTTTACTTAAAATGAGAGTACTCTCCAGTGTACAAAGTTTACCCTCCCCCCCAAGTTAAATTTGTCCCTCGAAATCCCGGACAGCGACTCTGAAAGGTATTTTGTTTCTGAAGTGGGCAGTCTTTAAAATGGTCAGACTTTTAACATCCCACTGACAGAGACTCTCAGGCTTAATAGAATTGATATATTCATAGGAGCCCTGGAGAAAGCCGTTTTTCCAAGAGGGAGAAAAACTTGTCTGTTCACCAAAGGGCCAACCTCCTTGTGGCTTGGATGCTTCTTCCAGATATTAAACAGAACCAATGGAAAAGGTTTGTTCTCCTGGTGGCTGATTTTCCCTCATCTTGTAATTTTTGGCCCTGAGTCAAATTTCCATCCATTCCTCCTGCAGGGCTTGGGTCCCAGCCAGGCCCATGGGTTTGCTCTCTCCTTGCTGTTGACAGAGTGTTTTTCAGCTGTACCAAAGGCCGCAGATTTTATGTCAGACCTCAAGATACACAGCTTGATAAACATGTCTGCCCTTGGCGATGGGCAGAATTCCTCCTGGAAAGGAAAACAAAAATTGTTTTTACATAAACAAGGAAAGGGGTATGAATAGCATAGAATAACATAGCTTTGAAGGTGTGCCCAAGTCCTCAACCCTCTGCAGTCATACGGCCCCTCTGAAGGGTTTATTTTTGAAGCCCCCACTCTCTCTTCCCCTCCCCTCCTCTCCTCTGCTTCCTTCTCTCTTTCTCTGTCTGTTTCTGTTTCTCTCTGTCTCTGTCTGTCCGTCTGTCTGTCTCCCTTCCTCCCTCTCCTCTCCTCTCCTCTCTCCTCACCCCCTTTGCTCTCAGCAGGCTAATCCATCTAGTTCTGAAGGCGTGAAACAAATCAACAACTGATTGGGTTTGAAAGGCAGAGGGTGGTAAATAACCCCAGAAAGATGTGGAGAAGATTTAAAAAGGTCAGTTTTGCCTCAGTGCGCAGCAGTTTATGCCCTCAGCATCCTAGGACTGACCGTCTGGGAAATGCCTTCATCCCCCTGTTGGAGGGAGAGCCTCTGCAGACCTGAAAGGCGTCTTGAAGGACGCCCTGGGCTGCTCTGTTTTTCTGAGCACACTCGCTGTTGGATGGACCATCTCCGTCTTTGACTTGCTTATTCCTGCTCAGCTTTTGCCTGGCGTCAGGCGGCTGGAACTGGGCAGCGAGCCCCTGGGACATTGCACCAGGGGAGGGAGGGTCTTCAGTCTTTCTCTCCTAGGGAAGCGCCTTGATTTTCCCTTCACAGCTCAGACTGCTCACTCCTGAGATGAGAGAACCTGACAAATTCCTCCTGAAGTTTTCGGCCTTGGAAGGAGTTTGTTTTGTAGTTTGCTTGGTTTCATGGATTACCAGAGAATCCGTCGCCCGCTGGCCAGTCTAGGGAGGCAGGGTGCAATAGTAGAAAGCGACATCTTCCTACCTTTGTGACCTTGGTTGAGGTACTTCCCTGCCTCAGTTACCTAATCTGTGAAACAAAGGATTTCAACTCCCCCAATTAAGGTCCCTTTCCACCTGGTCTATGATCTTGGATCCCATGAGACCTTTGTGTGAGATTCTGGAGTAGAGCCAGCTGAGCTTGGGATCCATTGAGAAGCCTTTGATAACCTTGGAGAAGCTAGGGTCCCTTCTGCACTACAGCAGGTCATGAGAGTGTACTCCAACACCTGTGGATTTGCTATCTCCTTCATGTGCTCATTCCCTCCAGTGATGCAGATTGCAGCCTTCCGTGCCTACCCGTGCGGTGGGCCTCTTGGCCACCCCCTCCCATAAGTCTGTCTTAAGAGGTCCTCCAAACAAGGCTAGGGGGCCTCTCTAGACCCTGTGAGGGTACTCACGGAGTGCTTGGGAGCACAGGAGCTCCTAGTGCCCAACTGCCGAGGATCACAAGTGGGGACCCACTGCAGGTGCCACCTTGTACATGAGAGCTTTTCTGCGCTCCCGGCTCCCCTCTCCCCAGCTGTCTTGTGTTTCCCCTGAATATGCATTTTATTTACTAGTGCATGTTGTCCTTTCCCTCATATGAGCTTCTTCAAGGCAGGGACTACTTAATTTTGCCTTTGTATCTCCAGTGCCTGACGTGTTACCCTGTACACAGCAAGAGCTTAATAAATGCTTATTGAATTCAATTGCATTGAACTCCCGGCACTGATGTAGTTTATTTTTAGTATTAAAGGGCTCCTGGAGGCTCAGAGAAATGGATTGACTGGCCACAGAGTGTGTTCGTGGAGGAGACTGAATTTGGCCCTGGGTCTTCCTGGAGGCCCCTGAGTCCAGCCCAGTGTTTCATTCGTGCTGTGCTTTTGGGGCTCATCACTAAGACCTCCACATTAGCAATCAAAGAGGGAAGAGAAGCAGAAAGGGAATGAGAAAAGGAGGAGGGGAGGAGCAGACAGACGGGAGGAAGGTGGGCCAGTAGCCAACACCTTGTTTTCAAAGTTGTATTGTAATGTGGCCGGTCCCCCTGAGCCCTGATTAAGATACTAACTTCTTCAGGTCCATGAGATTAGTGGGAGGCTGATCTTCCCTGCAGCTGTCTGGTGCAGGTCATACCATCCTGCCACTTGATGTGGGAGGCTCCCAAGTGACATCCTTGTTCCCTAATCAATGTAGGTTAACCTAAGCTTCAACTGATGAAGTATTCTCGCTGCCTGGAGTCTCTGGGGCAATTTATCCAGTGACTCCTTGGAAGTGATGAAAACATGACCACCCATGGCCCCCTCAGTCTAAACCTCAGAACTGGATACTTAGTACAAAGTACAGTGATAATCATTAATTACCATTTAGGTGACCTTTCCAATGACAAGAAAATCCCTGGTAGTCAGTGTGGTCGAAGGGGTCCTCAGGTACAGGACATTGTTTTATTAATTGTTGCTCTTCGCCCCTTCAAGAATTGGGACCTTGTTTGCTAGACGTTGGGGTTTTATTGTGATATCCCCTTGAAGGGATGCGTGGGAGGGGTGCATGTAGCGTGCGTGTGTAGAGTCACTCAGCATAGACTGATACAGAGCATTAGTATTAAAGGAAAGATGGTGGTGGTCAGGTGATAGATCAATGCCAGGTTGCCCCACTGAAAGCACCAATAACGGTTAGGCACCATAGTTGGGAATTCTAGCTGTTAGCTTGGCACGCTGACTTCTGTGTGAAGTATGGGACTAAAAGGGATCTAGGAGCTTAGCTGAGAGACTGTCCTCCCAAGCCATCCACATATTCTTATCCTGAATATCTTCTGCCCTTGTCCTTCTATAGGTCCCCATAGAGAATCTGCCTGGTGCGCTGGTCTCCTTATGAGTCTGTTAAAATCTCTAGGCTATCTGTCTGTTAACCTCTGTACCTAACTGGTTCCAGATTTTTTTCTGATCATACATTTCCTGGCTAAAATATGAAATACCACGTTTAATACCGCTCGTTGTTGGCGATATGCTGTGGCCTGGTGATGTATACCATGGCCCTTTGGGGCAGCTGCCATTTTGGATCTTCAGAGATAATGTTTCAGAGAAATAATCCAGTTGAGTCTACCTGTGGATAGTAGAGTCATAGTAACTGGCCTTTCTATAGCTTGCAAAATGCTTAATCTGCATTTTTTCTATGCCCTCCAGATCTCTGCTCTGTCACCCCATCTACCGTCTTGGCCTAAGGACTTCTGGCCTTGCCATCTGTGCCTCTGCTGCCCCTAAGGCCTTGCAGCTTTCCCATCTCCACCACGTTTTCTTTTATGTGCTACCTTCCCCAATTAGAGCGCGAGCCCTCGTGAGTGTGGACGTCTTGCTTTTCCTCCTTGCGTCCCTAGTGCTTAGCACCGTGGGTGGCCCACAGCCAGCCCCGACAAGTGCTTCTTCACTCATTTGCTTATTCATTCATTCATTCACTCACTCATTCATTCATTCATCTCATTTGGGCCTCACACCAGCTCTGGGCAAGATAGATGCCATGAGCCTTTTATTCCCATTTTACAGAAGAGGACCCAATCCCAAGAAGGTTTGATGGACCTAAGTCATACTTGGTGACTGCAATGCAAAGTGGGTAATAGGTAAGGAGGGCAAAAATGTGTTGGAAAATCTCATTTAGGAATAAGAAATAAAAGAGGACAGAGCCTAGGAAGCACCCTGGAGCTCTCACCTATCTGCATCACGCATGCTGCCTCCTAGAAGAGCATCCAAAATCCGGAATTGGCAAGTACCAAATATCTCACCAAAAACGAAGGGGATCGTGGTTTAATAAATAGGAAATGACTCGTGACTACGATGGGAAACACCCTTGAATAAGATGTTCATTCTCCATTTACAGGTCTCCATACCGTCGCCCCTGATAAAAAATAGCAGGGATTGCTTCAGGCTGCGTGCCCGGCGTTGTGCCTGCCGCACACTAGACACTTGATAAATGCTCTGTGGCTGACTGCACCGTAGGACCCCTGACTTGTTGGAACAAAGACCTCAAAATTAATGCAAATCTGGAATAAAGGAGCAAAGTGAGGGGGAAAATAACGCACAGCGAGAAACTCCAACCCACCGCCCTATTTTGAAAAGTTATCATTGCTAATATCCTTCATTGTCATTAGATTTTAAGAAGTTTGTCCTGGTTTGTTTTCTAGATGATCTGAGAAACCAGCGTTTTTCTGAAATTTGCTGCCTTTGTGACTTTGGGCAGCTAAGGGCACAATAGTTAGAGCGGTGTGTTTGGAGTTAGTTAGACCTGAGTTCAAATCCAGCCTCAGATACTTACTAACTGTGTGATCCTGGGCAAGTCACTTAACCTCTGCCTCAGTTTCCTCAGCTGCAAAGTGGGAATAATAACAGCACCTACCTTGCAAGGTTGCTGTGAGGAACAAATGAGATAATATTTGTAAAAGTGACTGGCACATACTAGGTGCTCTGTACATGCTTATCCCTTTTACCCTTCGCGCAAGTCACTTATCTTTCCTGGGCCACAGCGTCCTCATCTGTAGAATGAAGGGGCTGGACTAGAAGTCCTCCAAAGTCCTAGCTCTAAAGATATGGTTCTATGAATGCAGGACACCGTGGTCTATTAGGAAAGTGTGCAGTGACAACCCCACCGGCATCCCCAGGATGGCTGCTAGCACAGCTTCTTAGGTCTGCATTACCAGGAAAGAGAGCTGTCTAAGGCATCAACAATCTTGTTTAATTACATTCATTAGTTCAGGGGAAAAGTCAGCACCCTGAACTTCAGAGAAAATTCAAACAAAGAAAACAGAGAAAATACAAGCAGAGAAATAAAGACCAACAGACAGAGCTTCTGTCTGAAAAATTAGTGCAGATCAAAAGACAGATCCAACTCTCTGACCAAGGCAATACACAACATAGTTAGTAGAGAGAGAAGCACCAATATCTGGGTTTTTCAAAGGTGGGGGTGTGCTCCTTAATGGCTTCCCAGAGTCTCATCTGACCAAATCACACAAACATTCTTCCAATGAGTGAGCCCCCAAACCAAATGCTAAATTCAGAGCCCTTTAGGGCCAGAGGGCACTATAACCCTGGTGACTCAGTGCCTAATTAGAAATGAATAAAAGGTGTGAAAGTCATCCTATAAGCAAGCCTCCCTTAAGGAAGCTTCCCTTAATGGGCTCCAGGTGAGGCCTATTAATGGTTGGGGAAGATCTTATATCCTATTAACATTACAAAGTGACAACCATGGTCTTCCATTCTAAAAGGTTGAGGAGAATACAGAGTTAGAAGAAGACACAGACATAATCCTAGACATAGAATTCTGAACTGGAATGAACTTTAGCAATCACCTAGTCTGATGGCTCTCAAAATGTGGCTTAATTGACACCTAAGGATCACCAAGAGCCTTTCAGGAGATTCTTGAGGTAAAAACTTCTCTCATAATAATGCTAAGATGTTTTTTGCCTATTAAAATACATTTCTCTTTTCAATTACATATCTTGGTGAGGTTAGGTTTTCTTCGTGTACTATGACTAAAGCAACATTGCAACAGATTGAATACAGAAGCAGATAGGAGAATCCAACTGACTTTTATTAAGATAGACGTTAAAAAGATTTTCAAGAATTTGTAAAACAATGCTACTTTAATCATGAATTCTTTTTATTTTAGAAAATGTAGTTACTTTTCATAAAATTATGTTATTTAGTTCATAATTTAGTTTATAATTATTTAGTTCACAATTTAGTTCATAAATTGTATAATCAGTTTATTGTTATTTTAAAATGAATTAATATTTTATAAATTTTTAATTTCTAGTATGGTAAATATAGGTATATATAACCTACATTAACAAAAGCTCTTTGGGGTTCTCAATAATTATCAAGAATGTAAAGGGTGTCTTAAGACAAAAATGTTTGAGAACTGCTAATATAGTACAACTTGGCCTTCTAACCGGGAGGAGAATGAAGCTCCAGGAGCTGGAGTGAAGTGCCCCTGGTCTCTTAGCTAATATAGCAAAGCTAGAGTTTGAATGCAGTTTCTCTGATTCCATATCAAGTGCTTTCTCCACCACACTTAGTGACAAGTAGATATATAAGAATTACAGAGAAGGAGGAACGAGAAGAAGGTAAAGAGGAGGAGAGAAGAGGAAGATGAAGAGTAAGAGGAAGGAAGAAGGAAAAGAAGGAGCCAGAAGCTCCATTTTCTGTTCCTATATATCCCAACTTCAGCTTGATTTGGGTGTGATATAGAATTTTTCAGAAGGAAGGAATGACAAACCCAGCTTGCTCTTTGGAGAGTCAGAATAGAAGAGCAAGGGGACATGGGAGTATGGGAGCGTGCTGGATATCTCTTCCACATTTGTGTAATTAGCCAGGTCACCATGCCAGATAAATTTAATGTCCAGGGTTGAAAAACATGCCAGAGGCATCAAAGTCTGTGGTCGCCTAGAAGCTGTCATGTGCTGTTACCTCTTTACTGAAGGAATCCGGGCTGAGTGAAACCATGCCCCTCCCCAGAAAGGCTCTGGAGGAGCATTTTCTGTTGGGGTTACTGGAGCCTGTGTGTTTGTCTGGGACGCCCCCCTTCCCTGCACTGATGGAGGGCTTTAACAAGCCCTGCTTTCTGGACAGGGTTAATGAATGAATGGGCTAAGCGTCAGCTAGTAGCCTGTGATCAAGGCAGGGCCAGACTGTCTGTCCATTTCAGCTTCCCCCTAAACCATCGGGGCACTTCCTTCCTGAGTCAATAGTGATCCTACAAGGCGAACAAAAGACCCCCATTGATCGGTGGCCTCTGGTAATTGCTGCCAGTGTGAGGTTGTCCCTCACAACTTGTTGACATCTCTTGACAATTTAAATATGGTCCATGTCAAAGGACCCTGAGAAAGCAGCAGGGCCCAGGCCATCCAGACAGAGGGTGAGGACAGCAGAGACAAGGAGGAATGTCCCACTGTACTCAAGTGTCAGCCCGAATCTTCTGGTGATGATATTTTAATTGGCAATTTGGAAAGTTTTCAGGAGAGCCTTCGAGCCATTGTTTAGGCATGGAGTGGAGCTTCAGACATTAATGGCTTCAGTTCTGGGGAGGATACCCCTGTCCTTCCCTATGATACATGTGAGATTTCCTGTCAATGTTCTCCCATAAATTGTAGGGAATCACAAATTAAGATCTGGAAAGGATCTCAGAGGCCATCTGGTTCAACCACCTAATTTTACAGGAAAATAAAGCTCTTTGAGGTGCCAAGAGTCACAAGGTTAGGACATGTCTCAGATGAAATTTGAACTCAAGTCTTCCTGTCTCTAAGTTCAATCCTCCATCCACTATGCCATCCTGACTCTTGATGTTCCAAGGAGGATCTGGCCAAAGAGCCATAAGCCTTCCTCTGGATCATTAATCCTTCAGTGGGTGCCAGTGTGGCACTGGAGCTGACCATCTACTGTCTCTTACTCTCGCTACATGGTAGGTCCGCCTGGATATCCTTTCTTGGGTGAGATCTCTTACACAATTCCTTGCGTCTGGGTCATCCGTGGATATGTCTCATAGAAGTCATTCCCAACCTGGGAGCCCCTTCGGTCCACCTTGCCCCTTGCCTCTCCTATTCTCTCTCATTGCTGGCCAATCAAGATGTCCCTCTTCCATATAGTGAAACTGACCCATCCCATCTCCGTGGGGAGAATGTTTTAACTGTCAGCTCTTTTTCATTGTGTTATTTTGTTTCTAGCTTCTCCTTAACAGTAGAGACCTCCTCCCCTTACAAAAGGGTCTCCTTTAAGGTTCTGCCCTAGTGACCCAGGTTTCCAACATTGCTCCACGTTATCATTTCGCTCTAATTGAGACAAAGACTGACCAGAAGTCAAAACCAAGCGAGTGCAGACCCAGGTCTGGAATCCATGGTCTTCTTACTCCCAGAACACCAGAGCGGTTTCTACTGGTCTTCACTGAAGCACCTTGAGGAGGAGGAGATTAGGAATCACAAGAGGCAGAGGGATATCACACTGCATTAGGAGAGACTACACAGTCACCATTTTTCTGATCTAATTTAAGGGCCAATTTAGCAAACAAATCTAAACTAAGGCCTAAGAATGTTAAAAGATTGAAATAAAGCCTTACCCTCAACTTAAAAAAAATCACCAGGGAAGGTCCATTTGTATTTGAAAGATGCCTGCCCATCTTCCTGGAATTCATGAAGACCCCTTCATGGGGAATGATTATGCCGAGGGACACACAGCCTTTCAAAAAGTTATTGAATTTATGTGTCGGGACCTTGTTTATTAACTGAGACTGTCTCTGACTTGCCAAGATGCTCGTGTAAGAAAGGAATGTGGGGATTCAGGAGGGGCGATAAGACAAGGAGAGCACGTTCTTGGGAGTGAAATCTTTTTGGGCTCCAAAGAAACCCATTTGGAGGGAAATTCACATGTTTAAAAACAGTTTTACTGATTCCTTTAACATCACATTTATTTCCAGATATCACTCTCCATCTTCCTGGGTGAAAAAGAAGATGTCCCAACATTTCCCAGCATTCCACACCCATCGTCACCCAGTTCTCTGAGAAAAGGAGGGAGGGGCCCGAGATTCACACTGGGGTTCCTTTGAGTACGTTTTGTCCCATGGTCCTGTGAGGGAGAGAATCAACATTATGGGAGGGTCTATTTCTTAAAAATAAGAGCTAGCCGACATAGGAAGTCACGGGAATTACAGCGAGTAAGAGGTCCTTCCAAGATAAAAAACGCACCCACCAACCACAGAGAAGCATCTAAATGGCCTGTTTTTTTTCTCCTCTCTCCCAATCTTTCCTTGGCAGGGAATGTAAAGATATACACTGGTTAGAAACGCTCTCAGGCTTGCATTTCCTCTGGAGACTAACTAAGGGCCTTTTCATTCCAGGCTTGGTCACCGGGCCGAAGTTTTCTCTGCAGGACACTTATGGCCTAAAAAGGTTGTGGAGTAAATGACTTTCTCTTAGCTCAGCGCTGACCCAAACCAGGGCCAGACTCGGAAAGCTGGACACTCCAGTCCTTGCCATATTGGGCTATTTGTGGCCTCATAAAATTGTTTAAGTTGGGTTTTGAGAAAGTTTAAAGATCACTCCCCCAACCCTGTATTTGGTCAGGCTCCAAATAAATAAAAAAACCGATTGTTCCTTTCCATATCCCCTTTTTTTTGAATCATTATTCCAACCTGGTTGTGGGCTGTTAAGAGTGGGAAAACTGCAGGTCTAAGTAAATTGGCTTACCAACGGGGAGAAGAGAGAGGCCTGTGGTCCCAGTTGGAAGGGCCTACGTTCAGTCTTGCCTTAGACACTCACTATGATCCTGGGCAAGTGACTTGCTCACTCAGCTTCTGGTTTAAGACTTCCAGGCACAGAGAAGCCACTCCCATTGGAGTGGTTCATTCTCCTCTAATCGTTAGGAACCTTTTCTATCAATTAATCAAGAAAGCCAACAAGTGTTTACTAAGTTTGGGGTCATTCAATAACTTCTTCATTAGTGCCACCTTGCAGGGGGTGGCTTCAGGGGTACTGATTGGACCTTTCCTAAACATTATTCCCACCCCCCCACCCCCCAGCCGACTCCTGAAATTTCCTTAGTGAGAGGATTCTTCAATTCTGCATTTGTACATTCTACGATTAAAGAGAAGATCACAAACCACATGTGCTCTTTTCAGTTGGACGTATTTTCACATTAACTTGTAAATGAAGCATCTTTGATACTTTTCTGGGAGACACTTTAGATGGAGGAGAGGAAGGGGACCTTTGGGATCAATTGTGCCTTAAAAAGGAAAGATCAGATGAGGTGTGCCCAAAAGGGAAGTGGGGATGTCCCCCCCACATCCTCAAAGGTAATTCCAATAGTTATGGCCATGATTATTCTGACCAAACCTGAATCTTTGGCTTCTGGAAAGTGGCTCCTTAAATTTCCAGGGTTTAAGAAGCTGTGACCCCTTGGATTAAAACCACAACAGTGAGGTTCACCACTACCACCAATGCCTAAAGTGTGGGAAAATATTAACATTTCCTATTCAAACAAATAGGATATAGTCTGGGGAACAGAGGGTATCTTGGCTTCTTTGGCAGAGATGTTTGAGAAAGCACAAATTTTAAACAAATAGAAACCCCTTTCATGATGCCTGTGGTCCACTGCATCCAAACCAGGGCATTAATCATCTCAAGCAATGCCCTAATGAGAAAGCTGCTGAAGAGACGGAAAGGAAAAACTGGATTATTTAGGATGCGGGGGCCAAGTGACAGCTTCTAAAGATGTACTTTCCCTCCTTTTCCCTCTCTGTTCACTCTCCCTCTCCTGTGCTTCTCCTTTTTATAGAGTGGATGTTGAAAAAGGTGAACATTTCTTGTGCAAACAAACAAAATCCAGCCTGAGGATCTAGAGAAAGCAAGCTTCACTTAGCATTTGAAGGGCCTCCCCTCTCACTCCTAAGATTTCCACCACCCCAGAGATACAGGGATTTCAGCCTACATAAGAAGTCACCAATCTAAAAAGGACCACACAAAACCCATTTGGGGCACTGCATGGACCATGGGGCCATGGTAGGTCTTTATTCCTGGTCTCACCAGCAGGGCTTAGGGAAGGAGAACTGGGTAAGAGCCCTGAGCAGGGAAGGTTCAAAAGAGGGGAGGTGAAACTTTCAAAATCAAATTTCATATAATCACAAGTAAGAGGCAGAAAGGAATTAAGAGGCCATGTCTTCCCACCCCCCTCATTTTATAGACCCAGAAAGGTCAGTCACTTGCTCAAAGTCACACGGGTAGAATTTGTGAAGACTTTCCAATTTTCTTTAAGGATAGCCCTGAATGGTCCTCTTCTTGAAGCCTTGGTTGATCTACCAACATAAAGGGTTTAGAAATCCAAATGATCAGCCCTTGAACAAGGATTAAGAAGGGAGTAAAAATGCTGGTCACGCAGGCCACGTCGAGTAGACAGATTTGATTGAGGAAGACCTGTGTTCAGATCTTACCTGGTAAGTTGCTGAAATTTATGTGAATCAAGAACTCCCTAGGACTTGAACAAGATGATTTCTTAGGTCCCGTTCATCTCTGATATTTTGTGATTTCCTTACTAAATTATAGAAGGTTTGAGATCTAATTAGAGGAGAGAGTTCCTTATGCTGCCAAATAAAATTCACATTTCTAGGACAGATAAGGGTTTACAAACTGTTTTTCTTGAATCACCTTATTGAGAGAGGTCTTGAAAGTATTCTTTTGCCCACTGAAAATGTAATTAGTGGTATCTCTATGCCTTGGAAAAGGAGGAGACTGGATTATATAACCTCTATGGGGCCCTTCCATTGTAAAGCTAAGGTCCTAGACTGAAGTCGCACGGTCTTGCCACATTTTTAAGGTTTAGCCATGAAATTCTCCCTCAGTCATCTTCTCTGGGGCCTTGGGCAAGCAAAGCATAAGAGTACTGTTGTTCAGTTGTGTCCAGCTCAACTCTTCAGGACTTGTTTGGGGTTTTCTTGGCAAAGATACTGAAATGGTTGGCCATTTCCTTCTCCAGCTCATTTTACAGATGAGGAAACTGAGGCAAACAGGGTTAAATGACATAACTAAGGTCACACAGCTAGTAAGTGTCTGAGGTTAGATTTGAACTTAGGAAGATGAATCTTCCAGACTCCAAGGCCAGGGCTCTGTGCACCATGGTGCCACCTAGTGGCCATAGAATGAACACAGGCTATAAAAAGGGAGCTCAGAGGCAAAGTCTCTTGTGCCTCAGTGTCTTCACCTGTAAAAAAGGAGGGGGATACATGAGGTGACTGCTGGGGTCTCTTCTAGTTCTAGCATTCTGGGACTCTATTTTAAAACTGTTACTTCAGTGTTGTGATTTCAAGGCCAGATTTGTTTGGATAGGCCAGGATCTCGTCATTCCTGGGGCTTTTTCTTGGTCAGATCCTGGGGAGGTGGGATGGTGATGGAGGGTCTAGCTATAGTCTGGGTTTTGCTACTGCCTCTTTTTTCTTGGGGAAGACTCCTGCTGTATATATAGCTGCCTCAGTTCCCTTCCTCTGTTTCCCAAATCCTTCAGGATGCCCCAAGTTGCCATGGGTGGCCATTTTGCTCCCATAACTGAGAGGCTGTGTTCTAACCGATCGCCTCTAGGCAGTATCCGATGAGGTTGCCTTGCTGGAGTCAGGAAAGTCCAGCTGCTTCTAAGGAGGCAGGAGAGACCCTCTTATCTTCCCAAAGTGGTGGCTGTTAACCCCTTGGTGATGGAAGCCAAGATTTCCGGAGGCTTAAGAGGGAGCCCTTGCCTGCCACCCCCGTGAGCTCTCGTTTGTTTAAATTGGAGTAAAGTTTTACGAGTTGCTCTCTACTGAGAGAAATCAGCGATAAACAGGGCCCATGCTATTCATTACTTCCCCCATTTCGACATTCTTTCTCATGGATGAAGGGGGAAAAATGGCCCAGCAATGGGAAAGCCTGGTGGCTTACACGTGTGTGTGTGTGAGTGTGTGTGTGTGTGAACAACTTTGTTTGGAGCAAACCATCTGGAGAAGAGTGTGTTCTGGGAGTGTGAAGCTAAACATTTACCAGGAAAGACATCCATGGTCTCAGTCTCAGATAAACATATTTGTAAAGTGCTTTTCTGATTCTGGAAGCAGAGATAAACACGAGGCCTCCTCAGAATTCATTAGCATAACCTTGGGTTTGGGTAACCCAGTGCTATTTCCTCCAGCCACATTGTGCTCTAAACTCAGGTGGGCTAGGAGGCCGGGGGAGTCTGGCGGTCTGGAAGCAATCAGTGGCATTGATGGAGACTTTAATGAGTAGGCAAAAAGTTAAAAAAAAAAAAAGAGGGATATTGTGATGTGATTGTGCGCTGAAAAGTGGATTAAATTTTGATTAAGTCATGCTGTAAATAATGCTTTAGTGGAGAATGTTCAAGGTGAGCTTGAAATGGTCTTAAAAGCAATGAAGGTGCGTGGTTATTGTAACTGTGCTTATTAAGAGACTTGGTGTGTGTCCTGTGGGTTTTATGAGAGGGAGAGAAAAAAACCAAGATATGTAAAGTGATAGACTTTAAGGAAACTGGGTGGGGATTTGGTAAGGGCAAGCAGAAAGCCCCGTGTACCTAAACCAACAGAATTTTACAGAAGGAAAGTGGGAAGGGGGAAAGCTGGGGAAAAGAAAGTTGAGTTTGCTGGCTTTGTCATGTTTTACAGGGTTCCTAGCTATGAGAAGACCGATCAAGAAGGGCATATTTAAACTTCAAAGAGAAAGAAGTTTATTAGGGGCCCAGATGAGGCTGTGGTAGAATGCTCCTGGTCACCGGCAGCTCCACCATTCTCCTTCTTTGCTTCCTTTGATGGTGAGATCCAGGCAGGTTCTGCCTGTTTCTCTCACCCTCCCCCTGAAAAGTTCACAGGGTTCTGCCTTTGAATGGGAGTTTTTGCGGGATCTCCTAAAGCAGCGGTTCTCAACTTGTGGGTAGTGACCCCTTTGGGGGTCAAATGACCCTTTCACGGGGGTCGCCTAAGACCATCGGAAAACACATATTTCCAATGGTCTTAGGGACTGAGACACCACTCCTCTATCCATCTCAGGTGGGTCTGCTCACATGCAGATACACCCACATACGAGTATTAAAGGGTCATGGCATTAGGAAGGTTGAGAATCACTGTCCTAAAGGGTGGACTAGATGTTCTTCCTTTATATCTTTGGCACAGAGAGAGTGGCAGTGGTCCCAGAAGACCAGCAACATGTGGAAAGGCATTGCAAGCTTGTACAAGCTTGGACAAGTGACTTCACATTCCTAGGCCTTGCAAGATAAAAGGATCTCAGAGACCACTGAGTCCAACCCCTCATTTTACAGATGGATAACTGAGTGGTAGAGCTGGACTTGAGAGGGTGATGTGACTTTGTCGAAGAATCTTAGATCTAGAGCTGGAAGGAATCTCAGATGCCATTTTGTCCAAACCTCTCTTTTTTACAGTTGGGGAAACTGAGGCACAGTTTGGTGAAGTAACTTGCCTAAGGTTGCTCAGGCAGTAAGTGACAGAGTCAAAATTTGAACGCAGGCCCTCTGAGTCAAAATCCCCAACCCTTTCCCCTTCATCACTCTGCTTGACCTGCCTAAGGTCATAAAACTAGTCATTGACTAAGCTTGGATTTGAACCTGGGTCTTTTTGCTTTAAACTCAACATCCCCTTCATGCTTCCATACTGCCTCCCTCCAATAGGTCTTAGACAAGAGCACAGCTTAGATGACCGACATTATCCTGTCCATGAAGCATCCTGATCACCTGGGTTGGGTTTCCATGACACCAACCCATCTCCTTTGCTTGCTTCTTCTTAAGAACACAAGGACACCAAGTGAGGCTGAGATTCTCAACACAACGTATTGACAAGGGCTGTTGTGCCCCACACTATGGAGGGAGTCCCCAGGGTCTTGCACTTAGAGTTGGAAGAGGCTGCAGAGGCTATCTGGTCCAACCCTGAATTTTTCAGATAAAGGAAACTGAGGCCCAGAGACACAAGAAGAACTAGGGGCTTTGTGATTTCTGTGTGACTATCTGCCTCAGTTTCCTCACCTGCAAAATGAAGTGTCTGGACTCAGCCTTTAAGTTCCCCTCCTGCCCCAAGACTGTGGTCATTTGACTCTATAATTCCATGGGTGTGAGACAGACTCTTACTGAAATTACTAAATATTCACTGAGGAGCCACTGTTGGCCTTGGACCCAAAGGGGGCACTTTCTGGGTCGTTACTGGAGGACGTTGCCTTCTTTTCCTGCTCTGTTCTGTGGTGCTCCCGGTTGAAGTGATTTCCTATCCCTGTCCGGGGGCCTGCAATCTGTTTTTGGCTTTTTCTTCTCCAATATTTTATGATGGGGTTCAGGTGAGCATGGGTGGTGACCCCAGAGCTAAGTGCAGGAAAGCCTGAGGCCAGCCCTCTCATGAGAGGGAGGTACTGACAGGGAGTCGGGGGCCAGAGGCTCAACCTCTGATAGAGTGATTTTGTTTTCGAGGGTTCTTGGATGTCATCTGCTTTGAGGGACAGAAAGGCAGTAGCATGGAAATGTTGGAGTTGGCATTGCCATGGGAGCCCCTTCCCTGCCACCTCAGTACAACCAGTTAGTGCTTATTTCTGCCTTTGTTTGCGAATGTCTAGCAAGTCTCTGCCTAGATGAATACAAATACTTTGGGACCAAGAAAGGAATGAGGAAAGGAGGATAATATTTTTTAGGGCACATGCAACCTCAAATTTGCAGCAAGATTTGTGTAAATGGGACTTTGCTCCACAGTGCTGACTGGGGAGGGGATGCTCGCTTCTTATGGCCGCCATGAGCCGTGCTCTGGGCAATGGGATGGTGCCTCTTCCCTAGGTGTGGCTTTCCAGCAGCAAGCCTGTCTTCAGTGCGGCTATTTCCCCCCTCAGCCCCCTCCCACCTACCGAATCCACTCTGGGGTCCATTCTGAAGTTTCAATAGAGAGGGGGCAGTCCATTTCCCAGAGAATCCTACAACCCTGTGGCAAGCTCTGTGACCTTGATCTCCCATCCTCTGGGACGAGGTGGTTGTGTGAACAGCAGGTAGGGAGAGCCTGGCATCGGGGGAGGTGATCATGTGATGGGGCCCCATGGTCACAGCAGTCGGTGCATCCCAAAGAGCTCGGCCAGTGGTCCTCCTGTCCAAATGGGATGGAAGCCAAGGGTAGTCATCCCTTGCTAGCTACAGTTCTGGAGCTGTATGGAGAGTGGTGTTGTTTCTGTAGGGTTAGGAATTTAGATACGGCATTTTGAGTGCAAATGTTGGCAGGATACTGCTCGTGACCACCTGCTTCTGTACTGTGATGGAGTTCATCAATATGGTTTTTCTTTTGACTGGTACAGATCACCACCCATGCATGCCTTCTTATCCTCTGTGATTCTTGCTGTGTAAATATACCCTCCAAAGAGGACAGACCCCCACTGTGGAAGCCTTGCTCTGTGTTCCCACAGAGCCATCAGGCATTACTGTCTCCTGCTCCAGCTTCATGCCTTCTTCTCTTACAGTTACACGTTTCTTTGATTTATGCCACATTTGGGGGGAAAGTTGCTGCTACACGGCTATCTGTCATTTGGCATATGGGCCCTCCCTCTAGAGATGACAGATTGCTGCTCCTCTGTGCCTTGGTAGGAGTTCTCCAAAAGTTGCTCTGGCTGAAGAATTCATGATCCTGTGTCCAGCCCGGAGATGAACTTCTGTTACCTTGACTGGCCTTATATACAGTGTCTCAGCTTGGTAGGACCCTCTGGAGCTGGGATCTATTAGCATGATTTTTGAGAATATAAGGGGCTTCTGTACCACACTCCACAATGGGGCGTTAGATTCAGGTTTTAGTGGAGGGTGTCTTAATTCAAAGGAACTGTATTTGATCATCTGTATAACCAAGGATTTAGTCACTATATTGATTATGATGCGAGCCAGAGACTTGTGACATGCAGTCCTCTGTCTAATGACCCATACTGGTGGGAAGGTATCAGGAGAAGAGTTAATCAGGTCTGCAGTAGCAGAGGGTGGCTGCACTCAATTCACCAAGGGCCTTGAATGTTGCTCCCTGTAGAAGCCAAGTTTGTTCATGCGGCTCACTAGAGAGGATCTGGCCCAGTGCAGGATAAGCAGTGGAACCAAGGTTTCAGCTCTTAGGTTGTAGGTAATCCCTGAAGTCCCAGGTGGTAGAATTATAAACGGGATAGTGTGAAGAGACATACCAGGTAAGTATGAAGATGAAAATGAAACAAGGAGCCCAGCTTGGCTGGGGTCAGAATCTTGAGCAAGCTGTTGGGAACTCCAGGAATGTCCCAAGTCAACTGGAGCTGCCAGACCGAGCTGGCGTTTGTAGCTGATGAAGACTTCCAACCGTCTGGCAAACTGACATGCCCTCCTCTGCCTCTCTCTGTACCTTCAATGCCCGGTGGAGGCCCCTCCCTCCTCCCCTCCGCCTCCCAGAATCCTTCTGTTCCTCCAAGGCCTGGCTGGGGGTGGCCTCCGCCTCCGTCAGGACACCTTTGCTCATTCCCCAGCTGAAGCAGCTTCCAGCCTCCCTAGAGTTCTTTATCTGCCCCCTCCGCCCTTGTTCCTGTTGCACCCTGCTGGCCATTACACTTACCTGCATACTTGTTGCACCTTTTCCTCCCCTAGTGGAGTATAAGCTCCCAGAGGGCAGGGACTTTTGCCGCCTTTCCTCTGTGCATCCCCGAGTGCCAGTTTATGCTGGCACTTAACTATGCTTTGCTGACTTGATTCTGGGATGCTTTTCCTAGGGGATTCTGGGGGCGGGGCACCCCTGTCCTGACATCACATAGCCCACATGGATCTGGGAGGTGGAACCTTGACTCTGCAGGCCTCTTTCCCAAGAGCATTTCTTCTACCCTCCAAAGGGTCAACACCCAGATCAGACGTTGCCCGACAGCTCGAGAATATGAGTAGGATGGGGAATAACACAAAATGTGTCTTGATTTTATAATGCTTGTGTTGCTACTAATTGTGACTTTTCCTAAGCAGAGCAGGCTTTTGGTGTCTTTTTTCATTTTTTTGTAAAAATTGAGACTTTCCATCTTGCCTAGGTTGGGAACACAGTGGTCATTCATGGCCCAATTTCAATGCTGATGGATAAGATGGCTTAAACCGGCTTCAATTTTCCCTGACCTTGCCTGGTTTGTCCTTCCTTAGGCAGCATGGTGGTCCTTCATGCCAGGGGATTCATCATCATGGCGCCAGACTTAGTCTGAATCCGCTGTTGGCATAAGCCCATCAATGACTCAGAACTCCTGAAGTCAATGGATCCATCAGTCTTGGCCTCCCCCGAAGAATGGCCTCCAGGCCTGAACCACCATGCCTGGCCTTGGAGAACATATTCCACAGTAAGGGAAACTTTTATTGTAGAAAGACAGTGTGGAGGGGCAGAGTGAGGGCTGGCCTTAGAATCAGGAGGAGCTAGGATCAAGGGTGGCCTCTGACACATGGGAGCCGGGACCCCTGGAGCTGCTTCATTTCTCAGGGCCCTAGGTCTAGCCTCCCATTGGTCTCTACTATAAGACACTAAGTGGCCAATGAGTTACGGATCTGTATTGGTAGAGGGAAAATCCACGTCAGGAAGTCCCCACACTGATTCATCACATGTTCTGGTAAGGAAAGAAGAAGTTTGAGAAAGGCGTCCACTTATTTTCCAAGAAAGATGGCATCCTGCAAGATGCGTCTTAATTAGTGCAGAGCTGGTGGAGAGAAGGCTTAATGGAAGGGAGGACAGTACAATGGAAAAGACCAGTATCAGAAGGCAGAGAATTTGAGTTTGAATTTCTTTTTGAATACTACTTGTATGACCTTGGACAAGTCACATCCTCTTGAGGAGCCTCAGTTTCCTCATCTGTAAAATGCAGGTGCTGGACTAAATTCTTCTAAGGCCCCTTCCAGCTCAAAGTCTCTGATCTTATGATCCTAAGTAGGTTTAATTTCTAATGGAGCCCCTGCCCCAAATCCAGCCAGAATTGTTGTGGCAGGAGGGGATTTTCAAGCCCAGGAAACACTTTTTGGGGGAAGAGGGATGGGAAATTGTAGATCAGAGTGGGGGAGAAGGAGGAGGGCTCATGGTGTTGTGTGTGTGACAGAAGGGAAGCTTCAGCCAATTCAGGACATTTTTTGTCTGATTGTTCCCTGGCCTCAGAGTTCTGATCTCTGGGTTTCAAATTAAAACAGCTTTCAGCAACCTGATGCCTTCCAGACTGGTGGCCAGACACCTCAGCATGGACCTGGCGTCAGGCCTCCCACTAATTAGCTGAGTCTGAAACTTCTGTCCCGAGGTAGGCATCCCTCGCACCCTGTACTCTCCCGCCTCCCCAAGGACAGGAACCATCCTGCGTCATTTTTCACTTGGTGCGGTAGAGTTCACAGTGCAGTGGTCCTGAGCAATGAGCTAAGGGGTTGGAAACTGAATGTCTTTCCTTTTTTGGAAGGGATTCTTCTGTGTAAAATATGTAATATTCAACCCCAGATGAATGCTGATTTAATGGGACTTACCTTTGGCACCCACTGGGTACTAAGTCATGGACTCTAGAGTCTGCACCCCCCTCCTCCCTCCCCCCTCCCACAGGCAGCACAGAATGAGGCCATACTACCTGGCCCAGCTCTGCAGGAGAGAATTACTTCTAAATTCTCATAAAGGAGCCATTACTTTACAACAGTATTAAAAGAGACCCTTTATGAGTATTGAACCTTTATTTCAACGTAATTCCTACCATATGTTGAGTTGTAGGATTCAGCAGGAAAAAACAGAAATCGTTTACAACAAAGCACAGACTTCATTTGTGTGCTTATGAAAGGTTTGTCTTGACTTGGACCCTCTGGAAGATGGGGTTGGTGGAAGGGGCTGAAATATGTCCTTTCTTCCTAACTCGATGTACTGGTGATGTCCACGTGAATGCCTCCTTATTGAAGCTACTAAAGTTGGAGCGGCAATGTGGGGTCAGAGAATAGAGGGCTGGTCTCGGAGACAGGAAGATGCAAGTTCAAATCCTGTTTCTGACAGGGATATTGACTGGGTGACCTTGGGCAAGTCACAATCTCTCAGGGTCCCAGCCAACCTTCTAAGACCTTGTATTGTAGAGCAATCCCTGATTTGCACTGGTGGAGGTAGCTTCTATGCTAGGAAGTCCTTACAAGGATGAAATCAAAGGTAGTGGTCAGACCCTCCTCTCCCAACATGCTCCCTTCTAGTTATCTGCCAAGTGTGGAAGGTGGACTAGCTGACTCCGGAAGTCTCCTCAAGCTCTAAATCCATGGTCCCAAGATCATTTTTATAACTAAAAAGGAAATCTTGTTGACCTAGATTTCTATTGTTCTTGATTACGTTACATTAAGACTGTATCTACACTTACCTTCCACTGTGATTTCCTAGCCTTGCATGCTTGCTTTCAGTCCATCACCAAGTATTTATCAAGTACCTTCTAGGTGCCAGGCATTATGCCTAGTACTGGGAATACAGAGAAAGGGAAAAACATGTTCCCTGCCCTCAAGGAGCTCACAGTCTAACGCAGAGACAACATACAAATAGCCATGTCCATACAAGACACAGGCAGGTAAACGACAGGTAACTCAAAGAGATACCTCGGTCAAATACTACAAGGACAAACATTTCAGGCACACTGAGGCATTGTTGGTAGAGATGCAAATTGATCTAATCAATAATGCAAATGGGAAGTATGGCTCAGTAATGAACAAATACTAGCATGTTTATGGACCTTTAGTATTTAACATGTATTATCTCAACTGATGACTTAGCAGGTGGTCTTGAGAGATGCTGTAGCAATCCTGCTCTGACACTGTAGAATCCTATCTATACGGAGAACTTATGTAAGTCCACCTCATCTGGAGTCCTCCTCCAGGCGACCCTGGGTTCTCATTGGTTGCTCCAGAAGAACACAAGCTAGGACAGGTCTTACCAAGTAGGCAAGGCTCCAAGGGTGCCCCAAGATTCGCTGTTGATCTGCCATCCAAGGAACAGCCTCTGTACCTTCATCACTATTTCAGTCACATGGGATGCAATGATCATCACCATCTTTTTTATCTCTGGAATAACTGCCCTGGGACTCTGCTGTCCTGATTGTTGAGTCACTGACATGACATTGGGTCAGCTCCAGTCATGCTTTGCTGTGTTCCTCACCTCCTTGCCATCCACCTTTCTGCTGAGATCATCCCCTGGCTGCACCTTTCCCCCTCTGTGGTCCATCTCTTTCCTCTTTGTGAAACCATTAGCAAATCAGTATTGCCCCTGCTCGTGAAAAGGGTGTGTCAGTCTTTTCTGCAGTATGGCTCCACTCACCATCTTGTCACTTTCCAAATTATGATGTCCCTCCCTGGTGAACACCCTCAGTCTGCATTTCTTCTCTTATTAGAATTTAAGTTCCTCGAAGGCAAGGGGCACATCTGCCTTTGGATTTGTGTGCCTTTGGCTCAGCAGAGTATATGGCACATAGTAAATATTTACTCAGATCAAATAATTAGTTCATTCAACAACAAATTCATTCGTTCATTCATTCATTCATTCATTCATTCATTCTTATATCTCTCTTTTCTCATCTTTCTTGATCGAGTTAAGGTAGAAATGGTCTGGGACAAGTTGTTCTTCCATGCAGACTGCTTTTTGTAGGTGAAGAAAAGTACTGGGATGTGAGCTCACTTAAATATCATCTCATTTTATCCTCACAACAAACCTGGGAGGTAGATGCTATTATTGTTACCCCCATTTTACAGTGGAGGAAACTGAGGCAAGCTGCAGTTAAGTTGCTTGCCCAGCATCACACGGCTGGTGAGTATCTAAGACTGGATTTGAATGCTAGTGCTCTATCCACCGGGACACCTAGCTGCCTCATTCCTTATAGGCTCCCTGAAAGCATCCTTGGAACAACTCCAGTAGCAGTCAGGGCAATAGGGATGGTATATGTGTGTGAATATGAGTATACACACATAACACATATATGTATGCACATGTATGTCTGTCATACCAGGATGAGGCACACATGTGTACATGTGTGCCTCATTATCTTCCCATTTGATTTTGACTTCTTTCAAAAGGTCTTCATGTTGTGAGAGCTTTTCATTCCACATAACTTAGGTATTATGAGCGTTTGGGAAGGTGACAACTACTAAACATGCTGTTAAACTTTTATAGATTGGTGTTCTGTTTGGGCAACAGCTCTTTCTCTGATAATGACCTGGTTTCAGGGCAGTAGTATTTGCTGAATTCTCAACAATGCTTTGAGGTCTGTATGTGTAGCACATGGGTTTCTCGTTGGTTAATTCGTGAAAGGCAGAGAGCTTCTGATGTATAAATCCAGGCACCAGGTTGTGTCTTGCAAGTTACTCAGCAGGTGCTAAGTGTTTGCATTCTGCTGCGTTGTGTGACAGTTTCCAACATTTCCTTTTGTGATCTACCCTGATCATCGCTCTGGGATCTTTAAGGATAACCTGCCTCTAATGTTTTGTGGTGATGACACAGACCTGCATCTCTATGTGAATCCCCTGTTTCTATAAACAAATCCTCCTGGCTCAGCCATTTGGTTCACGCATCCTTGCTGACATATTGTTGGTTGAGTTCATGTGGAAGTTGCCCACGGAGCACCCTTTGGAAAAGGAGATTTAGAAGCCAAAAGGAGAGAACAAAACAGGGAGAAGGTGAACTCATTCTCTTGGAAAGGATGTAAACACGACGGGAACGTTTTTCAGCACCTTCACAATAAATTCAGCTATGGTTGGACTGAGGCTAAAGGCCCCCAGTTTTACAACAATCCCAGCCTCCCTTGCTCTGTCATCCTCCTTACTGGGTTTATTTCATAGACATTTCCCTTTTTGTTTTGTAGTCATGTCCAACTTTTTGTGACCCCATTTTGGGGGAGTTTTCTTGGCACAGATACTGGAGCAGTTTGCCATTTCGTTCTCCAGCTCATTTTACAGATGAGGAAACTGAGGCAAACAGGGTGAAGTGATTTGCCCAGGGTCACCCAGCTATTAAGTTTCTGAGGCCAGATTTAAACTGAGGAAGATGAGTCTTCATGACTCCAGACCTGGCGCTCTATGCACTATGGAGCCCTCTAGCTGCCCAGACATTTTCCTAGCCGCTTCAATAGCACTGCCAGAGATATAGGCAGGTGAGGAATTCGGTAGGTTGTAACTTGGCCATCACAGACCAAATCACAGTGTTTCGAATCCTAAGACGTTTTTTATTTGGGCAACCTAGAAGGATAACATAGCGCTCTGTGTTGGCCATGTGGGTAGACCCCACACAGCGCTTTGTGCTTGTGGTTCTCATACTGTAACTATGTGGTTCCCTGTATCTAGGTTGTCAACATTAGTGTCTTTTCTCTCACTCCACACAGAAGGATACCGTAGCCTCTGTGTTGGTCGTGTGCGTAGACCCCACACAGCGCTTTGTGCTTGTGGTTCTCATACTGTAACTATGTGGTTCCCTGTATCTAGGTTGTCAACATTAGTATCTTTTCTCTCACTCCACACAGAAGGATACCGTAGCCTCTGTGTTGGTCGTGTGCGTAGACCCCACACAGTGCTTTGTTCTCGCGGTTCTCATAACTGTGTGGCGCCCTGTTATCTCAGTCGTCAACATTAGTATCTTTTCTCTTGCTCCACATAAGCTCTATGAGGACATTGGACAGTCATGAGTAAGTAGCAGGATCCCTTCTGGACAGCCCCTGACATGCCTTATGTTTCTCAAGTACGTGCTGGTTGGTTGTTACTCTGAATGCATGTATTTGCATAGTTGCAAACATTGAGCAAGCATGCTTTGGAAAGGTACCAGTTAACAGGGGAGAAGCAGTGCTAGGTCTAAAAGGCAGCTTCAAAGTCTGCAGTGTTCCACATAAATAAGGTACCCCTTCTGATACTCGAAACAGCTTTGTGTGGTGAGGGCTATCACTATGCTCATTTTACAGATGAGGAAACTGAGGGTGAGAGAGGTGAAAGCACTTTGAAATCTGCATTTGTAGAGATGAAGGGACTAGCCCAGGGCAGATATTCCAGAGATAGTACTTGAGGCAGCATTTGGGCTTGACACCAAAGGCAGTGCTATCCAGTGAGCCGCCTTGCTATATCACTGAGTCATTTGTTGTGATGGACAAAGTTTTGGACTTGAAGTCAGAAAGATCTGAATTCAAATCCTACCTTTCATACTAGCTTTGTGACTGTGAGTAAATCCCAACACCTTTCTGAGACCATTTCCTCATCTTCAAAATGGAAACAATCATACCTGTGGCCTGTACCTACCTTACAGGGCTTTTCTGAGCCTCAGTGGCTAGAATGCCTTTGACAGGTGTTGCAAACTTCCGATTGCCAGGTGAGTGTCAGTCCCCCTATTATTGTATGGAGTTCTTAACTTGGATCTCAACTGAGCTCACTCAATGAGTGGTTTTGAGAGCCGAAGCTATCACATGTGTCTTAGATCCTTCTCCAGTCACTAAGAGTTATTGAAATGCATACAACATTACAGAAAATCAGATCCTTACCTAGTCACTAAATGTCATTGAAATGCATTCAACTTTACAGAAAATATAGTCACCTGACAACTTTTTATCAGCTGGTGTTTTGTTTTCAGCCTGTGGCTCGAACTGCTAAGGAAACAAAACACATCCTTTGATACCCAGGAATCGCTTATTAATAAATTTGCCTGGTTTAGCCCAAACCAGTGAAGTTGTTTGAAAGTTAAGACCTGAATAAAAAAAGCAGACAGGAAAGCAGGCTTGCTGAGTGGTTGAGTTAACCCAGAAGCCTCATTGCGCTCTGTTAATGGACCTCCAAAATCAGGCGTTACTTACAACTCCCCTCTCAGACAATAAACAAAGCAAGAAGGGTCCTTAAGATGTTTCGGCAGCACTTTGGGGGGAAGGAGTGGAGGCAGATCTGCAGGGACAGTTTGAAGGCAAGAGGGAGGGAGGCCTGTGTGCTAGTTTGAGAAGGAATTTAATAAGTCACCTCATTATCTTTGGTCCTCAGACATCTAAGACTATAAGTTATAGAAAACCGCAATGATAAAAATAACATTTAATATTTACTATATGTCAGGCACTGTGCTAAATATTTTAAAAATATTATTTCCTTTGATCCTGGGAGGTAAGTGTGATTATAATCCCTGTTTTACAGATGAGGAAACTGAGGCAGGCACAGGTTAAGTGACTTGCCCAGGGTCACACAGCTATTGAGTGTCTGAAACTGAATTTGAACTCAGCACTCCATCCACTGCACCATCTGTCTATACCTCAGATCAGTTTTAATCTGTGTTTGTTGACTATTGACTATAAAGATGTCAGGGCAGACTTTATCACATTCTTGGTTGACATCCAGGTGGACTGTGTTGGAGCCTCATCTCTATTAGCACTGGGTTTCTGTAAAATAAAGGGCTTGGGCCAGATGTAGTGGCCCTTAGATTGTAGCAGCCCCTGATGCTGGGGAGGCTGAAACTGGTGAATCGTCTGAGCTGTAGTCTGACTGAGGCCAATCCAGTGTCCATGCTAAATCCAGTGCTAATATGGGGGGCCTCTCGACCTTGGGGCCACCAGACTGGCTCTGAAGTGGGGCAAACAGCCCAGTAGAAATAGAATAGGTCACAGCTTCAGTGGGGTCACACTGCCAGTGGCTGCTGCACTTCCAGGGAGACCCAGTCTCAAAAAACAAGGCAAGAACAAAAACGACCTCTTTTAACTCAATGACCTCATCCGTTCCTGCCTGTTCTAGATCCTGGGAGTCTGGCATTCCCTGATCTCAGCGCGATGAAGACCGTGCCCCATTAGAGTATAAATTCTTTATGGTAGGCATGGAAGAATGACTGGACAGATCACGGCGCTGAGCTAAGGCCCACATGCCTTTGTCTATTTAATTTTGTTTTTAGGTGAACTACCAAAGACAGACAAAAGAGCCAAATCTATTCCTTTTTTCCCAACACCAGCACATGGGCTGGTTTTTCATGTGAGCCTGTGTATCAGCCTCTTCCAGACAGCCAGTGTGCGACTGACGATCGACAGAATCATAATAAATACAAGACAATTCAGCATAAAGCACTTTTTATGATGCAAGGCACACCAATAAATCCCACTTACGACCTTAATTCAAATTGATACAGATGCAAAATCCTGGAAAACAAATCGTACCTTTGCCTGACTCTGGGAGGTCCCTCCCAGATCTTGACTCAATCACTGTTTTTTTCTTTGCTAATAAGCCTGTGGTTATTCCCATCCAGAGAATACAATGGGCACGCTGAGAAGGAGAGGAGGGGAGGCCATGATTCAAGAAGCCTGGTAAACACCACCAAGGTCTTAAGGAAGATTAATTTGAGTGAGGTACCTGAAAAGTTGGAAAAATCTCATTGCATTTCTGAATACACATATTCATTTGGAGTTGATTTCCACCCCTCTTGTGCCCTGTAAAATTGCGAGGAATGTGGCTGAGGTCTGGAATCTTCCACAAAGAGATTAAGAGAGGCTATAAACAGGAGAAATAGTGGTGTGTGAGAGATGGCTGGGCATGAAATATTTGCAGTACCAAGATGTCCTGATTTTTGGTCTAGAAGATGTGTAAACACCTTATAAACATTTTAGGAACTTTGATATTATTACTTAATGACAGGGCATGTATGTTTCTGTCTAAAAAGGACCTTGCCTCCCAGTTCCACCTGGAATAGGACATGACTCTATTTTTATATTCATTTTATAAACTACTCAGTTAAACAGCTAAGTTTGTGGAAGCAGACACCAGGTCTCTGGCTTTATGTTTTGTCCTCAGTCCAGCCCATTGTTGGCTTTCAGGAAATGTTTTATAAAAACGCTAACAATTAAATGCCTGTAATTATTCACCCATGCTGGGAGCTCTGGATCACTCTGGCTAACAGGAAATTAGTGACCGCTATGGAGGGGATGGCCCCTGCAAATAGGGTTGCAGTGGGGTAGGGGTAGGGCAGGGGGATTAGGAGACCTGGGTTCGAGTACTTGCCTTGCCAGCCATCTGACGCCAGACAGGTCATTTGTATTTTCTGAGCACCAGTGTTTGTATCTGTAAAACAAAGGCTTGGGCTAGATTTGATTCACTTTAATTTAATTGAACTGAACAAACATTTATTAAATTCCTACTGTGTGCCAGGCATTGTGCTGGTCACCAGGGATACAGAGGCACAGAAAGCAGCAGGCCCAAAGAGCTTGCATTCTATTAGTGCAATGCAGAATGTTCTCAAGAAAGAAAATAGAAAGTAGGCAAAAAGTAATTTCAAGAGGGAAACAGTGCTAACAATCATGGGAAACCAGGAAAAGCTTCACGTGGGAAGTGGCAGCTGAATCGAAGGGAGGAAAGCATGCGTTCCTGACGTAGTAAGCACTTATTAGATGCTTTTTCATTTTTCTATCTCTCCATCATCCTGTCATCCTTCCATCATGCATCCATCATGCATCCATCCATCTAGCCATCCATCCTTCCATCATCCATCCATTCTTCCATCATCCATCCATCCATTCATCCATTCATCCATCCTTCCAGTTCTAGTACCTATGACTTTGACATCCCAGATACTTCTTTAGCTTCTCTCTGAGAGAATTGTAAGGAATATGGAGAAAGATATGAGCTAGTCTATCTGTGGAAATGTCATGATTTTTTTACTCATCTTAAATCCAGAACCAATTTCCAGGGTTTCTATGAATCAGAATAGGCAGTTTGGTCACAGACCAGTGCCCTCAAAATATCCCAGAGGCCCCTGAGTTCAGAAACAACGAGTGCTGTCCTTGGCAAGACACTAATGACTCCAATAGCCCTTGGTCTTTGATACCCACATGAATCCAGGGAAAAACCAGTAGGTCCTTCCCCCACAAAACAGTGAAGAGCCTGGGATGAGCCAGCAAATCCATTTAGGCACATGTAGGAGGGACCCCTGTGTTGTAAAAATCTGAATCTCAGTGGGCTTGGACCTCAGTAAGCATTTGGGCCAATATTTGGTAAGGGTTCTAACCAGGTACACAGTATATTCTTTTTCATGTGTAGAAGCAGAATCATAGGATCATAAAAAGGCAGAATTGTGATCTATAAAGGACCTGTGAGGTCACAAGGTCCAATAGTCTCATTTTACAAATAGAGAAACTGAGGGACACAGAGAGGAATGACTTATCAATGGTCATCCATCTAGAAAGTGTTTAGAGCTGGAATATGAACCACAGTTTGTTGACACCAAATACACCATACATAGAATTGAAATGACCTTCTCCTGGTCACTCAATTGTGAAGTGTCAAAGCCAGGACCTCTGACTTCACTTCCATAGGATGCAATGTCACCTTAGAGGTATTCTGGTCCATTGGGATCAAACTTACATGGAATCAGGGGCCACTAAACCATACCCAAGGATCTCTGCAGGCAGCATAGTGACTTAGAAAACCACATATTAATGTTATCCACGGTTTATTGCATTTAGATATATTTTGTTAAATATTTCCCAACTATATTTTAATCTGGCTTGGGCTTCACATGTGACCCATGGGCTCTCTCCTGGTCTAACATCCCCCTCCTGCCATGTCATAGAAGAGAAAGTGGAGATCCATGGAGCAGAAGGGACTTCCCCAAGGACATGTAGTTGTCTCTCATAATAGGATGAAGTATAATTGTACTCTTCCCTTGTTTTTCCTTTTAGAATTCCTTGGGGAACCCTATTTGAAGGATTTCAGTGGTTGGGTTGGGGAGGGGAGGAGAAATTATGGGCATTTTCAGTGGGCAGTTGGCTAGTTGTCCTAGAATGACATTCAGGGCCCTTGTCTTTAATTGCTGATGACTATTCGCTGACCGGATCCTTGGAGCGGAGCAGCCTCCATTTACCTGTTGGGTTTAAAAAAAGCATCATTCTCGCTATTGCCTGAAATGGCCCTTGAAGGATTTCTTGGTGTGTGGAGTGTGGTCTCTGTAGTGAGAACGAAAAGTGTTTATCATGCAACGTAAGCAATACCTTGACCATGACCAGCTTCAGGGAGCTGGAGGAGGAGGAGGGGCTCCCTGAGATACAGCAAACTGGCCTCAGGTTGGCTTCAATCCAATCCAGTCTAATCCAGTTGCAATCCAACATGATCTAGTCAGGTCTGATTAGATTCCTTTCTGCAAATATTCATTAAGTGAATATTATGTGCTCAAATACTTTCAGCTTAATTAGTCTCTAGACAGGAATACAGCTGAATGCAGGAATGCTGAGTCTGGAGTCTGAAGACTGGGGTTCAGATCCTGGCTCTCTCATTTATGACCTGTTCAACTTTGGACAAGTACCTTCACCTCTCTGTGACTCAGTTTTCCTCATCTGTAAAATTATGGGATTGTGCCCAATGGTCTCCAAATCTCTTTCCAGCCCTAAATCTCTGATCCCAGCTAGGTTGCTAGGGCCCAGGACTCTCTTCTCTTGGCCAAGTGCTCTCCCCTTGTCCCCTTGGTTAGCTAGGTGGCTCTTTCCCATCTTTTTCTGTATCCCAGGGCCTGAGAGCATTTCAAAGAACAACAGTGATCTTTGCCTGTAACTCCTGCCCCCATCCCCATCAGCCAGTTTGTCCTGTTGGAGGAATGGAACACCAGATGCTGGGAAGCTGTGACTTCATCCTACGGTATTTCTTTGGGAGGGAGCCAGGAAGGTTGTCAGCAGGAGCTCCAACCTTCCTCATGTGGAAGAACTTCATTACGGAGGTGGATGGTGGTTCAGGGCCAGCCTTGAGCTCACAATGAAATGAGTTTGGGTTTTCATCTCAGGCCCCTCCCTCATGGACCCTAATCCCGATTGTAAAAATTTGGCAGCCTCTTGGTCACAGGAAGCAAGGCATTACAGTGATTTGAAGATGGTTCTTTCTGGACCAGACTGGAGCCAAGGTCAAGAGGGGAACAGAGCATGGATTCCTTAAACCGAGTACATTTGTGGGTGAGTCAGGCTGGACCAAGGGCTTGGAGAGATGTTCTTTTCCGCAACAGGACAGGTTTTGGGATGGAGAAAACAAGCTTTAAGCCTTCCCATGGGATCCTTTTACCAAGGATACCTCTGAGCAGCAATTCTTTTTAAAAAACATTTTATTGCTGTCTTTGGTTTTTTAGATCCCACTTATTCCCAGATAGACACTCACTCCCAGATGAACACTCTCTAGTAACAAAGAAAACAGTTAAACATAATATCCAAACTAACCAGCTGCCCACATCTGACAGTACATGTAACATCCCATGCCTGTAGCCCCCCACTTCTCTACATATAACAATTATGAGAGTTAATATTTATATAACGCTAGTGTGATGACTGACTTGCCACAATTCCAGAGGACCCAGGATAAAGTCTGCTGCCCACCTCCCCACCTCCTGATATAGAGGAGATGGAATCTGAGTCTAGATGGAGACATATGCATACATACATGCATACATACATACATATATATATATATATAATATGAGAATTTGTTTTTCTTAAACATGTTTATTTCTTAGAAATGTTTTATAACAAAAATTTGTTTTTCTCTTTTATCTTCTTAGGAGGCAAGAGAGAAAAAAGGATTTTTGTTGGTTGAAATAAATAAACTTGAATAAAAACATTTATATAGCCCTTGAAAAAAGTTTGCAAAATAAGTTTTTATCTTTTATCCTATCTGATCCACACAACAACCCTGGGATGTAGGTAGTATTATACCCATTTTAGAGATGAGGAAACTGAGGCAAATAAAAGTTGGATGACTTGCCCAGGGTCATACAGCTCACAAGTATCAGAGACAGGATTTGAACTCAGTTTTCGCTGATTCCAAGACCAATGTTTAGCCGCCGCCCCACCTGACTGCCCAAAGTAAGGAGGTGCTTGAACATCTGAGCGCTCTTTCTTTGGAGAGTTCTTCCTACCTGCTTGCGTGTTATGTTTTTCCTGGTTCTGCTTACTTTCCTCTGTATCAGTTCCCAAGATCACAGACTTAATGCTAAAAGGAACCTTCCAGGTCATCAGGACCCTGATATGTATTTTAGCTCCCTGCTGGTGCACAAGCTTCTTGAGGGCGGGAACTTGGTGACTTGGCTTTTGTATCCCATCACTTTGCCCCGAACACATTAGGTACTTAAGAAATGTTTGTTATTTGATTGGTCAACCCTGCCTCTTCCTCCCGTCATGAGGACATTGATTCTCTGAGACGTGAAGTGAAGTCACACTTAGTGAGAATGAGGAATCGAACCCAGGTCTTTGGACTCAGGCTATTTCTTCCAGTTCATACAGGTCTTCCCAGGTTTCTCTAAGTTCCTCCTAGTCATCGTTTCTTATACCACAGAAATATCCCACTAAATTCCTAGACCACAGTTTGTTCAGCTGTGCCCCAAAGGAGGGGGATTGCTGACCCACTTTCTTCCAGGTTTTTTGTGCTACTATAAAAAGTGAGTAGAGATCTTTCCAAATCAGACAAAATATTTCTATCCTCCCTCCCTCACCCTCTCCTGGTCCCAGGAAAAAAAAGCACAAAAACTTTCAGGAATTTCCCTCCTCCCAATGAATTCAACTCTGTTCTGGATTATCTCATGCAAAAGGTCAGGACCTACATTCCTACTGGAAAGAGAGCTATTCATGGGCACTCCTCACTCGCTGATACCTTGGCCTGGCTGTTTACTTTGCTGCCAATCAATGGGATCCTGGTGGTTTTTCTTTATGGCTCCTTAGCCTTGTACTGTTCACTTGAAGTGTATTTGGCTCCATGGATTCTGCCTATCCACCTAGACCTGAGCTCACTTTGTGTGCTGCACAGGCATTCAGGGCTGTTAGCCTGGGCTGCCTGGTATAACTGGGTCAACCAACCCCGCAACCTCCAAAACCCAACCCAACCCTTGTAGGCCTATTTTAGAGAACTGCAGAGTAACCCAGGGGCCTGTTTGGGTGAGGTTGTGATGGAGAGTCAGAGGACCTGATTTGAATACTTGCTGGGCTTTGTGAAGTAGCCAAGGGAGTGGGTGTGATGTAAGGTTTACCTGAAATTAGGAAAATTGACATTTGAATCCTGCTTCAGGCCCTAACCCTAGGCAAATGATCTAATCTCTCTCCTTCCTTCCTTCCTTCCTCCCCTTGCCTCCTGCCTCTCCCAATAAACACCTCTTAGGTGCTTATTACAAACCCTTCTCAATGATTCTTGGACAGTATGACTCATTTCCAGTCTAGGTGAATTCAGGCTCAGTCCTGTGGGAGCCCCAGGTAGAATGCAACACAAAGAAGCTTGATTGAGGTGTCTCAGCCCTCTTTGCCCACATGCTAGGAGCCACTTTCCACTTACTGCGCCATTCAGCTTTAAGTCCCTTATGGTCTCACAAAAGGAACTCTCTTCCCCTGCAGTCAGGCAATCACCCTGCAGGGGTGAAGTGACAGAAATACAGTGCCTTGCTTCTTATTTTCCTTTTATTTTGCAGAAGATGAAGTGAAAATCATTTCTACATTTGAAACATGAGGGGGAATATTAGGGTGGCAGGATGTAATTACTCCCGCTGGACTTGGGCCAGGCCAGTAGGGTTAAGTTGCTTCTCTTGCAGAAATTACCATCTGGTCTCTAATGACTTTGAGTGGTCAGGCTGGCCTCAATTTACACCTCATCCAGAGGCGTGCACTCTCAGGGGGGAGTACTGGGAATGGAATACTGGACCCTGTCATGGAGCTGAGAGAAGAGGCATTTGGAGCTCTAAGCTCAGCAAAGAGGATTGGCTAGGCTTCGGGCATGGCGATAGTCTGTGCTCCCTGTCCTGTGGCATTGGGTGCCTATGGGGATCTCTGCCTGCAGTGGTCGACTATTAATGTCTTGATAAGTAAACAGCCTAAGGGAGCATTGGCATAAAACTCTACATCTTCCCCCAAGGATAGCCTGGCCAGATTTGTTCACATTCTTTGATAAGCTCAGGGGCGGTCAATGATTGTCTTGGCACTTGTGGTTAGTTGGTTTTCAACAAACGTTTATTCCTGGTCACATGGATTCTTAAATGGTCAGCCCCAAAGCCTTACTAATGTGAATGGAGTTAGGGGGTACAGTAGAAAGAGCAGGGGACAGAAAACTGCCTCTAATTGACTTTGGGGACCCATACAAGGGATCCTTCCTGTCTTACATTCAATTTTCTCATCTATAAAGTGACAGAATTGGGCCAGTCTGCCTCTGAGATCCCCTTTGACTCCTGTTCTCTGCAGAAATACCAGAAATAGCATGGCAAACTCCAACCAATGAAGTTCTACTCCTTTGCTGCCATTGGGATGGATCCGCCATCTTATGGGTCCTCCCTCCATTGGCACAGAGAGCGCTCTCTTGATGCTTTCTCATTCCAGCGACCCTTATTGCACAAATGACCATCTGGTCGCTGATGACCTGGAGTGATCAGGCTGGTACCAATTTATGCCTCCAACAGAGGAGCCGTAGGTGTGGGGAAAGAGAGAGGCATGAGCTCCACCCAACCTGCTGGGGCTTTTGCTTTGGCTCTCTTGAGGTGTGCTGATAAATGTTTCACAATAGACTTTCTGAAAACAAACCCAAACCAAACCAAAAACATGACAGTGTACCTTTAATCTGTATGAACATTTCATAGACTTTCTTAACTCTAGTCAGTCAACAAAACAATAACTGAGTCCCTGATACACAGAACTTGCTGACTGACTCCCAGGTGTAAATATTCACTTCCTCAGATCATAATGAAGAATCGACTTTCTCAAGTCAGCTCAGGCTGGCTCCAAATCACTCTAAGAAGATTCCAGCACAACGGTGGGCTGTGCACCCATTACTTCTGACTCTTGCTGCATGACTAGCTGCCTTCTTTTATGGTCATGCATCTTCTGCACATTCATTCACTGGTAATAACATGCAGCTCACTCACACACACCATGCACCTCTCTGCTACCCCTTGGATGACCCACAACTTCAATTCTTCAGACACTTTAGTGTCCCATAATCCACAGCTAAATAGAATTACCAAAAGAATATTAACATTAAAAAGATGAATCTTTGCCCTGGAAAGAAAGTTGGGGTCATAAAAAAGTGCTATTTACCTAAGCTTAACACAGTCTATTCTCCTCCTTCTGTTGAAATCAAATCCTTAGTCATTATCCTTTTGAAAGGTCTGTCCAAACCGTGTTCTGATGGAACAGCTCTGCCAACTGCCCATTCTACTACATATCTTAGTCTGCTCACTAGAGATTTTCATCCATCTGGTTTTTCTCATGTGAATTGTTAGGCTGAATTCTTTTGAATGATCATAGCTCTTGTTTAGAAGGCTCTGCCATGTTCCAGGGCTTGATGAATCAAGGCAATGTCAGCCTGAAATAAGAATATCTGAAGCGTTGCACCACCCTCTTCCACTTGAATTTGTGTTGGGCAATTCTTCCACTGGGAAGACATACCCTATCTTGGTTTATGTAAAAAAAACATACAAGATTAGATGACGGGATATAACAATAGATACTGGTAAGATCAAAGAAGAAGGACTGGAAGGGAAGGACCTTGGAGGACATCTAGCTCAGCCCCCTCATTTTATGGATGAGGAAACTGAGGCCCAGGAAAGGTTATACAGAGATAACTTTATTTGATAATTATCTGATGACATATACCTTTGTTGGCTTTAAAGAATGTGCTGGTTGATATGATCACACAATTACATATATGGACCATGGGATCATGGCCATGACCCGGAAGGCTGTATAGCAGGTCACCCAAACCAATTGGACCTGACTATGCAAACAAATGCTGTGCTGTGGTCCTACATGTAAGGGGCTAAGTTTTGGCTTTCTGATTCTCTAGGGGCATACGTTTGGAGGAGCTTGGGGCTAATCTGCTACCTGGGATTAATTGTGACTGTTAATCTGTTGACTCTCATTATAAATAACAAAGGGACCATATAACTTCATAGAGCCTATGAGTAGAGAAGAAATCTCACATTATCTCATGCTGTTTTACAATCCAGGTTCTATGGGAAGTCATGCCGCCAAGAAGAGATGATCACACCCTCATGTGCTTTTTCTTCTCTACCTATGCATTCTGCTGCTTCCATTTTGTGTTGATGAATGACCTGGGGTCTACCCTAGGTGACCTGTAAAGTTGCAAATGTGCCTTTTCACTAGGTGGCACCAAACAAAAGTATGTAGAGTATGAAGCCTCATCTTCATGAATTCAAATCCGGCCTGAGACACTATCTGTGTGATCCTGGGCAAGTCACTTCAACCTGTCTGCCTCGGTTTCCTCATCTGTAAAATGAGCTGGAGAAGGAAATGACAAATTGCTCCAGTATCTCTGCCAAGAAAACCCCAAATGGAATCATGGAGAGTCAGACATGACTGAAATGACTCAACAACAACAAAAAATGGAGGAACATGGATAAGAGTCACATGGGATGAGAGGGAAAGGAAGAGAATAAGCCTACTATGTGCCAGGCACTGTGCTAAGTGCTTTACAAATATTTCATTTAATCCTTATTTAATGAGAAGGTATGGATGGGTGGCTATCTGTGCTAATGGAGGAAATGTCCAAGTGGATGATATCAGTGGGATACTAGAGATTGAAATGATGCATGCATTGCTAGATTAGCAGATTTCAGCCTCTTGCATGTTTCTTTTGGAATCAATGAATTCATCTTTCCATCTACAGTTATTTTTATACCCACTCACTAGGGAATATCCTAAAAAATGCCTTAATAGGGGCAGCTAGGTGGCACAGTGAATAGAGCACCGGCCCTGGAGTCAGGAGGATCTGAATTCAAATCCAACCTCACTTACTAGCTGTGTGACCTTGGGCAAATCACTTAACCCCAATTGCCCTACCTTCCCCCCTCCAAAAAAAATAAAAAATAAAAATAAATGCCTTAGTAAATACTGTATTCCTCTATCAACGCCAAAGACATACTCAAGGGGGGCCTGTCTTCCATGTATCGAGAAGATGTTGACACCACCTTGGCATTCACAGACCAAGAATCTTCTCTGAATGAGTCCTGTTTGTAAAAGCAGCTGTGTTCATCTTTTATTGGTCGATGATGCAAGTCCCAGTGTATCTTTAATTGCCCCCTTGTAACCTCATGCTAATACATTAGAAGTACCTAGCAGCTCAAAGAGCTCAAGCTGATTAGCATCAAGAAATCATGTACCTCCTACCAAGGAGCATGGGCCTCCCTGGAGTTCATCTCTAGTAATGGTTGCCTGATGATGGGAGTTCTTTCCTTTCTCATAAAAGGTGTAATCTAGGCTGACGTTCTTAGAATAAAGAGTATTTTCTCCAAAGTCACCTTTGGTGGCAGTGTTATTGTGGGTAGTCTTGAGAATAACAGACTGTTAACACCATACCCATGCCTTGGATAAGGTTACTATGACTCCTTGAGGGGGTCCTGGTGGACTGGCTCCAATGGCAATCGTAAGAGATGTACCAATGGGTTTCTTAAACATGCTTTATGAATGGACTACTCAATCTTTGTGGGAAATGGTGCCATTTGGAGGCTTTGTGAGCACCCCTGCCCTCTTTCTCCTCTTCCTGCAACCCTTTCTCTTCCAGATTCACCTTCCACATAGGTCATGGTGGCTCTAGGGGGTCTCAACTTCTCTTGATGCAGCAAGTATGGTACAAATTAAGCTGTCCTGGTGGTGCAGGGAGAGAGGGCTGCCAAGCATTTCTTCTTCCTTGCTTTTATCTTCAAACAGACAGAATGGAGGCCAGGCCAGATGTATTTTATTTATATCTGATACAAATGCACACAAAATGTTGAACCGGGACTAAACACTATATCCCTTCCCCTCCCCCCTCAATTTGTTGATGAACTTAGAACTATGGCGATGTGTGCCTGCTGATCTCCCCTGCGGGCATTTTTGGCAGAGGCTGGTCTATGTTTAATCACCGAGCTTTCTTTCCACTTTCCTTTGCTGTATGATCCTTACCATCCTGGTAATAAAATAGAGGTTTTCTTTATAGGACTTTAAGTAGGCTTTTCAAGAAAAAAATGCGTCCTTTACAAAATGGATTTGGCTTCAGTTTTGAGCTGCTTATTGATCTGGAAACTTAACCAAGAGGTTTCTTGTTTTCAGTGGGGACACTTGGGGCTCTGTGGCTCAGGATGGGGGTCACATACGAGGAGGGCTTTGTGGGGATGGCAGGAGCCCAGACCAAGAGACATAAGGGAATGTCGGGGCCTGAAATACAACTCTCTAGGGCAGTAGTGAGTGGCATTCCAACCCAGGCTTTCTGGCTCCCAATCCAGCCCTTGGTCCCCAATCTTAGCCAGTGTTCTTTGGAGTAGGTAGTTTTTGGGTAAATTAAGAGGTGGAAGCCTTGGGCTGTCATGAGAAAGAAATAGGGGCAGGGACTAGACCCCTTATTTAATTAGAATACGGCAGAAGAGGAAATGCCTTCAGTCCAGGAAGGTTAGCCCCCTTTCTGCAACTTC
>CM053585.1:539816648-539848660 GCA_028646515.1 Pseudochirops corinnae
GTCTTCCATGACTGAACCCAGTCACTACCCCTCTCAAAGATTCCTTGAGATCTTTGGATCTTTCCTTGCTGCCCTCAATTAAAGAATTAATAAACATTTATTAAGCACTTTGTATTTCATACTCTTCTCTGCATTAGACCTAGCTATGAATGTTTCACATCTCCTGTAATAGACTGTAGTTTCCACTAGGAAGAAGGGAGGGAAGGGAAAGAAATAAGCATTTATTAAGTGCCTACTGTTTGCCAGGCACTAGGCATTAGACTTGCTCTGCTTGGCCCCTTATCTGATGACTGAGGTGACATGTTCCTGGAGTCTATATGAACAAAGAGGGGCAGACTGGATTTCTGCTAATTCCAGATTTAGCTAGAATAGTCATTGGGTGTCTCAGGTCTCCCTGCCTCCAGGTCTAGTACTCTACCCACTATGCCAAGAAGAGAGGTTCCTTCTGTCAAGCACTAAAGATCTTAAATGGAGCTCAAATGACCTCCCAGGTGAAGGGACCTTAGAGGTCACCAGTCCAAACCCTCATTTTATAGATGAGGGGACTAAGACCATTGTGACTTGCCCATGGTCAAGCAAGCGAGGAGACAAAGACTTGGGATTTGAACTCTGGTTCTCAGGCTCCAGATCTGGTGCCATTTTTCCTGTCCCAGACTGATTCGCTCTACTCTTCTTAGGGGTAACAAACTCCTCTCCTGTAAGTAAGGCTGTAAAACTCCTTGGCCCAACTTTTAGGTTCTCTGCTTTTCACAAGCACATTCAATGGCCCATTTGAACTCTGTCTTCAATTTTCATCTTGGTCCAATGGATAGAATGTCGAGCCTTTGAAAGCTGGGGTAAGCACAGGAACACACGCTGTGCTTAAAAATGACATGAACATTTTCTCGGTGATTTCTTCGGCCCCAAGGCCGAATGACCTTGGCTCTCAGGGCAATAAACAAACAAATGAATAAATAAGCCCAAACACTTCTTGGAGGACCCCGCGGGGCTGCTGGCACGGGCTTTTACAAGAGCGCTCTGAATGGCGCATGCTCAGAGTGACTGGAGCTCCGAGTTCCTCCCAAGTTCTTTCCTTCTCCTGGGTTGGAAGGACGGCAAGTTGTGCTAGAGTTTTGAATACAGAACACGGCAAAGGCTGGACAGTCCGATACTCAGTGTAGTATTATTACCCAGTGACATCTGGCCTCATTTTTGTCTCCAGGGTTTCTATGGGACGTTGGACTGTCGATCATTTCCTTTCTATGAGTCTTCATTTTTTTCTTTAGAAAATGAAGGCATCGGAGTGTCTAGGTGGTGCAGTGCATAGATCACTGTCCCTGGAGTCAGGAGGACCTGAGTTCAAATGTGGCCTCAGACACTTAACACAAAAAACTAGCTGTGTGACTTTGGGCAAGTCACTTAACCCCAATTACCCTACCTTTCCCCCTCCAAAAAAACCAAAAAAACAAAAAAGAAAATGAAGGCATTGATTGAGCTAGATTACCTATGAGATTTTTCCAGGATTTCTGGGTAACACATCTCCTGTTTTCTCTTCCTCTTAACCATTCCATATTTCCATTTCAGAATCACCAAAGTCTATGACAACAGTAGAGAGACAGTGTAGCAGAGTGAACAGGGAGCTGCCTTTGATGCCAGCAAGGTATGGGTTTGAGACTCACCTCTGGTATTTACTGTTGGTTATAACTCTTGGCAAGTCACTAAACCTCCCAATGCTCTGGGCAGCTCTCTAAGACCTCTGGGTTAGGGGAGGTGCCAACTGGCATTGGTAGAGAGAATGTCCTCATAGGAGAGTTCTCCCTATGCCACGAATCCCAGGTCTGGTCCTGTTTCCTTTGGCAGCAGAGACAGCTGGGAGAAATGAGAACAGACTGCATCATTCATTCTTGTCATTTCTCACCTCAGTGATGGGAGTGCTCTTCCTGCTTCCAGTGTCTCCTCTTTAGTTCATAAAGCTCCTCACTGACCAATGAGGAATCTTCTTAAAATGGGATTTTCTTCATTTGGGTTAAATCAGAAATAACAAAAACCCCAGTTCTCTCCTGTGAACTTGGTGGAGACAAGAACAAAAGTTTCTCTTAGGAACAAATCCTTCCTTTGTCCCTCTGGCATACTTCTCTCTAGTCCTGATCACCAATGACCTGGTGGGAAAGTTCTGAATGATTCCTCATCTCTAGTAGGTGCAAAACAGAACTTGTGATCTTCCCCCCTCAATCCTCCCTTCTTGTTAGCTTTCTTCTTTTCTCAAGGACCCTACTACCACCCTTTCAGACTTCCAGACTTGCATCGTTGGAGTCGTCCTCAACTTTTCATTATCCCTCACTGCCATTTCTAAACAATCTCCAAGTCCATTTTCTCAATATCGCTCACTTTTTCCCTGGTCTCCCTATTTACATCACCAGTCAGCTGAAGGTCTCAGTCAATAAGCTTTTATTAAACCCTGTGTTCCCAGGAACTGTGCTAAGGGCTGAGGGCAAAAAGAAAGGCAAAAATAGTCTCTGCCCTCGAGAGGCTTTTGTTCTAATGGGAGGGGACTGTGTGACGATAAATAGTCATATACTAGCTATAGGTAGAATAGATAAGAGGATTATCTAAGATGGAAAAGGCTTGGAGGTGGTGGGGGACTGGGAAAAGACCCCCATCAAAGGTTGTTTTGAAGTAGAGTTTGTTCCTTTCTTCATCTTCCCCAACCTCCAGCCCTCCGAGAGGCATGTCATTTCCTCAAGAGCAGGAAATATTTAACTCGTGTCTCAATATTCCTAGTGCCTAGTACAGCATCTGGCCCATAGTAGGCACCTCACGAATTTGTTGGATTGCATCGCTTCATGGGAATGGGAAGGTCTGTGCAGCAGCTGCCTAGGCAGCCTTTTCAGAAGTATACACTTGCCAGGTCAAAACTTCCCTGGTTGATCGCTGTTCTTTAGGAAAACAAAATGGTTCATGTGTGTGATGTGTGATGCCCTAGAGTTGCTTCTGATCTCTTGTGACCTCAAGCAGCTCTCCCAATTGTCACCTGCTTTAGGAATTCTGAATTGGCTTTAGGGAAATGTTAGAAAGACCCTGTGCACCAGAGACCAAGGCAGCCTTACCCTGGACCATCGTATCAAAGAGCCGCCATTAATCCCTTCATGAGTGCTGTGTTGTGGGTGATGGGAGGTGACGTTGGGTTGTCTCCTCTAGGAGATGCATTAGCCCAGAGGTACTTCAGGTATGGGGATGGAATGTGTCAGCCCCAGGTTGGCCTTAGGGGGGAATGTAGTGATCACAGCAGTTCTCAGAGACCAATCATTCATTCAGTCCATTCATTCCACGAGCATTTTAAAGGACCTACTATGGGATGGCAACAAACAGGTAAAAATAATATAACCCCCCTCTTCACAGAGCTTCATCCATGTTGTAATGGATAGAGCAATGGCCTTGGAGCTGGGAAGAGCTCCCTCCTCAGATACTTACTAGTTGTGTGGCCCTGGGCAAGTCACCTTTCTGTGACTCACTTTGTTCAAGGTGTTGGATTCAGTTGCCTCTGAGGCTCCCTCCAGCTCTAAATTTATGAGCCTGTTGTACACAGATAAGTCAATGCTAAACCTGTACAGAATAAATACAGAGTAATTTGGAGAGTAGTAAGAAGTAGTAAGAAGTTGGGTGCCTGGCCTGGCCCCCTACTCATCCAGGCCTCATTATCAAGTGTTAGGGGGATTGCAATCTGCTTTGAAGGAGGGAACCTCCACACTTAGAAGCCCCAGCCTTGATGGTGAAGAGGAAGGAGGTCAGAGGTCCTTAGGTCCTGGGAGTTTTCTGGCCATCTCTTCTGCTTCCCCTCTCCACCTGCTCCTTCATTTCAGTCCATCATCGAGTGTTTGCTGAGGGTCCGTGGCAGTTGTTGGTAAGACTGCCAAATTTCCTCCATCATCCTCCCCTTTTGAGAGCAGAGTCATGGAGGACTTGGCAGGCAAGTGTCTTTAAGGTCCAGGAAACCAGGCCAGGACCTTTTTTTGGATCTGTCATTCCCTGCCCAGGTCACCTTGCTGTTGTGTTAAGCTGATGTGCTGAGGGGTGGCTGAGGGTGTAGATCCCCTGTGGATGTCTCCCTCCTAGCTTAGCTACATTCTTCCCTAGAAGCAGGGGGCAGAGGGGATGACCTATGGCTATTTTTTTCCAGCCTCACAAGGTTTCATCCTGTGATAGGGCTTGGCTGAAGTGCCAGGTAACCCTATTCACTGAGACCAGCCTGGGAGAGAAGTGTCTTTCTTGTTTTTCCCAAACAGAAGTCGGGGTGGGGGTTGCTGGGTGGAAGGTTCAAAGTCATTCCCCACAACAGCCACTGACTCCTTCCCTGGGGAGTGGAGGAGGAGACAGTGCCCGCCTTCTCAGGTGTCACCAACAACTGCAGATATCTTAGCACCTCTTTCATTCTCACCTCTCGAATTTCAGATGGGGAGTAACTGAACCTGTTACATCTGCTGTCCTGGCCTGTTTTAGGCCCTGCTCCCCTGACCTAACAAATCACCCGATCCACTTTAGGTATCGTCACCCAGTGGGACGTGACGGCCCCTGAGTTTCCTGCGGGCTTATTGACTGTCCTGGGAAAGTTTTGTGACCCCAACCTTCGGCTTCCCCTGTGTGTGGTCTTTGGGATCCATTGGATAAGGGATTCATCCCATTGTAGTAGGGCTAATATTCACCTAGGATGTCTGTGTTTGGAGCCTAGGATGTGTGCACTTGGGCTTTCTTCGTCTCATCTCTTAACATCCAGATTCTGTCTTAAGACTGGATGGCCTTCCCATTGGAAGATTCTGTCTTGAGGTAATATGTTAATCAACACTCCCCCTAAGTCTGATTCTGATAACTCATCAGGGTTCTTGAGGGCTGTAATCACAGAGTGTAAATCTCCAGCAGGTCCTTCCAGGACAGAAAGTCTTTTGAAAACTGCTGAGACCAGCAGTTCTCAAGCTGTGGGTTATGTTCAATTTGTAACAATGAAAATATATCCTGCATATCAGATATTTATATTACGATTCATAACAGTAGCAAAATTATAGCTATGAAATAGCAACGAAAATAATTTTATAGTTAGGGGTCACCACAACATGAGGAACAGTATTAAAGGGTCTCGGCATTAGGAAGGTTGAGGACCACTGTGTAGACTAATGTAAAGGAGAACAACATGGAGAAATGTGAGCGTTCTCATCAGTGTAGTGACTAACGGTGTCTTCAAAGGCCTGGGGTGAAACATGCCTTCCTTCTCCAGCAGAGGTGGTGGGTGGACTGTAGGTACAAAATGGAGCATACATTGTCAGACATGGCCAATGTTTTGATTTATTTTGCCTAATTGTGTTTTTTTTTTTGTTGTTGTTGTGAGGGAGGGTTTGCTGGGAGGAGGCTACGGGAAATAGCAGCGATTTTTTAAAAGGGAATAATAAACTATTTAAAGACAGGCACAGGGATGGACTACATACTAACACAGGAGTTCTTAAAGTGGGGCCCATGAACTTGTTTAAAAAAGTATTTTGTTAATTGTATTTTAATATCATTGATTTCTTCTTCAATCCTGTGTATTTTATTTTACATATTTAAAAGTCTTCTGAGAAGGGGTCCCATAGACTTCACCACACTACCAGGGTGGGCCAGGTACAGTTCAACCCCAGAAAGATTTTTTTAAGCACCTACTATGTTCTGGGCATTTTGCTAAGTACTGGGTTTATAATTAATAAAAAGAAAGACGGTACCTGCTCTCAAGGAGCTTACAATCTAATGAGGGGAGACAGTGCACAAAAGGAGACAGGAAAGGGAGGGCAGGGAGTACCTGAGTACCTGGTCTGGGGGCATTTTGTTCATTGGAATTGAAACCTGGCAGAGTGCAGTGAGCCCCCACATCCAGTGTCTGCCCGCTATAAAGGAAGGCATTCTTTAGAGGTGGAGTTTGGTCCTCCAGCCCTCCCATCAGAGAGGAGAGGAGGAGGAAGTGGGCTCAATCCAGGCTTGATTTAAGCAGCCTGGTGATGAGGTTAGAGCTAATGAGCCTAACCTGGGTGGGACATCCCGGGAAGATCAGCTGGGCAAATGCCTGTGGAGACACCACATTATCATCCCTAGGGGGACAGGATCTTGGTCTCCTAGAAATGGGGGCAGGTTTTCACATTCACAAAATGCAGATGATGCTGTGGGCTACAGGGAGAAGAAAGGGTGGGCCTTTGGGTTAGGAGGCCGCAGCGGTAAAGCCCCAGGGCTCTGTGCAAGCTAGCATAGAGAAGTGGATTGGAGTGGGGAGAGACTTGGTTCCAACCCTCACTACCACTCATCAATGATTCTTTCTCTGCCTGAACTTCACCTGTTTCATTTCCATGTGGAGAAGAAATGGTGAGACTGGGAGGAGAACCAGGAGAGAGCCTGTGTTGTGGAGTCCAAAGGAAGAGAGAGTGTCCAACAAGAGGGGACATGAACAGTGGCTGAAGCTGTGAAGGTCAAGGAAGATGAGGGCAAGAGACCAATACACAGTGACCTATAACCACTCACCCGCCTCCACTTGGACCGTCATCATCTTCTCCCTTCCACTGGAATCTAGGATTCAGCTTCTGGGATGCCAAACTTGAAGTAGGTAAGTTTTCACCTGATTTTCCTGGAACAAGGTACAGGGGGAGAGATTTTCTTTTGGGACCCAGATATCCCAAATGTGATGATATTCCCAAATGGCCTTGGGTCGGGAGTGGTTTCAAAGGGCTGCCTAGAATTTTTTCCACACTGTGACCCAATCCCTATTAATAAAACAGTTGCCCAATGCTCAGAAATCCTGCCTGGATGGGGGAGCCAAAGGGATAGACAAGTTGGCAGGTCAGAGGACAGAAGTGTCCAAGCGGGGCCATGGCAGCAGCATGCAGAGGGATCATTTTCCATTGCCTTGGAAAAGGTGACCTGCCAAAAGGGAGACAAACCCCACCACCTGTTTTCCTGAGGATACTTGCCCCCTGCCTGGGTCACTCTGCCCCTTGAGTCTGAGTATTGAAGGCAGGTGGTCAAACTGTATCCTGAGATGGTCTTTGTGTCTCTGTAGTTTAAATTAAATTCATCTTACATTTATTAAGTGCCTACTATATTCAAGTTTCTGGGTTAGGCACTGGAGATTCGAATTTTCTAAAATGACACTATTTCTGCTCATTTTTACTAAGTGGGGTGGGGAGATATGAGATGTATAGAGATAAGAATAAAACAGAGTTGGAAATGATAGGGGCAAAGGAGAGCTCCAAACAATGTGTTCTTGGGAGACTAGAAGGGAGGAGAATGCCTCTAAGTAGTGGGGACCCAGGGAAGCTGGCTGGGGGAGGTGACAGCTCATCCAAGCCTGAGGGTGAGGGGGTCCTGAAGACCAGGGGCAGAGGGGCACTACAAAATGAGGAATGGCCTGTGCAACTCCAGGAGGCTGCATGTTGAATCTAAGAGTAGTTGGTAGTCCTCTTTGGATGGAATGCGCCAAAGGAAATACTGAAGACTGGGAATGAAAGGTGAGGCCAGGTTGTAGAGGGCCTGACATGCCAAGTGAAAAAGCTTGTGTTTTATCTTATTGAAGTTTCGTGAATTTAAGGACAGCAGTTCCGACCTGTGTGTTAGCAGCTCTATAAAGGAGTGATCGTACAGGAGAGAGACAATTGTACCAGGTGAGAAGTAATGAGCTCCAGGACAAGGGTGGTGACTGGTCTTCAAGCCTTGTTGACCAGGAGGCTGGTGACACCAGCAATTCAAGTAGAGAGAGTTTAAGGAGGAGGAGGCTGGGGGGTTGAGGGGAAGATAATGAATTCTCTTCTGGACATGTTGAGCTTGAGATGCTGATGGGACATTCAAGAGAAGAGGTCAAAGGACAGGCTCAGGAGAGAGATTATGCCTGGATGTTTCAATCTGAGAGTCCACTGGGTAGACCTGTTAATCAAACCTATGGGAACAGATGAGGTCACTAAGAGGTCACAATTGATAGCTAGGACAACCAAGGCCAGAACCTGGAGAGGGAGGGGCACCAATGTTTAGGAAGGAGAGAAGTGAGTAATAAATCATCAATAGAGACTGAGAAGTCAGACCAGGTAGGAGGAGAACTAGGAGAGAATAGGGTCATGAAGGTCAGAGAGGATAGAGTGTCCCAAAAGAGGAGTGGTTGACAGTGAGAGAAGCTCTATAGAGGGGTCAAGGAGGATAAGGGTCATTTCTTGAACTCTACCCCCAAAGAGTCCCAAAGGGTGGTCTGGTCCTTGGAATGAGGACACTTTCAGAGGCTTCCTTTTCCACTCTTCCTCTTCCTTCATAAGCCTTTAGGACACCCCTCCCCCTTTCACATGCCTTACATACTTGGGTGGCATTACTATAGTGATGGGCCTTCTAATCCAATACATATCAAGTCTTAGCAGGAAGACACATATGTGATTCATTTTCCCCAGCCTGAAATCCAGTGATTTACCTAAGGCCCCAGGAATTTTGTGAGGTAATATTTCCAAATGCCACAGGTGTTGTGGTGATTCTCAGTTGGCAAACTTACCTCATTCTGCTCTAATTGGTCCAGGGCTCGAGTCCCCAAAGGGTGGCTTGCAATGTGAGGAATTTGAATATGTGTATGTTTATGCGTATTTATGTGTGTGTATGTGCGTGTATGTATGTGTACGTGTGTGGGTGTTGGGGGAGGGGCTTGAGGAAGGAATAGAAAGCTCTCAATCCTTTTAGTAGTAAACACATAACATGATTCCCTCAGAAGGTACCACGAGCTCTTCTCTCCCTCATACTCCAAAGGTCCCAGAATGGAGAGCTCTGTTCTATCCAGTGAGTACTGGGATAGTTTAAGTTTTATGTTTTACAGCTTCCATTTTTTTTTCCATCAGAGAGGTAGTATGGTGGGATAGATGGAATACTCGACTGGGAGTCAGGAAGGCTTGTGTTCATATTTCACCTTACTCACTATCTGTGTAACCTCAAGATACTTACTCAACTTTCTCATCTGTTTCACAGGGATACACTGTTTTGAATGTTAAGAAAGAGCATATGCAAGGAGCATTTTGCAAATCTCAAAGCCCTTTGTGAATATCAGCCATTACTCAAAAATGTTTAAACCAAATTGGAGAAAGTTGACTTTGTTGATATTGGCCTTAGCTTGGTGACTTTCCCTGAGGAGGCCTCACAGATAAAACCCAAGAGGGTCCCAAGCGAGCCTATATTCCCTATGGGTTTTTGGAGGCAGCTTTCTTCCAAAGAGAACAGCTCCCCAGATGCCCCTTCTAATTATGCTCCACTAAGGAGGGCCTGGTGTTGTGCCTGAGGACTCAACAGCACCAGTCCTCTGCAGTGAGTTAGGCAATTTTAGAAGCTATTTGTGCTTCTAGGTATCCCTGCATTTTTTAGTAGATAACCTGACCCCTAACAACGGGACAACTCACAGGTCAAATTTCCATGCTCTGTAGAGGGATGATGGACTGGGAAAGGTGGGAGACTTTTTTATAAAGAGGGGGCATACTGTCATCGTAAGGACAACATTTCTAGCTTACCCGAAAGCCTGACAGAAACATGAGCGAGGGGTTAATTGGGACCTGGAGAGCCTTGTCCCTTGTCCTAGAACATCCCTCGTCTTCCTCAAGGTCCCCTCTTCTACTCGCCTATCCTTCTCTCTCCCAAATTACATTGTATTTACTTTGGATATATTTTGTATCTCTTTCCACGTACACATTCCTTCTCAACAGAAGATGAGCTCCTTGAGGGCAGGAACTGTTTAATGACTGTCTTTGTGACCCTAGTGCCTAGTACAGTGTCTAGCACATGGCAGATCCTTAATACTGAGGGCAAACGGTTTTGAAAGAATTAGGAACTTTAATCAGCATAATCACCAACTATAATTCCAATAATTCCAAAGGACTAATCTTGCGATCAACCTGCTACCTACCTCCCGAGAGAGCAGGAAAGGCTTCAGAAAGCAGAATGAGAAATTTCTTTTGGACACAACCAATGTGGAAATTAGTTTTGATTGACTATATATGTCTGGCTTTTGGTTTTTTCTTTTGTTCTCAGTTGGGAGGAGGCGGATGTTGGAATGGGAAGATAACAAGGACTTGGGTTCAAAGGTGGATTTTTTTGCTGATTGAAACAAATAAAATATAATTTTTAAAATGGTTGTGGAATGAATGAATGGAGTGTCCACATGAATACAATTGCTGGTCCTTCAAGTATTAAAACCACGTCAGGTTGGTGGAGCAGGTGAGATGTGGATGTAGATGTTCATTAGAATTCAAGACCTTGAGAGTTCTAGTGAGGACTAGGCTTTTGGAGTGTATTTAGGCTATTACTTTACTAGTGTTTGTGAGGGAGCCTGCGGGAGTGATGAGTGTGCTGACAACAGAGTCAGGAAGACCTGTCTTGCTTTACCTCTCACCCGTAGGACAGTCTGTTGCCCAGGAAGACTGGATGCAGATCTGCATTGGTGAAGGAAGTTTTTACACCGGTAATTACCCCAAGGATGAAACGGCTGATCTGTCCCTTTCTTGTATCCACACCAGAATGTATTTGTAGCAGGAAGAATGCTAAAGTGGGAATTTAGAGGATTAGAATTTGAAGTCACAAAATGCAAGCTCTTTGAGGACAGGAATTTTTGTCTTGGTCTCTTCATCCCTCATGGGGATTAATTCCCTGATGGAGACTTTTTTTCTTTTTAATTCTGAACCTGTGGTTTCATTGGTGGTGAAAACTCTTTCTATCAAGGTAGATTTGTTCTGACTGAAACTTCTCATCTTAAAGAGTTAACAGAGGTGACCGGGAGGGGAAGTTTACTTGTCCAAAGTCACACAGACAAAATGATCAGAGACTGCATTCTCTTCACTGTGCCATTCTGCCTCCCCCTTGGAGGAGCTTAATAAATCTTAGCTAAGATACAGGAGGCAGGAAGATAGCACGAAAAAGAATCCTAGAATTGGAGTCTGAGGACTTGGGCTCAAATTTTGACTCTGTTGTTTACGTGTGTGACCCTGGTTAAGTAATTTTACCTCTCTAGAGCTTAGTTTCCTCATCTGTAACATGAAGTTTGATTCAAATCCAACAAGCATTTCTTAAGAACCTGCACTGTACTGGGAGCTGAGCTAGGTGCTGAGGATATGATGCTAATGGTGAAACAGTTGCTGCCCTCCAAGGGCTTCCATTCTGCTGGGGGTCTGGCCTTTACATCCCCGTAAGCTCTCAAGTGATGATGCTTTTGAAGCTCGCCAAAGGGAGTTTCTTGTTGAGGCTTCATTCCTTTTTCTATATCTGTTTCTTCTATCATTTGTTTTTCCTAACCCACCTCGGTAAATGTTGGCAAAGCTCGGAGCTGACCTGAAAAGAACTTGACTTCTCTTCTCCCAGCTCATGGGTTAAGCTATAGATTGGCTGCCAAGGATCAATTTCATTGACAAATTGAGTATTTCAAACCCTCTGATCATGAAGATGGACCACATGGAAACTATTCTGGGCTAGACTTCATTGATGATGGAGACAAGTCCAGAACCTAGAAAGAGCTCTTGGATTTCAAAAGGTTTTCCACATCCATGACCCAGAAAGAAAGAAGAACCAGCCATCAAAGAGGTAGCCCCAATCTTGACTCTGCTCCCTTCTGGGACTCAGTTTCTTCAGATGTAAAATAGAGGTTAGACCAAATGACTTTGAAGGTCCCTTCCAGCCTCATTATGAAGAACTGACTGAGAATAAAGGGGTTAAAACCAAACCATTTCAGTTATCCAATACTTCTGCTTAGAACCTTTCCTGGGTCTCTATTCCATCCTGGAGACAGCTAGCATCAGTTCTCAGTATGGTGCAAAGCATCTTCCTAAGAAGATCTTTCATGCAACTAAGTCCTGCTTAATGTGAATAATAAATCCCAGGCTTTGGTCACATGTGTTCAAATTTGCGCTATTCAAAATTATAATTATGTACAATATGATAATTAGTTCCAATCCAATAGAAATAGGCCGTGTGAATTCAAATAATATGACTGTTACGTAGGATTTGTTTTCTATGCTAAGTACTGTACAGTTATTTTCTCATTTGAATTTCACAAAACCCTGTGAGGTAGATGCTATTACTGCCCCATTTTACAGATGAGGATACTGAGATAAACAGAGGTTAAGTGACTTTCCCAGAGTCACACAACTAGTAGGCATCCAAGCCCCGGATTTGACCTTGGTTTCCTGACTTCAGGTCCTGCAGTCTGTTCACTGTGCTACCTACTTGCCCTAATAGGGACCTAGCTGTATATTGGTTGTGTTCATGTTTTAGGATTTCCTTCTTTGCTGAAAGGGCAGGGGACCATTCTGATTCCAAAGGCCTCTTGCCGGGCTTCAGTTAGAATGAAGGAGTAAAGTAAAGCAGAGGAAGGAAGCATTGCTAAGCATGGACTTTACTCGTGTCCCATGTGAGTGAGACCCTAAAAGCAACAGCAGAACCCAGAACAAGGAAAGTCTTTGCAAATGAGTAAGAATTGACTAAGATTTTGTTCAAAATGAAAAAATGGAAGGAACGTTTTGCCCTCCTCAAAGTGATCTGAAATTCATTTAATTTCAGATGCCGCATGACATGACCAGTCAAGGGAAAAACAGTGTAGGAGAATTCAAGAAAAACCCCGCTATTAAGCCCAAATTCCATGAACTGAATTAAAGGCAAATATACGTGGTTGAGGTTAACTTGCCCCTGCCAACCCAACGAGAAGAAATATAGGGAAATGACATTTTCCACAATAGTGAAAAGTTGGCATGGTTTTGTATCAGGGATAAATAGGTTAATGAATGTCATGGGGGTACATCAAGAATTGTTGGAAAATAAGCAAAAATGACCTTTCACCACTTGGCTTCTAATTTCAATTGGGCTGAGGTCAAAGAGAGCCTTACTGTGGGCAGTAGTTATTGAAGGCAAGGCTGATGACGTGGGAGTCACAATAATTTAGTTATCGCGTTCTCATGGGCAGAAGTGAATAGAGAAGATGGAGTTACCAGAGTATCCTGGAGCCAATACAGTTATCTCCTTTGATCCTCATATCAACCTTGGGAGGTGGGTGCTAGTATTGTCCCCATTTTTCAGATGATTAAACTGAGGCAAACTGGCTGAGTGACTTGTGACTTGCCCAGGTTCCTGCAGCTACTAAGTCTCTGAGGCTGGATTTGAACTCGGGTCTTCCTGACTCCAGGCCTCATGCTCTATTCACTGCACCACTTAACCACCCCAGGGAGGCTTCATAACTTCAGCTATCTGAAGGATTATCACATAGTTTGGGCTGCAGAGCTAGGAGCAATGGGTGGATATTACAAGGAGGCAGATATTGCTTCAGGAGAAGAAAGGAAATCCTAACTGTTCGGCTCAACAATGATAGGGAGTGAGCACCCTGTCACTGAAGGGATACAAGCAGAGGCTGAATAACCCTTCCCTGGGGAGAAGAGATTCATGGTTTAGGTCACTATGACAAAGTGTCAAACTTAGGACCTGATAGGGCTAGAATCAAATTAAAATGTAACTGTGAAATGTTTAACAGAATGAATAAAATTATGATAAAACATAAATAGTGTTAATTTGTGGTTTTGTAAGTCAGTGTGCTGCCTGTAGAGTTCTCTATCTATTTGACTAGAAGACCTCTAAGGTCTTTTAAAGTCCATCGTAGAATCACAGCATCTCAGCCTCGATTGGGACCTCTGTGGCCATGTTGTCCAACACCTTACTGGAACACGAATCCTTTGTATTCCATAGGTGGAAGTCTCATTTAGCATCCACCCAGTGAGGGGCAGCCCATTCACCTTCGGGACACATCTAACGGTTAGAAGCCCAAATCGTCCTCTTCTCCCCTGCCATCTTTGTTTTTAGCTCTGGGACCAAGTAGAATAAACAGGTAGATTTCGTCTTCTGCCCAATCATCCTTCTGGGTTAAAATGATCCTCCTTTCCCCCAAGTCTTCTTTTCTGTTGGTCACCTATCCTCTGTGCCTTCAGCTAATCCTTATATGGCATTGTCCAGTCCCTTTATCTGAACACTCTTCAGCTTTTCATTGGTCTTTCTAAAATTTGACACCAGAACCCTCCACGTGGTGCATCCAGAGTGGGGGACAGCAAATCTCTGGACTCTGTTTCACTGCCTGCTTCCTCAGGAGAGCAGTGACTTTCTACTGCTAACTCACTAGAGTTTGCTCTTTATGAAGACCCCCAGATCTTTTTCATAGCAACTTCATTCTCTGAGATAGAGAACTACTACATGTTTTACTCTGGGTGCTGGAGCCAAAGTAAAAAAAAAATCTTTAGCTATATATGCCTACCATTCATGCAAATGCCATCAGGCTTTGCTTTCTGTTTGCCAATTTATTTTGTTCTAGCATCATTTTGACTGTTCCCATCTCCCCTCATCTTTCTCTCTCTTTGATTTTCAGAATGAAGCAGCCAAAGACAGAGGAGCAGTTTGGAAACCTGCTTCTTTGGGAGCTTCTTGTCCTTGCCATGATGTGGCAGATTGGAGCAAGAAGGCTGACTTCCTGCCTGCCTCTCATCTATGCTGGTTAAGATCAATTAAACAATAACCTCCTATTCCTCTCTTGGTCCCTTACATATGTTTTCTGTCGTGGAAATGCAGACACTTTACTCTTAGCTTTGGAGGAGACCATTTCACGACCCAGAGCCTGAGACTTGGATTTACAAAGTGCATGTGTGGTTATGTTACCAGCCTATGACCTGCCCTCTGTTAGAAACAGAACTTGCTGGAACCTGGCAGGACTTTTTTTTCTCTTATAAAGATAAGAAAACAAGAGATAGAAGTGAAGAGAGAAAAAAGATAAAAGAAGAAAAGAGTGGAAGAGGAGAAGGGAAGAAAAAAGAAATGGAGAAAAAGGAAAAAAGAAGGAAAAGAGAAAAGTAGAAAAAGAATGGATAGAAGAAAAAGATAAAAAAGGAAGAAAAAGAAGGGAATAAAAAAGGAAAAAAGAATGAGAGGAAGAAAAGAAGGATCAGAGAGAAAGGAAAGAAAAAAGCAGGTACAAAGCATGAAAGGAAGGCAAACAGGCAAGAAGTAAGAAGGGGAGAGAGCAGAACGAAGGACAAAGAAAGAGAAGCTTGAAGCGAAGAAAAGTGAAGGAAGAAGGAAGTCATGGAGGAGGAGTGTAATGAAGGGAAGAAAAGTGATTTAGGAGGAATGGAGGAAAGGACAAAATAGGGAGAAAGAAAGGAAAGAAGGAAAGTAAAAGGAGCAAGAGACGAAGGAAGGAAAGAAGGAAGGAAGACCCCATTACATCTCTGACAGAAGCCTCTACCTGCCTGCCCATACTGAGTTTAGCCAAGGGTTTGCCTTCCCAGGTGCACGAGGGGCCATCTCTGCTTTGAGCCCTCACTGAAATAAGGGAGACAGTGATTTGACAAAAGGCATTTCCCAATCTCTGGTGGGTCCAGAGGGCCACCCAGCCCCCCCCCCCCCTTTTAAACTTTCCCTCAGGGTACAATGTGTTTGGGAGTACCCAGGTCTTGGCAGATCCCACTGACTAACGTCTGAAGGACTGATTTCTACTGAAGAGTATGGTATTCATCACTATTTCAAGAGGAATGGGCTATGGGTATGGGGGCTGGGAAGATGGCAGGTGAACTGTGTACACATAGGCCTAAATGATCCCAGGATCATTGATTGAGAGTTGGAAGGGGCCCCAGAAACCATCTTTTCCAATCCCTCCATTTCCTAGGTGGGAGAGTAAGGCCTTGAGAAATTAAGGCAGTTTGCCCAGGGTCAAACAGATGTTAAAAGATCAGAGCCAAGATTTTGATTCCCATGACCTTTCCCATCACAACAAAGGCTTGGGGACAATTCACCCCTCCTCTGTAGTCTGCCTATGGACCCAAAGCCAGGTTCTCAGGGTGACCCACAGGGTCCTGGAATTTTGGGGACCCACTCCAAATGGCTCTTGTCTATGTCTGGCTTTGGGGAGGGCTGGGAAAGAGAGAGGTGGGAAGTGGTGACTTGGGTGTTGAGTTTGGCCTCCAATTCTGGGCTCCTTCAGCTGAGCCATCCGTCTCCAAGCAAAACTCAGGGAGGTCAGACAACCTTTGGCAAGCTCTCCAGGCTCTCTGGCTCCAGCACCAGCTTAGGGTCAGTGAAGGGGCTCTGATTCCCAAGTGCTCCCTGGAAGATACCAAAGACATTTACTGGGGCCTCAGTAAGATGGGGTTATTGGCCAACACTCGGCAAGGAGTTCTTTTTCACCTAAAGAGGAACTCTCTTTCACTCTGTCTCCCCTCCAGAGTCTCCACTGGCCAATGATGCTTTCTCTTTCCAAGGCAGCCAAGGTAAAGGGGCCACGTTTCCTTTGACAAAGACATTCAGGTTGGAGGCTGAAGAGGTGTGTGTTTCAGGGTGGGGTGGAAGAAGGACAAGACGAACAGTCCCTGGGAGCCCGGTTTCCAGGACTCAGGCAGGCGCTTTTTTTTTTCCTTTGCCCCCCTTTCTCCATAATCATCCTAGAAAAACAGAGAAGACGGCGGCCCAGCAGCTGCCGACTGGCTGATGGACAGTTTCCGCAGGGCTACATGAAGGCCTTTGGTGTTCATGTCAGCTGGATTGGCAGATGAATGACGCCAATGAGGGCCCGCCAGGATCCCCTCTGGGGCTGCTGTCCTAATTGACAGACCGAAGGCAAAGAGAAGGATTGTTTTTGAACTAGAAAAGGATTTGCTTTTTTTTCTTCCCACTTTCCACTGCTCTTTCTTCACTCTTTTTTTCTTCCCCCTTTAAAAGGTGTTTTGTTCCTCGGTGGTTACTGAGCCTAATGGAACCCAATGACTTTTACCCTTCACAGCCTGTCAGTCAAAAGCCCAACTTGAGACCTGTTAAATAAAGTCCTTTCAGAGGCAGACGGGGGAGGAATGTGTCAGTCATCCCACAGGCCTTGTTGTGTTTGCCTCTGTCAGAGGGGCGATGGGGGGAGCAGCCGCCCTGGCTGGGGCACATTCTCAGCAGCCTCTGAGAGGCCTGACAAATCCAGGTGTCAGAGCCAGAGGCCCAGCCCAGCCCATCCCTAACGTCCTGGAGGCAGAGGATGGGGGTGCCCGTTTGTGTTAAGCACTGGCTTGGTGGTGGCTGTTTTGGGGTTTTTTGGTTTGTTTTTGTAAAAACAGAAAACCAGCCTCTGAGTGCTGGGCATATTTGGAACAGGCAGGGACCTTCCTTTCCATGAATATGGCTCTTAGCTGGGGCCCCAGCAGACTGCGATCCCTTGGCTCGAGTGCATTCAGGTGGCCCACAATTGCGAGGCAATTGGGCTGATTTACCCTGGCTTTTTCCTAATTCTTCCCGCTTCCCCGTAGATGACAATCCATTAATCTTGCCCATTAGGTTAAAATTGCTGGGCATTTTGGGAGGGTCCTGAACAGTTGTCCTTATTCACCATAGACTGGATGTTTGACGTTAAAAATGCCCACAATTAGACACACTAATGACCTATTCCTTATGTTTCAAGGGTATTTCCTTTTAGGGTTGGGTTTTTTTAAATTTGGACAAGGAAGAGGCTGAGATGAGGGTGGGGGTAAGTGGTCTTAGACAAAACAGGGCCTGTTCTCAGGGTGCCGGGGAACCTCTGGTATACACACATATATTTTTGGTCTGGTGCTATGGCCCAGGGGGTTCTCTCAGGAAAAACACCCATCGGGGGTGATGGGGCCGGGTCTGGCCCGAGCTGCTGGGGGCTCTGTGGTGCGTCAGAATGAGGCCTGTTTGGGCTCGGGATAAACTTGGGGACATTATTTATTACATGTTGGTTTTTGTCCTCCCTTCTGGAGGTTTTGTCTCAAACAAAGGCTGTATTTTGTGAATTCCCTTCTCCCCCCTCCCCTTCTCAGCACCCCTCTGGCAGGCTCCCTGAGCTATAACCTGCAATTTTTGTGTCTGGAGAAAGAGGCCCATGATTTACCCTCCATTCAGCTGGGAAGAGAAGATCTGGAGACCCCAGGACTGTAAAGTGAAGAAGGGAGGGGTAGGCTTTTCTTGGGGTGGGAGGCTGGGGCACAGCAGGGCAGGGCTGGGACAGGTGCAGGAGTCTACCTGGCCTTCAGCTTTCCTAGGGACAAGACTGTCGTAGGGTCGCTTCTAATGGAATGATTTTGGCTAACGGGGTGGGAGGCCGGATGGTAAGGTGGACAGAGAACCAGCCTCAGAGTCAGACCTGAGTTCAGATAGAACTTCAGGTACTTGGCTAACTATGTGACCCTGGGCAGGTCACTTCACTTCTCTGACTGCCTCAGGTTCCTTATCTGTAGAATAGGTATAGGAATAGCACCTACCTTCCAGGTCTGTTGTAAAGATAAAATGAGATAATGTTTACGAAGTGTTTTCAAACTTTAAAATGCTAGTAAATGATAACAGTTATTATGAGTTGTTTCTGTTGTTGGCAGCTGTGTGACCATGTGTAAGTCACATAAACTCTTTAAGATTCTAAGTTGCCAATGAGTTACTATTCTGCTCTGGTGGAGGAAGGCCTTCACACTGGACCAAGAAACCCCAGATGCTAAGTGCCCTTGTTCCCATACTGCTAAAGGACAGAAAAGTCTGGCATTGTCCCTTCTACAATTCAGTGTGCCCTGGGGCAAGGCCCTAGTTGCCCCACCTTAGTGAAGGGTCTGCTATTTCCCTCCTCTAGCCTCATCACTCCCATGTGGGGATCAGTGCATTGGTGGGTCTCCACCATCTGCCACTTGCAGAGACAAAGCATGAGACCCCGAAGGCCTGTCCAGAGCATTGTATGTCTTGACAGAAGGAGAACAAAGAGGCACCTCTCCATCCCACTTCCTTCCCTTCCCTCCCTCCCACTTTTCTATTGACCACAGACACAGGCATAGCAAATCTTCTGGGGTAACTCTAGGAAGGGGGAGATGGGAGGGGCTGCTCTCCAGTTAGAGCTGATGGAGCCAGATCGGCTACAGAACTGATAAAAGGAGACAAGGCGACAAGCACGGTCCCCATGAATGGTCTCAGAGAGCTGGGTGCCCAGTGTCTCTACCTCAGTGTATCAAGAGGTATCTGTCTAAGCAACCAAATGAAGCAAATCTTAAACTAAACGACAACAAATGACAACAAGGCTCTGCTCCTTTGTCTGCCGAGTCAGGGCTGGGGGCTTCTTTTGTCTTCTGTTCTCCCCCCAACCTTAGCTGATGTTCTGTGGGCTATCTCAGGCCCTATGAAATCTCAGCCCTGGGCTGAAAAACGAACCTTCTGTCTTAGGATTGGAAACGATTCATGGAAAATATTCCTTTGGCAGAGCCACGAAAAATCTGATTTGAGTCCTGAGGCTTCCTGAGCCTCTTCTCCTTGGATATTAATTATCTGCAGCACTGAAAAAAAAAATAACAATAGCTCCCCTCGACACAGACAGCCACAGAAATAGACACAGAGAGACAGAGATTGAGAGACACACACACAGAGAACTTTTGGAAAACAGAAAAGACTTTTAAACATGAGAACCGTCACTCCATCCCCCAAGACCTTTCCCATTCTTTCATTCTGAAAACCCAAAACAGACTGGATGCCTTCTGTTTTTTTACATGAATATTAACAACCACCTATCAAACCACACAGAATGCTTTACAGCTGATGCAAAAATACTCTAAAAGTGGGGGGGGGGGGGATATATTATGGAAATAACAAAGTCGTCAAAGAAAGTCTCTGACTCCAACTCTCAGCACAGCATTCAGCCTCTGTGAATATTCACCAATTCAATTTGAGGAGCCTTTATTGAACTCCTGCTATGGGCTTAGCTAGCTACTTAAGATACAAAGACAAAAATGAAACAGCTTGCTCATTAACTCAGTAACTCTCAGATCAGTCAATCAATCAATCAATCAACAAGCGTTTAAGCGCCTACTCTGTGCCAGACTCTGCTAATCGCTGGGGATGCAAAGACAGAAATAAAGCAACTCGCTCATTAACTCCGATAACTCTCCTAGGCTTTTAGATGTAAGCTGGACAAATGATGACAGATTTTTCATCTTTCCTTTCTCCTCTCCTGTGCCTGTGGGATGGGAAGGCACAAGAGGAGAGGAGATTGTTAAAAAGCATTGCCTCTGAGAGATGGGAGCTCATGGCACTAGAAATGCACGAAGGTTCTGTCTATGCAGTCTTGAAAAACTGCATCGATTCAAGCCAAGATATGATTCAGTTTGTGATTTGGTGTTGTATACACCTAACAGTTAGCGCTTTGAGGGCAGGGATTGTACCACTTTCTCATTTGTAGCCTCAGAACTTAGCACAGTACCTGTCCAGATCAATATCTAATTAAGGTTTCTTGATTGGTGGATCCAGATTCCTACAAGGTACTGGAGTGCTAATCAATGGAGTGTGTTGATGATATAAGGGGGATACCATCTGTCACTTGTGATTGATATTGCAGAGAACCCACCAACATGGAGGTTTGAGCTAATAACATTAGAGAAAGTTATCCCTCCCTTGATCTTTCAGAAGTATCCCTAGAATTCTCAGGGGGACATGTAACCTTACTAGGTGAGTGGGGGAGTCTCATATTCGAGTAGGAGTTTGGATAAAGATCCTCAAAGTTCTATACATGCTACACAATGATTATTCAATAAATATAGCTAGAGGACTCATTTTTCCATCAACTATACTAAGCAATTAAGAGTCTCATCATAAAAAGAAAAAACCTAGAGGTGTCCCAACTGGTACGGAAAAGATCAAAGCCTACTAATGTAGAGGTGCATTCTTAGAAATCCTTAGAGGGTAATTTCATTTATGAACAATAAATCCTCCATGTGGGACTTTTCCCAAAGGGCAAGACTGAACTTCCACACTTCCTTTCAGGATTCTACTGGCATGATCATAGCTGTTCTTAGTGAGTTCAACTCATCAGCCCAGATGCACTGTGTCAGGATCCAAAAAGATCTTAACAGACTAGAACTTTGGGCTGAATCTAATTAAAGATGAGATTTAATAAGGACAAATGACACATAATTACATTTCAAAAAATTCCCCCCATAAGTATTAGACAGCTAGATAACTATTTCTGTGAAAAAAAGATCTGATTAGATATGGGTCAGTGGTATAATATGGCAAGCAATATGGCAGATTTGGGGTTGTATTGAGAGGCATAATGCATTGGGATTGGGAGTTGATATTGCCACTCTGCTGTGTGCCTTGGTCCAAACATGTCTGGGGGATTGTGTTCAGTTCTGGGACCTACCTTCTAGAAAGGACTTAGTGAACTCAGAAGACTTTCAGAGCCAGATGGTGAAGGGCCCTGTGATTGTGCCACAGAAGGGGTTGAAGGAATTGGAAATTGTCCTGTAAAAGAAAAAAGAGCTGGGGGTACACTGTCCATCTCCAAGTCTTTGCCAAGAGGAAGAGGGACCTTGGAGGGCAGAGCTAGGAACAGTGGGTGGACACTGGGAAAATACAGGTTTAGGTTTGGTGTTAGGAAGAACTTCTTAAGCTTTAGAGCCATCCAAAGGAGGATGAGCTATCTTGGAGAAGAGTGGGTGGTGCAGTGGATAAAACATCAGACCTGGAGTCAGGGAAACCTGAGATCAAATCTAGACTCAGACACATACTAGCTGTGGGACCCTGGGCACTTCACTTAATCTTTCTCTGCCTCAGTTTCCTCATCTGTAGAATGGCGATAATAATGGCACCTAACTCTCATGGTTGCTGTCAGACCAAATGAGATAATGATTATAAAATGCTTAGCATAGTGTCTGGAACACAATAAATGCTGAACAGATGTTAGCAATTCGTGTTAGCTATTACTGGAAGTTCTTCAAGTAAAGCCTGGCTATCTACGTGAATTTTGTCCAGGCATTATTTGGATTAGATGACCAGAGACCAGTTCAGAACTTTTTGGAATTTGGGCCATGAGCTGACTTCCTCGGGGTTGGCTTATATCTTTCCTTTCTGGGCTGTGTTTGGGAATTCGGCACCATATTTTAGAAAGTGTATTATGTATACCTGAGATCATATTGCTTGCCTTCTCAATGGGTGGGGGAGAGGCTGGAGGGAAAGAATTTGGAATTTGATGTGTGAAAAAAGAATGACAAAAGTAAATAAATTAAAGTGTATTTCTCAATCTATCTCCCAGTTATCTATTCACAAACTTCTAATCTGCCCTTCCCATGACTCCCTTTCCCCCCAAATGAGCCAGAAAACCCCCTTCATCACCAGCATGGACAGTCCAGTGAAGCCAATACCTGTAGCACCATCTTCAAATGTCTGTGTGCTTCTCTACATTCTAAATCCATCCCCTCTAGGGCAGGGAGTGGGGGGGAGGGGGAAGGGGTTGTCTTCAGTCTTCTAGAATTGTGGTTTTCTTTTCATTAATCAGAGTCTCAAAGTTGTTCAAAGTTATTTTTTTCCTTCAAAGTTCTCCTACTTTTGCTCCCTTTGCTCTGTATCAGTTCATAGAGGTCTTCAGGGCCATATTCTTTCAAGATGTTGGAGTCTTATTTTATTAATCCTTCCCTGGCTCTCCCCACCAACCCTCCACCACAGGCTACTCTCAGTCCTGCTGGTTAAGTATCGTTGAAGGATATTAAAGTGGCACCCTCTGTGAAGAAAACAGACTTGAAACTCTAGTGTTCCTTATAGCAGGGCATACCCTCTGAATGGGGGTATTCTTGAAGACTAAGACTCGCTTCCCTCCAGCTCACTTACTGGCAGACCATCACAGTCAATGGGCTAGCCCCATAAGAGATAAAAACTACAACAGGTTCACCTAAAGGTATGAAATTAGATGTAGTTAGATGGAGCTACTGTCATCTTCTGCCAGACACCAGTTGCAATGGATGCCATCATGCTGGGACTGTTCTCTCTGAACCTCTCTATGGCATGCTTCTAGGCTAGAATTAGAGTATTTAGAAGTAGAAAGGAACTTGGGATCATCTAGTACAATGCTCTTATTTTACAGGAGGGGGAAACTAAGGCTCCTGTGAATAAATGACTTGGTAGGGATCACAAAAGTACTAAATACCAGAGTTGAGACTTAACTCCTATCTTTTGATGCCAGATCTGACTTTCTGTCTCCGTGTCACCATATTGCCTCTCACAGGGCACCACAGTCTAGTGAGACATTATGATGACATCCTGAAAAGGTTGGTGTTAAGGTGGTTACCCCAATCTCTCATCACCATCAATGTCTCCATAAAACAGCAAATGAGCAGGTGGGCTCTAGCTTTTTCTTGGCAACTGATATTGTGTAAAAAAAAAAAAAAAGAATGGAAACTTGGAGGAAACCGGGTGCAAGAGTATAGTCTGAAGGTATTCCAAAGCAGTCTGAAGTATAAGGGAAAAACTCTCAATCTCTTTCTCCCTCTCTCTTTCTCTTTCCCTCTCCCTCTTCTTCTCCCTCTCTCCTTCCTCTCTTTCCCTTCTCTCCCTCCCTTCCTCCCTTATTCCTTCCCTTTCTTTCTTCCCCCTCCCCCAGCACTTTTCTCTTTCCCTCTTTCCATCCATATGTTGTTTCCTGTACCTGACATTCCATCCATACACCATTTTCTCCTTTGCAGGGCTCTCTCCATACCTGCCATAATCGTCTTTGCTTCTTGGAATTCCAAGTCTATTCAAGACTCAGCTTAAGCCCCATCTCCTGTAGCGAGCTTTTCTGGATCCCTCCAATTTAAAAATACTGTCTCCTGTGAATATCTTATTTCTTCCCAGTAGAATGGAAACTCCTGGAGGGCAGAAACTCTTTCACTTTTGCTTTTGTAATGTCAGTGCCAAGCATTGACTGGTGCTTACCAAGTGTTTTTTGAGTGTATGCAAAACGGCAAGAAGTGATGATTGCCAAGAAACCGGGGAAGATTTGTATGAACTGATGCAAATAACAGAAGCCGAACAAGGAAAGCACTCAATGCCTCCAACAATGTGAATGGAAAGAACAGCAATGAAATGGGTCACAATGACAAAGCTTGGCCCTAGAGAAGAGACAGATGGGAGGCTCTGAGTGTAGCAACATCAGACTTTTTTTTTTTTTAGTATGTTGGTTATAGTAAACTTGATTTAGTATGTTAGTTTTGCTGAACTGTTTTCTCTCCACTTTTTAGTTCTTTGTTATAAAGGGCTAACCCTCTTGGAAGAATCAGAGAAAGGACATTTCCAGAAATGTAGGTGACAGAAAAGCAAAAGAGAGCAACAAACATTTATTTTTAAAAAAAATCTTGTTTAATTGAATGAGGCTTTAGTACCTTGGGGTATTTCTTTCCCTTTCTTCATCTCAGTTTCTTCTCCTATAAAATGGGAGTGTTGGATAAGAAGATCTCAGCCCAAAGTCCTCTAAAGTGGTCTTTCCAGCTTGGTCTCCCTGCAACCTATGCCTTTCTTCCCAGTGAGGAAGTATCCCAAGGGACTGGGACTTTTCCTCTCTCTCTCAATTGTTTACTTTACCAGAGATCTCTTCTTGCACAACCACCCTTCCTTTTGCTAACAGTTCAGTCCTGTTTGGGATAACCGGCTGTTTGTTCAGGTCTGCCACTCCAATTGAGCAGCACTGGGAATAGCCAGACCTAGAGGCTAAGTACTGTAATTCATGCCTCATGGAGCAGAGTCACAAGGACTTTTTTGCTAAAGACCATGGGCACTAGCATGTGGTTCTGATGTTTTAATTTATCTTCTCCAAGTGAAAGAGATGTTTTTCTTGCCGACATACATAAATATACCAGCTCAGTACTATCCAAATTGTGGTACATGGGAACACTGCCCTGCACTGAGTGTCTAGCCTCTTAGGTTTGTATGAACATTTCCTTGGGGCTTTGCTGTCTGCTTGAGAATTCTAGCTATCTTCCTGGGAATGTCTTGTGATTGGCAGCATTTCTGGCACTTGGAAATATCATATTGTTTCTTCATACCCACTATTTCTTATTGTCATTCAATAGCCTTTCACAGTTGTTAAGCCCAGACTATTGTTCCTGGAGGTTCCCAAAGATCCCCTGACTTTGTGGCACAAGGAAAACTCTAACACTCAGAGGAAATTTTCTCAAGGGTCTTGATTATCCTGAGAGGGCTGTCGAAGCCACCAGCCCTGACAAATGTCCTCAAGACAGCTTAGGAAAAATACCAAGAATGTCAAGAGTTCTTTTTCAAATATTGTATTTTAATAGACTAAAGAACAAATTTTTTTTTAATAAAAAAGGAATTATTTGGGGGAGGCATTCAAGATAATCTTTAAAAAACAATGAAAATGAGGAAATTAACATGGACAATGGGAGCATTTCAATTCATTCAAAGCATTTATTCATTGCCTACTGTATGCCAGGCACAGTGATAGTCCCAGCAGATGCAAAGACCGAAAGAGAACAGTCCTTATCCATCTGTGCCATGACTTCTGGCCACCCATATGATGAGTACATATAATATATTTGATCAAATAATTACCAATTAATCATTTAGTAAGTGACTAGTATGTGCTAATGGCTACAGGATACTGAAAAGAATCTGCACCTTTACTAATTCAGGCATTTCCCTCCAATGATGTTGATGGCCAACCATCCATCTCTACCCATGACTCTTGTCTGTGTCCTCCACAAAGTTCACCTCTAGGGGTCCACACCCCTTGCAGGAAGTCTTCCTCACTTTCTCCTGACATCAGAAGGATACCAATGAAACTCTGTGGCTGCCCAATAGTTTTGTCCCTCTTACCAACCGACCAGCTTATCTTCTCTTTCTGCAATGCAATTACATGATAACATCTTTTGCTCCTTTTCTTTTCTACATTTCCAAGGTTAGACATATAGTTCCTCATCAGTTGCTTGCTGTAGCCTTCTAACACCCACCATGCACCCTTCTATTACCCTGTCTATGATGTTCATCTTTATTTCTTCTGAGTCGATGGGATTCCAGGATAGCAACACTGGGAAAATGTTTATATAGGAAAAATGAACCCTTACTGTTATAGGAAGCTTGAGGGCAAATTTTCCTGAAACCATTGTCCTTGTTCTCCATCTCCTTTTCAACTCTGGGCACAGATACATATATTTCTGGACAAGCACTAGAGGGTGCCCATTTAGAGGTGTGTTGAAATCTGAACAACAGACATTCTTCATCCACTTGGTCTTTCCTGTGTGGATGGACAGGTCATATGCCTTTGAGAAGGCTCTGCAGTATTCTAAGACTTAATTCAATTCACAAAATGTCATTTACAAACAGAAGCAACTTTTTGGAGCTGCACAAGATGAATTGGCTTTGTTGGAAAGAATTGTTTTGTTCCTGGAGTAAAATGCTTTTTTTTATAATCAACAAACAATGAATACAATGAGATTTTATATTTTCTGGATATTTCAGCCAATTCTAAGTTGGGAAAGATGGGATCCATGGCTGAAAATTATTTGCAAAAGCCTGGTTGTTTTCCACTAATGCCCTCATCAAAGCTGCCCTGAATTAATGTATAATTGACCTTCATAAAGAATTTGTATAGGTGAAGAGGAGGCATACAGGTCAGTAGCTGTTAATACTTTTTTGGTCACATTTTTTGGGGGGAATCATTACAGTCCAAGATTTTTCCATGCTTTTCTTATCTTGAAGTTGCTAGGATAGAGACAAGGTTGAAATAGTCGATGTTTTAAGAAGCTTCTATATACTATCCAGCAAATAATTACAGTGTATATTCAGAGTACTGTGCTATGACCAAATATCCTTTCAAACCCAAGACAGGGAAAGATTAGATCAAACATGGCTAAGAGGGAACAGTTTTAAAAAAATAAACCCCTCAAATACTAGATGTTAGAGGTAAGGCTAGTCAGTACTTTGAAAAAGGTGCTGGGATTTTAGTAGACTGTATGCTCTATGTAAGTCAACAGTATCTTATCACAGGCAAGGTCAATAGGAACTTCAGTCACTTTAATAAGAGAGGTCTAGAATTCAGCCCCAGGGAGGTGACTGTCTGAATAAACGCTGCTCTGGTCAGGGCACATCTGGAATACTATGTTCACTTCTGGAGGCTACATTTTAGGAAGGGCATGGATAAGTTGGAAGATATTCAGAAGAGACTAAGCCAGGCTTCTGGCTCATGAGATATGACAAAAGAAACTGGGAATTTCTGGACTAAAGAAGACTTCTGGAGGACCTGAAAGCCATATTCAAGCATTTAAGGTCTCTCATGTGGGAGAGGGCTTAGATTTTTTTCTTGGCCCTGGGGGGCTGATTCAGTACCAATGATTGGTAGAAATCATTCTGAGCAGTTTTAGGTTTGACTTAAGGAAAACTCGAAGGGCACATAAGGGGTGCCATAGTGTACAGAGCACAGTGCCTGGCATCAGGAAGACTCATCTTCCTGAGTTCAGATCTAACCTCAGATCCTTACTAGTTGTGTGACCCTGGGTGAGTCAACTTACTCTGCATTGGTTCCTCATCTATAAAATGAACTGGAGAAGGAAATGGCAAACCACTCCAGGATCTCTGCCAAGAAAACCCCAAATGGGGTCGTGAAGAGTTGGACATGACGGAAAACATCTGAACACCACCACCACCACCAAATACTGTACAGAAAAGAAACAACATTTTAAAGCTTCAGTCTTATCTTCCTCTGTGTCAGATGGTGGTATGAGGTCATTGAACTGTATACTATACTGCTGTAAACTTCTCTGCTTTGGTCGCCCTCTGAAAACCAAGGGAGAGATTGCTGGGACTTTAGCTGCTATTGTCAGAAGACACTGAGACTGGTGAGGTCTCAGCATTGCCTCCAATGCTCTGTCCCTTGTGGTTGGCCAACTTGAAATAATCCATCAGTAACGTCTTCTTCACAGGCAGTTCGAGACCTTTGAAGATCTTGGAGTGTGGAAGCATAAACAGGCAAGTTGGCATTTGACCTTGAGGTGGTAATCAATGATGGGGTCACTGGCCTCGATGTCTCTGGCCAGCTCTGCAAACTTGGGTGCAAGGCATCTCATTTTACTTGAATAATAACAACAAATGGATTTGGTTGCCAAAGCATAAGTGAAAATGGGGTTACTAACGAAACCCTTGAAGCTGTGAAGGCTGAGGATTGACTGACTATGGACTTTGGTGGGGGGAAGAATTTTCTTGACCTTCTTTGGGGATGTGAATTGGCTCTATATTTTTTGTTTGGCTAAATGAAGCCTGTGCTATATTCTTGTGAGCCTGAGTTCTTGTGGGGAACATGAAACACTGAAGTTTATTGATCAAGGCGGGATGTGGTCAGATCTATGCTGTGGGAAGCTCACTTTGGCCACTGAGTAAAGAAGAAACCAAAGTTGGGAGAGATTTCAGGCAGTGAGACCAGGCTATTTCAAAATATTCCACCCTGAATGTTAGTTAATATATTGGTCTAAGCCTGGAGGTGGCTTGAAATGGGAGAGGATTCTGTCCTGGCTCATTTTTATCAGCTAAATCTCTCAGCCTTTAGAGAAGGTGCCTGTTTGCCCTGGAGAAGGAGGTTCCTCACTGGGGGTCCTGTGTTTTTCCACTGATAAAATCTTGAGTCTGGTAAAAGTAAACCAAACCAAAGACACAACACATCTTATAGAAAGTCACACACACACACACACACACACACACACACAGAGTTATGTTTATTTGCAAGGCACTGGAAGCTAGGAGGGGGAATCTAATATATTGGATGGCAGAATCAATATCCCCAAATATCATAATTGCATAGAACAATGCATTAAACCTAAAAAAAAGACATTGGATAAAGATTAATGAAAAATTGTACATTTAAGTTAAAACAATCAATTTCACAAGTGCAGCTGAGTGAACAGGAGCTAAATCTGGCCTGGTGCCACCCTCTCGACAGCCAGTGGGTGTGTCAGGGGGGACCCCTCACCAATTTGTACGTACATTTTATCCCCTTAGTAGAATGGCAGCTCCCTGGGGGCTGGGGCTGTTTCATTTTCATCCTGGTATCCCTGGGGCCTGTTGCACAACAGGCTTGTTGAGTTGACATTAGTAGTACATGTGTCCACAATAGCGGCTCTGATGAACCATCTGCTTGAAGAGATTAGATCCTCCTGATAAACTGGTGAGAGCCAAGGTTAGTGTAGATTAGTTCTGGGGCTGTGTCCATGTCAAAGGCAGAACAACAGAGATGAGATGGTCTCATTAGATTCTAGGCCCAGAGATATAGAGTAGAAGGAACCTCAGAGGCCATCTAGCACAATCTTCTCATTATACAATTGAGGAAACTGAGGCCCAGGGAGTCAGTCAATAAACATTAAGTGCCTACCTTGTGGCAGACATTGTGTGAAATGCTGGGGACATAAAAAAAAGCAAAACCCATCTCTGCCTTCAAGGAACTCACAATCATTAATGGGAAGGGTAGTGCTTTGCCCAAGGTCCATGGGCAGTTAGTGGCAGAGTTGGGATCTGGCTGCAGGTCCTTGGACCCGAGAGTCAACACTCTCTTCGTTGGACCACACTGTGAAGGTGACTCACTAGGCACAAGGCAATTCTGCCTCTCCAAAACTTCAACCACCTTAAAAATTATTGTTGCTTTTACAAAAGCCATTGTCACATCTCTCCCCCTATATTGAACCCCTCTTAACATGAGGAAGAACAGTTAAACAAACCATGTTAGCATATCAGTCATGTCTGGCAACTGATATATTTTGTGTTTATGTATCTACATGTATAAGTGTATACACTCTTATAATATGTGTACACACACATACAAAATGCAAACATTCACATACAGTTTTTTCTTCCTGAGGTCAGTGGCACCATTTTGTCTGTGTCCCCAGAGGCCAGTTCTTGGCACATAGTCAGTATTTAATGCTCACTGATTGAATGCATGCACTTTATTTTCCATTGAGATCCACCAGCTCTCCTTTTTTCTGATGCTTCTTGGTCTTTCCAGTCACCATTGCTTCATTCCTCATGTCTTTTTCTGCATTTTTCCCCATCATGCAATTCTTATGAAGAAATCGAATAGAAGAAGGAAACAAGAGAAAAGAGAAAGACATTCTGTGCTTTTGAAAGAATGATATTTGATCAACTCGGAAGGAAGCTTCTCTTGATGGGGATTAGAGACCTCATTTCCTCAGGAAATGAGTTTCTGGTTCATTGCAAACAAACCTAGGAGGAATGAGACCATCAGGCTTCTGAAAAAAATCAGAAATTGTCCGGGTGTGGGACTAGACTCAGTGGCTTGGTGACTGAACACTTGAAACAATCTTGTGTCTTATTGGCCTTCATCGTGATCCACACACACATTTCATTTTTGGAATAAAAGGCAGGACAATCTGAGACTGAGCAGCCCAATGATTTGGATTGTGCAGCTCGAGAGAGAGTGCCAGGCCCTTTCAGTTTCTGAGTCTGAGGGATAATTTAATAGGCAGGGTGGTCATCTCCCTCTCCCAGCTCCTTGGAAACTATTGGGGAAATCTTAGAAAAGGGCGAGAAAATAATGAAACTTTTCCCTCTTTTAAATAATTTATTCACCATTTCCTCCTTCCCTTTCATTCCCAACGCTATAATGGAGTCTGGAAACAGAAGGTGTCAGCTCTTGGAGCCTTATTTTTTTCAGTTGTTGAAACCTAGAAATTCATGATCCCACTGGGCATTCCAGGCACAGATAATATATAATTTACTGAGAGGCCCACAGCTTTCATCTTTTCTTTCCTCCTCTCCTTTTTGCTTTTGAGTCCAAGAGGCGATTTGTTTTGCTGTAGTGAAACCAGATGCACCTTCAAAATCCCCACAGAGGATCCACATTCTGCAACCCTGCCAGGCCTAGCGGAAAGATTTCATGGGACTGAGTTCCACAACAAGTCATGTGAATTCTTCTAGGTTGGGGGTGGGGGGAAGGATATCTTTCTGATGTTTCTCAGGCCTGGCAAAACGTGATCATATGTACAGATGAGGAATTGAGACTCAGATTAAGTGACATAGGTTGTTAAGTGTAACATTCCCTCTGGGATACTCCCCCAACTTGTAATGACACTCACAGGTTGGGTGCCCAATTATAACCTGGGGCCCACCCTATGAATAGGTACTCTAACTTCTTTGGCTTTTAAACCCCCGCCAGTGTACTTCCCATTATCGACTAGCTGATGGCTTTAGTTACCTTTTAGCAAAGGCATTTCATAAGATGGTAGTAAGAACAGTGGGTACAAAGTATTACCTCCCAGACTTGGAATGTGCCCTCCCATAATTACATGCAATGTTTATTGGAAGAATGGATTCGATTGAACTGATAGCAAGCTTTAAAAAAGTTGTGATTGAGAATATAATGATAGTTAGGCGCATATGCAGGATGTGAGGATGGCAAAGTTTAATCCATGCCTGGCATCCTGGAATAGGAAGTCTTCTCCTTCTCTGTAGAACTTTTCTGTAGTTTCTCTTAGGTGCGGCTTGTTTTTTCCTGGGGAGGCCACTCATTTGGCTTCCTAGATCCTGCTTCTTTCTTGAGGCCATAGCTGGTAGACCTTTCCTTCACAAGAGGAATGGAGGTCTCTGAAGTTGCCTCCTTTTTTGTGTGACTGTCTCTAGGCATCTGTGTCTGTCTTTGATGTTTCTTTCTGCTCTACGCTGGGTGCATTGATTGTCTCCTGTTTCATACAAGAGCTCCCAGTAATATATTCAATAGAGGTAGGGAAGGAGAGAAGATAGATCCTTCTGGTACAATAGGAAAAAGCCGTCCTAAGCCTGGAATCCTCCACTATGCACTGGCAAATTTCCCCACTAACTTGTGCTTATACATAGACCCACGAAAGATTATGTCTTCCAATCACAATGTGCTTCCTCTGTGGTGTCACTTGTTTTATCCAGTGGTCAACACCCTGTGATCTTTTCAAGTTAAAGACCTTTTCACATACTGTGATGGAGTTGTAGAACTTCTTAATACCTGCTTTATACCTTTTCATTACATTCTGGTCTCAGCTGATACATAGACTTAATTTAGATGGGAGTAGAACCTCTCCCTTATGTGAGTGATAGTCAGGATTCAAATCTGGCCAGATCTTCTGACACAATCTAGAGAGATTCCTGGAGACTCCTTTGCACAGCCAAGTCAACCTACCAAGCATTGCTGAAGTACTTAGTCTATTCAGGCTCGGGGCGGGGGGGGGGGGGGGGGGGGG
>CM053585.1:539848760-539999873 GCA_028646515.1 Pseudochirops corinnae
TTTAAAAGGCTGAGGGAAAGAGGGAAAGCATTCAAAAACCAGGAAACAGCCTATGCAAAGAAATGGAGGCAGAAGATGGGGTGCCAAGTTCAGGGAATACCAGGTTGGTCATTTTGCTTGGGATATAAAGTACATGAAGAAAGGTAACATGTAATAAATCAGGAAAGGTGGGCTGGAGTCAGTCTGTGAAAGGCTCTAAAGGAGGAGTCTAGAAGTAGGTATTAATCCTAGAACAATAAGGAGTCACTGAAAGTTCTTGAGCAGGCTTGGAAAGCGCCTGCTTTAGGGAGAGTAAGAAGTCAGCTGGTTGATTGTCTTCAGCAGAAGGCTCAGATTGAATGCTGTGGCCACGTGTGAAAATGAAATTCTCTTTTGTGAAGGGGATTGGGGAATGGGAGAATACAGTGGGGGTCTTTTCCCCCTCTCAAAGTGTGGGAGATGGCATCCTATTATTTTCTCAAATCTTCATGGACCAAGAACAGACATGGTTGAGTGTTTGCTGTATCTAGGTCTGGATTCTAAACTTTCTGATACTCTATGGGGTATGAAAGTGGCATGTAGGGGAAAAAGCAATGGACCTGGAATCAGGAGAGACAGGTCTGAAGCCCACCTTGGATAATAACCAGTTTTTTCTTTTCTAATTAAAGGGGACTTTAGAGGGGCAAGTATTACTGACATTTATGGTGTAGTTGTCCCATTGGGTTTGGAATAAAAGGACCTGGGTTCCAACTCCACCCTCTGCTCCCTACTTGTAGTGTTACTTTGGACAAGTCACTTCCCCTCAGTAGAAAGACCTTAGTTTCTTTATCTGTAAAATGAGGTAATTAACCTGAAAGGCCTCTATAGCTCCATCTGCTCTCTATATCCTGAGACCTAGGATCTGAGATGAAAATGTCTCATAGAACTTTGTTCATTTCACCTGGAAGAGCATCTGAAGCACAGCTGGGTGAACATTTGACTAGTGGATGGCTGAGAATTTGGACAACTTTTTTAAAGCTTGCTATCAGTTCAATCAAATCCAACAAACATTTATTGAGTACCTACCAGGTTCCAGGTACTGGGCTAAGTTTGAGGATATAATTAATAAAAACAAAGTTCCTACCCTCAAGGAGTTTGCAATCTAATGGGAGGGAATAAAAGTATCAATAAGGTTTTTTTTTTTTGAAACCACATAATTTGGCTTATCAAGCATACTGCAGTTAGAAGTTAGAAGTTAGTTGGGTTGGAGTACTTCTGACTCTAGCTCTGTACCCCTCCCAGGTTTCCAATTCCTTCCTGGGCAAAATGAGAGTTTTAAACTAGCTGTCCCTTCCATCTCTAAATATGAGTCCATTCTATCATTTTAAAAAATCACAAATGAATTCAAGCAAAGGGGACCTGAAAAATAAAATAAAATAAAATAAATGTAAAAAATAAGAGCTATTGATCAAATAGAATTATAGGAGACATTGAAGACATTGGGTCAGGGGCAGTAAATCTAGGGAATCTGCCAACAGCATTATTAGATTCTGGTGATTTATTTTGGAAAAATCACCAAGAATTGGGAAATTCTAGACAAAGTTACAAGAAGGGAACATGCTGAGACTCTAGGTCCCACAAAGTAAGAAGAATTAATGGACCCTCCTTTGGTTTTTAGCCTGAAAAATTTTGTTTCAGAGCTTCACCAAAATGAATGATGGAAAAGTGCTTGGTGAGAGTTTGAACAACTGGATGGAGACAAATCCCTGCTTCCTTCAGAGCACTTAGACACCATCTTTGGCATAAGCTTTTCACTGAAACAGTTGCCAGTGACTTTCTCCAAAATACTATGTATCCATTTTGTATCCTTTTATGTGAGCTTATGATAGAATGTAACCCCCTTTCAGGGAAGGGCTCCCTTGTCTCGAGCACCTGCACATCGTAGGTACTTAAGAAATAGCCCACCTTTATAAAGTGCATTATGGTTTTGCCTAATAGCCCATGTTTATAAAGTGCATTATGGTTTTGCCTAGTACTTTATGTATTTCGTCTATTAGAATTAGTGAATGAATGGAGAAAATCAATTAATTAATCAACAGGAATTTGTGAAAGCTCCTATGTGCTAGACACTATCCTACGAGCCAGGACTAGAGAGACAAAGCTGGAATAGCTCCTACCCTCAAGGATCTTGAATTCTACCAGAGCTGAGCACAGTGCCTGGTACCATGGCAAGCCCTTAAAAGACATGCTTTATCTATCACCTGATAACAACTAGAATTTATATAGCACTTTAAGTTTGCAAGGTACTTTATAAATATGCCCTCCTTTGAACTTCACAGCACCCCAGGGAGGCAGGTACTCTTGTGCTTATTCTACACATGAGAAAACTGAGGCAGAGAGGTTAAGTGACTAGCCCAGGGTCACACAGCTAGTAAATGTCTTGAGGCTGAATTTGAACTTAGGTCTTTCTGAAAAACTCCAGGTGTACTCTTCTCATCACTGCGCCAGTCTACGTGCCTGCCTGCCTGTCTCACTCATCTAGCTATAGAAACAGCATGTACACACATGGATAACAACAGCCACAGGATAAAATGCAAAGTGACTGAGGGACAGGGAGGTGCCCTACAATTAGGGGCATTGGCAGGGAAGTCATGTAAGGTAATTTCAGGGTTAACTGAGGCTGGCATGTGCATCTGAGCCAGGTAAGTTCTGAGAATGAGAAGAATAGTCCTGAGAGAGAAGCCCAAGGTGCCCAGCAGAAGGTTGGGGACTCAGAGGTGTGGAAATGACAGCAGAAGGAAGTGTGTGACGGGCTTAATTTGCTGGCACATCAGTGGAATCCAGAATCCACAGCAGATAGAGCTCTGGCTTCCTGGGAAGAGTTGTTGTGCTCTTCTAGATACTTAGAGGACCCTCAGTGGTCTAGGCCAACATCCTGAATTCTGACTTAAACATCAACTTTCTTAACTACCCAAAACATCAGGGTGAATTTGGGTACTGGGTTCAAGGAGAGGGAAATACCTTGAGAGGTCTTCTGGGATGGGGGTGGGGATCACCATCCAGTTAAACCATCCCTGGATGAATGAGAATCTCTTTAATTTTTAAACGTTCTCCCTGAGAGTTTCTTCAGCCCCTCTTTGGTACCCCATTCTAGGATTTAATGACTCACAGGCAAGAAATTCTTTTAAAGATCTCATGTCAATCTGTAGGGCAGCAGATGAAGTCTGCTCCCCAAGCTCACGTTTCTTTGACACTCCAGGCCCATTATCTTGTTTGAGGCTCACAACGACCCTATGAGGTGGGTTCTGTAGTTATCTCCATTTGACAGATGAGGAAACTGAGGCTTGTAGAGATGAAAAGACTTGTCTAAGATCACCTGACTAATAACTGTCTGAGGCAGGATTTGAACTGAGGTCTGTCCAACTTAACGGACAGAGTTAGCTGAAGGCTGAGTTTGGGAGTCAGGAAGAACTGAGTCCTAACTGGGCTTTTGATATTTACTAGTGGTAGGGCCTTGGGTACATCATTTAACCTTACTGAGTCTCAAGTTCCACATCTACAAAATGGGGTTTATAATAGCACCTATCTCTCAGGGTTATTGTGAGGATCAGATGGAACAATATTTGTAAAGCGCTTTGCAAGCCATATAAATGGTCTTGCTTACATGCCCCATAATCAATCCATGCTGACAAATGACCTCTTCAGAAAAATACCCCTCATACGTGGAACAAGTATCTTTTAAGCCAGGGGTTCTTCCCTGGGAGTTCTCATTGATCTACTTCAGGAGGGTCCTTGAATTTGGATGAGCACAGAATTACATCTTGACTTTCTCTAATCTCTGACCCAAATCGAGCATTTCCTTGAGTTATTCTGAAATGTGGTTGTGGCCTCATCCAGGCCACAAAACAGGTGAAGGAGGCCCTCATTTAACCAGCATCTGTGATTTTCACATTGATTATCAAGAGTTTTAGGTCAAGTGAGGCCTTCTGGTAAATGGTTCTCAAGAGCTGCTGGCGCTGAAAACTTTGTCCCCCTGGGTGTAGCTAAGTGAAGAGTGTCTTGGAAGGAGGCTGAGCCGAGCCTCGGTGTCCTCTCCCATAAAGCAGGCTGACTGCAGCACCCATCTCACAGGGTTAGAGGGAGGCTCCCAGAGATAACGCCCCTCAGTGCTAACTTCCCAGGTGTACCCCAAGCATTTGGCCGAATCAAGCTCTTCCTTCTAGGCCCTTCTTCATCCCTACTCATTGCCATTCCCTTCATCCCCCTACCCCAAAGCTCTTTGTATTTTTAGATATTTAAATTTGCTTCTCTGTGTTCATGTCACGTCCATCCCCTCCCCCCCCTCCCCCGACTGTGAGCTCCTTGAGGGCAGGACTATTCTGTTGAATTGAATGGATACTACAATCTCCTCTGTAAAAAATAACATGCTGTGAGGATGTCATTGTTGTTCAGACATTTCAGTCCCATCTGACTCTCCCTGACCCCATTTGAGGTTTTCTTAGGAAAGACACTGGAGTGGTTTGCCATCTCCTTCTCCAGCTCATTTTACAGACAAGGAAACTGAGGCACACAGGGTGAAGTGATTTGTTCAGGGTCACACAGCTAGTAAGTATCTGAGGCCAGACTTGAACTCAGGTCTTCCTGACTCTAGGCCTGGTGCTCAGTGCATCATGGCACCCCTGAGCTGTTCCATGAGGAGTAAGTACCATAGGCCATTATCATGGCAGCCCTTGAGTCAGAGGACCTGCTTCTCCCTGATGTTACCTCTTCAGCCTTGAGCAAACCAATTCATCTCTCTAGGTCTCAGTTTCTCATTTGCAAAATTCCAGGGTGGGATTAATGACCTTCAAGCTCCCTTCCAGATCTGAATCTATGATCCTTCACACTCAAACCTCGGGGGAAATGATCAACAGCCAAGCTGAGAGCAAGGCTGCTACTCTGAGAAGGAGAAAAGCACCTTGGGGGCAGAATGGGAGGATCCTGAAGACATTTTTTGGTTACTGGCCAACCCTCTCTGGGAGTCTAATTCTGACTTTTCAACAGCCTAAATACTTTAAAAATTTTTATCAGGGTGGCTAGGTGGCACAGTGAATAAACAGAGCACCAGCCTTGAGTTCAAATCTGGCCTCAGACACCACTTACTAGCTGTGTGACCTTGGGCAAATCACTTAACCCCAAGTGCCCTGCCTTCCCCCCTCCAAAAAGCAAAAGAAAATTTTAAAATATATAATGAATATGATAATACTCTTGGAATACCACGATTTTTTTTAGCTAGCCATCTGACAGTCTAAAACAGAATTTTAAAAATTACAATCTATATTTTTTCAATGATCAAACATTTTTTTCTTTTCCCTTCTCTTCCCCCTCAAAAGCCAAAACCCTTGTAAGAAATATTCATAGTCAAGTAAAACAAATTTTCTCCTCTTGTCTGTGTCCAAAAAATGAATGCCTCATTCTATGCAGTAAAAATTACAAAAATAATCACATCCTTTGACTCAGGAATTCTGCCATTGGGACTCCACCATGATAGTCTTTTATCAAAAACATTAATAAAAAAGGGAGCCATGAGTCCAAAGATGTTCATAGCAACATTAAATGTAATTGCAAAAACCTGGACAAAACTGAAATATCTGACAAGAGTGGTGGATTAAATTCCATATAATGGAAGAGCCAACTTGAACTAGTGGTTCTTGCCTGTCACACATCTTGGCTTCATGACCCTGGGCAGGGCACATCACCTCTTGGTGCCCCAGGAGGCTCTTGGAGAGTAGAGCTTCTGTTCACCAAACCTGTGGGAATCCCAGCTCCTGCCCAACCTCCTGATAAACGAAAGTGTACTTGAATTCTATAAATCAAGTAGGACCAAAAATTATGAAGACTACCAAAAAAATCTGCAAAGACCTTTACAAGGTAATAAGAATAGAGGATCTACTAGCTATGCTCTTAAGAGGAAAAGTGGATGAAAATGAATGAACAGATCAATCAATCCATCAAGAGGCATTAATGAAGCCCCCATTCTGTGCTAGACTTTGGGGATCCCCCTCCAAAAAAGAGAAGTAACCCAAATCTTAACTTAAAGGGAAGGACTGACGATGATTTCGATGTTGAAGTGAGTTAATTCAAATGTGGGTTGTTCTTACTAGCACAAGTGTAGCTGTCCAACATTACATTTTTAATGAGACACTGAAAAGAAGAACTTGTAAGATTCTTTGGGTTTTTCAGAGATGGGGAAAAGGGTAAGTTTGGGCTATCCCGTGCTAGACCAGAGAAAATATTTTGGCTTTTTACACATGAATGCCTATCCAGTAGGTGTTTCTGGGGCCCAGGGTGCTGAAGGTTTTGGGAAATCGGAAGACAAAATGGGGAACTTACTGGAATCAGCATCCTTCTTCAAGGGAGCATGACTACTTGGGTGACTCATTTAAATGGGTTTTTCCTCTGTTAAGTCTGCAGTCAGTTTAAGATTTGTGCAGTTGTATTTGAGTTTCTGCAACCATATTTTCATCAGTCTGCCTGCCTGCCTAGGTCTCCGGAGTTCATTCAGAGTTCTTTGTAAACTCCCAAGGTGTTTTTGTAAGACTTTGCTCCAGAGGGGCCCTGAGAACTTAGGATGACCCCTCTGTTTCTCTACTTTGGTTTTCCATTTTTCCTCTCTGACTCAAAGTCCAGTGGCTGTCACTGATCGTCTTAATTGGAGATTGCACTTTAACTGTGGGTGGGGGGGGAAGGGGGGGGGGGCCAGCATCCTGGCCCCTTTCTCTAAGATCCCTTGGCAATGTGCAAGTATGTAGTACAGTGTCTCACTTATATATGTAAGGGTGATTATAGAGAGATGCCAGTGGGATGGTCCCAGGGTCATTGTGTCGTAGACCCGAGAGGTCACCCAACCCACCCCCTGCCACTGCTTCTCTCTCTTCTTCCTCAGGGTAATCGCCCCTTCTTTTCTGCTTGTCTACCTGCAATCCCCAGTGGGATCCCATAACTGGAAGGATGACCCCGGATGTACTTTCCTGGGAGGCCATGGAAGATGGTGGTCCTGAGCCCCAGACCGAGGTCCCACTGTACGCCAAAGCTTGAGTTATGCTGCCTTGAATTCTTGATGTCAGCATCCTTGAAATCACCAAACCACGAATCCCCTGACCCATAAAACATTCTCTGCAGTCAAGTTGTTTTTCATTGTGAAAAAAGACTTCCCTCCCCCCCAAAACCCAACCAAACAAACCCCACAAGAAAATTTTGTCCCCAAGTCTGAGAAAGTTTGGCTGCTCAGCTTTTAATAACCGTCCTGGATTCCTAGTAAACACGGGTGAAATATAGCTTGTCAGCACAAAAATATAGCCTGTCATAGTCATTTGTGTATAAAATATGACCCACAGGTTTGAACCATATGGTTACATGAGTTCTAATTTACGTGGCATCTTCTTAAGTCAGCAAAATGAGTCTTGGCCTGCCGGGGGGAGGTGGAGTCAGCACCTTCACCCCCCCAGTGGCCAGGACTAGGCTCCGGCTGCTGATGGAAAGCTCAGCTCTGTGGAGGGAATGAAACCTTTCTCCTGAATGTGGAGAGCTTTCCCTTCCAGGAGACAGGCTCCTAAAATCCTTCTGGAAGCTGGACATGTGGAGCTGGACATTTCACCATAGTAGCACTGGAAGTGCATTAGGAAGGTCTGGGTTCTAATCCCACTGAAGACATTCTTTTTTGTCCCTCTGGGCCTCAGTTCCTTCAACCGTGAAATGCTGGTGTTGGACCAGATGACCTGTAACAAAATAAGTAAAAATGCAATAGATGACGGGTAATGCTACTATGTGGTTTTCGAGTCATCCCTGGGGCATCCTTACGTAGTCACACGCTCTGCAGCAGGGTGCCCAGGCTTTCATCTCCAATTCAAACTCTCCTCTTCTTGACCCTTCCCAGGAGTCCATCCATGTTTTTCTTTCTATCATCAGTATCTTGGGGACACTTAATAAATACTTGCTGATTAATTGTGGATGATGCCCACAAGAAGGACCTGTGTTCCATAAACTAGAAGTGAATTCAATAAGGCATCAACTCTGTTCACTCAAAAACTGGAGAGTTGAAACAGCTTTTTTTGGTCATTAAAATACACACAGACACATACAAACACACACTTCTTTGCTTCTTCTTCCTTTCCCCCCTCCAGTTGTGCCCTGTCACTATCTTAGAATGACCTTTTCATTTGGGTCTGAGGGAGATGCTTTCAGCAAGCTGGTTGGAGCAGTTGACCTGTGACCTCCTGTGGATGGGCTCAGATGACCAGGGCTCTTCTCCTCTACCCCCTGGGTGGTCTTGGCAGCCAGTGGCCCCAGATGTCTGCCCCCAATAAGTCCAAAGTTCAGGGATGGGGAGGGGTGCCCTGTCCATGGCTCCATTGGAGGGTGAAATATGTGCAGTGGAAGGGCATGCATTCCCCAACTCTGGAGTAATGGAGGGAGATTGGGAATGGGACAGATATCCTGGCTTGTTTTTGGAGGGGAGGGTGACTCTTGCTCCTCAAATCTCCTCCATCTGTTGAGAATAGAATTCTTTTCCTTCTGACCCTTGGCTAGCAAACCAACACCGTGCTGTGTGTTGAGTGGTCCGGAGACTGCTCTACTCAAACAGATCTTTGCCCAGCACTGATGGGAGGTCCTCAATTCTGAGACTGTGCTGGGGTGTGTACTTGGGAGAAGGGAAGAGGCAAACACAGGTGGGGAGGGGAGGCAGGGCAAGAACAGAGCAGGGAGTCCTCATCATCAGAGGTTGAGGATGCAGAGAGAGGCAGTGGACAGAGGACCAGCCTTGGAGTCAAGAAGACTTGGGAAAAGGCCCTCCTGCGTGTCTGGGCTGTCTAGCCCTGGGCACTCACCTCATTTCTTCAATCTCCAGTCCCTCCTCTGGCTGTGAGTTTCAGCTCACCTGCTCACCTGCATGGGGACAAAGTGTTGCCTCCTTGGTGGGTTTCCCAGGCCAGTGAACTCAAAGGTCTGGATGAAGACAAAATTTTGGAGAAGGCTCATCTAAATTTAAATTAGCTTTAAAAGGAATATAGCTTCCTGACCTTGGAGTATGGGATAAAACCCTTTATTCTGCATCAAGCATTTATTAGGGATCTATGATGTGCCAAGCATAGTGCTAGGCATAGGGGAGATAAAGAGAAGGCCACAGCAATGAACTTTCCAGATAATAATAGCTGATATTTACAGAGAACTTTAAGGTATTTGTACTTGGGCTCATTTTTGGCTCCATAACAGCCCTATGAGGGAGACACTATTGTTATCTCATTTTACAGATGAGGAAACTGAGGCTGGGAAGAAAGCCACTTGCTCCTGGTCCCACCACTTTTAAGGATCAGAGAGATTTCTGACCTCAGATCTCAGTGACCTCAAACTCAGGCTTCCATCCCCTGGTCAATCAGCCTCCCTGAAGATTACACCTTCAAGCACCAATGCAACTTGTTTTCCATAGAAAATAAAACAAATGCCTTTGAATACTCCCCTGCCTTCTTAGAACAAAAAATAGGGCACAAGTGAGTAATTTGGAGCAGTGCCTGGAGGACCTACTTCACCAGCTTGCTGGGAAGATCAAAGGAGATGATTAGAAAAGCATTTACCAACATCCAAACTCTGTTTAGAAGACATTGGGGTGTACGAGATAGAAAGCTTGCCTTGGGATCAGAAAGACCTGGCTTCAGGTCTGGTCTCTGGAATGATCTGAGCTGGATTAGTTACTATGAGCAAGCCATTCCCTTCCCTGCGCCTTCCAAGTTGTCAGGAGAGACAGTCTTCATACCTGGAGTTCCCTCATACTGAGGAAATCATAGAGTCTGGACCAAAAAAAAAAAATTGTTATGTGTCAGTCAAATTTAAAACAGTCATAAAGGCAGTGATCTAATTGAAGGAATTTAACGTTTTTTTGTCCATAACTCCAGGTTATCATTATAGGCAGCCATTTTATTGGAAATATAATGAAACCTTCAAGGAATCTTGGAGGGGTGGAGGGTTGTTTTCCTCTATCTTAAATGGCTTTCAAATACAGCACCTTCCTATCGGCCATGTCTTCGCATCTTTCCTTGACTGTTGGTGGACTCTTTTCCTGTCATTGTGATGGGTTATCTGTGAGTGCCTCCAGGGGTCTCCACACCATCCTATGAGGGGCGGTATGGGCTTGGTCATCACCCTTTACCCCTCTGAGCTCTTTAATGCTATTGTCCAGATTCAAGATGGCTACAATGGCTGGTCATGGCACATCTGGTTCAGTGGGGGTTGGAATTTATATATGGAGCACGTTGCAAATAGAGCTACCAAGGACAAATCTTAGCTGGCTTTAACGATGGGCTGGTGGATTGAACTCAGAAGTGATTAGTGGCAGGGCCATGTAGATGGGGAAAAGAGATGAGAAAGATGCCACCTTTAAAAAGAGGTTACCAAAGACTCTGAGTTTTAAAGAGGCCATGAGAAGAATAAGCTGTTCAGTTTGCCTTCTGTTTGCCTCTGTCCATTGCAATCCACCCATGTTCCTAGTGTTAGCCAAGGGAAATAAATCATAGGGTTTTAGAACTGGATGGAGATTGTTAAGGAAAAAAGCAAGCATTGATAGCATGCCTACTATGTACCAAGCACTTTACAAATATTGCCTCATTTGATTCAGATAATAAGTGACTGAGGTTAGATTTGAGCTCTGGTCTTCCTGATATCCAATCCCCTGGTTCTATACGTAAACAGAGAAGAAGTTGAGGAAACTTAGGTTAAGTGACTTGCCCAGGGTCACACAGGTAGTAAGTAACAGAGGTTGTATTTGAACTCAGCTCTTCTTGAGTGCAGGCCTGTGCAAACTAGCTATCTTTAAAAAGCTCAAAGGGGAATTTTGGCCCAATTCTTACATCATGTCTTTTACATTTTATTTATTTAATGTTTTAATAAAATGTATTTTGATTTTATATCACATCCATTTTGCAGTAATCCTCTTTTCCCCAGTACTTTCTAACTGCAAAAAAACAAAACTAACAAAACAAAAAAACAGTTCAGATATAGTATTAACATCTGACAGAGTATATAATATCCCTCACCCATAGCCCACCACTTTCTTCTACTGAGAGGACGGTAGTAGGTAGTGACATCATATCTTGATGTTCATATAAGGTTCCTACCTTTCACCTGTGAGGGCAACAAGTACAACGCAAATTGTTTGGAAGATGAGCTGAACCCTGGACCATGTGTACTATTCAGTCTCCATGATTTCCTTCAACACTATCACTCACATTTATGAAGCTCGTCATCTGCCCGGCGCCAGGCAGAGCCTCTGGGGCCCCCATTGTTCCTAGGGCTTTGTCAGTTCTCAGGAAGGGCCAATACCAGGACGCCAGAAAGTGTGTGGGTGTCTTTGGAAAGGCCCTCTGGGGTCTGGCCAGGGTAAAAGTCACCGGCTTTGATGTGCTCTGTTAATGGCCCGCTTTCATCAGCGCCCAGGGCACAGAACATCTGCTCCCTGCTGAATCTGCCTTCCCACAAGGGGCCCCAACTCCTCCAGGGAGGAATTAAGAGAATGTGTTGGGAGTGGGTGGGAGTCTGGGAGGGGAGGGAGAGCTGTAGGAGGGATGAGAGTGAGGGGGTGATGGTGGAGAACAGTGTGGTTCATGAATAATCACTCCCAAATGGGGTCCCCTCTTTAGATGCCTTTGGTGTGAAAGGGCCTTTTGGAAAGGGGGTTGATCTTCCCTGGGGGGAAAAAGAGAATAACTTTTCTCTCTTCATTGTTTTTTACCAGACCAACTTTCCAGGAGGGTCTAGGAGAGCGGACCATTGCAAATCTATGGGCTAAGGGAAGATACAAGGAATGTGGACCAGACAAATCGTGGTCTGGAATGCTAGATGGCGGCTTTCTCAGACTCCAGTCACCCGAAGACCGGTCTTGGCTAACTGGATTCATCTCTGCCTGGCTTGCTGGGATGGTTAATGGTAGCAGAGATAAACTCGGCAACTCTAGGGGTGTAGATTAAGTCACGCCCATGTGGAATGAAGGGAGAAGTAGGAGTCTAGAGAGGGGGGGAAGATGAGGCCAGAGGCAGGACTCAGATTGAGAGGATCATTCAAGCAAACCAAAGCCCCTTGTCTGGAAATTTACTTTCCTCAATTGACCAATAAACACGAATTGCCTACTAGGTGCCAGGCACTGTGCTAAATGCCAGAGATACAAAAAGAGGAAAAGGACAATCCCTGTCCCTGTGAGGGACCTCAGGGGCATTCTACTCCAACCTACGTATCTACAGAGAAGGAAACTGAGGCCCAGAGAATAAACATCCCTGAACCATGGACCCAGAAGCTGGAGGGACCTTAGGTATAGCCCAAGCCCATGGACTAGGCTGAGATGGTCGCCTGCTCTCCTGACTTGTGCTAAAGGATAGCACAGCTTAGCATCAATTCGGTGTGACAAGGCTATCCCTTGCTCTCCTTAAAGTCCAGGCTCTTCTCACCTTTCAGCTGGACTAACTTAGTAGCTTCCTGACTGCTCACTGACCTTCTGATCTCTCTTCCACCAGCCTGCTCAAATATCTTATATAAGATATAGGTCATATTACTCATCCCCCCCAGAACCTGCTGTGGTTCCCCATTGGCTATGAAGGAAAATGTCAGCTCCTTAGCCTGGAGGACATGGGTGGTGTTTGTTAGAGCTAAGCCTTGTAGGAGTGTGACAGTGTGGTTGGGAGCTGTTGCAGATGCCCAGCACACTCCCTGCCTAACCCTAGCTGCCACCATCCTACGAAACCTTGCTCCAACATTGCCTCCTTCAGAAAGCCACCTCTACTTCCCCAGAGTGTTTGGGTGTCTCTCCACCAATCCTCCCTAGCAGCTTCTATGCATCAGTTCTCATTTTCTGATGGATCAATGATCTTATGAATGTGGGAATTTCCTACAGTGGGCCAGCCATTTTGTTCCTCCTCTGTCCATTCTAATTTTATAGGTGAAGAAATTGAGGTCCAGGAAGATCAAGAAATTTGCCCAGTCACAAGGAGACTGAACATCAAAGTCAGAATTCAAACTCTTGGCCACAGCTTCCAGAGTGGTGTTCTTTCCACCACGGCTTCTCACATTGGTCACGTACTGAGCCTTCCGGCACCACTAGCCCTTATCTTTATATGTTGTGATGCCTCCCATGTAGTAGCTCCTCAAAACCTAGGTGTCCAATTAATCACTTCCCTTGTTATCAAAGGCATTTTATGATTATGATTGTTTATGATTAATAATTGTGATTATAATGTCTCACCTTTTCACAGTGCTTTGAGATTGCTTTTCTTGAAACAACCCCGGGAGACAGGCAATACGAATAATTTGGTGCCCATTTTACAGATGAGTAAACAGAGGCCCAGAGAAATGAAGAAGTGGGTTCTGTGTCACCTTGCTCATAGGGATCAAATCTAGGACCCCAGCTCAGTTCTTCAGATTTCAAAGCCTCATACTCTTTCTGCTGCCCCACATGACCTTTCCAGAAGGAAGCCATTCTGTAGGAATTCTGAGATAAGAGGATAGACCCGGTGGCCCAAAGGATTGAGAGAATGCTTTTCTGAGCACTGTGATGAAGAGGTCTCCTTGTGTCTCCTACAAGGCCTGGAACACTGGAGATCGGGGAAGAGAGAAGCCATACTTCGGGGTGGGTAGTGATTGGTCTAAATGGATATTAAATAGGATCCTAACCAACTCTCCTGGTCTTCCTCTGTCATCCTGGTGATGACCTGATTTCCAGGTGACTTTAATGAGTAAACTGTGGCCCATTAAAATACGAGTTTTCCAAAGAAAATCGCTCCCCAGAGAGGATGAGGAAAAGGGCAGTGCTCCCTTTGCCCCCAATGTCTCTCTCTCCTCTCTCCAGAGAGAAGCTGCTCGGTGCAAGCCTGCTCACTTTGCAAAGCCCAGCTGGCACCTGTGGGTGAAACCAGGGTGACCTGGATACTTCACCAGCCTCTGCTGGGCAGCTCCCTGCTCCGGGTGCCTTGGGGGAGGGTTTTATTGACAACTGGTCTGGTACGTTAAGCCTTCCCAATCTGGTGCTGTCCAAGTTATCCCCATTTCACATTGCTGTCCCGCACACTCACTGAGGGCTTGCTAACTGTGCCCTAGGAGTAACATTTCATCTCCAGCCCCCATCACTGTGAATAGCCTGCCCCCTCATCTTCTCCTCTTGGAACATCTAGTTTTCTCTAAGGCTCATCTCAAGTTCCACTTCCTACAGGAAGTGTCTCTTCGGCCATTTATGTAAAATATATGTGTATGTGCGTGTGTGTGTGTGTGCTCATGTGTGTATGTGTGCATGCATGTGTGTGTGTGTGTTTATGTGTTGTTCAGTTGTATCAGTCATGTCCAACTCTTCATGACCTCTTTAGGAGTTTTCTTGGCCAGGATACTGGAGTGGTTTGCCATTTCCTTCTCCAGCTCATTTTACAGATGAGAAAACTAAGGCAAACAGAGTCACATAGCTAGTGAATATATGAGGCCAGATTTGAACTCAGGAAGAAGAGTCAGATTTCAAGTCTTACACTCTATCTACTCTACCACCAAACTGCCCCCGTACAGCTATACTTATAGATAGATACCTATCTCTATCTACATATGAATGAGAGAGACAGAGAAAGACAGAGAGACAGAGACAGACACAGAGAGAGAATTTACTTATCTATGTATATGTTGTATATAGAACGTAAGCTACTTGAGGGCAGGCACTGTGTTGCTTTTGTCATTGTATTGCCAGTCTTGAACACAGTGCCTGGCACATTCTAGGCATTTCAAATATTTGTTGGATTGGACTGAACTGAATCTCAGTTGGCCAGCTGCCAGGATCCTGTGACTTCTGACACAGGCATGCCCAGGAAAGTAGGGCCAGACCCAGCTAGTCTTGCTGATGGAGCAGTTGTTGGTAAGCTTGTGATAAAGCATCCTTAGAGTACAGGGGGCCACACGTCCATCATAGCAAGGTCTCCTCTGGCTGCAGCCTCCCTCCTCTTCTTGGCAGCAGCTGGGGAATCAGTCTTCTAACTCCATCCCAGAAACCTAGGCGAGCTCTGCTTTTGTGACCTCAGACTGGGAGGGAAGCTGGGTGTTCATTGGGCTTTGTTGGCAGTGGCTGCTGTCTGCCTGCTCCATGTATCCATCATCCTGTCTTCCCTCTTATGGTGCCATTTGGAGGACAGGCACAGTCTTGTCCTTCCTGCACCTGGAGACTTTTCAATTTGGACCTTTCTGAGTCTGCAATTCCCTGGCACAGCCTTCAAGAACTCAGGGCTATCTCTATGCCATCAAGAGGCATGGGAGGACGACTTTACTGTGGTCCATGGGCAAGAACACTGGCACTGATGTCAATGGATCTGAGTTCCTCTATTGCTTACCCATGTGACCTTGATCTGTTTACCTCTTTATATGTTACCCATCTGGGCTGATAGTTTTTGACATCCCTTCCTGCTCCAAACCTATGACCTTATGACCAAGTATCTAAAAAATACATGAACAATGGACTCTAATAATGAAAAATAAGTAAACAAAATGGTTAAATAAAACAATTTTACCTCTTGGAAGGAGAACAGGATTAGGAATGAGTACAAACGTATTTTGTATCCATTGCTTACTTTTCACTTTGGTCAACGTACTGATTTCTTTCAGGTCATCGAGGCCATTGTTCTCTTTTTCTGAATTACATCGATCACTTTTTATAAAAGAATTTAAACTGTTTTTAAAACTTTATTTCTTGATCCAATTTAATCACCTGGAAGTTGATCCCATAGGGACAAACAATTTTAAAGACCTTAGGAAGGAAGCAGTTCTCATCCCATCTGCTTCACTGAGACTTTTCCCTCCAAAATGGCCCTAGAGTTTCCCACCCCAATCATCACACCAGTTCTGATACACAGAACAATTCCTATGTGTCTCACTAGAGGGATTCCCATTGTCATCAGTCATGTTCTATTTCTAGAAATCATGAGAACATGGCAGTTTATCCCCCTACATTAACTTTTACTTTGGAACAGAAAATAATTCTTGATGTCTACTTGCTCTTTCCCCCCAGGATTTTCAGCATTACCTGCCAATACCTTTGGCACGTTATGTATACCTTTGGCCAGCTGCCGACTGAAAGGGAGGATCCATGATTGGGAGAGAGACAATAAAACAAGTTGTCAGTAGGTCGTGAGTGAAAAATCATTAAACGTGAATGAGTGTTCATGCACATACATATCCAGATCAAGTGATGGAAGGAAGGTATCTTTCTCTTTGCCCCATATCCATGGGCTTTGGGTGAGATTTCCAATGAAGCTGGTCCCTAGGAGGCATGGATTATCTGGCTCTAGAGAAGGAGGCTTCAGTAGCAGGAAGGCTTGCTTACAACTAATGAGGCGTCTGGGCTGTATTGAAAGGCAGGGTAGTCCAATGGTCTGAATGAGTCAGATGCAAAATCCAGTGTTGTAGTATGGACTTACCTATTGGTACATCTCATCTTCATGTATAAGTTGGATAGAGAGGCTCAAGGAGGGAGAATCTTCTTGAAGATTTCTTGGTGATTGTAGGAAAGGTTCTACCCATATAGCACAGCCCATTAATTTGATACTTACTTTGTGCATGTCTACATATGTACATGTTGTGTTCCCTGATGGAATGTTTCACTCTATCCAGGTTTCCCCAGTGCTCTGGCACTTAAAAGGTGATTAATAAGTGCTTCATGATTGTTCTGGCTCAGTTCATTGATTAAATACAGTATGCATGGAGAAAATGAATAAATGAGTGAATTGAGTAGATGGGACCAGTGGGGATAGGGAGTAGGTAGAACACAGACCAGGGGCACAGCCTTCTTCTGTAACATGGATGTTGCTAACAAGAGATGAGAGTGGCACACCCATGTGATCTTGGGGATGGATTTTGGACAAGTTTACTTTTGGGTTCAAGGCCAGCACAACAGAATCTCTAAAACGGACAGATTCTGAACCCTCTTTACACACTTTCCAGATACTGTTATGAGGTTACTTGGATGAATTACACCAGCCATGCTCAGGCTCTGTGAATATGGGTAAATGGAAAACCTCTTTGCTTGAACTATGTGGATGTAGCCATGTAGAATTAGCCGTATGGACAAGGCTATAGTGTATGAGCAGCGCCCCCCTTCCCAATCCATTCCATTATTTTATTTCCCCCTTCTCTCTCCTGTGATGATTCTTTGTCTCCTTTCCCCAGCACCTAGAATGGTGCTACAGTAATGTTGTAGGACTCGTAGAAACTGGTGTCTATGAGTTGGAAGGGGCCTCTGAGGCCCCCTGGTGCAGCCCATGCCTGAACCAGGAACTCAATAAAATCTTGTTGAATTGTGCTCTATTGAATGGAATCTTCTTTGTCTCCAGATCAATCCAACATCTCCTCTTCACTGAGAATGTGGTGACAGAATCATTGGGTCTGAAGAAAGTTGGACAATGATGAAGACGCTCTTCCCCTCTTGGCCTTTGTCCTCTGTTCACCCAGCTTTGGCCCCTAGATAAAAGGCCTCTGCTTAAGGAATGTCTTTATACTGTTCTGTCAGAGTGTAGCCTTTGCTCAGTGGTCAGACCAAGCTTGTCTTCTTCATTCTTTTTTGGTGTGTGTGTGTGTGTGTGTGTGTGTGTGTGTGTGTGTGTGTGTGTGTGATATTGATATACATGGTGAGATCAGTTCCTATGGGAGAGAGATTCTCTAGGGACTGACCTGGGAGATGCTGCTGTTCTCTCTCTTCCTCTCTCTCTCTGTCTGCTCAGGAAAGCGGGGTGGGGGGGGGGCAGGTTCCCTTTCCAAAGAACATTGAGATGAAGGAGATTTGTCTACAAGGAAAAACGATTTATTTATCTCCCTGTTTCCTTATGCTTTCCTTTCTCCCCATGCACTCAGGTGTAAAGTGTCTTCCTTCTATCATCATCTCTCTGGCTTACAGATCTTCTGGGTAATGTTCCAACCATCAACACACATTATATTAATAAACCAATTGACACGAATTCCATGCATCCACATTTACATCAATTACACAAAGAATGTTAGACTGAATCAGGAAAGATTTGTCCCAGCATCCCAGATGGTTCTCATGTTCTGAACGCTAACACTGACTGAAGGCCTCCAACCGAGCAGAGAGCTGCTGACAACACATTTCCAAACACTGATGTTGGATTTCGCCAGTTTACAGTGTTCCTGAGAGAGGGAGGAGGCCCTTCTGGAGTATCCCTTTTCTGTGTACAGATCAAAACTGGACACAGTGGGAGGAGTGTGGCATGACCAACAGTGTTTCTGCCATGGTAAATCTGGAACCCCCTGATTTTCAGTTTTCTAGGGGTGGACAAGTTGGTGCAACTTGCCTTCTAATTCAGCAGGGTCATTTTCTGAGCCTGAAAGAAGCCATGAGGCTTCTTCATGACCATCGAAAATTATGTTTAATGAAAAACATCTTCCCCATCCAAGTATATTATATTTATGAAGATTGAGGGAAGACAGACTCAGGGTATGTTCATGTAGGGGTACACTGTCCTCCTCACTGCCCACCAAAGGGCTGAACTAGAGGATGCTGGAAGAACATGGGAAACAAGAGTCAAAGGGAGCTGAGGATCTGCAAGGCCAGGGCCCAGGTGTGAGTTTTTAAAGAAAAGTGTAGGGTTGAGGAGGGGGGGGTGGAGCAGCAGGTGGGCAAAAGAAAGGCATAGTTCTGGGGTGTCAGAAGAGCAAGGGGGATGGACATGGTCAGAGAAGGACATTTAAGCAGGCAACAGGGTACGGGCTGGATTGGAGAAGTGAAAGATGGAGGCTGGGAAAGTAGGGTGGGAATCATGGGACCATAGATTTCCAGCCAGAAGGGAACTTGGCTTCCCTTTCACCCAGTTTATGTTCTGGCCAAACTCATCACTCGCCCATCTTGTTCTGCCTCCTCCTGGCTCTGTGTGTCTGCTCAGGATATCGCCTGTGCTTGGTTTATTATCCCCCTGATATTTCTGACTATCTGTGCCTCAGTGCTCTCATCTGTAAGTTGGAAAAATAGAATAGTACCTATCCACCAAATTGTTATGAGGATCAAATGGAATAAAATATGAAAAATGTTCTGCAAATCCTAAGGCTTTGTATACATGCTATGTTATTGCTTAAATCCTCCTCGAGTCTCAGGTACTGTGGATGCCACCTTTCCAAAGTGGGGCAGAATATTCCTCTTCAGACCCCTCATAGCCTTTGGTTGGGGTCTTTCATTTGCACTTGCAGAATTTCAGAGTTGGAAGGCATGGGGGAGGAGGGTGGGAACGGGGATGGGGACAGACATCATAGCATCATGTTTACTTCATTGCTTGATTTTGTCCCATATCCCTTTCTCCCTCCATTATATTACAAACTCTGTGGGCAGGGGCTGATCTTTTTTCCATCTTTAGGTCTCCAGGGTCTAGTGGGGAGCCCCTTGAACACAGCAGGTATTTAATAAATGCTTGTTAAATTGACTGGAGCTCTGGAAAGAGTTTGGAGGTAGAAAAACAAATCTGAGAATTCTACATTAAGGTCATCATTGAAGGCATGAAAGTAGATCAAGTCTGAAAGGAACAGAATAGAGGCAGAAGAGAAGAGACCAAGGAGGAAACCTTTGAGGATTCCCATGTCTAAGAGTAGGCAGAGAATTAGGAATCAGCAAAGGAGGCAGAGAAGAAATGTCCATAGAAGTAAGAGGAGAACCACCAGAGGGAGTGTCATGGAAACTGAGGGAGGAAAATGTAGAATGTAAGTTCCATTTTTGTCTTTGCAATCCCAGCATCCAACAAAGTGCCCAGCACATAGTAGGGGCTTAATATATACTTGTTGAACTGAAGGGACCCCTAGTCTGGCTGGCCATACACAATTACTTGCAGAAATAGACCCTCCAGGGATAAACTCTCAGCTCAAAACCTCTTTCCAAGGTCTAGATGGAGTGTGGGTGATTCAAGCAGTGACCTTGTTTGCCCTTGGCAAAAGACAGGCAGCTTTCACTGAGGGCAGAGGTGGATCGAATGCCATTTTGGACATCACACAAGACTGCCCTTTAATGGAGTACCTGAAAACACCATGTAATATGCATGTTATATCTTCCTTGAAGGCCTGCATGAATGAACACATAATAGAGGACATAAGTGTATTCGGCAAAAATACAGTTTTTGGAAAAGTTATTCAGTTATTGGAAAAGTGAGTTGCAGAAAACATGGGATGGTTCCCAAACAGGCCAGCATGCAATGGATTGAATATTAATCAATTACACCATAAGAAGAATATTTTTGAATTCTGACTATGTGAAAGACAACTTTTTTTTGAAAATGTTCTTTTCTTCTAGCTGATAAGACCTTAACCTACTTAAGCCCCTTTGGGTGCTCAGTTCTCCTCTCATTTGACAGGGGAGCTGAAATCTACCCCAAATACTATCAAGTCAGCATCTGACTCAGCTTTGTGGGCACTTCCAACTAAGCAAACTATGCAATTTAATTAGCAGATCCCAGGAGCACTCAGATGACGATGTTGTCAACATTATACTATGATTGGTCCAGAAGGACTTTGCCCAACATCTTGCAAAGCCACAGAGAGCATTGAGATACTAAAATATCATCTTTATTCACTCTCTTCCCTTCTTTTCCTTTCTAGTTTAGGTCAGGACAGAATTGTGCTGGGGAATATAGTAAGAGAGCCCACCAAGAATGGTAGGATCAGAAGGTGCCTTAGAGATAACCTGGTTAAATCTCCTCATTCTGGTCTTTCCTTTGTCTCTAGGGATTAGCACAGCTCCCCACACACTGCAAACTCTTAATAAATGCTTGTTGATCAACAGGATTTAGAAATAGGGGAACTGGAGTTGAGATGAGTTAAGTGGCTTACCTGAGTTTTTATAATAAGTTCCAAGACCTTTCTCCCAGACTTGAAGTATGGATAAGGGAAAGAAGGGATTTCCTTTCCTCCCACCCCAGGAGCATAGGTGGTGATTTATATAGCAGAAGTACTTGGGAGACCCAAAGGGTCTGAGAGAAGAGTTGTTGAGAAGGACATTTTTGTTCCAAGGGATTCCAGGAATCCAAGAGACTACATCCAAGCCATGGTATTATAAAGTTCTTACAGAAGGACTGGGTAGAAATAGACACATGCCCACCCACTGGGCCCACATAGAGACTTCCTGGACAATGCTACCCAAACCCAACTTCCTGAGTTGAGGAGGAAGATTTTTGTTTACTAGGCAGCATAATCTCTGCATCCAGGCTTCAAGCCAGTGCATAGAAATTTCCCAGGCAGCACAAGCTTTGGGTTGGGGGGAGGATTGCTTTGTAGATAACCCCAAAGTTCAAGGGTTCAAGGATGTTCTTAGAGAGGGAGAGGGGAGAATTTTCTGAACAGAATTGCCTCTTGGAAAATGAAGGGAGTTGCCTCCATGGTCCCAAAGCTGGAGGATTAGTGAAGGAGACCCTTCTGAAGGATTTGAAGAAGCAAGGGGATTAGACGTTGTCATCCCTGCTTCAGCCTCTTCCTTTTTCTTGCTCCGTCTTCTGGCCCTCACTGAGACCCAGCCCTCACCCTAGTTCTCACTCTGACCCTCTTCATGACATAGTTTTCCTTTCCATTCTCTCCAGCACCAGTTTCCCTTTCACTCAGGCCACTGCTTTTCCATTTACTGGTTATGGTGATGGAGATAGAATCCTCCTTGCTCCACGCTGCCACTTCTAAGCTCTTCCTCCACCACTCAGCAACCTCTCCTTCTTTGAGGTTCATGCTATCAAAATCAATCACTCAGTCCAGATCCTGCTGGCCATTATCTATTGCTTCCCAGGACATTTTCCACCTCCCTTTCTCAATGAGTTTAGGGTCTGATTCATGGTTTTCTTCTCTTCCTCAACTTCTGCTTTCACCCTAGGAGAGTTGAGCATACATATTGATACGTCCTCAAATATCTTAAATGCTCAGTTTCCCAATCTGCTCAGTGCCTATGACCCATTCCTCCACTTCACCTCAATGGCACACAAAGATGGCCATACCCTTGATCTAGCCATCGCTCCTTGTTCTACTCCCCATAGTGGCCATTCCAAACCTTGTTTCTCTTTCAATGTCTCACAATATGCCTTCCTCATATCATATGAAGTCCTGGCTACATACTTCATTGAAAAGATCGAGACTATTCTCTGAGAGTTCCTTCTTCTCCCCACTTTTTGATCTTGCATCATTCACACATACTTTCATACTATCTCAAAGTGAATAAGTGGCCCTTGTCTCATTCAAAGTCAACTCCTCTACATGCGCCATTAATCCCATCCTCTCCAATCTTCTCTAATAGAGCATCCACATTGCCTCCATTACTCTCTTATATTCAATCTCTCCGTATCTACAGGCTCTTTCCCTATTACCTTCAAAGACACCCAAGTTTCCTTCATCCCTAAAAATGCTCTCACTTGCCCCTCCCTTCCTGGCTCACTATTGCCCTATAGCTCTCCCTGATTCTCTTTGAGAAGGTTGGCTGTACCAAGTGGCTCCATTTCCTCTCCTTCAATGCTCTTCAAAACCCCTTACAATCTAGCTTCCAACCTTTCTTTTCAGTTGAATATGCTCTTTCCAAAGCAATGAACCATTTCCTAATTGCCAAATCTAATGGTTTTTTTCTCATTCCTTGTTCTCCTTGGCTATTCTGTACCCTTTGCCATTGCTGATCACCTCCTACTTGTGGTTACTCTCTTCTATGGGTTTTCTTGATATTGCTCTCTTCTGGGTCTCCTCCTACCTGTTGTACTCTCTCTGTCTGTCTGTCTCTGTGTTTATGTCTGTCTCTGTCTCTCTGTCTCTGTCTCTGTCTGTCTCTCTGTCTCTGTCTGTCTGTCTGTCTCTCTCTGTCTCTGTCTCTCTGTCTCTCTCTCATCTCTCTCTATCTCTCTTTCTCATTCCCCTTTGCTGGACCTTCATCCAGGTTCACTAACTAAGGGAGACTAGGAGGCAGTGTGAAGAGGGAGAGCATTCCAGGCACCATAGAGAGCCAGTGAAAAGGCACCAAATAAGGAGATAGAGGAACAGTGAAGAGGTCTGTGTGGCTGGATCAAAAAGTACATGGAAAGAAGTCAAATATAAGAAGAATAAAAAGGTAGGTTGGGGCCAGTTCATGAAAAGCTTCAAAAGCCAAACAAATGATTTTATGTTTAATCCTATAATAACAGAGAGCCACTAATGTTTACATAGCAGGGGTTTGACAAGGTTAGAAATAAACTTTAGAACAATCAATTTTGGCAGTTGAATGGAGGATGGACCAGAGCGGAGGGAAACCAGGGTCAGTAGTCCAGGTATAAGATGGTGAGGACCTGCCCCAGAGGGGTTATTGTGAGAGGGAGGAAAAGATACATGCAGGAGATACTGGCGTAGGAAGGACAGGATGTGACAACAGATTGGACATGGGGCAGTGGTGAGAAAAAGTGAAGAGCCTAGGATGATGTCTCGAGGGAAGATGATTTTTTTTTGTCTTGCCTTTGTGCCTAGAACAGTGTCTCATACATAAAAGGCCCTTAATAGAGGTGACTGAATTGAACTGAAGTGAAGTGAATTACCCAGGGTTAAAGAAGTTATAAGTTGCAGAACCAGTATGCAAACCCAAATCCAAATCTTTTTACACAGCACAACATAGGACATGTAACGCATCCCACAACATAGTTGTCTCATCTGTCTAAAACTAAGGCTATTTTTCTTCATCTGATCCATTTTAATTTTGGTCAACTTGCTCGATTAATTGTCTCAAGGAATCAGAATACCTTTAGAAGTCACAGCTGATGGGATTCAGAACTGAAGGAGATCTTAGAGATCGAATCCAATATATCCATTTCACAGGCTTATAAAGATAAAATGACTTGCCCAAGGTCACACTGGCAGGATTCAGCACTAGAAGGATGGTAGGGATCATGTAGTTCAATTCTTTCTCTTGACAGAAGAAGAAACTTAGGCCCAGGGAGAAAGTGATTTGCCCAAAGGGATTCAGGCAATGAGTAGTAGAGCTGTGATCCAAATCCAGATTTCACATCCCGTGTTCTTTCCACTGTGCCACACTGTCTCTCATGCATCTTCCCTTTTTTTTTTTCCATCTCTCATTCCACTCTAACATCTTTGAAAGATGGGAATTGGTTATATAGTAAAATCCCAAGGGACATTTCCCATTGTACAGGGCATTCCATTCCTTAGTCTCAACCAGAGATCACCACCAACTTATTTCTTGCCAAATGACTTCTTTGTTGGTTTGTCTCTTGGGTTTTATCCTATCCTGGGTGGATAAAAGTACAGGATTCATTTTCCCTTTTGGGCTCAGGATTCTTGGTCTTGGGGACCACCTATGCCTGATCCCCTCCTGGCCTGGGAGGAAGACCCACCACAGAGGTCAGAGATAGCCTTCACACTTGGGAGAGTTTGCCAGAGGGGCTTTTTCTCCTGCAAATTTCTTTCCCCAAGGTCCCTGGCAGAATGCCAAGGCAATCCTTCTTCCCTCCTTTGTCAGTCCCTTAGGTGTTGACCTTTCTGGTTTTGGGATGGGACCCTGTCTGTCAAAATACTTGCTTTTGGCCTAACTCTTAGCTACACCCAATGTTCAAACAGAGAATGGGGAGAGTCAGTCTCTGCCAGGTCTTTCTCTGTTCCTATGGATTCTTTGAGACCCTCTCTCATTGGCGTAAATCAAAAGAGGTGGAGCCGATCCATTGAACTCATCAAAGTCTCACTGTCATCATGTCACTTTCAGGATTTCTTCTTTTAATAGCTTTATTCTCGTCCCTTTTAGAAAAGAATTGTTGGAGAATGCATATTCCATGCAGTGCATTAGCTCTTTCATTATTCACGGGAAGGGGGAAAAAAATCTTTCGGCACATGATTAATACCCTAGCTGAATACCAAAAGAGCCGAGCCTGAGCTGGCCGTGGGCCATCCATCAGCAATCCAACATCTGTAATCTCACCACAGTGAGTCGTTGTTAACATCATGAACAGATCATGGATGGTCCACGGGTTGAACATGGTTTATGGACCTTGTGGGAATAAGAGTGCGCGTTCTACCGAGGGATTTGAAATGAAGTCTGATCGAAATGAAATGTAAAGAAAGGCCATGGAGGAGAAAAGGGCCTGTGGATTTCCTCTTTATTTTTTCACATTCCTATTGGACTCTTGCCACTGAAAGGTTTAAAGATCTGTCTTTCCCCTTACAAGGGAGAAGACTAGAATAAAGTACAGTCTCATGCATTAAAGTGAGTGCCACTGGAGAAGTGATTGGAGCCCATGGAGAGGTGACATTGGGAGAACAGGAGGAAGGGTACTTCCACCCCATTTTCTTCCTATCCCAGGTTCATGAAGCAGTACCCCAGTGGCATGCCTCTGACTTTTCCCTCTCTTCACCAAAAAGAACAAGATACCAATCTCAGGATTAGCCAATCAAGCTAACTTTTGGGAAGTTTAGTTGAAGGGCAGATCCTTTAAGGGAACGCAAATGGCTTTATAAATTGCCTTCAAAAGTCACACCAAACTCTTCTGTCAATTGGAAAGGAACTGTTTACCCCTGCATATGGCAGCTATTATTTGGAATAATAAACCCTCTGAGAATCTGAACATTCATGGGCCAACAGATGGGTCAACCTGCTTAGCAATTTAACAAAGTAATTTATTTCAATCACTGGGACAGGGCATGCGGAGATTACTAATTCTACTCACAAGCACAAGCTGTAAGATGCCCCAGCATTGCTGAATCTTACAGCCATTATGGAAATGCACACCTGTTCAATTGGGTTTGGGATGGTCCTCATTTGGATTGGCGGTGCCTTTTTCTCCAAAGGTATGTGCTAAATTGCTTTGGATTTCTCCGCTCAAGCTCATTTGCTAATTGGAGTCAAAATGAGGTAAAGAACTCAGGGAATGAGCAGACTGTAGGCTAAGGTCATCAGAGTCACCTTTATGAAGCAGTGCAGGGGCATTAGCAAGGGTACTTGTAGCCACTCAGAGGGGAGCAGAGTGCCCACCCTTTCTTTTGGGAAATTCTAGGCTCCTGGTGTGGTGAGGATCAGAGTGGACAGTGAAAAGGGCAGGAAACGCAGAGCAGGGGAGGGAGTGCAGAAGGCTTGGGCTTAGACCCTTCTCTGTGTTAACTAGCTATGTGACCTTGATTGTCTTGGGTTCTCAATGGCCTCATTTGTAAAACAGTTTGTGTATGTGTGTGTGTGTGTGTGTGTGTGTGTGTGTGTGTGTGTGTGTGTGTCTCAAGTGTGTCATAGATGCAGAGATGAGATGAGCCCTTAAAGATCATTTATTCCAAGATGCTTAACTGAGACCTAGATAAGAGAATTGAATTACCCAAGGTCACTCACATGTTCAATGATTGAATTAGAATCTGAATTCCCACACTATGATCCTAGGTCCAAAATTCTTCAGCCAGTACTCATCAGCTGGCCTCTAGAAGACCCCCAAGGGCCCTTCCAGCATCAATAATCTAGGACCTCAAGGAGGCATTTCATCAGTCAGACCTGAAGCAGGAGGCTGAAAGAGCTCAGCTGACTTCCTCCTATTCCTCAATCCTGCTCAGGCATCCCTAACCTGGACCTCTTCTTCATTCCCATCATGGTACAAAGAAGGCAAAGGAGGAGAGGAGAGGGAGACTGGCAAGGCAGGGCAGGGGCAGCGGCATCGTTTTCATGTGCCCAAGGTAAAGGTCGTAGGATGGAGGCTGCCTAAAGGGCTTTTCCTCACAACCTGGTGACTGCCACTAAGGGCCAAGGTGGAGATCATCAGGGGAGAGCTACACAAGTAAAGCTGACTGCCTGTTTTTAAAAGAAGACCCACAGTCTGGCATTTCCTTTCTCCTGCTTCTGCAATAGAAGCACATTATGACAAAAGCTGTTAAATGACCAGTAGGTCCGAAGCATGAGAAGAAACATGGAAGAAATTCAGATCTGATGACCTAACAAGAGAGCCACAGTAAAATCAGTCCGTCACATCAGCCTTCATACACAGACGAGGAGAGTGCGTGGAAATCACCAATGGTCTCATCCAGGCAAGGGCTCAGTGACTTGGTCTAGATTACCCATCTGAATGGCAGGGACAGACACTGTGCAGTTGAAAAAGGGTCAGTGTTCCTGGGCTCTGCACTCGGCTCTGCCATGAATCAGCTGCGTGACTATGGACAAGCCACTTCAGTAATTGGAGCCTCAATTTCTCTGTCTGTAAGACAATGATGTTAGATGAGATGCTCTGCTCTAACAGCTAGGAGTGGATTTATGCTGGTGTCATGGCAGCTCCCAAAGCTATTGAGATCTTGAGCTACATTAAGAAAGGTAGAATGTCTCACACTAGGGCGTCAGTTGGACAGTGAACATTTGGTAAGCCCTTCCTGTGTACCAAGCATTGTACTAAATGTTGAGAATGCAAATCCAAGCAAAAATAAAGACAGTTCCTGCCCTCATGAAGCCTACAGTCAAAAGGGGGAAGATTAACGCACAAAGGAAGCTGAAAAGGGAGCGGGAGAAGGTGAAGAGCAGTGGAGCTGGAGTGGGGGGGTGAATGAAAAGGTGCCTGGTCTGGGGACCTTCCTTAAGTGGAACTTCTGGGAGGAGCCAGAGGGAGGGGCCCCAGGGCCCTCAGAGGGTACATCTTCTAGGGCCAGCGTGATCCTCCAAGACGAAAAGTTTCTGGGGCATGCAGGAGAGTCCAGAGGAGAACACCACATGGGAAATACCAGCCCCCTCCCCTGTGTAGCCAGGCCACAGTTGGGAGATTGTGCTTGGTTCTGGGCACTATATCTCAAGGACATTGTCAAGTGACAGCTAGTCGGCAGGAAGGCGGCTCAGATGGTGAAAGGTCTTGTTTCATGCCCTAGGTGGGTTAGTCAAAGGATCTAGAAATGTTTATTCCATAGACAGGAGACAAGGAAGCTGGCACTGAGAAGGACTGTCATACAGAAGAGGGATTCATTTTGTTCTGCTAGGCCAAGGGTGAGTTGGTATATGTTTAACAATCGGCTCTCAGAAGTGCACCTACAGCATACTTTCAGGTTTAATCCACAGCATTAACATTTTTTTCTGTTACTTTCTTAACTCTAAACAATCAACAAAACAGTAAATCAAACCCAGCTTTATATTCTGCTCATGCTGAAATGTGACAATAGAGTCATAAGCCAGGATGAGCTTGCTCCAGCATAGCCCTGGCTGGCAACAGATGGCAGAACAGGGAGCATTTGGGGCAGTTGCAGAGAGACAGATTTAGGTTCGCCATCAGGAAGAGCTTCCTAGTGATTAATGCTGTGGAACAGTCTTTAAGGTAAGGCTTCAAGGCATCATCTGTGGTGTAATGTGAAAGGGCTGGTCTGGATGTTTTTCAAGGTCCCCTCTCATTCCACAACCTCATGACGCCTGCTAGACCATAAGCCTTCCGAGGGCAGGAGTGTTTCATTTTCATCTTTCTCTCCCTAGTGCGTAGCCCAGAGCCTGGCACATAGTCAGGGCTTCACAAAACAAATGAAAAATTACAGGGACGTTTCCAGACATTTCACAAATCACTGAAATACTGTATCTTGTTTTCCTTTTTCAATGGGAAGTTATTCACAGTGCAGTAAAAGCCTGTTTTTTCAGTAAACAGATACTGTTTCAGGCTCCAGTGTGAACATTGAATCGGAATGAAGCCATGGGCTTCTTGTTAAAAAAAAGGTGGGGAGGGCTTAAACCTGTCATTGCAGTTCTTTCAATCTCTCTTCCCATAAATTCAGCCTTTGAGAATGAATTCAACCTGAAGCTTGGCGGCGGCTGCTACTGTATCCAACCCAAGAAGTCGGGCCTGTTTATGGCCACCTCTGGACCACAGCAACAGAACGCTCTTTTCACATGGGACAATTTCTGCAACTTTGCACCAAGTGAAATTTAATTATGTTTTACTTCCTGAAATCGTTAGACCTAAGCTGCATTAGCGGTTTCCTAATACATATTTGTTTCGCTTTGCAATCTGACCTTTGGTGAGCTGGAGGGAGCCCTGGCTTTTCCTTCCGAGGACCGGAGCTTTAGACCAGATTCTGCTACCTATGTGGTATCTGTCAGCTTGTCTCACTTTAGATGGATAACTTTCATTTGCTTACCTGTGAGATAAGGATTTATAGTGCATGGCCGCAACCCTCCAGGGTACAGATCACTACCCATCCGTGCCTGGCCACTCTGTGGGGCTCTTGGCAAAGTTCTCCAACAGCCCCTGAGTTCTCTTGACCTCACATACAGGCCATCCATCTTGAGGGTTTTTTATTTTTAATTTTTCGCATCCGTCCCAATTCTTTGGGGACAGTGATAGACTGTGACTTTCAGCTATATAGTATCTCAATATTTTTAATGGTTTTTCCAAAGATGAATTGAAGAGAGAAAACCGGGATCATTAAAAAAACTTGGGATTTGTTGAATGAATTTCTGGCTGCCTGAATGATTGGCAAAAAGGTGCTGAGGACACTTTCTGAACAACAGGAAGTCTGGTCATTTCTTTCTCTCCTGTCTGCAGATCCGAGCCCATGCATGAAAATCAGAATTTATGGTTTAGATCTCATTTAACCCTTCTGGCCCCATGACAATGAGATTCTTTGATTTGTAAATGGATTTATGAGTTGTTTCTCTTTTGAAAGAGAGCTAAGGGGATGTTTATTCACAGATTGTTAGAGGAAGGTGCTAAAGGGCAGAGGGACATGGAGGCATTGGAACCCAGCTCTTCCGAATGTGTCCATGGCACAGACAAAGGGGGCACAGGATTGTTGGGCTCCTCCCAAAGATCCCAAAGGCTCCTTCATTACCAGGAATTCCTTCTTTCCTTTCCTCTATTTTCCAGTGGTTTGCAATAAGCATTTGCAAAATAATCTTTGATAGTATAAGCTAGTAACACAGATTTTCATACAGGGGGAAAAAGAGTGCCTTTGTGTGACATTCCAGAGACAAATCACTGAGCTAGACAATGATTCGAGGGGGTCAGAGGGCTGATGTTTTCTCCCAATGGGTCTGAAAGGGGAAAGATGATTAAGACCAAAAAGTCTGGCACAGGGGGGCATCACAATGCCTCTTTTCCTCCCTCAGTCCTAGCTGTTTTCAACAGATATGTACAATTGGCTCCCAAGAGTTTTGTCGTCCAAATCAGGGGCTGAAAACTTGGCCTTTTGTCAAACTGAAGGAAAATCTTCCTGCTGAGTCTCCATGTGTGAAGCAGCTAGCCCCTCAGGTCACTTTCCTCAATAGCCCAAGCTTGGTTTTAAAGTGGTTTTAAAGATATCATTCAGGCTCATCTTGGCATTTTCCTTCTTCATCCTCAAACTATAACAAAGACGTTAATATTAAAATGAGGAGCTCTCTTTTTTAGAGACTTAAATGCAGGTACAATGGGCAGCCCTGGACCCTGTCCTGCTTGTGCCTCAGAGACCTGCACTGAGGAAGTGGGTGGTGACTCCTTCACATGGGGCTAAGAGGCATCAGGTCAGCACGGCCTGGCAGGCAGCCCACTCACTTGCCCTGTGAATGCCTGGCTGCTATGGTGGAAAGATCTGCGGCCTTGGGATAGCCTGAGCTAGTGGACTGGAACTGGGAAGATCTGAATTCAAAGCCTGCCTCTGACCCTTATTAGCTCTAGGATCATGGGCAAGTCACTGAGCATCTTGGCCTCAATTTCTCATCTGTAGAATGGGAATCATAATACCGGTATTCTAAGCCCTCGTCAGACTTGGAAGTGCCACATAATTACCTTGGCATTCTTATGAGTGGGTGTCCGCCTTTTCATCACCAAGGTGTCAAACAATGCCTGGGCCCACTCCTTGTCTCTTCAGTGCTCACCAGCCCTTCTTCAACTTCTCCTTACCAAGTCATTCTTCTTAGCCTTTACTCTTTCCTGACATAGAAACATTGGGACAAAAGGCCACACGCCCCTAAGGATGATGCCAATGACACAGGTACCCCAAGGTTTCAGATTCGGATGACTGGCTAAAAAGCTTTTAAAAATCCGCACCCATGAACGACATGTGAGTCATAGTGATTAATTTTTGGAAATGTTGTGGAGGAGAAAGGTGCTATTTATGGCTAGGTCATTTAGGCAGCCTAATGCTTGTCTAATCTCTTTGCACTTAATGGCTGAAGAAGGGAGCCTGGCCCAGCATTTAGCATCCAACGGGTCGACGTTTCTAACAAATTAACTTCCTCAGTAATCTTGCTTGCGGAAGATCGTGTTCTCAAGGGGAAGTCGTGGTGGGAGAGCAGAAGCTAGCCCTCATCAATGGGACTTTGATACGGCAGGGGCAGCAGACAGATATGAATTTTCTCAGATTAAAAACAAATGGGTAACGAATGTTGAAATACAAGGGATTGTTCATTTTTCTTCCTGACTTGGAGAAAAGGGGGCAGGGTGGAACTCTGGCCTCCTAGACACACTGTAGATCATTTGAGTTGGAGTCTGCTGATGTAAAGTATTTCGATAATAGCTCAGTGGCTCTTTCCGAATATCCAGATGTTAATAATGGTTCCCTGCAATGTGATTAGGAGTGAATCTGCCATGGAGAAATGAGGCCTTTTTCTCTTGGGGGGAGCTGAGTTATCTTGGCTTGTTTTCCCAAGCTTTCTGGGGAAGGTCCATTAACATCTGAACCAGCATGGGAACTGTGGCCTGGGTGGTCCCAAGTGAATTCTCAGCCTGGCTTTCAGGGTTCTGGCCTTTCATATTTTCACACTTAGTGGAAAAACAGGAAATGTGGGCACTTTAAAATTATCTCCTGAAAGGTTTCATGGCCCTTAAGATATCTGAGAATAAAACGTTCAGCTCTGTTTTAAGAAAGTCTTGCCCATTCTTGAAGAGGCAAATCGAGTTGGCCAGACCTTTGCTCAAGTTTAAAAAAAAAATTGATATGGATATCACTATTGCCAGAGGAAGGTATGGTGGGGAATACCACAGATGAACCTGGAATATCTGGTTAATTTTTGTTTTCCGGATCTCCAAAGAAGATATTTTGCATAAGGTCCAAGTAAGAGGACTGGCTGCTGTTGACGTAGGTCACAAAATGTTCCAGCTGATATATGAAATTATATTGATGAGTCATAGTTGTTGGAGCATTGCCTTGGAGTCAGGAAGAGCTGAGTTTAAGTTTTACATCTGAACCATGTTGGCTGTGTGATTTTGGGCCAGTCACTTAACTCCTTGGAACTTTGGGCAGCTCTCCATTGCAAGTCACGGCATCATCTCCCTGATGTCATGGTCCTCTTGGAGAAGGAAGGACAACCCACACACACAAGAGGATAATTAGCAGAAAAGGCTCCTCCTACCAGGCTCAGTCAAGGACAATTATTCCCTTGGGAGTTCCGATCACCGGTGAAATCCAACGTTCATTCAGTCCCTGTCTCTGGCATATGAATGACTACAAAGCTACTTCAGAACAATCTCAGGTTACGAGAAGGGCATTAGACTAAGTGGTCAATTAAAAAAAAAAACGCCTGAGATTGAAAAATGTGTGTTTACATTCATATACATATATGTATGTGTGTGTGTGTGTGATACACACACACACACACACACAGAGAACCAATTCCTCATTTACACATGAGGAAACTGAGGCCAGTTTCTTGCCCACCATCACACAGGGGGCATGTGGTAGAGCTAGGATTTGAACCCAAGGCACCTGATTCCAAATCCAGCATTCTTTCAACTTCACCAGACATCACAGGGTTCCTTCCTTAATCTCACAGATTTTTTTTTTCAATTATCTTGATAGCTTTTAATCAACTATGACTTTGAAGATGTGGTCTTGCTGTAGAAAGTTGTGAAAGCTTCTTTGTTTCTCATTGTGATATTCTAGAGAATATCCTTGATAAATGTATAGTTTTTCAAAAGTTTTTTACCCTATCAATTTTCTCATTTTACAATGAGAAAGCATGGAAAATGGTAGTTATGTGTGATTTCATGATCATGGTTGGGGTGGGGATAGTAATACGATCTAGGTTTTTCCTAATCATTCAATAGCTTACCCTCACTGTATTCATTGCATGGCTCCCTGACTTTTCTCCAATTCCTTAAGTAACTGTCCCTACACCAGAAGACTTAGTCTTTTGATAAACACTTTCAACTTTTAAAACATTTTCTTTAATATAAAAGAAATCTACATACATCTAATACAAGCTGTACAAGGAGGGGATGAGGGAATTATCTGGAACTCAGAGATAAGGGGAGCAGGGAGATGATGGTTGGTAAGACACACGCTTTCTTCTTCAGAGCCAATTATCTCAGTTTTGTGGGGAGGCAAGATGAATGAATGGGTCCATCTCTGGTCTATTAAGGGAAGAGATAGAATGAAGCAGCCAAGTTCGGGAGGAGAGAGAATTAGAATCTAGTTCTCAACCAAGAGACAATGCTAGTTCTCTTTGATATGACCCTGATCCCAGGCCCCTGCGGGTGATCTTCAGAGGGTGTCCAGTTGCCCGAATAGCTGCTTCTTTCTGTTCTCCTACATTTGCACTCAGCACTGTGGACCATTTACTCTGCCCAGGCATCAGGGGACCAGGAGAATTACCATCCTGCAGGGTGGTGAGAGTTGATCTTCCTAGGACCTTGTCAGCAGGTTTCCTTCTAGGGAGCCTATAACCTGAGGCACAAGGTGTCTCAGAACCTCTCAAGAACTTGTCAGGGTCCTGGCTGGTCATTCGAAGTGCTGGAGGCTGTTCTGTTACTTTGCCTGTTTGTGGGAAACCCCAGTTTGCCTCAGGGAGGCTGGTAGTTTCTGGCATTCAAGGGATAGTGGAGTATCCAGAGACAAGTCTTGCTCAGGCTGTGATGAAAACTTCACAGGTAGCGCCAGTTCAGGGGAATGCTCTGGCTTAGAGGCTTCAGCCCCAAAGTCCTCACTGAGCTGCTTTACCAACTGGTTTGGAGGGTCAACTGTGCTGGTCTTCATGGGTGTTCAGATAATGCCAAATGTGGGAGATCGGGGATCTGAACCCTGAGGTTGCTCCATATCCTTGGTCTCCACCACTTCCTGCTGCTGTGTCCTCAGGGACGGACTTAATTGTGGCGAACTCTGCACCCGAATGGGGGTACGGAGAATGCCTGCTGTGGGAGAACGAGGGTCTGTTACGTGTGCCAGATGCTTGTTGCATGGCACAGGACCGGCCGGGGTGGCCGGGACGCTCTTGGCCGAGCCCATTTTCGCTCCCACGAGGGAGGGAGGATGGGAGGACTTTTTGGAGTCAAGTTTTTCTTGCGGATCTGTTAGCATTCGGTTCTCTGTTCCCTCTAATTCAATCTCACAGATTAATTTAAGCGTGTTCCTCTTTTCTTTTCCCCTTGAATAATTTGGGCTCTCGTCCCTCGAAGTCCCTCTGTCTTTCCTTTGAAGTATTTGAAATGACTCCTGAAGGGGCAGGGTGCTCATTTGAACTCTGCCACTCATTTTTCTTCCTCAATTACTCCCGATGGTCAAGAGAGCCCGTTCGTTTAGTCTTCAAGTTGCTGCCATCTTTGTGTCGACAACAGACTGGTCCCTGTTAATCAGGGCTGAGGTCAGTGGCACGTTCTCTAGTTTCCTTTTTCTTTTTCTTTTTTTCTAACTTCTGGGAGATGAAATTGTCAAATGATGTCAGACCAGCAAGCATTTATTAAGCTCCTACCATGTGCCAAGAACTGTGCTAAGTGATGGGGACACAGAAAGGCAAAATCCCTGCCCTCCCAGGGGCTCACATTCTGCTGGGGGGTCACCCAGGCAAGCGGAGAATTCACCAGCGGCTCTGCAGTTAGACAAACCAGGCTTCAGTCCTGATATCTGGACAGTCTTCCCTCACTATAATAACGATTCTTTGTTATTTTTCAAATCTACATTAGGCCAACAACCATCACAATCTCTGACTGACTGGTAAGTCCACAGCACAACAATTCCTTTGATTTATTTTGCTTCAGTTCATCTGTAAAATAAGTTGGAGAAGAAAATGGAAAACCACTCCAATATCTCTGCCAAGAACATCCCAAACAGGACTCAGGAAGAGTCATACTGGATTGAACAACAAAAATCAGTGAGTGTACTTTAGAGCAGTGCTCAGCCTCAAATAAAAATAGACCTCGTGTTGACTGAGAAAACTACAAGTTAACATTATCTATGTTGTATTCTATTTTTATTTATGTTATGTATTTCCCAACTAAATTTTAATTTGGCGTTTTGTCAGCTTCTTTGAGTTTGACTCTTCTGCTTCAGAGTCAACTTGTTTAGTAGATAGAGAGGAAAATCTGAGTTCAAATCCAGTCTCAGACAGTTACTAGTTTTGGGCCTGTGGAAAAGTCACTTAACCTCTTTCTGCCTCAGTTTCCTCAACTGATATTAATAGTATCTACCTTCTAGGGTTGTCATGAGGATCAAATGAGACAATAGTTTTACAAAAGCACTTAGCACAGTACCTGGCCCATTGTAGATGCTGTATAAATGCCTATCCTCCCCATCTTATTTATCTAAATACAAATTGTGTCTTCTCAGTAGAATGTAAGCTTTTTGAGGTCAAGGATGATGGGTCTTGCTTTTCTTGGTCTTTAAATCTTCTTGAGTATGTAGAACAGTTCTTATAGTAGGTGCTTAACAGCACATAGTAGGTGTTGGCGCTATTTATTCTTTTTCTGAAATTCCTAGAGTATTGCTCCTCTGGTATCTTGTCCCATTGTCATCTTTAAGGCTTTGATCTCTCCAGGATATTTTCAGACATTAATCTGCTTCACTCATTAGTACCTTGATTGCCTTGACTCACATTTAGTGACTGAGCTGTCTCAGGCAGTTCCTTTTAAGAACAGCAGCCAAATCTTGACTTTTCATAAATAATTCTTTTTGTGATTTGTGAGCAAATCAAGCAAGTTTATTTTTCTGACCAAACATTTCTCTCCCAGAGTGGAACTGAGAAATGAGTTTCTTATCCCGAGTAGTCAGCCAGTGCCGTTTATCCAGTGTTTACTCTTTGTAGGCACCAGAGAGGACTAAATCATAAGAGAAATAGCACACTTATCCATACTAGCCATGGTTTTACTTCTATCTTCCCGCCAGTGCCTACCATAGAGCTGAGCACATGGAATGAGTCTTCTAATGGAAAGAGGGTTGATTTTAGAGTCAGCAGAAACAGGAGTTCAAGACCTGTCTCTGACATGATCTAATTGACCATCAACCTCTATGAGCCTCAGTTTCCTCATCTTTAAAATAGAAATAGTAATACTATTACCTGCCACACAGGGTTGTTATGAGGATCAAAGGAGATACAGTGCTTTGCAGACCTGAAGGGGCTATGTGTATGCCAAGTGTTGCTATTATTTTGGAAGTCACTTAGTCAATACTCTTGAGCTATTATTTTGGAAGTCACTTAGTCAATACTCGTGATGGCTATAAAAGGGGACAATCTATTCCCCAACTTTGAGGAGCTCATAACATAACTGAGAGTAGCAAAAATATAAATGAAACAATATAAGAATGCAGACAATGGAAAAATGTATACTTATGTATGTGTACATCTATATGTCTCTGTATGGAATGGAATAGAATGATTGGTAGATTGGAGCCTAACCCTTACCATGACCCTAATTCCAAGGTTGGTGGTAGACTGGGAAATCTTTATGGAGGAAATGAGTTTTCAGTTGTTCAGATTTTGAAGACTGGAAGAATGTGGGACTCCAGAGTAAACACTAAGGATGGGGCAATTGATTGCCTTGGGAGGTGGTGAGTTCTTCCTTCATTTGAGGTCTTTCAGAAAAGTCTCAGTGACCGCTTATTCAATACATATTAGTGGGGAATTATCTTTTCAGATATGGGTTGAATTAGATGGCCACTGAGGTCTTTTCCAACTCTGAAATTTGCTGATTACATGATATATATATATAGCACAAGTTTGGAGGTAGAAAGGGAGAGACTTCTAATTATAGAATCATAGACTGAGAATTGGAAGGGACCTTGGTAGTCATTAAGCCTAAATGAGGCAGGACTTCAGCTTAGGTCCTTTTGACGCCAAAGCCAGCTCTCTGACCATTATGACATGATGTCTGTTTCTCCATGTAATAGGTGCTTAAGACATCTTTGTTGAATGAATACCAAGGGGGCAGGTCATTTGGTGCTAACTCTCTGTGTTTTAGGCAACTCTCTGATACTATAAATTGCAGAGGAGGTACCAACCTACATTGGTAGAGGGAGTGTCCTCACCTGGGAGTTCTCTGTGCCAACAGGGCATCACATTAACACCAAGGTGTCATGTGGAGTATTATTTTCTGAGGGAAATTTACCCTTTCCTAGCCTCACATCACAGATCCCTTAGTGAATTATCCTTCCTCTTGAATGTTGAACTTTACAGCTGGCTGATGAAGAGCCATCCACTGTGTAAAAATTCATCAGCCTACCCAAGATTTAAATAGATGTATGTGCTTCCCCAAACCCTGCCCTCTATGACTGAGATGACCTCACCTGAGGAAGAGGGTCAAGTGGTCACTGTTACCTCCTAGCTACTAGAAGTAAATACTGAATTTAGGGTCCATGGATGCCTAAAGGGTCAATAGACAGATTTCAGCCAGCCAGTGAAATTGGATGTGAAAAAAACTCAACAACAATAAAAACAGCCCTGCATATTTATTTCCACTTAATTTCATCTTCCTTTGTAATCTAACATATTTGCAAACATTATTCAGAGGAAGGGTCACTACCCAAAGGACCCAGAACCCGAAAAAGTTTCCACACCCCTGGATTAGCTGATCCCTGATATTTATGATGCCATTTTGAGTCAAGTTTGGGAATTCAAGGATCAAGGACAAAGTCTCTAACTTGGTTGACCTAACACCAGGGTTCATTGGGAGCATGGACACATTTACTCATACATGATGGTGTTATCTGCTTTATCAACCATACTGGATTCTCATTTTTATTTGGCTCCAGGAAATGGAGGCATGGGTGTAAATGCTCCCAGGAATCTGGCTTTCTCCTGACATGACCTCCACTGGATGGTCCATGTCTCTTAGGGCTGTATAGTCTTCTACTGAAGTAGATAGAGAGAACTGGAACTTTTTGTAAATGTACCAGTCTTAGGATAAGCAAATTCCAGGCACCTCCAAATACACTAATTCTGAGTTGTTCAGGTACAGTAAAACACAGGAGTTGGCAGAATTCTCTTGGAGTCTGGGGCTATACTCATGAATGTTCATCTATCTGTCTTTCTAGTTGTCTCTTCCTACATATCCTCCATTTTCCTTTGAATAAAGAAGCCTGGTCTAATCAATTATGATTCTAGATATTAGTGGACAAAGAGAGTCCAGCATTTGGGAGACAGGGGAAAGCCTATGGCCCTCTAAGGAAAGCTTTTCTCTTGCCTTCAATGCCAATTTTATTGATCAATTGTAAAAATGTTTTAAAAGCTCTCCCTTGGTTTGTGCTCTAGCTTTTATGAAGACGTACACAATGTGATGCTTGGAAGCATTTCAGGATTGGGGGATTAAAAACAGTCTCCATTAAAAATCAAACCACGAGAAACCATATATCACATGGCATGCCCTTATCCCCCCCCCCCAATATTTCCTTAGTAATAACTAAGACCAATAAATCCTGATGCTGACTCAATAAAAGGATGTCCACTGATATAAACATTGTCTTCTGATTTATTAAGATTTTGCTATTTATTGATCCAGCAGCAACTCCAGCCTGAAATTACTAGTCTTCAGGGTCTAAATTAGTCAAGATTTCACAAGCTCTCCAAACTGGTGTATGGAAGGGTCCAGGCTGAATTATCTGGAAGGATTCTCCTGACCTTTCTCATTCACAGCTTTCATTTCAGGCCAAAGTCCTGTTGGTTGGTCCAGTGTGGCAAGCATCCGATCTTTCCATGCATGTTACAGGTGCTGCCTTATGCTTCACAGAGCATGATGAAACCCAGTGGAAAGAGCTATGCTTGGGAGGCAAAGGATCTGGGTTCAAATCTTCATTCTGTCCTTTATGCCACAGGTGACTTTGGACAAATTATTTCACTCCTTGGGCCTTGGTTCCTTACCTCTAAAATGAGATTTGGACTGCAGGGACCTTCTGAGTCTAAGTCTCTGATTTTCTAATTGTAGAATCACCTATGCTCAACTTGCCTTTTCCAAGCTTTAAGAAATCAAGGGAGAATCATTAGGGGCACACTCTTTTGAAAATTATCAAACTTAGTCCAACAACTATTAATTGAGTCCCTATGGACTGAGTGGAAGGGTAAAGGCAGGGGGGGGGGTGAGGGGATGAGAGGACCAGTCCTGGACTCAGGCAGACTTGGATTCAAGTCCTCCTTTGACACGCTGGTTGTGTGACCCTGGGAAAGTCCCATTTTTTTGTACCTAGGCTGTTAAGACTAAAAGCCAAAGAGAAAGCACTAATCTAATCTGGCCAATCACTCAACCTACAAATATTTAACGAGCATGTCCTATGGGGCAGTCCTTTTGCTTGGCATTGGGAATGAAAACACAGAGATGAAACCATTTTTACCCTCAGGGAGCTTGTATTCTATAGTAGAAGACAATGTATGCATGTGCACACACACATACATACACACATACACATATATATACTCACACACGTAAGGCATATCTGTGCATATGCATAGACACATATACACACATGCACACACATTCATGTATGTACATAAGGCTTCGGTGTGTAATGTATATATAAGTGTGCACACATGCATGTATATACACATGTGTAATAAATACAAAGTGAGATGGGGGGGCAGGGATGAAGCCATTAGCAATTAGGGGAATCAGGAAAGAGCTTGTGTAGAAGGTGGTGCCTAAGCTTAGCTTTGAAGGAAAGTAGGAGTTCTCAGAGACTGAGAGGAAGCTTAGCTTGGGGCTCAGCCAAGTCCAGTGTCCCAGAGTTGGGACATGGGTTGGCCATGGGAGAGGAATAGAAAGGATAGTTTGACTTAAGTATGTGAAGAAGAGCAATGTTTCTGTATGGTGGAGGGAGTTTCTACCTCTTGGAGGTACCCATTTGGATCAAATTATAGTTCTGAACTGAATGTTAAGGGGATGCCCATCAATTAGGGAATGGCTAAACAAGTTGTGGTATATGAACGTAATGGAATATTATTGTGCTATAAGAAATGAGAAGGAGACAGACTTCATATTTACCTGGAGAGGCTTATACGGACTGATGCTGAGTGAGAAGAGCAGAACCAGGAGAAATCTGTACACAATGACAGACACAACGAATGTGTAACGACCGACCTTGATAGACTGCTCTCTTCTCAGCAATGCAAGGCTATAAAACAACTCCAAAAGACTCATGATGGAGAGAGATGTCTACATGCAGAGAAAGAACTAGACAGAACTAGAGAGAACCGAGTTCAAACACAGACTGAAGCAAACCGCCTGCTCTCTTTCTTTTTCTTGCTTGGTTTTGCTTCCTCTTTTCCATTGTTAATCCCATTGGTTACAATCCTTCTTCACAAACTGACTAATGTCTAATGTGAAAGTATTTGCAGACCCTGTACTTGATTGCACGCCACCATGGAGGGGGAAGGAGAGGGAGGGGGAGAAAATTTGGGGAGAAAATTTGAAATTCAAGGGATTGTGGAACTGAATCTTGTAAACTAAAAGTAAACAAACAAATTAATAAAGACAAAAAAAGGAAATAAAATTGTCTTTATATATAAAAAAAGAAGCTTCCATTCTAATGGGGGAGAGGGGAGAGAGTTCCTACAAAGAAGTGGCTGAGGCAGGATTGGGAGTGGGTGGGAGACATGGTAGAGAAAGCCTACAGACCGTCAGGAGAAGAGGGCAGGTAGACAGACCCCAATACTAGCTTTCTTTTTTCCGGCCCACTGGCAAAGATACAATAGTTGAGGCAAGTAGAGGTCAGTGACCCAGACAAGACCAGGACTCTTCAATGAGGAATGCCACCTTGGACGTCTGTCTGGTTCACATAGAGGAGCTACTTTTGACTTAAACTTCACTAGGTCCTTTCAACTATTAGTTGGGCTTTGACTCAAACACTGGGAAGCTTGAAGGGTCCTTCCTTCTTCAAGTTACGTTGAGTTTGCCTCAGATGCAGGATAAGAAAGGTTGGCAGGCCATGGGAGGAAAGGCCATTCTTAGCTCCCAGTTATGACCTAGATGATGGAGAACAGAGAGGGGAGAATTCAGCTCATCTTTGCCCACTGCCAAGATGCCTTGGCCTTGGAAAAGGCCGTTAACTGGACCTGGTTGGGCAGGGAATGCATATGTGTCATGAAAACAGGATATGCCCATTTTCCCTCCGGTTGATTGGGCACAGTCCACCCTGTGGAAGCTGCCAATGCTGAGGATAAAAGCCTCACTTCATTTCTTAGTTCCTTAGACCTCTGAAAGGTCAAGTAGGTGACCTAGACATGCCCAGCAATCCCTCAGGATGTCTTGTGAGTGGCTGGAGAACACGGGAGAGCTAGAAAGCCCTTTTAAAATCCTTACCATCTTCCATGGAAACCTGACTTTCACTCCCATCAGGAGACAGGATGGATTTTTTTAAAAAATGGAATTAAGGCCAAAGTGGCCATCTCCAGTGGGTGAGCTCCATAAACAAGTCAGCTGGACTGACTGAATACAAGCCTTGTTCCTTTCGTGGAACCAGGAGAGAGGGAGGACAAAGGGGTTGCTAGGCAGCTGCTTAGTGTCTGTCCTTCTCAGGAAGGATAAAAAAGGCTGCTGGCTTCTGAGGAAGGAAATCAGGCGAAGCTCTCAGGCCGTGGGCATTTCTATGAGCTCCTGCCTTGATCCGCTTTGTCCTGGAGTCTTTGAAGAGCGTGAAGAAATCTGCCATTTTGTGGTTCTAATTGTAAACTTGATTATTGCCCACAAAGGCAGCCTTATTGAGAGTGCCGAGGGGGAGGATGGCCAGCATCTGGGCGGGCAGGGGACAGTGAGGGAGGTGCCACTTCTTCTGGGAAGGGTGCTTTGCTACTCATTCTGTCCAGTTGCCAGAATGGCGGATGCTGGTGGGTAAGGCATGGACCTGGCCTGACTTTTGGTCAATTCATTCCTTATTGAGGGACATTTTTGGTACAGTGGCTAGAGCTGTGGACTAGGCAGTCAGGAAGGCCTGGACACAAATCTCACTGCTTTTACTGGCTGCACAATCTTGGGCGAATCGCTTAACTGCTGTCTGCCTCAGTTTCCACATCTGTAAAATGGGGATCATAAAAAACACCTGCTTCCCAGGGTTGTTGTGCCAAATGAAATAACTGTAAAGCACTTAGCCCAGCGCTCAGCAGAAAATGATAACTATTGTTATTATTACAAATGCAGTCAGAAAGATTGCCCTCCAGGAGCTTACCTTCTAAGAGCTCAGGTGATACACATTTATTAAGTGCCTCATGTATACCAGGTGCTGTGTACTAAGTAGTAAAGACACACAGAGAGGTAAAAGCCTATCTCAGTTTATAGTCTAATTCGAGGAGACAGTATGCAAACAATTCTCCACAAAGTGTGTGCAGGATCAATAGGAGCTGATTAGCCAGGGAAGGCGCTGGAATGAAGAAGGCTCCGTGATTGTAACTGGGACCTGAGGGGAGCTAAGAGGAGATGAGAAGAGCCTTTCGGGCATGGGTGACAGTTAAGGGACAGTGCCGGGGGTGGGCAAGTGGAGGGGCTTGTTCCAGGCCAACACATAGAAGGAATCCAACAAGCCAGGGGTGTGTGTGCGGGGGTCCCCTCCACGGGGGCATGGCAGAAAGGTGCAGCCAGGAGAGCAATGAAGGCATGGCAGGTCCAGGCAGCCTCCTTTAAATGGAAAGATTTGGGAGGGTCCAGCCAGTCAGAGGAAGCGGCATCGGCCGCTGCGGCAGGGGTGGCGAGACCTTCCAGGGTGACAAGCCCAGATGGAAGGAGGAGGTTTCTGAAGCATGGGAGGGGATATCCAGGGAGTTGGGTGGGTAGCCTGGGAAGGAATGAAGGCCACTAGATGGACTCTGGGCATTGACTTGGTTTCCAGTCTGTTCCTATCACAAAAAGGACTGCAATTACTATCTGGACCTTTATGGAGTCTTCCTTTTTGTCAAGGACCTCCCCGGGGTGCAGTGTCTGGCTGGGGGACCTCCCTGGGGTACGTGCCTCAAGTGGGATCTCTGGGTTGCCCCTGATAATTTTAACTCACATTCACCTGGTAGCACTTTCAGTGTTTCCTCACTTTGAGCCCCGAGCCCCTTTAACTCTGTGGTACTGGTGCTGTAGTTGTTAATGTCCCCGTTTCACACATGAGGAAACTGAGGCTGAGGGAGAAGGGACTGTTCCCCACAGTCACGGTAAGAGTCGTGGAGAGTCTGAGCCCAGGTCTTTCAGGCCTTCAACCCACTGCTGGAGCCACCATGCTACAGATGTCCCCCAAGAAGCTGCGAATTAACCAGAGTTTGGCCTGTTTATTATATGCTAAGCATGGTGTTTCATAACAAATGCTCGTTAACTCCTCTGATTCAACTCCCTTTTTTACAAAGGAGGAAACGGAGACCCCGGAGGTTAAGGCCCAAGAACAATCTTCACTGTGATGCTAAAGGGCAGACGTCAGAGCAGCCGTGGGCCAGGCGGGGAAAGCCCAGGGCAGCAGCCCCGGCCGTGGGAGCTGCCCATCCATGAGCCATCGCGCAATGGCTAAGCTGGCGGTGGGACAAGGAGAGGAGGAAGTGTTGCAGCGCTGTAAGAAATGATGAATGGCGGGACCGGGGAAGCAGCGGAAGAGCTTCGTGAATGGATGCGCAGCGAAGCGAGCAGAACCCACAGAACGACAGGCTCAGTGACGGCCACAACAGAAAGGGAAACAAGACCCCAGACACACGGAAGGATCCGAAGGGAAGGTGACATAGCAACTGAGCAGCGGCGCCACTGGGCACTGGAGGGCGCTGAGAAGAGCGAGGTGCGGGCCCGGGTGGACACTGCGGGGCAGCAGGTTGGCTGCAAGTGCTGATTGATTTCATGACCCGCCCCTCTTGTCTTCTTTTTCTTGCTTCTTTTCACTTTTTTTTTTTTTTTACTTTTTACTTTACTTTTTGCGCTTGAGAATTCATTGGATTCAAAATGTTGGAGGTGTGTGTGTGTGTGTGTGTGTGTGTGTGTGTGTGTGTGTGAAGGCCAATTTGGATGACTGGAAGAGTGTGTGGGAGCAGTAATGTCCAATAGGTAAAGAAGGAAAGAAGGAGGAAGGAAGAAAGGAAAAGAGGAAGGGAGGGAGGCAGGAGGGAAGGAAGGAAGAAAGAAAGGAAGGAAGGAAGGAAAAGAGGAAGCATTTGTTAAGTGCCTATGAGCCAGGTGCTTGAAAAATCTTATTTGATGTTCACAACAACCCTGTGAGTAAAGTGATATTATATTCTCCATTTTACAATTGAAAAAAAAACTGAGGCAAACAGATGTTAAGTGACTGACCCAGGGTCACACAGCTAATAAAGTATCTGAAGCTGGATTTAAGCATGGATTTTTCTGACTCCAGGCCTAGCAGTCTATCCATTGCAACACCCAGCTACTTGTGGCTTAGAAAGGTAGTTGGAGCCAGGTTGTATAGAGTTTAAAAGCTAAGTAGAGAAGTTTATATTTGATCCTGGACTAGGAGAGCGGCACGCTGAGTTCTGTGCTTAGGAAAAGTCACTTTGACAGCCGTGTGCACAAGGGACTGGTGTGGGGAGATTGTGACTCAGGGAGACCCATTAGGAATAATCTGAGGCCTGATGAGAGCTGAATTTAGGGGGCAGCTGGAGAGCACAGGATAGGAGACACACTGGACTCAGGGATGGTAAGAGCTGGCAAGTGATGGGTTGTTGGGTGAGAGAGAGCGAAGGGTGACCAGGGATGCTGAGGCAGTCAGCAACGGGAGGAGGCAAGGCATGGTTCTGTTTGAGACCAGGTGGGCTTGGTCACTGGGCTCTGGAACCAGCCAGGGCTGAAGACTGCAGAGCTTTCTTGGTTTCAACAATATCAGAATGTAGAACGGAGAGCTGTCGAATCATAAATCCTCTCTGCTCTTGTCAGCACAAGATTGTTACTAGAGTGCATATTTCTCGTCCAATTTGATATGACCTAATAAATGTTACCACCACTTCCCTGGGGACGCTCTGCTGTGGACGAGTCTGTCTTACTGTATATGACAATTTGCCCAGAAGTGTTTGAAAACTGGCAGAGGGAACAGCAGTGAATTCATGAATGTATAATTTAAGTCCAGGCTGACATTTATTGGATTCATGATGCCGAAACCCTGATAAAGAGAACAGGAAAATAAACAGATCAACAGCGATATTAACAGCGTGTGCCAAAGGGCACAAATTCCTCCCTGGTATTGAGGACCAGATAAAAAGTTTCCCATCCAGAGTGAGGATGAGGCCTTGAGGACTTCCAGCCAGTGTGCCCAAGCCGGCTTTGTGGGACCCTCAGCTCAAGGTGCCCTGCCCAAGGCACCGTCAATGCCGATTTCTTTCCTCTGGGCCCCGTCTTCTATTCTGTACGTGGCTAAACACTTCACTTTTAACCACATCCTTTTGGATTTTAGGATTTTCCTAACAGAGGGGGTATTAAAAACTGAAATTGTGGATAAAAGAAGAAGAAAAAAACATTTGTGGACACATTGAACACGTGTCCAACTACCTGTGGTTGCGAAGTGGGAAGACAATGCCCCCCTTTATGCTTTGGGGTTTCTGGAGTCCTCGTTGAGGCATTTTCTGACAGAGCCTCTTTAGAGTTCGGAGACGGCTCCCTTACCCATCCCCTTCCTTCTTCCCTTTTCAGATGCCACACTTCAACAAAAGCAGAACGCGTCTTTCTTTGCCTGAGGGGAGAAAATCATGTCAGATTTTGGGATATTTATTTGGAAATGTCTTTTTCTACTCCTCATTTACCCTCCTCTTCTTCTCTTCCTCCTCCCTCTCTTTTCTTCCTTCTTCTCCCTTTCCTCCTCCTCTTTTCCCTTCTCTTTTTCTTCCTCTTCCTCTTCCCCTTTTTTCTTTGTCTGCCCCTCCCCCAACTTCCACTTACCATTCCCCAAGGCCCTTTCACTTAATTCTTTATGGCCACTGAAAATTGTCCATGGCTGAAGGAGAACTTGCCTTGGGCCATTTGATTTCCAACCACGATGGCCACATGTGTAAACATTAGAGAGAGCAGAGGATTCTGGAAGAAAATGGATGGAGAGTTTCCCGTTAAATCAACTGCCGAATATTTTACACGTGTGTGTCTTTGGAGCTCTAAACATACACACATTTGTTTAAACTCTGTGCATCTCAAGTACACACACAACGGGAGGAGACGTTTATAATTTTTGTGTTGTTTATACACCCGTGCTGTTCCTCCCCCCCATACAGATATATATTTTCCTTTGGACCCAGCCTGGTGTTTACATTCTCATTTCTAAGGCTGATATTCTTGCAGAATGAGCTCATTATTTATTCTGTGCCTGCTGAAATCTGCTTAGTATAATTGTGAGTTGGGGCAAAGTGGGGCCTTTAATGGGAGCTTGGGCTTCTCCCTCCCTGCCTGGTAGCTGTTGGTAAAGGATTCATGTGGCATGGTGGTCAAACTCTGAGAGTGGGCTTGTTCCAATGGAGCCAGAGCCTCCCCCTGCTTGTAAATATGAGTCCAGTCTGTGGGCAGCCCCCAGAGTTGCCAACCATCCTGTCATTTTAGCCGAGACAAACCAGGCAGGGCCAGCTTTCTGTCAGGGGGCCCAGGGCACGAGATCAAGCCTTGGTGAGGAAGGGGATACACTTTCAATTTCACAGAACCTCTTTCTATGTCAACGGATTTTATGGGTACTGGGATCGCTCAGGCAGCAAAATAATTAGCCCTGAAAGGAACATTTCATTGCCTGTTTGCAGAAGTCAGGATTTGGTCACAGTTTCAATGAGCCAAGAAAGAAGAAAAATAAAGTTGGTGATGGGAAGGGGCTGGATAGGGAGTTGGAGCAGGCACCAGATGGCAAGTTGACATCATGGACAGGTATAGTGGGTGAGGGTGCAGATGCAGGGCTAGAGTGCCCAGGGGAAATGCATACCCCTCACCCTCAGATTGAGCCAGGGGGAAGGCTCCCCATGGGGCAGACAAGAACTGCAGGGCTCTTCTGGTTTCCAAGTAGCTGAGGATGGATCATGGGTTGACATGCTGCTGTCTTGGAGGGAAGACTGTTGAGCTGGAAGGGACCTTAGGGATGGTTTAGTCCATCCCTCTCCCTTCCCCTTTCCCTTTTCCCTCCTCTCCCCTCCCACTTAAAGCAGAACCAAAGACCCTTGGGGTGGGGAGGTGGCCAGGGGAAGAGAGGGAAAAAGCAGTGACAAATTGGAGCATGTCCAGAGGAGGGTCACCAGGACAGTGAAGGGGCCTGGAAGCCAGGCCATGCTGGAATGGACTGAAATTTGGGATATTTACTTGGAAAAGAGACGACTTATCTGGGGCTTTGAAGTATCCAGTGATGAGAATTTGCATATCATTATGTGAAGAGGGCTTCACTGATTAGTCTTGGCTACAGAAAACTGAGCTAGGAACAGGAAGAGGAAGGCGGGGGCAGGGTGTCAATACAGTTTTTATGTAAGCCAAAGCATCCTAACACTGATAGTGGAATGGGATGTCTTGTGGTCCACCTTCACAGAACCATCTTTCAATTAAAGCTGGGGGACCATTTGTCACTTGTAGTACAGAGGGCTTCTTGTTCAAGCATAGGGCAGGACAGCTGCTTGCTGAGGTTCCTTAGATCTTAGATTCATGATTCTGGTCCTATCCACAGCTTTTATACTGCCTCTACAGCACTTGACTTCACAGGGGCGCCCTAAGGATCCCCATATGCCCAATATTGTTCCAAAGTTAAGGGAGAAACGGGATCCAAATCCTAGCTCAAAGCATTTCTGCTAGAAATTCCAGAGAACCTGGGAGATTGTTCATGAGGTTAGAGCACTTACAAAAACGAGGAAGCTGAGGCCCAGGGAATTTAAGTCATTTGTCCAAGGTCACCAAGGTAGCAAGCATCAGAAATAGAATTTAAACACAGGCCCTCTAACTCCAGGGCCAGGACACTTTCTACTATATCATGATTCCTCCTCAGGTCCTGCAAATCTTATGATGACCATTTTACAGATGGGGAATAATTTCAAAAGAAAAGTCACCCAATCAGCCATTAAATATCAGAGGCAGATTTCAAAATCAAGTTGCTTGGCTGCAATTTTAGCTCTTCCTACCCCACAGCTCAGCCTCAGAAAATATTGGAAGAGGCCTCCATATAGACTGTCCAAGGAAATGTAAAATGTAGGTTCTTTGCCCTCCTGGAAAAATGTATTCTGTGTCTTCTTTTGATTCTTGTGTGTTTTTAACCACTTGGCTTGGAGCCAGAGCCTGGGTTTGAATTCAGGCTGGAGGGAGTGGTGGATCTGGAGTCAGCATGACCAGACTTCACATTCCAGCTGAGCTGCTTATTTGTTGGGTGAACATGGACAAATCAATTAACCTCTTGACCTCAGTTTATTCATCAGCAAAATGAAGATGAGGATGCTTCCACAATTTACCTCACATGTTTGTTGGGAGCATGGTGTTCAGCAGACTTTGAAGAAATACAAGTTATTCAATCAATCATGTGGGAGTTGAGGGGAGCTTTGCCTCCTTTCCCACACCTTAATCTAAAGGAATTTCCCAATAGATGCTGTCAGGGTTCTCTTTCAGAATACCCTAACTTACCTGCAGGGGCAACCAGTTACTTACTCTACTTAATGACGCTAGTGTACCTTTTAGAACAGAAGACTTATGGCTCTGAGGTCCAAACAGAAAAGGTTTATTAAGGTCTCTCTATGGGGAAGCCTTACAGCCAGATCTTAAGGCAGGCTTCAAAGATACCTCCAAGACTTAGGTTTTATATATACCCCAGATCCACCTACCACACGTGACAGAGCCCAGCTGAACAGAATTGTGAGAGGGGGAGTGCAATCACAAGGGTATGAAGGCCCCAGGGTGTGGAGATGCCAATCAGGAATATCAGGTAACCCCATGCAAGAGAGTCTTGAGCAATGCAGAATCCTCTGGCCAGGGACAGTGCAGGATGCTCTGACCTCTACGTGACCCAACTAATTCCCAGGTCTCAAACACTTCCCTGGGCCTTGACATAACCACTTGCAATCTTGCACATATTTTCTAATCCTCACAGAGATGCAGAAAAAGCTTATGACAAAATATAACACCCATTCCTATGAAAAATATTAGAGAGCATAGGAATAAATGGGGCCTTCCTTAAAATGACAAGTAGCATCTACCTAAAATCATCAGCAAGCATTATATGTAACCGGAATAAGCTAGAAGCACTTCCAAGAAGATCAAGGGTGAAACAAGGATGTTCATTATCACCACTGTTGTTCAATATGGTACTAAAAATATTAGCTTTACCAATAAGAGAAGAAAAAGAAATTGAAGAAATTAGAACAGGTAAAGAAGAAACAAAGCTATCACTCTTTGCAGATGAAATGATGTTATACTTAAAGAATCAAGTAAAAAAATACTTGAAAGAATAAGCAACTTTAGTGAAGTTGCAGGATATAAAGTAAACCCACATAAAACATTGGCATTTCTATATATTACTAACAAAGGCCAACAGCAAGAGACAGGGAAATTCCATTTAAAGTTACTGTAGACATAAAATATTTGGGAGTCTACCTGCCCAGACAAACCAGGAACTATATGAACACAATTATAAAACATTTTTTACACAAAGTCAGATCTAAATAACTAGAAAAACATCATTTGCTCATGGGTGGGCTGAGCTAATATAATAAAAATTATAATTCTACCTAAATTAATTTACTTATCCAGTGCCATACCAATCAAACTACCAAAAAATTATTTCACAGAGCTAGAAAAATAATAATAAAATTTATCTGGAAGAACAAAATGTCCAGAATATCAAGGGAATTAATGAAAAGAAATGCTACGGAAGATGGCCTACCCATACCAGAACTTAAATTGTATTATAAAGTAGCAATCATCAAAACTACTTGGTGCTGGCTAAGAAATATCATAGTGGATCAGTGGAATAGGTTAGATACACAAGACACAATAGTCAATGACTATAGGAATTTGTTTGACAAACCCAAAGACTCTAGCTTCTGGGATAAAAACTCACTATCTAACAAGAACTCCTGGGAAAATTGGAAAATGGTATGGCAGAAACCAGGTATAGACCAACATCTTACACTGTATACCAAAATAAAGTCAAAATGGTACACAATTTAGATATAAAGGCTGATACTACAAGCAAACTAGGAGAGCAAAGAATAGTTTACATGTCATATTTATGAATAATGGAAGAATTTATTACCAAACAAGAGATAGAGAACATTATGAAATGCTAAATGGATAATTTTGATTACATTAAATTGAAAAGTTTTTGCACAAACAAAGCCAATACAATCAAGATTAGAAGGAAAGCAGAAATCTGGGAAACAATTTTTACAGCCAGTGTCTCTGATAAAGGCCTCATTTCTAAAATATATAGATAACTGAATGAAATTTATAAGAATACAAGTCATTCCCCAATTGATAGATGATTAAAGGATATAAACAATAATAAATAATAAATGTTGAAGAAGATGTGGGAAAGTTGGAACACTAATGCAGTGTTGGTGGAGTTCTGAACTGATCTAACCATTCTGGAGAGCAATTTGGAACTATGCCCAAAGGCCTACAAAACTGTGTGGTTACCCTTTGACCCAGAAATGCCACTTCTAGGTCTATATCCCAAAGAGATCATGAAAATGAGAAAAGGACCAACATGTACAAAAAATATTTATAGCAGTTCTTTTTGTGGTGGCCAAGAATTGGAAGTTGAAGGGATGCCCATCATGTGGGAAATGACTGAATAAGTTGTGGCACATGAATGTAATGGAATGCTATTTTTCCATAAGAAATAAGGAGCAGGCTGACTTCTGAAAAACCTGGAAAGACTTACATGAACTGATGCTAAGTATAGTGAGCAGAACCAGGAGATCATTGTACACAGTAACAGCAACATTGTGTGATGACTAACTTTGATAGACTTATTTCTTATCAGTAATGCAAGGATCTAAGACAACTCCAAAAAACTCATGGTAGAAAGTGCTATCCACATTCAGAAAAAAAACTATGGAATCTGCAGATCAAAGAAGACTATTTGCTCATTTTTTTTTTTTGTTTCTTCTTTCTTGTGGTTTCTCCCATTGGTTCTAATTCTTCTTTACAACATGACTAATGTGAAAATATGTTTAATATAAATGTAGAAGTAGAGCTTACATCAGATTACACACCCTCTTGTGAAGGAGAGGAGAGGGGAAGAAAATTTAGAACTCAAAATCTTATGGAAATTAATGTTGAAAACTAAAAATAAATAAATATTTTTTCTTTTTAAAGCTAACCCAGTCTGGCTGATTGTCAATGGGAAGCACACTAGTGGGGGCTCTTCAATGATTATATTAAAACCCAGCCTCTCAGCCTTGCCATTAGAAATAGGAGGGTAGGAGTAGCAGCTTTTGTTGGGGGATTCAAGGGTACCCACCAATGTGAATGAGAAGTGGGGAAGTATTCTGGAGGGGGTATTATCCTCTGACTTCCTCATTTCCCAATTTAAGAAGCATTTATTAAGTATGTACCATGTTAGGTACTGAGGACACAACAACAAAATGAAAATTGTCTGCATTCAAGAAATTTATATTTTATTGCACACTCTCAGTTATTTACACTAATAGCTGACATTCAAAGAGAGCTTTATAACTGGCAAGCACATTTTCTCATACCCTTGTGATATAGGGCAGCATTAATATTATTATCCCCATTTTCATAGTTGTTCAGACTCTTTGTGATCCCCTTTAGGATTTTCTTGGCAAAGATTCTGGAATGCTTTGCCATTTCCTTCTTCAGCTCATTTTACAGATGAGGAAACTGAAACAAACAGGGTGCAGTGACTTGCCCAGGGTCACACAGCTAGTAAGTATCTGAGGCCATGTTTGAACTCCGGAAGATGAGTCTTCCTGACTCTAGGCCTAGCACTATCTGCTGCAGCACCTAACGGCCCAGACTCTCCCAGAATCATATAGCTAGTAACTGTCAGAGCTATGATTTAAACGAAGGTCTTCTGACCTTCATTGCTCTATCAACTGCACTCTGTTTTAGGGGAATGTACTTGGGTCCCTTCCAATTCAATTCACTGAACAAAATCTTTAAGCTTGCTGATGATACATTAAGCTTCTTTTTTCACAGGGGAGGAGGGAGCCAGGTCAATAGCCCATTCGCATGGAACATGTCGGTGAGCACTTTTTAGTCCCAAGTCTGTCTGGTGGACAGCTATAGCTTTCCCGAGTCCCACTGGGCACAAGGGAATTGTACAAAGTCCACAGCAGGAAGGAGAGGGGGGCACTTTGTCCTCTCATTGGCGAAAGGGTACTACGCAATAAAGCTGCCCTTGTTGGGGGAACCCTCTTGGGGCCCACAAGTCTAAAGGTAATCCACTGTAAATTCTGTGCTTCTAATTATCAAGTAATCAAACCAGGCTCCAGCACATGTAAACAGAACTCAGGGCCTCTGAACAGGCACTGGGTTGCCTCTCCCCTCTCTGAGTGGAGATTAGAAGAAAGAGTCTCTGGTTTGAATGACCAAGACATAAATCAGAGCTCCCTGTCTCTTTCTAGACAAGGGTGATGGCAGAAAGAACAGGGCCCTTCACTCCTTAAAAACAGGGAGATGATGGGGATTATCTGATTTAGGGAAGAATTAAGTCAATCCCACAAATGTTCGTTAAACATATAACAGCAACGAATGTGGTACAGAGGAAAGGGCTGTGGTGACAATGGGCTGCAGTTCAAATCCCACCTCTGACAAAATCTGTGTGACATCAGACATCTAACCTCAGTGGGTCTCAGTCAGACCTATGATGCTAGGTGCAAGGCTCTACGAGTCGTGTGTCAGGGCAGATTGAACCTGCCTTTGTCTGGACTTTCCCTCAGCTGGGAAATGTCTGATCTCCTTATCTCCCACCCTTTAAGCTCATCTTGATTCTTTCAAGGGTCAGCTCAAGTGCGAGGAAAGATGGTTCTGGACTGAAAGTGGAATTTTGGAGTCTGGCTTCTGGCTGGGGACGGTCCCCAGATCTAAGAGGGCGGAGGCATGGCTGTGCCACTAAGCCAATCTCTGACCTTGGACAAGCCATTTCCGTTCCTTTTGCCTCAGTTTCTTTACCTGTAAAATGTAAATATTTGATGTCATCTTTCACTTTCCTTTCAGACTTCTAAAATTCAATGTGCATCACCTTGATATCACCTTTATTAATGGGTCCGGTGGTTGGGGCAAGCCTCAGCTGACAAGCATTTATGAAGCACCTTCGATGGCCAGGCACTGTGGTAAGTACTAATTAGAGGTACCAAGAAAGGCACAAACAATCCACACCCGTAAGTGTCTTGCAGTTATAGGGGACACAATATGCAGGCAACTCTGTATATACAAGAAATATACAATGCAAATGGGGGGGTAATCTCAGAGGGCTGGGACTGAATAAAAACCAATCTGCCATTGACTTAGAAAATTACAAATTAACATTATCTATGTCTTATTTCATTTTTGTTTATTTTTATTAATTCCCAATTACATTTTAATTGGGATGCATTTGGGAGTGTTGGGAATTTGACCCCTCTGAACTCCAGTACACATGGAGCTTTTTTGTCATAATAGAAAAAAGGAAATAAAAATTTAAAAATTCAGATCTTGCAGAGAAATTTAACTAGAGAAAACCAAGTGAGTTAATTTTCCCTCTTTTCTCATTGTCATGGGTCCCAAATCCTATTGTTTTCATCTGCCTCAAAGCCCCCATTAAATGAAACTTGTCCTGTCCCACAGATCGCTTCCCTTGACCAGCAGGCCCCTTGAGTTGTTTGAGTAATGAATCTGAGCAGCTTCTTTCCAACAAAATCCTTGCTCTCTCTCTCTTTTTGCCCTCCTCCCTTCCCCCATCGCATGCACGGCACCATGTTTTGTCTAGTTGTCTTGTGATTCCAGCTGTGGCATTGGAGTTCACACCCCTTCCAAGTCACAGGATAAACATTCTGGATCAGAGAGAGTCGAGGATGCCGAGGCTGGGACCTCTGACAAGACCCTTCTTGTCATATCTTGGCATGGTATCCAATGACCTACACTCACTTACTGTTGACAAGAACATTTTCCTCCCCCCTTCCCTGCAATACATATTTCAGCCTTGATTGACCATTAACCATATGGCAGGATTGTCCTGTGGGTGAGTTTATTATTAACAGCTCACAGCTGGAGTTACAATAACTACCCATGGCCGTGACATTGCACTGATTGACCAAGACGTCTCTGAGAACAAGACGTGGAAAGTGGCTGTTTGAAAGTGCTTGATGCCGAAATGGAAGGCTGGGAAGAAACACCAGGTTCAGATGAAGGGTTTCTACTTATTAATACAAAATGGCAGGGGAGGGGGGGAGGGAAGGCATTTGAGATGGGGGCTTCCTGCGATCCTGCCAAAGCCTTCTTGTGACTCTCCCAACCTTTGCTCATATGTTTCACAGAAAGGAGAAGGAGGCAAACATCCTGAAGCCTGGATGGATCCTGAACTCCTAAGTGCCCTATTAAGCCCCTAAAGCTGCTGGGTGCCTTGGGCCCTGGTTTCCATATTTCCCAGGCTAATCCTGCTGTCACAGGAGGGGCTGCTGTTAGCACTTCACTTAGTGTTAAAATCAAAGAGCTTGATTTTTGGAGAGGGGAAGGAGTGTGTTTGTCTCGAGGGAAGGACTGAAGGGGAGAGCGAAGCTGGTTGAGGATTACCTGGAGGTTGACAAGCCCCCTTGTCTGCCAGTTAAGGCTTCTGAAATCCACAGAATGTGAATGGCTTCTCTGTGTCTCTGCTGGGCCAATTTCTTTCTCAGATGTTTCTGGCCTAGGGGACGATCCAGGAGTGGTTGGGGAGGAGGAAAGGGGAAAACCAAGGAACTTTCAGGCCCTGACTGAGGCACCACTGAATTAAAACTGTGGAGACTGGGAGAAATCTGCAGAGCCTTTTCTAGACCCAGCCCAGACCCTGTGGGACCTTGCTTTGGACTCAGTTCATGCAAACTGATAGGGGTCTTAGTTCAAGTTCATGGGGAGATGAGGAATGAAAAAAGGAGTAAGACCCAGAGAATAAGAGAGGACCCTGCATTCGTGTACCCCTTCCATCATGGCCCAAAGCCAGGCTGAGAAACAAGGTCAGGACAAGAGGTTACGGGAGGCTTAAGCTGAGGGACTGAGGCCTTGAGACAGACTTCTTGTGGCCCCTGGGCAGGTTTTGAGCAGAGGACTCTTGGCTGCAAATGTGAATTGTGAATGGAAACTGGGAAATGCCCAGCTCTAGGACAGAGAGGGGTGCAACATCCTGGTGAATGCCCCAACTGGCCCTACTCTGAGGCATCAAGGCAGAGGTGAACCTCTATGGTAAGAGTTCAGTTGTTCCGATAGTCACAAATGGACCGTCTTCTGGTCAGTGGTACCTTCCTTGATCCTGGACTCTCTTTGGCCTGTCTCTTCTCTCTTTTTGTCCTTCCTCTTTCTTTCTCTTCCTTCCCTCCCTCCCTTCTCCCTCTTTTCCTTCCTTCCTTCTTTCCTTCCTTCCTTCTTTCCTTCCTTCCTTCCTTTTCTTCCTTCCTTCCTTCCTTTTCTTCCTTCCTTCCTTCCTTCCTTTCTCTGTCTCTGTTTCTCTCTGCTGCTCTTCTTTAAGTTAAAACAACAACAACAAAAAAAACTAATTAATTTCTGAAAAAAAAACCCAACAGCTTTAGATTTGGAAATTCCCTAAACAAGGATACTCCATTTCTCCTGTAGTTTATAATCTTGCCAGACTCCACTCACCACATAGCTGTGAAGGCATGAAAGTCAACCCCCTCTGCAGTGGAGAATGAGGAGTGTATATACCCTTGTTGGTCCTATGGCCTAGTTACTATGGAAACCATAATTAAATTTCCTGAATCACACACACTCAAATATGTCTTTGTATGAACTTTTATATTTTTGGTTTTCTCAGGCTTGATGCACCCCTTGTTTTGAGCACAGAGCTCCAACTGATCACCATGTGGGTTTGTTCACTCATGAGGCCTTGAAGTCTGAGATTGTGAGAATATATGTGTGTGTTTATATGGGTTTAACCCTATCCTTCCCTGTAGTTTCTCCCTGTGGGGGGCCACAGGGGATAGATGTCAGGTAAGGGCAGCCTAGAGTAGGAGTCTCTGGGCTTTCACCTTCTAGAGAAGACGGGAGGCTGGAAAGGGGCTGCCATTTTGGCAATATTGCCTTGGAAAGAGTCGGTCAGTTGGGATCTTTGGGCTTGTGTTTTCCTTTTTGGGTTTGCTTGGTGATTTCATGAGTGTAGGGAATTCCAGGTGAGGAGACTCCTTCTACCAAAGTAGGTGGGTACTTGCACTATAACTTAATGTTTTAGAAAGTATCAGGGGCCCCTTAACATTCCTTAACAAGAGTCACCTAAAATTGTTTGTTTAAAATAGGGACTGGCAATCCTTAGACACATACCAATGATCAGTTTTCTGACATGTGAGTGAAAATCAATCCAAAAATCTTAGACCTAACCATTTGGGTAGATACAGAGGAGGGAGGGGAGCCCCTTCTGCCTTACAGGAGAGTTGGGTCACCTAATATCCCTCTTACCACATGGTCTCCCAACAGTAGGGCCTATCAAAATGCCAACGTCCCTGGGAGAGGGAGGGCACTGAGGTCCTTCTCTTAGCTCACAGTTAGCCAAGGAGAAACCTTGGGAAAAGCCACTTCACGTCTCTAGCCTCAGTCTCCCTTTCTGTAAAAAGAGGGGTTTGGATCACTCAAAGTCCTCTTCCCGCTTGGGCTCTTTGACCCCGGGATCTGGTTAAGTTGTTTTCACCTCACTGGGTCTCATTCTCTGGTGATTTGGGGGGGTGGTTGAGGCAGCAGGATTATGGTAATTCTAGGAGGCAGAAGTCATTGGATAATAGATCATATGATCAAAGCCTTCTGACTAGAGGCTGTGTAGACAGTGCTCTCATTTTTTGGAAGAGAAAACTGAAGGCCAGAGATTTGAAATGACCTGTACAAGGTCACATGGAAAATAATTAGCAGAAGCTGAACTCATCTTTCCTGATTACAAACCCAGAGTATTGAGCAAGGAAGGAGGGCTGCTCCAAAAAAGACCAGATGGACATCATTTTGCCTGGGGTAGGCCAAGAAAATGGGAACATTACTTGCTTTGTTGTCTGGTTTTGAGGCTACAGAAGGTGAATAGTTTGAATGGAAGCCATGACAATGAGTGAACGATTAGTCATGCCAAGCATGTTCTTGTCCTACACACCTCTAACTCAAGGCATTTTGTGGCCTCACATTGGAAGCTAATATTCCCTGAACTGTGTTTGGGGCCCATCTACATGGTTTCTTCATTGGCTTTAATGTCAATCTTGATGTGGGCCCTAGGCCTGCTTCCTCCATCCCAGCTCTAGCTTCTTGGTTCCTATAAGCCAGGGCACCAACCTTGCATCAAGTGCTTGGCCTTGCTGGATTCAGGATACATCGGCAGGGAGCCTAACTCAGAACAGGAATTTATGGGTACAGGGGGAAGTGTATTCTGGAGCCAAATGAGTTGATTCAGCTCAACATTTATACCATCAATCTCATGCAGAGAATTGTTAGAGATTTAACAAAGAATGGGACACAGTCCTTCCCCTGAGGATCTTATGTGCAAAGAATACTCATTCCTGAGTCAGAGGCCCTGGATTCAAATCCTGATCCTCATGCTTACTGCCAGTGAGCATCCTTTTTGGTCCTCAGTTTGCTCAGCTGTAGAATGGAGAGGTTGGGCCAGCTGGCATCTGTGGTCCGTGATGACCCTATGATTCTCCAGTCGGTCTTGGTCTCCCCCCATGCACTCCAGTTTTTGGACCTTGCACTGCCAGAAATACCAATGGCTCTGGTGCAGAAACTTAGGAGAAGTGTACTGGGTGGGCCTGGAGTCTAGGAGATCCCAGTGGAAATTCCTTCTCTGATGCCTCCTGGCTGCATGACCCTGGACAGGTCTTTGTGACTCAGCTTCCTTATCTGTAAATTGAAGGCTCCATGTCTGTCCTCTAGGGTCCCTTCCAGTGATGACCCCGAAGTTGCTGCCATGGTTCTATCCATTGCCACTGACCCTACTGCTTTGCCTTCAGGAGCACAGGGCTTTGCCATCCATCCTGTGGCATGACCTCCTATGTGTGCTGCTACTTGAAGCCAGGTTCTCAGACTCCAGATCCAGTGTGCTGGGTGGGGAGGGAGGGAGAGGTCCTACAATGACAAAATCAAGCATTTATTAAGTGCGTACTGGGCCCCAGATGGTGTAAGTGCAAATACCTATACCCAAGACAGCCTCTGCCCTCAAGGAGTTTACAGGCTAGCAGACTGAGACAACACAGACAGGGATGCGGAAAGAGGTGGGCGGGGGTGGGGGAGAGAAGAAGGTGTCCTGGCCTGGGGCCTGGCAGGGAGGAAAAAGAGCTGACTGGTCTGGGTGTTTGGGAGGAGCCAGATCCCACTAGAGGGCGAGAGGAAAGAAGGCACCAAGGGACAAGCCTGCAGAGTCTGGGCTTGCTGGGTAGTGTAGTTTATAACAGTTAACATTTATGCAGCGCCAACTCTATGCTGGGCACTGTGCTGGGTAGTGTAGTATATAACAGTTAACATTCATGCAGCGCCAACTCTATGCTGGGCACTGTGCCAAGGGCTTTGCAATTACTATCTCATTTGATTCTCATAGCAACCCTGTGGAGCAGGTGCTATTATCACCCCTATTTTACAGATGGGGAGACTGAGGCAGACAGAAATGAAACCATTTTCTCAGGGTCCCACAGCGGGTCAGCGTCTGGGGCTGTGTTTGAATTCAGGTCTTCCTTCCTCCAGCCAGACTCAAAAGCCACATAAAACACTATCTATGAGACCCTGGGCAAGTCACAACTTGGGTCAGCCTCAGTTTCCTTTTCAGTAAAAAGGGATGATAATAGCATCTACCTCCCAGGGTTGTTGTGAGGAATAAATTAGACAGACTTGTGTAAAGTGATCTTGGAAGTGCTACAGAAATATAATTGTCACTGTGATTCTTCTTAGCCCACCAGGCACATGACGTCATAGTGGGCTCTTTACCAGCTGTGTTCCGTCTTCAAAGAGGATAGAACCAGAGGAAATGGATTTAAGCTCACAAGCCGGGCTTTGGTTAGACACAGAGAGGGGCTGTCAAGCCTTCACAGTTGCGGAGGTGAGCAGCTGAATCTCCTTTCCTGAAAGCCGGTCCAAAGCAGGACCAATAACCTGCTGGCTTGAGTGCTGTGAGCTGTCAGTTGCAGGGCTTTCCCTTCCAACTCGAGGAGTCTAGGGGAGGTGGAAGGATGCGTATCAGACAGACATGACTTCCACAGACCAAATCCTGCTCCAATGGAAAAAAAAGAAAGGAAAGAAAATAGCCCCTGAAGAAACAAGGCCCCACTTTCCAAAGGAGCCTCAGTGGCATTGGGTTCGCCTTATCTGGCTCACAGGTTGTTCAGTTTTCGAGGGGGAGGCAACTGTGGGACAGGGGAGAAAGGGATGGAGAAGATAACACCCCAGATGTTTCCCAAGAAGAGGGGAGAAAGTCACTCCCCAGTGTTAAACCATGTCGTCATCTTTGCCTGCAGATGTTCCATTTGGGAATATTTCCAATTTCCTTCCCTCCCTACCCCCTTTCAGAAATAGCTGTATGTATGTGGACCCAAGCACCTGATTGCATAAGGATGAAGACGTAGTTGTTGAGCTTGGCCTGGCTTTCTGGATTTCTGCTAGCTTTACTGGTCCTATGGGCTCCCCCTGCTAGGAGCTAGAAGTGGGGGAGCTGAGGAGCCCCATGGTGGTGGGGGAGGTGGGGAGGAAGGAGTGCTGGGTTGGGGGTTGGTGGTCTCTTGGTCAAACCCTGGCTTGGCCATGTCTCATTGGATGCAACCTTCAGTAAGTCAGTGAAGCCCCTTTATAAAATGAGGGAACTGGCCTAGATGCCCCTAAGGTTCTCTGCAGAAGGCTTTAAGGCTCAGGGCGATTGGAGCAAACATTCATTAGGCACCTGCTGTGTGCTAGGTACTAACCCTTCACGAACACCTCATTTGATCCCCACAACAAACCTGAGGTAGGTGCTATTATAACCCCCACTTTGCAGCTGAGGAAAGGGAAGCAGACAGAGGTCAAGTGACTTTGCCAGGGTCACACAGCTAGTAACTATCTTAGGCTAGGTTTGAATTCAGGACTTTCTGACTCCAGGTCTGGTGCTCTGCGCATGCTGGTGGCTCCTAAGTGCCTCAGAACTGGGCACTTTCCTCACAAACATCCTGGGAGGTCACTAATATTACTGCTTTTACTCCCATTCTCCAGATTTGACGCTCATAAGTGTTAAGTGAAAAGATAACTGCCGTTGAAGTCAGAGGTCCCACTTTCTCTTGAGTGACCTTGGCCTTGTTCTCATCTCCCTGAGCCTTAACGCTTCTACAGATTTATGTACTCGTTGGGCCTCAGTTTACTAGTCTGTAAAGTGAGGGGCATGGTTTGTCTCAGCTCTAAATGGATGAAACTGTGTGGAACAGGGGGAAAGAGCAGGTGCTGCCTCTTGAGTCAGAGCACCTGGGTCTAAACCGTACTTTGATCACTGACCCAACTCTGTGTGGCCATGGGAAGGTCACTTCTGAACCTCCTTGCTCGCTCTTCTGCTGAGTGAGACAGTGTCTGAGGTCCGGGCCAGGTCTGGGTCTATGAGCCGGTGATCTTGTCCCCTGCGTGCTGGAGGCCAGTGCCATGGGTCCCAGAGCTAGGAAGCTTCAGAGCCTCGGTCTTTCTGGCTCTCAGGTCATTCTTTTTCTTCTGCCCTTGGGTCACCTCCCAGGCTTGCTGGGAGCAGATGTGGCTGGGGTTCAGACGCTGACTGGCAGTGCGGATGCTTCCCTTCTGGTGGCTCTTCCTTTTCCATCCCTGGAGGGACCCTGGCGCTGTCCTGGAGAACTAGCAGCTGCTGGCCTTTCCTGACGCATGTGTGTCAGAACTCCTGGGCCAAGTGAGGCTGGTGGCCATTCCAACCCTCTCAAACATCTCTCCCTGGGCCTTGGATGTCCTAGGATGAACATTTTGTTCCTTAGAGCTGTCTTCCTGGCGTGCGCTTTGATCTATGAATAAAAGCTGAGCATCCTTGGAGGGCTTACCCTCCCACTGGCCTGGTGTTTACAAAAGCATCCGTCCTTCCAGGCCAGGGCTCTGCATCTGCTCTAGGTGGGAGCAACCCGCCAAGATCTCCAGCCAACATACCTTTGGCCTTCTCACCCATTCCTCTGCCCTGGATGGGCCCACTCCTGACAGGCTGGAGACTACAAAAGACTGCTGGGGGGGATGAAAGGTGCCCCTCTCCAACCTTGCCCAGCATCTTTGGAGAAGAATCTCCCCTGCACCAATCCCCTAAATTATTTTGTGCTGTACAAACATTACCCTGGGATGAATAGACAGAGCAAACTGTGTAGAAGCCCAGGCTCCATTCAACAGATGAAAACCACTTTAAATGGAAAATAATTCTTGTTTCCCAGAGTCCACTGCAAGGCCAGGGGAGGCAGCCTTAGGGCAGGAAATGACACTTAGTTCCACCTGGGTCAGAGCCTTGGATAAAGTACCTTGCTTCTCTAAACAGGTTTTATCATCTGAAACATCCTGTTGTGTTCCTGGCACTGGGTAGAGTAGAAAAGGAGCAGGACTCCCGGACAAGAAGACCTGAGTTCAAATCCTTCTCAGATGTTGTAGTCAAATCTGATTAACCCCTGAGGCTCATGGAGAAAATGTGTCCTCCAGAACCTCTGTTTTATTTTTAGGATAAGGATTAGATCTAAGTCGAGGGCTGAAAGGGCAGCTAGTTCAATTCCTCCCCCTTCCCCCCTTTCATAGAGGTCCTGGGAGACTGAATGATTTGTCCAGGGCTACCCAAGTAGCAAGTGATAGAGGTGGGCCACAAACTCAGGTCTTCTTCCTCGAAAGCAAATGCTTCTTCATCTTGTCACTCTGAGCTTCGGAAGCAGCAGATGGCAAGTCTGGATAAAACTTGATGGAGAGTCATGTAAAATACACCTGAAGAGTTAGCCTGAAGCCTTACAGGTATGACTGGGACCCACATATGGCAGCGTTGGGCATGGCTTGTCTCTTTCTCCCTTGGCCTTTGAAAGCCAAAGCTACCTCTATGTCACAGGGCACCATCAAAGTCCAGCAAACATTTATTAGGCACCCACCCTGGTCCAGAGACACAGTGCTAAGAGCTGGGGCTACAAATGCAGCCCCTGCCCTCAAGGAGCTTGCATTCTAAATAGAAGATCTGAGCAGGTATATGAAACTTCTAACTTATCTACATCTCCATTTGTGAGCATAACTTCCTCTCATGGAGGTGTTTGGAGATGACAATGGTTAGGAAACGTAGGCAGGGCTTGGCTATCATAAGAAGATGGTGGATGACAAGAAAGGAACCCACAACATCCATAGGTTGGGGCAGTGGGTAGTGCTTAACTCCGAGTGCTAGATTTGGTGTCCACTGCTCACTCCTTGGGTGGCTTTGGACAAATGGCTTCACCGTCTTTGTCTTTAGTTTCCTCATCTGTAAAATGAAAGGGTTGGATTGGGTCCCTAGGCTAAGGTTTCTTCCAGCTCCAGATTGAGGGTACTTTGACAATGTTTGCTCATACCAATGAAGAACTCAGTCTAAGGCATTAGGTTAGTTTTAGGATGTTCACACCGTGGAGTCTTTTTTGATTCCAGAGGACAAGAAGGCTTCAGAGTAGCATCAAAGGGAAGATATTACAGTGAGGATGTGCCCCTCACTCATTGGCTTGTGCCAAGACCATCCCCCAAGTTTTAAGAAGAAGCAGGAAAAGGGTCTTATTTTAGGTGAGAGGTAGGTGGCAGACAACCCTGGTTCCCCCAGAAACAGCTGTGTAATGTTGGCCTAAGCCAGAGAAAACAACCACACTAGCTTGGGAGGAGATTCCTTTTTTCTCCTTAGATTTTAAAAAGTAGGAAAGTCTAATTTAAAATGATGGCCTTGAGTTTTCCATTATGCAATGGGTCTAAAGTCTTTTGCCAAAAGTAATGAGGGTTTTTCGGTGGGGACTCCCCAACAGAACACCTCTTTTCCCATAGTCCATCACATCCTCCACACATTGAGCACATATTAGAACATACACATATGTTCTGTAGGGTAGGGCAAGCTAATATGTACTCAATATGGACTCCACAGAGAGATTTTATTGAGTTTTCCTCTTCCCCTCAAAAAAATTCATTACTTTTGGCAAAAGACTTTAGACCCATCACATTATGGAAAATTCAAGGCCATCACTCTAAATTAGGTTTCTCTACTTTTTTAAAGCTAAGGAGAAAAAAGAACCCCCTCCTTAGCTGTCGTGGTTACGTTGTCTATCCCACAGAACATCTTCCATGTGTCTTCCATGGAGAAAAAATATAGCTTTTTCGGAATCTCAGAGTTGGAGGTAACCTTAGTGGCCGTTTGTCCAAGTCATCAGAAAAAGAATCCCCTGTCCATTAGTCAATAAGCATTTATTGAGCCCTTCCTATGTGACAGGCCTTGTGCCAAGTGTCAAAGATACAAAAAGAGACAAGATGATCAATCCCTATCCTCAAGGAGAGAGCATGTAACAAGGGAGAAGGTATAACACATAACATATTCATCCTGTTAAGTGTCCATTCAAGCTTTACTTAAGACCTCCATCAAGGGGGAAGCCACTATTTCCCAAAGAAGCCCCTTCCACTTATGGATGGCTCTAAGAGCTAAGTGATTTCCCCTTGCATTAAGCCTAGTTATATGGCAGGAATCAAATCAGCATCACCATGGCTACTTCAAAGGGCATGGTGAGCTGCTCCCTTGTGGCTCCACTCAGAACTCCCTGCCCAGCCACCGCTTCCTCAAATGCCACCATATTAGCCCCAACCTTTCTGTGTTCTCTTCTCTAAACTTCCCTTGTGCTCCCTGGGCCTCCTGTTCCAGAGTGAATAAACTGTCTTTCCTGTGAGGTCTGGACCCTCTTCCTAAGAATTCCTGTGTCTACATTTCATTTTTAAGCTTTAATGCTAGGGCCTTTCGTTGCCTCTTTCCACGTACCTCTCCCTTCTTCATTCCTCTGATAGATCATAAGCTTCTAAATGGAGGCAGGGACTGGCTGATTTTTGTCATTGTGTCCCCGGAATCCAGGATGGTGTCAGGCACATTTAATAAGTGCTGATTGACTGATGCTTCATTTGCTTATGCATGTATATTCCACTTGTACCAGTAGAACGGATGCTCCCTGAGGGTGAGTGTTATTTTGTTTCTGTTTTTGTATTCCTAGTGTTTACCACAGTGTCTGGCACATAGTAGGGGCTTAATACTGTCCAATTGAATGAGATGAGTTCAAGGCTCTGCTTTATGATCACCTTATCCACCCCAGATGGTCCAGGGAAAAGGTGTTTCCTACCACTTTGGCCATATCAAAATTCCCTCTTAAGACAAATCTGCCGTTTGCCCTCTTCCCACGCTATGAAGCCATTTTATGAAGACTATGCTGCTGTGGTCTTGCCTGTCTCCTGTGGTCTTCTGCGTGAGATTATTGAAAATAGAGCCTCTTCTTCTGTTGACAGCTCTGGGATGAGGTTTGGCCCCTTCTCCCCAACTCAAGATGCCGGGCGTCAAACTGTCACTTCTGGATGTTGTTGGCAGCTGGCTCCAGGCTGTGGACTGGGCACTGTTCTGGTCCGCTGCTTGTTTATTCTGGCTGTTAATCAGACCAAGGGGGAGCAAGTGGCCGTGGGTCCGGTCTGTGAGCTGGAGCAGCCCTGGAAGCCATCAGGGGCTGGCGTCTGCACTGTGTAGGAACACATCATCTAATGGCATGTTACATTTCAAAGTGTCTTTTTACTTTCGGGGAAAATTAAACCGATAAACAAACAACAGGGGACAAAGATCCTGGGGTCTCCAGGTCCTCGGCCTCCTCCTCCTTGCCAGCGTTCTTAATTAAGTCCTGGCTGTAAACAAATCTTGGTCTGATTGAAAGGAAGAGGAAACCCCAGAGAAAAAGTATTTGAGAAAACACAGCCTTTCAAGGTTTCCTGGACAGAACACTGCGCTACACTTTTTTTTTTAATGATCTGTACAAAATAGAAAGGTAATCCTGCGTAAGGAGGCAGGATTTTCATTTTGGAAGAGTTTGCTAATTCCCCCCTAGAAATCTGCAGCTGTGTCTTCTAAGTAGTGCTTGATAAACATGGAAATAGGCATCATTTTGCCAGATAGTCATGGAAAATGAAGGGAAGAGAGATGGTGTGAGGGCACAGAAAAGGCCCCGACTTTGGGGAGCCAAGACCTAGAGTGGAGTCCAGGCTCTGCTCCCTGTGTGACCTTAGGCCAGTGGGACTCACTGGACATCTCTGGGCCTCAGTCTTCTCATTTGTAAAATGGCACATTCATAAATATCAGATGAACTAATTTAAGTAGAGTAATTGTTAAACCTTAAAGCAATACACAAATACATATATATGAAATGTATACGTGTGGGTGTCTAGTCATTAAATGGGGTAACATGGAAGGAACTCTTCAAAACTTAAAGCTCTCTCTGTCCCCCTCCATCCCTCTCTCTCCCTCCCCCTTCCCCTGCTCCTCCTCATTTTCCTCTTCTTCTTCCTCATCCTCTTCCTCTTCTTTTTCTTCCTCTTCTTTTCCTTCTTCTTCTTCTTCTTCTTCTTCTTCTTCTTCTTCTTCTTCTTCTTCTTCTTCTTCTTCTTCTTCTTCTTCTTCTTCTTCTTCTTCTTCTTCTTCTTCTTCTTCTTCTTCTTCTTCTTCTTCTCTCCCTCTCTCCCTCTTCCTCTCCCTATATCTATATCTCACTAAGGCTTGTTGAGTATTTTATATGCCATTCCATTTGATACTCACAACAGCTCTGTGATTTAGGTGCTGTCCTTGCCCTCATGTTACAGATGGGGAAACTAAGGCAGCTCAGAGTCTTGCCCAGAGCCACACAGCTAGAAAGGTTCAGGTCAGCATTTAGACTCGAGGTTTCCTGCCTCTAAATTCAGGACTCTCTCCAGCTGCCTCAAATTCTTTATTTTTAATCCAATCCCAATTTTTTTGATTCCAATGAAATCCAAGGTCTGGACATCCAGTCCTTCCTTTCAGAAGACCTCACCTAAATCTGTGCTGCACACCATCTTTCCAACAGAGATAATTTTCTCCCTATAGAGAAACTCTGCACCCAGGGATCCGAGGGGAATTGAGAATGGAGAACGTCTTCCCTGTTCTTCTAGCATTTTCTCATCTGCCTTGTCCACATTACCTGCCATCCCAGAAGCACTTGACCTGGAGTTCTTCCCATTTATTCCAATGTTTGGTTTCTCCTGGAAATGTCAGAGTTATAAAAAGCCAGGTGACTGCATTCGGGAAGCTAACCACCATGATGTCCCTCCTTAGGCTGGGTAATGCTAGAGCCCAATTTATTAACATTATCAAAGGTAAGAAGCTGCCTAATTTAACATGGCATAGTGGAAAGAATGGGGCAGCTAGGGTGCATGGAGCACAGGACCTGGAGCTAGGAAGGCTCATCCTGAGTTCAAATCTGACCTCAGATACTAGCTGTAGGACCTTGGGCAAGTCACTTCACTCGGTTTGCCTCACTTTCCCCATCTGTAAAATGAACTGCAGAGGGAGATGGCAAACCACTCTAGTATCTCTGCAAAGAAAACCCCAAATGGGGTCACAGAGAGTCAGACATGACTGAAATGATTGAACAACAACAAAGTGGAAAGAACATTGTCACCTGAGTCTGAGGACCTGGAATCAAATTCTTGCACTGTTACTTTTTCTCTGTGTGACCTTAGGTAAGTCACTCCCTTCCCTAGGCCTCAGTTTCCTTCTCTGTAATTTGAGAGGGGTTGGACAAGATGGCCACTGAGGTCTCTTCTAGCTCAAAATCTGTGATGAATAGAGATGAATATTTATCAAATGCTTACTGTGTGCCAAACTTGGATGCTCTGAATTACACCTCAGATGCTCTTCATCTGTGTGACCTTGGACAAGTGACTTTTATTCCTCGGGCCTCAGTTTCCCTATCTGTAAAACAGACCAGATGACTTCTGGGGTCCCTTCTGGGTCTTCATCTCTGGTCCTGTGGATGTTGTGGTAGTCTTGCCTTTTGTGAAGAACAAAATAACCATATGAAAACCAGTCACCTTTCATCCCCGACCCCACTTCTGTTGAAGGATAGATAGATTAATAAGTGATCAATCACCTAAACTGTCTGTTTATACTTATTCCAGCAACCTCTTCCCCTTTCCCATTCTAGCAACATGTAAGAGGGCTTTGTGCCTCCTTGTTATCATTCCTGTTTTAAATAACATGACTTAAAAAGGTGAAATATGGGGTGACCTCAGCCGTGAGGAGTTCTTAAAGTGAGCATCTTCACTGGAAAGGGATTTGCTGGGTGTGATGCAGTGGCATCCTGGGTCTGCCAAGGCTCTATCGCACCACGCCATTCCTTGGTATTGTGCACAGGGAATGAGGACTGTATTTATTAAGGTAGGGAGTGCCCAGGTGAAGAATTATCCTTTGCAGAAGCAGACTGGAGTTTTTCTCTGCAACTTACAGTTTTAGAGAGTTGCCTAGAGTGGAGAGGTCAAGCACGTGACCTGTCACACTCCCAGGTGAGACTGAACTATATTAAAATGTCTTTAAGGAATATTTGACAAAATAAATGAAAATACAGCATAGCATAGATAATGATAATCTGTGGTTTTCTAAGTGAATCTACTGCCAGCAGGGATCTGTTTTTATTTGGCCTTGAGCTTTGAGAGTTTCAGGGATTTGCACAGGGTCACCAGGAAGTATGTATTGGAAATATGACTGGAACAAGGTCTTCCAGTCTCCAGGCAGGCTATTTCTGCAAAGCATGTGACAGTGCAAATCTTGCCTGCCACATACACCTTGGTGTGTGTGTGTGTGTGTGTGTATGCGTGTGTGTGTGTGTGTGTGTGTGTGTATGTGTGTGACTTCCTCTACCTCCCTCCTGATTTGTTTTTTTAAGGGTGAATTTAGATCAATTCATTGCCTGAGGATGCATCCGACTGAGATTATCTGCTTTTGGAAATATTTTGTTTTTGATGCCAAACATTTCAATTAGAGTCATTCTGATGGCTGGTGGACACATCTTGATGAGGCTTTGACTTCACTTTGGAATGGGCTGAAAGACCACCCAAGATCTTGTTGGCTTTGGTGCCTTAATCACAAATGATCAGACTTCTGGCTACTCTAGTTGGGTGAGAATGTTTGGTGGAGAAGGGAAACATTGCTAGATTCATCACATCATTATTACTATGGGAAGATAGAGAAGGAAGGAAGGTTTGTCTTGTGTTAACAAAGAACTGAGCATTTGCCTAACAAATGGAGATTTGGGTGGTTTATTCCTCCCTGATGGTGACTTTACCCAGTCCTTGTAGGGTAGTAGAAAGAGTACTGGGTTTAGATTTTGGTTCTGCAGATTGGAGACAATAGTACAGTAGGAAAGGGTTTGGGATTCTTAGTCAGAGGACCTGAATTCAAATCTCACCTGGGTCACTTACTTGGTCACTTGTGTGATTTCACCTTTTTGTGACTTCATGTTCTCATCTGTAAAATAGGGAAGTTGAATCTTAAGCCACCTTGAGGACTCCTTTTCTATCCAACTCTGCCTCCCCTTCCTTCCCAGGGGTTGGTTTGGGTCACTAACATTGCTCAGCACCAGCCTGGAGGAGAGAAGGAAGGGAACAGATGGTGAGGAAGAGAGGCAGGCTCAGGAATCCTCTTCTTAGTAAGTAGGGCTGGCAATCGAGGGAGAAATTTAGGTGAAAACGAAGGAGAGCAATGAAATTTTATTAAAAACAATCCCTTCTCGGGTGATTTCAGGTCCCTTAAAAACAGGGGCAGGAGATATTTCTACCCTTTCTGACAGTGGTGGCTTGCTTCTGAACCTTGTCTGCTCATGTTTCAATCCCTAACTCAACCACCTGCCCTGTTGCTGTCGCCAAAGAATTCATCGATGAGTGTACATACCAGTAACAAGTGCTTCATAATTCTCATCTCATTGAAGCCTCCCAATAACCCTTTGATATTCATACTATTATTATCCCTAGTTTACCCAAAAGGAAACTGAGGCTGAGAAAAGTTAGGCAGCTTCCCCAGGATTGCTCAGCTAGTCAGTATCTGAGGCAGGATTAGAACTGGGGTCTTCCTGATGTGGTCTGGACCTTTCATCCACGGGACCTGCTGCTAGTTGACTAGGGCTGACCCCATTGGTGCCTAACAAGGTGGGTTCCCACAAACCTGATGGGATATCTTTGTTAGCATAAGAAAAGTTGAGGCTAGAAAAAAATATCTGCAAACAGGCCTTGAAAGCCCATTGGAGAAATGTCAATCAGTTGGTCAACAAGTATTTATTCGGTGCCTACTGGGTGCCAGGCACTGAGTCAAGAAAGCCCACATGCAAATATCTCCAATTCCCAGTCTAAGGACAGTAACCTCCGAGGGAATGAAGGGAGGGCCTCTTCTTCCTCTGGGGAGGGGTCTGCTTCTCAGGCGACTCAGTAGACTTGAATGTCCCATAGAACACCCAAGCACTTTGCAGGGCAGGGGCATTTTCTTGCAAAATGCTTTTGATTTAGTGCATTTTGTGAAACCCCAATGAAAGCCTCAAGTCTTCTGACCTGCCCTCAGGGTTGGCTCTGCTTGGGGAGTCAGCCCATGGTCACCCTGAGAACTCCTTCACTTTGTTCCATCGTGACCCAGTAAATCAGCAACCAAGCAGGCCAGGATCAGCCCTGGCAGCCAGAAAACACTTCAAAAGCTTACAAAACATAACACTTGGTGGAAAGTAGAGTTAGGGCATCTGGATTCAAATTCTAGCTCTGATACCGTGGACCACATAGGCTTCAGTTTCCTCCTCTGTGAAATGAGGGTATTAGATTAGGGGGCCTTGAGGTCCCTGCCAGCTTGAAAGCTATGTTCTCCTGAATATCCGTTATTTCATTTGAGCCTCAGTAACATTGTGAGGTAGGTCCTGAGGGCATCATTGTCCCCATTTATAGATGAGGAAACTGAGGGTCAGAGAGTTGAAATTATGTGACCATGGTCACATAGCCACTAAATGTCAGAAAGGCAAGATTTGAACTCAGGTCTTTTGACCCCAAATACAACTTTCTATTCTACCAAGTGTAATGTGCTTTGGAAATTTTGAACAACCCAAGCTTACGCTGACTCCCATGTCAGGTCTTTTTTCACTAGCTGATACTACTCTGTGTGTGTGTGTGTGTGTGTGTGTGTGTGTGTGTGACATAGACTGAGAGGGATAGAGAGACAGAGAAAAGAATGAGAGAGGGATAGAGAGAGGAGGGATAGAAATAGAGAGAGGAAAGAAAGATGAGAGAGACAGAGACAGAGACAGGGGGGCAGGGCTCAGTTAATTGACGTAGTTTTGATTCCTAGATGAAAAACAAAAGCCCAGCTTCCCATGTCTTCCTCCCTAGCTTTGGTTTGCCCAGAAGGAAGGGAAGGCCATTCGGGAAGCTGGCTTCGCATGGAGGGCAGTTCTGAACATTTCAGTCCTGCTGCGTCCAAAAATTTCTCAATCTGACAGAGTAAGAAATGCATTTACATGGCCTAAACTCTTAAATTGTCCCTTTCGATTAATGCCCCATCTCGGAGCAAGCTGGAAGCCATTACTCAGTAACTCTTCATTCTAATTGCTTGCAGCTGAGTATCCAGACCCTGGTAATAGAAGAATAAAAGAAAGCTCAGTTAGTAACAAGTGCGATTGATTCCGCTGAGAATCCCCCTGGGGCCTTGCCATGTTTGGCCTGCAAGAGAGGAAACAAGAGGTTTTCTCCCCCCCCCTTTTTTCTTGGGGCCAGGAAATGAACTGGCAGACGTGGGGATGGTTTCTGCTATGCTCACCCTCATTTCTCAGCTGGTCCTTGTTAAAAATGAGACGGTGGGGCTCCTGCGCCCTCCCTCCCCCCTCCTTCCTTTCCTCTTTCCTCTCTCCCCCTCTTTCTTGAGAGCTTTTCTGGTACCAGATAAAACGAAAATACCTCAATTTGCTCTATGTTAATGGCCGCCAGACATGGCAGTCGCCTCGTGGTGTCCCTGGCCTGGCCCAGGGCAGGGAGGCTGTTGTGTTTTGTTTGCTCCCCTGCCAAGGGGTTGAAGTATTTTAAAAAGGCAACGCAGCTCCTGCTGACCGCCGGTGTTGCCCCTTGCAAATACTCCTCCAGGTGCAGAGTCCTGGCATTCAAGGCTTCAACAGGTTTAGGATCTAAATTAGGAAAGGTCGCAGGACCATAGCACAATCATTGATTTAGACCTGGGTCCCTCATTTTACAGATGAAGAAATGGAGACCCCAGAGAAGATGAGTGTCCTAAGTCACATCGCTAGACGGATGGAAATGCCAGGTCCTGGCGTGCTCCTAATCCAGAATTTTGACTTCAGATTATCATCAATTAACACGCGTTTATTAAGCACCTAGTGTTTACCAGTCACTTTGCTAGGGGCTGGAGATACAAGAAGACCAAGAAGGTCGTCCCTGCCTTCAAGCCATTCATATACTAGCGGGGGCAGAATATGTCCCCATAGAAGTACATGTGAAGTCCATAATTCATGTCAACAATAATTTACTTTTAAGAATTAAGAACTTGTTTTTAAGCACCAGGCACTGTGCTGAGTGTATTAGGAAAAATAAAGACAAAATTGGTGAGAGGTGGTACTAAGTCACATGCATAGCTGGAATGGTTCTTGTGATCCTACTCCCTCATTTATAGATGAGGAAACTGAGACCCATAGAGATCAAAGGACTAGTCCAAAGTCACACAGGGAGTAAGTGGGCTATCTAGGATTTAATTTCTTATCATTGAATCTTAACCTAAGGCCCTTTACACGACACTACAGGTACCAAAGATGGAAATGTTCCATCCATTCTTGTTGGTTCTAGAGACTTAGCAGTGGGGTAAAGGCTGGCCAGTTAGTTTTGCTATGTAATGGTGGACTGAAGGAACTGAGGGTGTTTGGTTTGGAGAAGGGAAAGCTCAGGCAGACCATGATAACTGTCTTTAAGTACTTGGGGGCGGTTCTTTCAGTTTAGCCTCAGAGAACAGAATTAGGAGAAATAAATTTGAGATGCAAATAGGAAGATTTGAGTTTGACTTCAGGAAGAAGTACCTAACCATCAGAACTGTCCAAAGGTTGGATGAGCTGCTGGGGAGGTGGTAAGATGCCTCCTCATTAGAGGTCTTCAGATGAAGATGGGACATGCCCTTGTTGGACACAATGCACAGAGGACTCTTTTTTGAGTGTGGTTTGGTAGTTGGCTGGAGAGGGACCTTCTGACTCTCAACGCTTTGTGATTTGGAGCTCTCCTGATTCTCAAAGGCTCAGAGTCATTCTCTCCACTAAGCCCCATGTCCCACTTTGGGGGCTTTTGAGGCCCAGAACTGAGCATGACAGAATGGCTGTACCATAAACAAGGTGGCCCTCTAATTGCTGCTTGTACTGTGGACTGTCAACCAGAATCTGTGGGGCTCAGAAAGCATAGAGTGTCATAAATTATGGATAGGCTAGCTGCTCACCAAAAACTATGGATGAGAAGAGGGATAATGAGGGTGTATATGCTTCCTTGAACTTGGACGACTGGAGCATCTAAGACAGAAATTTCCATAACGCCAATTGGTTTAGGCAACCATGTTGTAACAATGGGAGTGATGTTTGTCCAGGGTTCTTTGATCTGCCATAAGTCAAAATGAACTACAATCAAAATTTAGGCTTGAGGTTTCTCTAATTAGGAAATAAGCCAGTAGTTAAAAGCAGTTCAGTTTCATGGGGCATAGGGGAGAATCAGCTATTTCAAATGTTCCCAATTTCAGGTTTTTCTGTCTTAGAGTCTCAGTATAGGAGGGACCTCAGAGGTCCTATGGTCCTCAGTCACCCAGTCTTCACTTGCCTCCTGCTTCTCTGCCTTCTGGGCTCAGATGTGATAAGCAAAATCTTGATTTCCTGGGAGTTGGCTCTCTCCTTAGACAGCCCAATCCATTTTTGGCTAAGTCTAATTGTTGGGAAGTATTTCCTAACTTTGTGCCTAAATCTACCTCCTGGGAGCACCATGCACTTTAGTTCTCCCTTTGGGTTCCAGTATAATGGGTATAATCAGTATGTCTCTCTAGATTATGGTTCCATCCTGTTCTGCCCCAATTTTGCATCTGGAATCTTGTGGTCAGTTCAGGGGACTATGGTTTAGGAAGGATTTTGATAATCTGGATAGGGAAAGTAACCAGGATGGAGCAGGGGCTGATAAGTAATGGAATAACCATGAGATGGGAGCCCGTGGAAGAAAAGGTCAAGAAGGAAGCAAAAGGGTTAGATGATGCGCAGGCTACATAGCAAATTCTCAGTGTATTAGTTCTAGTGTCACTCTGATATGAATGAAATCCCTTAGAAACCCCCACTTTTGGGTGGGGGTTATACGATTTCAAATAAATTGTCTTTATATTTTGTTTTTACTTTGCCTTGATTGCCTTCTGTGTACTTTCCTCCCTTCTTCCCTCCCCTTCAAAACCATCCCTTATAACAAAATATTTTTTTTCTTAAGGAAAGAAAAATAGAAGGGAAAAAATTTAGCAAAATCAATCAACACATAAAAAAGTCTGACAGCATGTACAATATTGGTGAATTCTTGAACTCTGCAAACAAATAGATCTTCCCATATTTCTTCTTTGGATCAAGGTTGTTGTTTTGAATTTTGTTAAATTTATTTTCGGCAGATGAGGGTCTTTCCACTAACAACACGGGTCATTCTGTATATTGTTTTCTTGGTTCTGCTCACTCCATTCAGCATCTGTTCATGTTGGTCTTTCTGTGCTTTTCTGTCTTCATCCTTCCTTATATATGCCATTATATACATGTACCATGACTTATTTGATCATTTGTCAATCAATGGTCATCTATCTTCTCTTGAGTTCTTTACTACCACAAAAAATGCAGCCAGAAATATTTTGATTTGTCCAATCCTTTTCTTTCTGTCAATGACCTCTTTGGGATATATGCCTGGGGCAGAATTTTCTGGGTCAAAAGATATGGGCGTTTCAGTTATTTTATTAGCTGAACTCAAGATGGCCTTCCAGAATGGTTGGACCAAAGCACAACTAAACCTACGATGCATTAGTGTGCTTATCTTGGAAACCTTTTAAAAAGATTTTGGTGGTGGGCAGTATAATGGAAATCAGCCTGGGTCTGGAGTGAGAGAACCCCTGCTCAGAATCCTGGTTCTTGTTTAATAAGCTATATTCTCTGTCTGTGCCACAGTTCTTCCTGTGTAGAATGAGGCAGTTGGATTAGTGATGATTTCCAAAGTTCTTTTGAGTGATTGTGCTGTGATATTTTTTTTGTTGTTGTTGTTGACTTGGTGTTTTTCATGCCCCCAGAAGGTGTTTGACAACCGCGATGGTTTTGCTGGTGCCTTGGAGCCATGCACTCCTTTCATTGACAAACTAAGGTGGATCTCTCCTGGTGGGCTAGAGGCTGGGTGCTTCTCCATCACTCTAAACAGGACCTTCCTTTATGCCTTCTCTGCTACTTTCTCCTGGGGCCCAATTCATTCTGGATTTAAGAGAGAAGAAATCCTTTTTCTTTACAGTAGCAGCTTCCAGACAGATGCTACTTAGTGGATCTTTAAGAGGTATCAGTGAAGCCTATCTCTGACAAGTATTAGCTGCTGTGACCCTGGAGAAGTGACACAATCTCCCTAGGCCTGTAAAATAAAGACTTGATGATTCCTGAAATACTTTCTAGTTCTTCATTTCTGATCTTTTGGTGTTAGGACCTTGGGGTTGGGGTGGGGCTCACAGTATTCATGCACTCCCCCCCCCCCCCCCGCCAACCCCTTCCTTGGCTCATGTGATATGGGAATAGAGGGGGATTGCTGAGACCCATTCTCTCCAATGGCAGCCAGAAGGAAGAGGCTTTCATGTATTCCCTCTGCTATCACCACAAACCCTGGAGAGCTACTCTCCATAGGTCTATGACCTCTCCCTTTAAGATAGCACATCAGATTGAAGGACAGCCAAATCCATCGTGTTCAAGAATCCAACCTTTAGCATCTGTAGAAAGTAAACAAGATAAGCTTAGCCCCTAAAATAACAACAGCTGGGAAAAGCTCTCTGAGCGTTGCCATACAAATCAAATTACTCCCGGAACCTTGGTGCCTGGATACTTAGTGGGTTCCCTGCTTCCTGTAGAGTTCTTCCTCAGGAGGAACCTTTCTTCCAATGTTGTTGGCTCACTGGATTTATCCCAGCAGGGACCACCTGGGTTTTCATCACAAACCTTGGCTGATGTGTCCCAGCTGCCAACAAAATATGATGACACCAGAAAATTGTTTCTTCCTTGAGGGTCTGGAAGAGGCTCCTTTGATGCTTCAGAATGGATGGAGAAGGCAATGAATGGGGCAGCCAGGTCATCGGGGCTAGTATATCCAACTGTGTGCTCAGGGTGTACTTGAGAGACATTAGGATGATGCTGGGACTGCCACTGACTTCCAGAAACTTCCTGGGGAGAGCAGAGACTTCCTGTTGTAGCCCCATAATTGTTTCAGACTTTATAAGTCATGTCAAGGGGAGCAAGAACTTATGGCTCTCCCATAATTCCTTTTGTCATGTGCTTTCCCTTCCTGCCATTTCTCAAGAGTACCTTCCCATGGACAGGACTCAGAATTCCCCTGCCAGGAAGTCAGAAATCCAAGAAAGATGGGCCACAGGCAAGGAGTAGCTATAATCAACATTACTCCCCAAGTCCCCTCAGTGAGAGGCATCTCCCAAGCCCCACAAAGGCTATTTATCTCCAAATGTCTGCCAGAGCAGTGCCTTTGCAGGGGGCTAGGAAGAGAAGTTGGAATAGAGGAGGATGTTAACAGAGACCAACTTGTAAATCCATCCAACCATTCCCCCTTCTTTGGCCTCTCTCATCGGGTCATCCTGGCGATTTTGCACACAGGACCTTCCATCTTCCATCTCTAGGACTTTGTTCTGACTCTTCTCCACACCTGAGAGACCCTGGTGACAGTCACTTCTTGGAATCCCCTGGGTTCCCTTAAGAATCAGCCCAGGTTCCAACTACTATATGAAAGCATTCCCAGTCTCCCAAGCTGCTAGGGCTCTCTGTCCCATGATGATGATTTTGTATGCAGTCAAGGAGCTGAAAGGCTTGAGTAACCCCACAGGAAAGTGAGCCTTTTGTGGGCATTCCCCTCATGTCTTTCACTTGCAATTCTCAGCATCACCTTCCTGTTGTCACTGTCATGGGCAAATGAAGGGTGAACAACAATCACAACAACAATCCTAAACAGATTCCTAAGCCTGTATGCCTCCCTCTCCCTCCTCCTCCCCATTGAAGTAGAGTTGAATTTGCAAGTCAAGGACTCTGGGTATTCCTTGGTTTCTGTATTGAGCTAGAACTGAAATTTGGGGTGTCTTGCACCAGATGGGGTCAGGTTAGAGTATTTACCCCAGGTGCTGAAAACTTAGAGAAAGCCAGAAAGCATAGAGCTCCATCCACAAAGATAGCCTTTTCTTTAAAAATACAAGACACACTTCTCCCACCCCCACTTGACAAATCACAGTATTCTGATTAGATTAAGCATTATAAGACCTATAAGATGAAATGGAAAATGCTTGAAAAATACAGACCCTTAGGCATAATCCTCACCTATTATTAAGTACTACTCTTCTAAATCTCTGGGTTTGTCCCAGAAATAAGCTGTGAACTTAACTCGAGTCCCCCTTCTGGTTGGGAGCCCTGGGCTCCCTCTTACGGGGGGGAGGGGGTAATCCTTCTGGCATTGGCAAGGCTCAATGTTAAAAAGTCAGTCTAGACACTTTTTCCTTCTGAAAAGGTTAATTTCTTTTAACTCACTTCCATAGCATTCAAACAAGAATTTTCGTGCCTAGGGAAAACCTGACAAATATATCCAGGGTAAGTAACAGGGATCTAACTTTTTTATGGAGTAAAGGTTGGATATGGACAAAGACCCTGAGGCACATTTAAACTTTTGCTGGGGTGGAGAAGCAGGGCTCTGGAGAATGGAGGAACTTTCCTGGGAATTGTTTAGGGGCTTTTCTAAGCTACAGAGACCATGCATGAGATATGGCATGAGACAGCTAGGTGGTGCCATTATGCAAAGAGTGCTAGGGCTGGAGTTAGGAAAAATCTCTGAGTTCAAATCTGGCCTCAGACACTTACTAGCTGTGTGACCCTGGCCAAGTCACTGAATTCTGTTTATCTCAGTTTCCCCATCTGTAAAATGAGCTGGAAAAGGAAATGGCAAACCACTCCAGTATCTCTGCCAAGAAAATCCCAGATGGGGTCATGAAATTTTGCATGCAAGTGAAATGATTGAACAAAGAAATGGTGCTGAGTTTGGAGCCCAATAAATACTTAGCAATTGATCCTCCCAGAACAGCAGTGACAAAGACTATATGCACAAAACACTTTAAATTTAATTTTAAACATTTTAATCGTTATGTTTTCTCCATCACTTTCTCAAGTCTGGACAATCCACAAAACAGTAAATCAAGCCTTGATTTGTAATGTCTGTTGACTTTTGGGATGTAAAAACTTATGCTGAAAAACATAACATCAGCTTCCCTGAGCTGGGACGAAAAGGCTCTCTCTAGTCCACTCCTGCCTGGGTTGTCCTCTCACTTCGCAACCACATGGCCTTGGAATGAGCCATTTTGTTTCCTTGGGTTTTCCCATCCACAAAATGGAAATGTTGGATCAGCTGACCTCTGAGATTACTTCTAGCTCTAGACCCAGGATCCTCTGATTTCTCTGACCCTTTTCAACTCTTGATCCTTTGAGAGAAGGATTTGTATGATATCTCTTTCTACCTCCCGAGTACCTCCCCCAGGAGGTACTTGATCGGTGATATCTGATGGGGATACAAGACTAGCATCCTCATGACTAGGAAAAGCTCTGCCCCAGGAGCCATGGTCTGACCCACTTTCTACTTCAATAGGTTCCCCTGGCCTCCCCATGCCAACGTCTCCTGGTGCTATGGGGCTGACCTGGGACCCTCAAAGATCATACCAACAGAGCCTTGGCTCTGGCAGGTCTTAATGATGATGGGAACTCCTGTTATGTGTAAAACATTATAAGGTTTTCAAGGTCCTTTACATGCATCATTTCCCATGACCAAGGCAGATAAGGTTTCAAGCATGGACCCAACAGCAGACTTTCAGTCTCTTCTCTTCAACAGACTTTCAGTTACCCAGCCGAGTCAGGTCTGGAAACTGTCGTCTCCAGAAGGTTTACTGACCATTGGAGAATGACTTTAAATTCTGATAATCCTGTTCATGAAGAGAGTCTCCTAAGGTATGGAAGGATTGAGAGCTTTGCTGATGGAGGCAGTGTCCCCAGTGGTCAAATCCACAACAGTTCTGGGTATTCAAGTATAAGTGACCAGGGAGGGGATCATTGACCCAGACCTAGAAGGGACTTCAAAATTCATATAGTCCAATGCTTTCATTTCACAGATATGGAAACTGAGAAAGACATGAAGACAGATATGGAAACTGAGAAAGACATGAAGTGAGCTGTCCAAGGTAACACATAGGACCATAGACTTAGAGCCAGAGGAGACCTTCCAGGTCATTGAGACCAACTCCCTCATTTTTCAGAGGAGGAAAGTGAGGCTTAGAGAGTTTCCATGACTTTGGATCATAGATTTGGAACTGGAAGATGTTTCATAGACCATCTAGTCCTATCTTAGGCCTCAGGTTGGAACAGATGTCAGAAACAAATCCTCTCAATTCACAGAAGAGGAAATAGAAGCCTTGGGATGTTATCGGACTTCCTTGAGCTCACACAGGCAGGAAACATCAGAGTTGAGATTAGAACCCAGGTCTCCTGACACCTTCTGCTGTACCCAATCAGCCGATGTTGGCTCCTGAGACGGAGAGAACATCCACACTGGAGGGAACACAGGTCCAGTTGGTCCTGCAGATTTATGGGTGACAACTATAATTTTGAAAAGCAATAATGATAAACTGGAGGATGGGGAGGGGTGAAGTGTGTGAGTTGTGTTGACTGAGCTCCTGTGAGTTGCTGGGCAATCGAGGAAGGACAAAGCTTTTGTCCATCATCATCACCAGGTACATCTTCTCTCATGGAGGTTTTCAACTGATTCCTTCTTGGTGTAATTCCCTGACAAAAATCTGGTCCTTGTTCCACATAGTCAAAGATTTACGATTCAGAAAGCAGAAGATAAATGATTCTGGCTTCTGGATGCTGTAAGAGCAGATTTTTTTAGATCATATGGTTAAAATTGATCTCCCCATTGACTTTTGTACAGGGCAGTCCAAACTAATGATGTTAGGTAATCAATGGGGAGAGGACATACATGAAGAATTAAGACCACAAATCATGGGTTGCTGTGACAGAAGGTTCCAAATAGCAAGAAATCCATGAGCATAGGTCAAGGCCCAAAAAGATGAGGTCTAGATGCTCTTCCCTTGATTGTGACCCCATGTCTGGGAAATGGGAGATGGGAGATGTTCTGGCCCACAGCATTCATTGTACTCTCACAGGGACAGCTGGGCTTCCACAGCCCTAGCTTTGACTCAAGTAGCCAAAACCTTTTTGATGATGACATTATGTTTGCTGAGGGAACCTGGCTTTTCTTGGAGTTTCCTGGAGTTTCCTGCTTTCTAGGTTAGCAGCAGTGATTTGTATTGGTAAGAGTTTTGTCTTTGGATTTACAGAGCCTTCACATTCACATACCTTTCCTATAAAAATACACTTAATTCTTGAGTTATTTTCGATTTCTGACCCCACAAATTCAGCAGTTCCCTTCAGTGATGCAGATTATAGCCAACTGATGCCTGCTTAACCTGTGTGACACATAATACGCAAAATTCCAAAAAAGTAAAACCATAGCATATTGATGAAATGAAATACTATGACAATAATCTAAGACACAGGAAACAAAATGCAGTGATTTAAAAAAAAATAACCAGTGAGGTACAATCTTCTAATTTCTGCTCTTATTAATTGCTGTTCTTATTGTTGCTTATTGCTAATTGATATAATTAATAATATAATAATTGTTATTAATTGCTCTTGTATTCAGCCCACTATAACATGCAAACTTAATCTGAATTTTATTGAGGGTCAGAAGACTCTGTTTTATGTTGACTCTGATGGACATAGATTCAAATCATCATTTTGTAACATACTTAACTGAATGTTAGTATGGGCAAGTCACTTGCCTACTTTGGACCTCATTTCCTGACCTATAAAATGACAGGGTTAGTCTAGATTACATCCCTTCTGGCTCTAAATCAATGATTCTGTGAACTTTTCCTCTCCTAGGGTGTAGAAGTTCATCATAATATTTTTCCAAACCATGCTGCCTAGGCTTCTCAAACTCACCCCCTTTCCCCTGGAAAACCTGGACCTGAATTTGGGGCTCTGGTAGGGGAATTTTCACTTTATTTTGCCTAGATCCAGGTCTCCACCTTGTTTCCTGGTCATTTTGAAACTGTGTTGGCACATGTGGACCCCCCTCTCACTTTTTCTCTCCCTTCTCCCTACCAATTTTATATATTGTCTTTCCCTATGATAATGGAAGCTCATTGACAGTCCTACTTGCTTGTATAAGTATCTCTAGCACTTAACACCATGCCTGGCATACAGTAAGTACTTAATAGAGGCTTCATTATTCATTCATTCAAAGTTCTGGTTGCTATCAAATCTTTCTGTTTATACTGGCATTAGGGGACCAGTCTTGGCACCCAATAGGTATTTTAAAAATACTTGTTGATTGCTGTCTCTGAGTTGTAAGTCACTCTGGGTGCCCAAGTGGATGAATGAATGAAAAAGCATCGATTAATTGCTTACTGTGTGCCAAGCTCCCAACCAGGCTCATTCCCAACCTCCAACATATGCTCAGGCCACCAGCTGTGAGCATCCCAAAGCATGTGGACTCAGGAGCCTTTCCCTCACTTCCCACCAAACATGTGGAGAAAGCTCCAAGGTTATTAAATTTGGCCTCATTACTCAGCCCATGGCTCTGTCCCACTCTCCCTCCCACCATAATGAGGTCTGATTTATTGTGGTCATTATTTGGGCATTACAGGTCACAAAACAACATGCTGTGCCCACACATGTCTTCCGAGCTAATAAATATCCTGCTTGGGAAGCATTCTTGGAGGCAGTGAGTCTCCATTTTGAGCTGGTCATTTCAGTTGCACTAATTGAAGGAAAGCAGGTTACCTGTTTTTGGAAAAGCCTGAGAAGCAGAGAAAGATGGGAAAATCCAATGCTTTCATTGACAAGCTAGGAAAGGTGAATGTCAGGCGGGATGGAGAGGAGATGTTTCAAGTGGAAGAGTCTGAGATAAGCTTAGAATCAGCCTCTTGGCTTCCACTAGTTGGGCAGTCATACATCCCACTGGTGTAAGTCTACATGAGAAAGAACACCAATGACAAAGAGAGGTGTAGCAGTGCATAAACCTCCCCTCTAAGACTGGTGGATTGTTCATGAGACATCTTGGGTTGAGGCACAAGCCACATTCATTCAAAAACCATTTCTGCTTGCTAACATTTATACATACTATGTTCCAGGTACTCTGCTGGCTCTAAGGCTGGAAAGACAAAAACAGAACAATTGTGTCCCTAAGAAACCTAATTTTTGCTGGATGGATTATTATGGGATTATAGATTTAATCTAGTCTAAGCCCTTCATTTTATAGATGAGGAAACTGAGGCCCATAGAGTTGAGGTGAGTTGCTCAAGGTCAAGACAGGCAGCAAGTACAAGAAGGGGAATTTGAACCAAGGCCCTCTGCCATGTGTTCTTTACCACGTTGCCTCTTTAAATATGCAGCTCAGTAAAATGACCCAGGGAATAAAACCTGCTAGTTTTCAAAACACTTTTATGTATAGCTGAGCCTCATAACAGCCCTCACCATGAGGGATCATTAATCTCCTTTTGGAGATAAGGAAACTGAAGTTGAGAGGTTTGGTACAGTATGATGTAGTGGGAAATATGTTGACTCTGGAATTCCAAGACCTGGGTTCAAATCCTGCCTCTGACACCTACTAGCTATGTGACAGGGCAGTGTGGTATAGTGGTTAGGGTATTAGACCTGGAATTGGAGAAACCTGGGTTTTAGTCTCTCCTCAGACACTTGCTACTTGGTTGATGTTGGACAAATGAATTCTTCTGTGTGGGCCTCAGTTTTCTTATCTGGAAAACGAAAGGGTTGGACTACATGGTTTCTGAGATCCACCTACCATCTATTAGAAGGGGCTTCAGAGACCATTTAATCCATCCTCCTCATTGAGGGGGATTGATGAGGAAATTGAGGTACAGAGTTTCAGTGCCTTGACCAGGCTCAGACAGCTATCAAGTTTCTGAGGGCAGATTTGAACCTGGGTCTTCCTAACTCTAAGTCTCCACCCACTCTTCCACTCTTCCACACTGTCTTGGCCATACTGCTAGTAAGTGTCAGAGGCAAGTTTTGAACCCAGGCCTTCTAGACTTTGAGTTCTACACTTTATCCTCTCCGATCCCTCTTAATGTTGAATCTGAATTAAAGGCTTAAAGATAGAAATTAGATGGAAGAATTGGATGGATTCAAAGGCACGCGACTTCCTTTGTTCTCTGGCCTGGACAAAACCATATTTCCCAACAAGCTGTTGGTAGAACAACCTTCTACATAGGGCCTCAAAAGCCTACTGTGCTGGGGGTCAGTCAGTTCAGTACCTTGCACACAGTAGGCACTGAGCCCACTAAAGACATAATCACACTGCAAAGAAATGGTCACATCCATCGGTAATGTGGAAGCCCTATACATCAATGATTTCCATATTAATTAATTCATTTTTAATTGAAATACATTTTTAGAAGGCTTATTTGCCTTAAGGAAGACACTGGGGGTTAAGAAAACAGGATGAAAAAGAATACTTCCCCCTAATCCATAATACATAGTACAGAACTGATGAAGACTAAGCAAATCTGATAAGACGTTTACATTATTTATAAGAATAATTTAGGATTATTTGTTACCTTGAAATTTCATTGGCTTGTTTTAAAAATTACAGAAATTAAATGAAATCAGGCTTCTTGAATTATCCATGAGAGCCAGCTTCTTGCAATCAATACCTCAACCATTTCAGGTTGACACTACATCTCAGGACTATTTTCTAACTTAATAAGATTAGAAATAATAAACTGAGATTATTTCTTTGTGAACTGGGGCCTCTGACCTGGTAATTTAATGCCTTCATTATTGCACCAGAAGAAGGAAGAGAGACCTGGTGCATTCCATCTAATCAAGACTACATTCTGTCCAACGGGTGGCCTAAAATTTCTCCTCTCTTTGAAGAGATGCAGCTGTAAACCTCATATGAGATTGGGAAATACCTTTGCTTTTTTTTTTTTTTTTTTTTTTTAACATTTAGAGTTAAAATTTCCCCATTTTAGGTATACAGTGGGAAAAAGTCAGGGTCAGAGTATCTATTATACACCCTCTATTACATTATTGGTGGAATTGTAAATGGGTGCAATCTTTTTGGAGAACAGTCTTGCTGCATATAATGTTAGAAAATTGGCCATATCCTTTAACTCAATGATCCCAATACTAAGAATATATATACTAAGGTCACTATTAAATAGAGGGGAAAACCTTATGTACAAAAATACTCACAGTGCTTTATTTGTAAGCAAATATATATATGTATATGTATATATATATATATATATATATGTAAAGAAGGAAAGATATATATGAAGAGAGAAAGAGAGAGAGAGAGAGAGAGAGAGAGAGAGAGAGAGAGAGAGAGAGAGAGCTGGAAACAACCCAAGTCCAGTGATTGGGGAATGGATGGATAAATTGTGATCTTTCCATACAATAGAACATTATTATATCATAAAAATGATCAATGTGAAAAATACAAAGAAATATGGAAATACTTTTAGAAAGTGACTGAAGAAAACACATACTTGAACTATTTTGATGTCCAGAAAGGAATATTGGAATTGGATTTTCTAAGCAGACATCAGAAGAAGATCCAGAGCAAACATGCTATGGTCGTTCCCTTCCCTTCCCTTCCCTTCCCTTCCCTTCCCTTCCCTTCCCTTCCCTTCCCTTCCCTTCCCTTCCCTTCCCTTCCCTTCCCTTTCTCAAAATGGAAGTAGTTGAGAGTTTATGCTTTTGTGGGACACTTTATTCCTCATTTCGTTTGTTTATTTGGTGGTTCAGAATCTTATTGAGTTGATTATAAAGATGATTTTATAGACCCTGAACACAAAAGCAAAGAAAAACCTTCATGAGCTTGACAAGAGAGGGCAGCAGGAAACATGGGAATGTGTTTTCAAAGTATATTGGATCATTCATTAAAACAACAAGACAGTGAACGGCAGCAAAGACAGAGCTCCCACAAAGCGTTTTACAGTTTGCATTCGGTGAGACATTTCTCCTTCCCTGTTGTTTCACTGATTCTCCCAGAGAGAACCAACATCTGTAAAAGTGGCAGGCACAGAGGGGGCCAGGCTCTGGCCCCAGCCTCCAATCTGGCAGCTTTTCTCCCAGGCAAGATTTGGAGGAGGCTGATTTGAAGCTGCCCCAAAAACAGTGTTTTTCATGAGCCTTCTTCTCTTTCCTCTTCCTGGGCAGCATGAGGAAAATTCCCTCATCACCTGCTCCAAGTGTTTATTTTGGGCCAGCTTCTCAATAGCCCCTGAGACACTAAAGTAACTTATCTGTGGGCTATATTCCCACAGAGTCACCTATGGTGAGAAGCTAATGGAGTCACCCATTCCCAAGGCTGGGCAGCGGAGCCAAGATTGGAAAATCCAATGAAGCTGATGGGAATGTAATGTGGAAAGATGTTCATGCCTCAGAGGATCTGGGCTCAAAATAGGTTTAGTGCATGCTATTCAGGGAGTCAGACTCTTATGCTGAGTGTAGGACAGGGTTCATATGACCAGAGATTCAGTTAGAAGGTACCTTAGGGACCATCAAGTCCAGTCTCTACATTTAAGAGATGAGGAAACTGAGTCAGAGAAGTTAAATGACTTGGCCAGGAAGTGAGTTTCGGACCCAGATCTCCTTGACTTCACATTCAGAGCTCCTTCCACTATAGCCCCCTGTCTCCTGAGGCTCCTGTTTCAGGTGTCCTGGCTGAAACCTGAAGGAATACAAAGCAAAAATTATCTCAGGGTTTCCAAAAATCAACCATCTTCCTATGACATGAGTGGTTTTCAAACTTTTGGGTCTAAGGACTCTTACATTTTTAAAAGTGATTGAGGACGGCCCTTCCCTTAACAGTTTTTGTTTATGTGGGTTATGGCTCTTGACGTTCACCATATGAGAAATGAAAACATCTTAGTGTTATTATGAAAAGAACTTTGATCTTGTAGAACTCCTGAAAGAGTGTTACAGATACCCAGGCATACACAGACCATGTTCTAAAAATTGCTCCTCCACACCACAGTGTCCAAGCACATAGTAGGTGCTTAACACATTGACTAGATGATTTCTGGGTTCCTTTCCAGAGCTAACTTTATGATCACTATGAAATGTTTTTTGGAATGAATTGATCTCTTGAGATACACATGCCAATGAGGGAAAGCTATGGATAGGCTGTCTCAGCTGTAGAGAATCACAGAATTTTATATTGGATGAGATCTCAAGAGATTATCTAGGCAAGTGGTTCCCAACCCAATACAGTGATCCTTTGGAAGGTCAAAAAGTTAGTGTCTGTTGAATGCTAAAATATGACTAAAAGCAATGGTATTTGGCAATACTTTTAAAAAAGAGTTTGTATTCTGTTCATCACAATGCTGCTTATCTATATATGAACATATGTATGTATTCATGAAACATGGCATTTGTCCAGTCTGAAGAAAGGACATTTTGCAGAATTGTAGACCTAGACTTGAGGCTGATAGGAACCTTGGAGATCATCAGATGAAACCTCCACATTTTGAAAATGAGGAAACTGAGGCCCAGAAGGGGGAAGTCAATTGCCCAAGTTAAAAAGAAAGACAGTAAGCATGAGAGCTTGGCTCTCTGACTCCAAATCCTCTGTATCACACGCACTTATTTATAGATTTGCACTGGGATTCTTGGATCCCCTTTGCGATAACTGTTCACACACTATGTACCATTGATCTAGTCAAACCCATTTGTTTTCAAGTTTTAAAAAAGGGGAGAATGGGGAGGTTATTGGACTTGCCTGAATTTACATAGTATGTGGCAGAGATTGTTAGAGGTGGAAAGAACTCTGGAAGTCCATTAGTCCAATAGTCTCATGATTAGTCTCTTAGCATCCAGTTTCTTCCATTTCCAATCTACCAACCACACAACTGCCAAAAGAATCTTCCTAAGAAAATCGATCTGACCATGTTATCATTCTGCTCAAAAAGTTTCATGGCTACCCAATGCCACTGGCATAAAAGTCAAGCCCTCCACAACGGCACCGCAGTCTACTTTATCCTCCCACCCACAGCTTCATCCACACTAGCCTACTGGTTATTCCTGGAACTGGATGTGAGCCACCCTTCCCCAAATGAAAGCATTCTCCCCTACCCTCAGATTTCTGAGTTCCCCTTAGTTAGATTTCTCCTTTCCCTCTCTTTACTCTCCATCTTCAAGCAAACTCATTTGGATGGACACATTGAATCTCAGTCCTTATAGAATACAGGTATCTTGACGACATAGATTGTTCTGTTTTTCATTTCTGCACCTCCAAACCTAGCAGAGCATCTCATACGTAGAAAGTGCTTAATCAATTTGACATACAAGGAAACTGAGATCTAGAGGTGAAATGACTGGCTCAAAGTCACAGAGCCAACTTAGGTGCAAGCCTTGAATTTGAATCCAAGACTCCTGATTCCTAGGTCTAGTCTTCTTGCCATGACAACACATTCTTCTCCACGAGGTCAGGAAACATCTGAAAGCTCAGTCTGCTTTCCTATTCATCAGAGGTGCCAGAAAGATGAGAAACAGGTTACCAATGTGAATTCTCCAAGAGAACTTGTTGCTTTCCTGGGAAAATATTTTGTCTTTTTTTTTTTTTAAATGTAGTTGGCCAGTTTTATAGCCTGGAGTCATGTTTTGGAAATGTTACAAATTGGGTACTAATAATTATTAAAAAGCAGCGAGTGCATCTGGGCAAGTGGGGGCCAGGAGCCCCTGGCTGGCTGCTCACCTGGTGACCACAAGGCATTAAAGCCTGGGCTGAGCAAGAATGCATTTACCTGCTGCTCCTGATGTTGGTCCTGGGGCAGGGGCTCTGAGGAAGAAAGGGGGAGGGCAGTTCCATTTGCTATTTTCATTGCTCTTAAAAATCTCTTAAAAGTAGGTGAATAAAGGCCTCAGCAAAGGAAAATAAACAGAGCCTGGAATGAGAAAGAGAGATTCATTAGACTCCAGGGCTAATGAAAATAGTAGAGGATTTGTTATTAACCCTTTAGTGGGAGGGCAAGATGAAAGACCCAGATAACACCATACCAGAGTATCTGGCAGCATCCAGAGAAGTAAGACATCCCCAATGCAGGCTCCAAAGGATAAGGAGACAAAAAAAGACAGCTGAGTCACAGAAGATAGTTAGCAAGACCAAAGGGACAGACTAGCATAGCTAGGTGACCCAGTTCAGGTCAAATCAAGATTGAACTTAGGCTCTGAGCCCAAATAGGCTTTTATTGGGCAGGTGTGTGTGTGTGTGTGTGTGTGTGTGTGTGTGTGTGTGTGTGATAGATATATGTATATGCATGTGTATATATAAATATGTATATATGTGTCTGTGTGTATGTATATATATATATATATATATATATATGTACACGCACACACATACATACACACACCATCCCCACCTCTTTTTCAACAGTGTCTGCTCATTCCCCAGGTCTGCCTGTCTGGTTTCACCAGAGCAAACTTGGAGAGGGAGGGGGAGCTCTCTTGCTGGAGCTGGCACCATGGGGAGCAGGAAATACCAAAAAGACCACGAGGTTCTCTTTCTCTTGAGATTTCCATTGTGATATTTAGACTGCCGAGGTCTACCAGAGTTTGAACAAACATTCAGCCATTGTGAGCATGCTTACTCAAAATGCCCCAAGATTCTTCCCAGTGGGGGCTCTGGGACTGAGGAAGGGTCGTGTAGGGAAAGACCATGTGCCATGGTGGGAAAAAAAAGAACCAGCCAATCACTAACTCATTCATTTGACAAATATTTATTAAGCTTCGTGTACAGGTAAGGGGGTGGGGGTGGGGAAGAGGGAAGAGCATCATGACTATAATAGCTTCTTCCTCAAGAAGTTTATGATGTAATCAACCCATCAGTTATTGACCTGGATCCTTTCTCCTAGGTAGGTAAAATCTAAGTTGGAGATGTTTGTTTCAGAGGTTCTTTTTTTTTTTTTTTTAGTTTTACTGATGTCTTTTTAAATATTGCAATCATATACCAAATCCCCACATATTTTGAACTAAAAAACAACAACAACAATTAAACAAAACTCACTGACAGAATGACCACACATGGCAGTGTTTCCAACACTCCACTCCCATAGTCCCCCACCTCTCTGCTGAGAGGATTGGAACATGTTTCAAGCAATATGTCTTCTCAGGTAGCTATACCAGTCACAATAATTAATTGAAGCCTAACTTGCCTTTTGAAGGAGTAGCTTCCCTTTCCATATTTGTAGGCATTGTAGACTCTGATCTCTGGGTTTTACTTCCTTCATTTCCCTTGGTTCCCAATGTGCACAGGCTTTAAACTCTCCAGCTTGAATTAGCCAGATGATTTCCTCAAGGACTTATTTTAGCTTTCTCCTCAGCTCACAGTCAGTCAGTCAGTCAAAAAGCATTTATTAAGCACCTACTTAGCATCAGCTTGCCCTGGGATGATCTTGTCTGGGTCTTCTTCATTTTCCAGCCTGAACAAAGCTCCTGTGGACCCTCCCTTATTGTTTTTCTGCTTTGGAAGCTCTGTTGATGTGCTTTCACCCTTCCTAAAGAGACTGGATCTCCCAAACTGTTTCTGACACAGACAGTTCCCCTCATATTCAGCATGGCCCTTGACCCTCATGTTTTTGTTGATAGGCATGAAACTGTATAGAAAATGTGATCAGAGTGTGGCTTACCATCATGGTGATTATCTGTTGCCAATACCCCCTTTTGGGGGCCACTTCAATATAGTCAATAGCTTAAAAATGTTCCCTGAGTTTTGGGACGCTCCATATGACAGACTGGTTGCCTAGAGTTGTAAGTGGTGGGTCAAGCAGTGTAGCAATCAGTCCTTAGTTAAGATTAAAAAGGGGATGGGAGAAGGGAACAGTGGCTACTCTGTGCCAGGCTCTGTGTTAAGAACTTTACAATCATCTCATCTGATACTGAGGTAGGAAGGGGCAGCTAGGTGGTGCAGTATATAGAACACCTGCCCTGGAGTCAGGAGGATCTGAGTTCAAATTTGACCTCAGATACTTGACATACTTACTAGCCGTGTGACTTTGGGCAAGTCACTTAACCCTAATTGCCCTCTAAAAAAAAGGCAAAAAAAAAAAGATGCTGAGATAGGTGCTATTAAATGAGAAGGTGCCAGGTCCTGGAATGGTATAAGCTATCATAAAATAATCAGCTCCCCCCTCCTACTCCATTGAATTTGGACTGTTTTAAAGATACACACACATGTATATACATGTATGTGTGTGTATTTATATTATACACATACACACAATTTTTTCCCAATTACATATAAAGACAATTTTTGACATTCATTAAGATTTTTTTTTGAGCTCCAAATTTTCTCCCTTCCTTCCTTACCTCCTGACTTCCTGAGACAATAACCATTTGGTATAGGTTGTACACAGGCAATCATGCAAACTATATTTTCATATTAGTCATGTTGTGAAAGAAGACACAGCCGGAAAGAGAAGAAACCCCACAAAAAATAAAGTGAAGACAGTCTGCTTTGATCTGCATTCAGACTCTGTAAGTTCTCTCTCTGCAGGTGGGTGGCATTTTCCCTCATAAGTCCTTTGGAATTGTCTTAGAACATTGTGTCCCTGAGGGTAGTTGTCATTCACAGCTGATCATTGAACTACATTGCAGTTACTGTGCACCCTGTTCTCCTGGATGTGCTTGTTTTGCCTAGCATCCGTTCATGTAAGTCTCTGCAGTTTTTACTGGAAGCATCCCACTGGTCATATCTTATAGCACAATAGTATTCCATTACAATCATATACCCCAGCTTGTTCAGCCATTTCCCAACTGATGAGCATCTTCTCAATTTCCAATTCTTAGCTATCACAAAAAGAGCTGCTATTGTTTAGTATAAATTGGTCCTCTCCCCTTTAATTTTGGCTATTTTTGCATCGTGGATTACAAATCTGACCTCTGAGTGGTCTGGGAGGGCTGCTTTCCCCAGGGCCTATTTGTGGTGCTGGCCCTGGGCACCAAAATGATTAGTTCTCTACCAGCTTCCAGTGGTAACCTTGACCTTATCAACTCTACCCACATTATTTCACCGGAGCCTCACGACAGCCCTGGGAAGTGAGGATGACTGTGATTCTTATCTTCGATTTCCCCATGAGGAACGGAAGCTTTGGAGACATAAAATGCTCTGTCTAAGGTCCCCTGGCTAGAAAAGGTCATTGGTGGGTTTGAGGCTGGACCTTCATGACTCCAAGCCTAGCTTTAATCAGATGAGCCAGGCTTAAGGGGACAGCTTGAGTGAGATGGCTTTCATAAGACTCCAGACCTAGATTGGGGAGGGTCCCCAGAGGTCCCTCATTTACAGAAGAGGTAACTGAGGCCAAAAGTCCCGACATCCTTCAGAGGTGAGTGTCGAATTCAGCTCTTCTGACTTCTAGGGCTGGACATACTGTCCCTTTGAGGTCACTTCCAGTTCTAGCTCTCACTTGGAACTCCTTACCTGGCAAGGGTGTCAGAAAGCTCGTTTGCTCCATCTCATCAACGCTCAATGCAGAAGTATGGCCAGCAAGCAGCTCTGCCTGAGTCTGGAAGGTGGTATTACAACCAAGGCGGAAGAGGGGGGAGGAGATAATCAGGCAATCAATCAATTAACAATCAGATCTTTATTAAATACTTCCTGTGGACCCAACACTAGCTTAGATGCTGGGCATACAAAGACGAAATGAAAGTCTGCCTCCAAGAGGTTTACATTTTGTTGAGGGAAACAATGTATAGACCTAGAAATACATGCCAAATATATACAGAGTATTTACAAGGTAAACTTTAGTATTAGTCTCCTGACTCCAAAGTAACTCAGTTCTAAGATCAGATCAATTAAACAATCACTAAACATTTAGTAAGAGCCTACTATGCACAGGCACAATGCTAAGTACCAAGGACACAAAAGGGGGCACAAGACAGTCTCTGCCCTCCAGGATGTTTTTTCAACTTCCCATTTACAGGTAATCCCACCTTCCTTCTGCAGCTCTCTGGCATTGTCCAGAGGTGAGTCCCAAGCTTAGAGACGGAGGCCACCCCTCCTGCTTCCTAGTCCTGGAACTTTGGACAAGGCTCTTCCTCTCCATTGGCCTCATTTCCTCATCTGCAAAATGAAGGGTCAGAATCACAGGATATGAGAGGTCGTCTAGTCCAACCCCTCGTTTTGTGACAGAGGAAGGAGAAGGGTCCGACCAAGCTTTTCTTGGGCATCAGTGATCATGGAGAGACCCAGCATAGAAAGTGGCCCAGGACACCCAAAGTTAGGGAGATGGTGGGAGTTTGGAGGGAATGTACAAAGACTTCTCACTGTGTGTTTTGGGAAGGCAACCAATTTGGGCCACCTAGTATGTGGCTTCACCAGGGTCTGACTCCGGAACTCTGCCGTAGTTGGGGCAGCTTTCTTTGCTCCCTTTGGTGCAGCTGCCTCTGACCAGGCAGGGCCTAGTGTCCCAAGGTGCACCTCCTAGTCATGCTGCTAAGGCCCTTCCTGGCAGCTGGAAGCCTTGGGTGAGTGTTCAGGAAGGAAACTATGGAAGGACTCTATCATCTCTGACACAATTGTCAGGACTCCACCTTCCCCTGCCCACATTCAGTCAGGGCTACGATGTGCCCTCCCTGAGGATACCCACAGGAATTCTATGAACAAAAGAGCCCAGAGAAGCTGCCACCTCCCATTCTGCTATCCCTATCCTACCACTGCCCGCTCATCATCACTTCCAGCTAGGAGATCTTGCCCCCTGCCCCTGAGCCCAGGAATGAAGGGACCTGGAAAGACAACACAGCAACTGGCATCTATCTCTGTGGTGGTCTCTACTTGAGTTTGCTTTTTTTTTTTTTTAAATGAAGAAGAGTAGGAGTGAATGTAGGTGAGGAAATTCCCCATTATTGCTTGGTATCATGGGAACTTTGTCAACATTGTCCCGTTCTGCCTCAGCCCTCCAGCCAAGGGGCCTCTAAGAGCCCCTGTGTGGGAAGAGCTCCCAACAGCCTGCTTTTATCATGGGGTATTTACCCAAAGGTCCAATAAACACATGAGTCCAGCATTTATTATCTCTGCTTGGCCTTGCCTAGATAGAGTAGCACTGACTTGTCTAAGAGTGAGCCATTGGCACAGGCCATTTCTTGGGTTCTCCTGATGGCAGTGGTGGTCGACTTCCCATCCTCCCTGAGCTTCCCTGACCTCTCAGTCCTTTGGACCAATCAGATTCTTATTTTCTCTTGCGCAGTGTGCTTTGCCAGCGATTGAGACCCAGGATTTTTTTTTAGTAGTTTTAAAAAAAATAGATATTTATTTCTGCAGTAAAGCAGGAACACAATTTATTTTCTCTGTGAAAGTAACCTCAGGGTGATACAAGGAAGAGTGTGTATATCATGGTGAGCTGGTGTTTGGTTGGAGGGATGGGGGCCATTTGTTTTTCTCTCTTGAAGTGTTTGCTCTCTGTGTGACATAGATCATCTTTTAGCGAAGATGGATAATGTATGTAGCCATCCAGGAAGCTCTTACTGCCCTGGGGTGGAAAGCCAGGGTCTGAGGAAGAATATGCTGGTTGATTGAAGGCCAGTGAGCCCGGTAGTTGGCCCATGGCTCTGGACCCAGCCTGGCTCACAGGGAATGCTTGGAACTGCGGACAATGTGCCTTCCTCCTTGAGGAACGAGACAAGTCTCTGGTTAATGTCTCCGAAACAGCCTGTTAAGACTGTTACTACAAATTAGAGTCTGCATCATTCTGAAACCCAAATAGACTTCTTTCATCTTCCAGATGGCCGTCTGATTGGGAGCTGGGCAGGATCACATTTCGGGTTGGGGCTTAATGATTCGGGACAATATTTATGGCTCTGACTTGACAGAGGGCAGTGGGGAAAATTAAAGCCTGCCCCCTGCTTCATTTCTGACAAAAAACAAATTCACCAGAGTGTGGGAGATTAGAGGTGGCATCTCAGAGCTCAGGCCCATGTCCAGGCAGTGTTTGGGGCCTCGTGGCCAGGTACGTACGTGTAGCTTAGCTCTGCAAGGCTCTGACCCTCTGTCCTTGGGACAAGTCTGATCGTCTAAGGCTTTTTTTTTTTTTTTTTAACAGAAGGTCTTGGGAGAGATATCAGTGGGAGAGGGAGGCTTTGGAAGAGATAAGTAACATCATGATGGGCTGGGATGGCTTGATGACTGCACAGGAGGAATAGAATGGTCTTGATTGAGGTCTATTTGAGACAGCCCCAATAGGTAACATGGGTAAAACAATACTAAGTGACATGGAGAGAGGGCTTGAAGGCTTTTAAGGCATTTTACATCCATGATCCCACCCAAGCCTCACAATACCATGGTGAGAGAGGTCTCATAGGCTTTATTGTCCTCATGTTACAGCTGAGGAAACTGAGTCAAGTCAAAACTGAGTCAAAAAAGTCAAGGGACAGGGACAGTATGGTGTAGTACAGAGTATCATGGATGTGGAGTCAGGAAGACTAGAGTTCAAATCCTGCCTCTGACACTTACCAGCTGAGTGACTCTGGACAAATCACTTAATCTTGGGACCTCAGTTTCCCCATCTGTAAAATGAAGAAGTTGGACTTTATGGTCCCTAAATTTATGATTCTCTGACTTGCTGTTAAGTGTCAGTGGCAGGATTTGAACCTGAGTTTTCTCACCTTCCCATCTAGCATAATCTAAGTCAGATTGCTTCTCCAAGAGGAAATCATGGGCATAGAGCTGGAAAAGCTTTAGGGGACTTCTAGCTGCACCCTTTCATTGTAGAGATCATAGGATCACATACTGAGAATTGGTGGCCATGTTCTTAGAAATGATATTTTACAGCTGAGGCAGAGGAATCGCATTGACAGGCAGTGACTTGGCACATGGGCTACAAATGCCAGAGGAGCTGGGCAGAAGTCAAACCTAGCTCCTCTGACTCCATGGCCAATGCCCTTTCCCTCCATAGCATACTTCTGGTTGTTTGGTCTTTAGCTGGGGTACCCATTTGTCTTGTGAGTAGCTTCTACATTGACTTTCCTTTCCCCAAAGCTCCACCGATGTGGTAGAATTTTTACCACTAACCTTTGCCCACAATTTGAGGAATTCTGTGATTGGGGGTGTGGGTGGTCCTAGATCTAGAAGGGGATGCCAAAAGCTGTGGGCACAGCCAACGAAACAGTCACTTTGCTTTGATGGAAAATCAGTGCAAAGGTTAGCTTGCCTCATACATTTTAACTGGTGACTGGCAAAAGGATGATCATTGTTTTGACCCCTCCCACCGATAAAAAGGGCAAAATCCCCACAACAGGGGCTATTGATGCATTTTAACTCTTGCAAAGGTTTAATAAAATAAGGTTTTAATTGGTTTCTTTTGGCCAAGGACATGTTTTCTAAGGGTTGCCTTCATCTGTTTTCTCAAACCACTCAGTTATTAAAAAGCAACAACAACAAACCTTTATAGGGAGAGTTGTGGCCCCTGGAATTTAAAACCAGGAGGGATCATTGTGGCCAACTTCCTCACTTTACAGAGAGAAGAAAAAGAAGCTCAGAGAGGTTGAGACATTTGCCTAAAGTCACCCAGGCTGCAAGAATCAGAGTCAGGTTTCCAGCCTAGGCCCACTGGCCACAAACAGAGGCTCTTTGCATATCCCCAAGAAGGCTTTGGATCTTTGACTTTGAGACCCAGAGGGCCCCCATTAGAAGGCCTGGGTCCAGTCCCTGCATTTTAGACTTGAGGAAGTAGAGGCTGTGAAAAGAGAAAAGAAGAGGAGAGGAGAGGAGAAGGGAAGGGAAGGGAAGGGAAGAGGAGAAGAGAAGAGAAGAGAAGAGAAGGGAAGAGAAGAGAAGAGAAGAGAAGAGAAGAGAAGAGAAGAGAAGAGAAGAGAAGAGAAGAGAAGAGAAGAGAAGAGAAGAGAAGAGAAGAGAAGGGAAGAGAAGGGAAGAGAAGAGAAGGCTGTTCAGGTCACCTTTCAAAGTTCAGCCTAGAAAGTAGCTATCAGTGCCATGTTGGCAGGCATTCCAACAGGCAGGCTTCTGTCATGTGCCATTAGGACTCAAGACCCCGAGTCTCTCTCTTGCTGGGCCTAGGAATGGGTGATTCAAAACTTCCTTGATTGCTGGTCTCCAGCCCTTCTAGTCCTCCTCCCCTCTCATTTCCAACTTCTGGACACTTGAGCACTGTGTCTGGGCTCATCCCCAGTCACTTCAACTCCCTCATTCAACTCCGAGTCACTCAGATCCAAAAAGGGACCAGGTAGGGATTGGCTGGAATTCATAGAGCATCTTAAGATTTTTAAACATCTGACATACATTATTCCATCTGAGCTTCACAGTAGTCCAGGGAGCTATGTACTATTATTGTCCCCATCTTACAGGTGGGGAAACTGAGGCAGGCAGACAGTAAGTGATTTGTTGAGCGAGGGTCACCCAGCTAGTTCATGTCTGAGGCAGGATCCAAACTTGGGTCTTTCTGACTCCAAGTCTAGCGCTCTATTCACGAGGATGCTCTGCCTTTGCAAGATGGTGTGTGTATGTGTGTGTGTGTGTGTGTGTGTGTGTGTGTGTGTGTGTGTGTACATGCATGCGCAGGGAGGGAGGGGCTAATGCACTGTATTGTGAGTGCTCCTGGGAGAGGTGGGTTAGGCTGACTTTGAAGCAGAGTAGGTGACCTCCTCCCTAATACCCCAGAGTTTAATTGCTTAGCAGAGCTATAAAGTTATCGTGCCTGGGGCAAGCAGGAGGAAACCTAAGTCAGCATGACCTACTAGGGAGGCACAAACAGGACTGGAGAGAAACTCAGTGGGGTGTCACCACTGTGGGGAAGACATGGAGGCAGATGACCTAGGTTCAAATTCTATCTCTTGGTGACCTTGAACAAATTGTAGAACCTCCTTGGGCCTCAGTTTCCTCCTGTATAAAATGAGAGGTTGGACTAGGTGGTCTCTGAGGTCCCTTATAGCTCTAAATCTATGATCTTATGAGCCAATTATTCTTCTCATCGAGGTTCCAGGCTCAGTAAGCTAGAATGCAGAAGTACTATCAGTGTCCTCTAAATTTTGCTGCCCTAGGGCAAGGCCCCAGCTTCCCTGCCCTGGTTCTACCTGTAGTGGAAACTGGTGAGTTGTGTTTGGTTTGAATAAAAGATAGACAGACTAGAGAATAGGGGAGAAAGCTACAAATGAGCTCTTCTTTCCACACCCCTTGTAGGCACAGTGAATGCCCTCCCAATTTCAAAAGGGAGGCACTCCCCCTCTCAGATTTTTTTCTGAGTTGCAAATCTTTTATTACTTTGAAGATGTCTTCCTTTGATATTTTTAAAACCCTCTCTGCTACTTATTATGCATCTGACCTTGGACCAGTCCCAATACAATGGGAGCTTCTTTCCACCTTTGACTTGGGAATCCCCAACATTTAACACAGCATTTGGCATATCATAGGTGCTTAGTAAATACTTATTGATTGATTGAAAGGTAGGTCAGATTGGAAAGACTCAGAGACCTCTTTTAACTCTGAAATTCTGTGAAACAGAGGCCCAGAAGTACCTTGTCTCAGGCCCCATGGCTACTTAGGGGTTTAGAACCTGAGTCTCTTGACTCTTAGGCTAATGTTCTCTCCAAGACATCATTCATTCAGTCTTCAAACTCTGAATGTCTTTATTTGCCTCGTCTCCTCAATAAGAGGTGAAGAGTCCCAGGAGGAGTGTGCTGGAGAGAATCAGGAAGAGTTAGGTTGGAATTCTCTTCCCATAAAATGCTAACCATGTGACCATGAACAAGTCACATCACCTTTATGAGACAGGTTCTTCCCTGGAAAATGGGGCTGCTGATAATACCTGGGCTCCCTAAGTAACAGGGTTGTTGACTTGATGGAGAGAATGTATATGGGAGGCCATGGGATCTGGGATCTAGAAGCCATCTGCTTCAACTCCCTCATTTTACAGATGAGGAAACTGAGATCCAGGGAGCTCTGTGACTCACTCAGTGTCACATGACAGTTACCGTTAATCAGAGTTTAAGTTCCTTGAGGGCAGGCTCATATATGTTACTTTGGGTTATTGTACAACAGTGCAGTTTGCATGCCAAACTCTTAATAAATATTTATTAAGTTGAATTGAATCGGGAAGAACAAATTTATTGACCTTTCCCACCTTTTGGGGAGCTGTCTATGGGTTGTAAACAATTGCTTTGGCTGACCACTCTCCCCTCACCCTAGAGAAGATATTTTGGGTACACTTTTCATTGATAAGATGAGACTACTGAAGAAAAATGTTTCACAAACCCCAAAACATTAGATACACGGTCGCTACTTTTCATTGACTGGATGGATCTGGTTGTGTCCGTGAACGCTCAGAGTATCACAAGGCCTAATATGCCAATAGCGATAGGCAGAGATGAATACCATTGGGCTGAGGTGCCTATGCTAGCTGCTTTGGGACAAACCAACACTATCTGGGTCTCCTTCTGCAGCTCCCCCCACCCCCACCCAACATGGAGGTTGAGACCCTGTTAGCAGCCACCCCCAACCCTCCAGCAGCTCCTAATCTGGTTAGCTTCAAAGCCTGCACAGAGGGCCACCTTATAAAACCATGCTTGTGAGAGGGCATTTATCAGACACATTAAGAGCAGGAAAGAAAGGAACGGGGGTGGTCTGTCTGCCAATTAGTGGGGAAAGGAAACAGATGACACGTGACACCTTTCTGAGAAAAAGGAGATTTTCAAAACCGTATTTGGATTTCATTTGTGCCCCCTAAGAAAGAACAAGAGAAGAGTGAGAGCGGCAGCTCCAATCAAGGCTCCAGGCTCCAGGTGGCCCCTGGCAGCCAGGTGGAGAACATTAAGCTCTAACAATGGTCCATCCAAGATGGCCCACCCAATGGAACTGCTGGAATCCCTCTAGAATAGATACTGGCCCATGAAACCTGAGCCAGACTTGAGTGCACTGGAAGGCTGGAGAGATACCAGAGCACAAGGAGAGCTGGATATCTCCTCATTCTGCCCTGACAGTTGTCAAAACAGACCCATGGGGCCCAGGAGGCTCTGATAAGAGCAAGAAGGCTGCAGTCTCTCCAGAGCTGGTCAGGGGAGGTGAGCTGACCACAAGGTTTGCTGAGACACAAGCCAGAGCCTGGTGGTCCCTGGAACCACCCACCACCACAGTGGGAGCTGGTGGGGCTTGGGTCCTTCAGGCTATCCAGTGACCCTTCACAATGGACAGGACACTGCTCAGTGGAAGTGGACAGTGGAGATTCAGTTCTGTAAAGGTCAGGATCTATGCATTCAAGTCAATTCCATTTTATTTGGTGCAATTCAAGGAGCATTGAGACAGAGCTTACTAGGAATGATTTAACTGAGTGCAATAGGGCTTCCCAGTGTGGCACCCCCCTTCCCCCTCACCAATGCAGGCCAGCAACTCCCCTGTAACTTGCAGTTTTAGAAAATCAGGAGGAGGCAGGGGGGAGAAGGGGCTGCTGAGGGGCTTGTCCAAGCTTCACAGACATGGGGCTGCCCAGTTCTTGGTGACTACTTCAAAGTTGGCCTGATGAGATGCCATGCTGTGCCTGCCCAAGGCTCTGTGGGAGCTGCTTGATATAGAGAAGACAAAAATGGAGCAGCCCCTGTCCTCAAGGAGCCCACACTTTTTTTGGGAGATGTACACAGAGAAGTAAATGCCACATAATTGGAGGAGAGAGGGGGCATCGACAATCAGAGGGATCAGGGAAGGCTTCCTGTGGGAGGTGGCCTCTGACCTGAGCCTTCAAGAAAGAGAAGGATCCTGAGAAGGGGAGATGGGGGAAGGCATTTCTGGTATGGGAGACAGCCAGGACAAGGGTACAGAGGCAGTAAACTCCAAGTAACCAGGATACCCCTGATTACTTTTTTACCTTAATGTGTCAGGAGTAAAGGCACAATCAGCTGGGGCCCCAACATCCCCCTCTTGTCGTCACTACTTGCTGACCTCTGGGGAAAGTCCAGGAATGAGATTATTGACCTTTTCTGACCAAGTTCCATTTCTATTGGTTTAGCAGTCCTGAGAGGCAGCGTGGTGAGAATCTGGGTTTGAATCCTACCTTCCCCACTTATTATCTCTGTGGCCTCAGTGTCTTCACCTGTAAAATGAGGGGGCTATGTGTGTAAAATTAGGGGGTGGGACTCCATGGCCTCTGAGAACCCTTCTAGCTCCAAATCTATGATCCAATGGGCCCTTCCTGACCCAACTCTCTGCCTCTGGCAAGACCAAAATTGAAAAATACACCAAAGAACCAAGTTGGGATGAGTAAGGGGGGAGATTTTTTTTAAACACATAAAAAGAGAGTAGAATGAAAGTTTTTACTTCAAAGTAAAATTATCCATTTGGAATTATTTATATTTAAAGTACATTTCTACGAAATAAAAGAAATTATAGTAAAATAGGAAAAAAAATTGATTGCATCAGTTGACAAACCTGGTAGTTTTACCCTCTTCTCTGAATCAGGTGTTTGAATTCTAAGTCATCGTAACTTTTTCTGTTACTTCATACAACCCTAGACTCTCAAAGTCTCTGTTTCAATGCCCATGCTTGAACAGGTCTAATAAGGTGGAAAGGCTTCACTTAGGAATCCAGGGATGGGTGGTATGTTCATTCACCCAAGAGAGGCCAAAGATAATCCCTCAAGGAGTTCACAGGACCAGTCAAGCCCAGATGTCCTCTAGGGCACCAGAATCTGTGAGCGGAGGGCAACTCCTTGATGAAATCCATTCTGAACAGCAAAGGACTCTGTGGTCCTGGAGCCCCTTAGGATAGCAAAGAGGACAAAGGGGGATGGGTCATAGTTCCTGAACAGGAAGGGATCTCAGAAGCTATCTGGTACAACCCCTTCATTTTACAGATGAGGAAACTGAGGCCCAGGAGATGACGTATGCAGCTAGGAAGGGTCTGAGGCCGGAGTCAAAGCCAGGCCTTCTTGCTTCCAAGTACAATTGGTTAACCTCAAGCACTGTGCTATGCCCCAGAGTTGTCTTTCATCTCATCTGTCCCCTGAACACTTTCCCTCCTCTGGGGGGATTGTCTGGGCACCTCACTCCTAAAAGAATCCCTCCACCAGCCAAGGAAAAAGCCTATAAAGGCCTGGTGTCTGGAGTTCAACAGAAAATTACGCCAGGCCTGAAGGCTGCAGCCTGCAAAGCGAGTCTCCTGTCATCTTTATGGGCCTGCTAGACCATAAAAAAAGAGAGATACGACCGGAATCACAATATTATCTCTTCCAAGGCAAAAAAGGAGAGGAGGAGGAACACAGAGATTGATGGACAAAAGCCCGGTCTAAGTAAACCATCTACATAAATTTGCATTTGCATGGGAGCTTTGTGGATAAAATGTGGTCTTCATTAGAGGCAGAAGGGCTGATATATGAACACTGGGGGCCCAGGGCATGAGGGATCCTTTTCTGTTCTGTTCCCTTTTGTCATTTGAATCCATGACCCCTTTAGGGGTGTCCTCTATAAGGTTGGGCTAGAGGCTCTGGAACCCCTGAGAAAGGAATCACTCTGTGAGGGGAGCAGCCAGAACAGGGGTCTGTGGGTGCATTAAGACAAGCATTTCTGACCTTTCCAAGTGGAACAACTTGGGGCTTGAGCCTCGAATGCCTCCTCCTCATGTCTGGGGAGAAAACTGACCTTGAGAAGGGACATACAGAACTAACTTGCCGATCTCAGTGGATAAGAGAACAAAGGAAAACGAAACCAATGACCTCTGGACAGCATTCTCTGAGGAGGAGAGAGAACAGCTGGTCTCCATCCTCACTGAGGAACGAGCAGAGAATTGCTTTAGACTGCAAGGGGAATTTGGGGACTATGGACTGTATGAGGTTGGGGGCGATTTCCTTTCTAAGATTACTAGCCTATAACCCATAACAGTGTTTTAATAAGGGTGGAGAGGGGATAAAGGGGCCACTTGGAGTCAGGAAGGCCTGGGTTCAACACCCACCTCTGGTACTGGGTTGGCCATGGGCGAGTCTTGGCTTTCTCATCCATAAAATGGGGATGGTGATGCCTATAGAATCTTCTTCATAACTTTGTTTGTAAGATAATGTATGTAAAGTGTTTCGGAAACTTAAAAAAATTATATATGCAATATTTACAATTCTATGCAATTATTGTATTACAACACTATATACAATAGTTCTGATATGATTCTCTATAGGGGATAAAGCAATAGGCTGGGAATGTGAAACTATGGTTCGAACTCTGCCTCAGACACATCAATTGTGTGACATTGAGTAAAGTACTCTGGGCCTCAGTTTCCTTTTCCGTATAACGGGAATAATTATAGCACCTTGCTCACAAAGTGATTGTGAGGGTCATGTGAGAGAATGTGTATAAATCACTTTGTGAAATTTGAAGCAAATTAGATCATACATGCACGTTTTTTTGGGGGAGAAATTCTAGTGATTATTTCCATAAGGGAAGTGTGGGAAGGTCTGGTGCTTAGGGACTAAGCGGTCAGTGAGTGGTGGGCTGGTTTCTGGCTCTCTGGAAGAGGAGGAATAGCCTCCTGCTTCATTTCACAGGCCCCTTGCCCTCCACATGCCTGTACCTAAGAATACAACCTTGAGGATTTAGAGCTCATCAACTCCTTCAGTATTAGGAGTTGCCTCGTTCTGGCCCTTGGGCTGGATTTGGAGTCAAATGGCCTGTGTTGGAGTTCTGTGGTGTGTCCTTGGGCAAGTTGTTTCTAGTCTTATTTCAGATCATTGCCCTTCACGGGCTTTTCTTTACATCCAAACTGAACTGCTTGCTGGTTTCCAAGAGAGGAAAGTTCAGATATCTCCTGCTGGCTCGCCTAGAACATCCTTCCTCCTGATTTCTGCCTCCTTCAAAGCAGTTTCTTCCCTAAAGTCTTTACTTCTCGCTCCCTAGCTCTTGAAATCACCATTCAATACCTTTCTTAATAAAGGGTTGTGGATTTGGATTTTCTGAGCCTCAGTTTCCTCATCAGTAAAATTGGGATTAATCATCACTTTTAGTACTTCCCTCCCAGGGTTGCTAGGAGGTAAATTCTTTGTAAATCTTGACATCTTAGAAAAGCATGTGAGTTGTGACCTCACTGAGTTAATTTATCAACTCAACCCATTGTCAGAAGCAACTCAAGGTCACTCTGGAACCCTGACAATTAACTAGATTAACTCAAACATCCAAAAAGTGATGAAAATCTTCAATTTCCTTCTTGCTTCCCTTTGGCAAGAAGATCATCATAATTCTGGGTTATATTATGGAGCTGACACATGGAATCATGCTGGTGTAGTGACATGAGGGTTGGTCTCAAAGTCAGGAGACACCTGGATTCAAATTCCAGCTCTGATCCTTACTCTTTGTGAGGGCTTGAGCAACCCCTTCATCTCTATGAGTCTCAGTTTCCCCATCTGTGAAATGGACTTCTACAATACATGTACTACCTACCTCCTAGAGCTATTGAAAGGACCATGTGTGGCAAACCAGAAAGCAGAGGGCAGGGGTTCTTCACCTGAGGTCTGAGAATTTTTTTTTTAATATTTTGATAGTCATATTTGAATATGATTGTCTTTCTTTGTAATCCAATTCACTTTATTTTATGCCTTAAAAATGTGATTCTGTGGAGTACATAGGCTTCTCTAGACTGAAAACTGGGATTCATAACACCAAAAAGGTAAAGATCTCTTGCTCTGGAGGAGTGGCAATTGTGGTATTCCCCGGGACTCCGAACTTTTTGATATTTACCAAACAAATAAGACTCACCAGGAGGTTAATCTATTGGAAAATTATCATCTTGTTGATTAAACTGTGATATTTTTTGTTATGGCTGAGGGATGAAAGCAGTCCATTACACTGAAGTAATTTCCAAAGCAAAGAAGGTTTGGAACAAAATAAATGATTTGGATGCAAGACATAAACAGCCAAACAGCTTTGCAAGCGGGACCAAGAATGAGGCATCTGGGATGGCAGGTCTGCTGCTGCTGACTTTCAGGTTTGCAAAGAAAAATAAACTGGTGACAGAGGAATCCCAGCTGTGGGCACAACGAGGAAATTAGCATGAGTAGGTTTGTAATTACCCCTTGGAAATGCATCGGAGAAGGAGCCTTCTCATGTCCTGTCCTGCTTCCTTCCCCTCTGGATCACGGCTTCTGAAATCAACACCCCCTTCAGCTGCAGGCATGCATGGATATTAACCCAACAAATTGCTTTTATTCTGGGGAAAAATAACTAGCCAGCTCTTATTAAGAAGCATAAAAAATGATACATAAAATAAAAGTAATATTTGCTTTGGGGTTTTGCCTTTTCGTTTAATCACTTTATGGCTTTGAATTTTTCAAAATTATTTGAGTTTTTCTACACATTTGCATTGAAGTGACAAAGTTTGGAACTCATGCCTACTCTGTGTGTGTGTGTGTGTGTGTGTGTGTGTGTGTGTGTGTGTGTGTGTGTAACGTTTTTATTTTTTTAATACTATTGGTGGGTTGTCCAGAAGTTCAGGGCTTACATTTTGCCTTTGAAGGATCTGAGTTTTGACAGGGTTTTCATTAACAACAGTAGCACCTTGATAGACCGGGGACATCCTTAGTATGGAATGCTGTTTGATACATACGGGGTGACAGACAGAAATTTAGCTTTTATGTCATTCAAATCTAATTGTCTAGGAGGAGAGGAATGGGCATGTGGAGAATGGTGAATGGAGGGCTTTCCCATATCACCCTGCCGTGTTCTTCATTCTAGCTGGGCTTCCCTTGGCTAGGTGAGAGCTAGCCAGCCACTGTCAAGAAAGGAAGATACCAAAGCCCACTCTGACATTCCTATGCCCTCCCAGAGAAGGCAATTATTATTTCTCAGTCTCTTCTGGTCCATGCATTACTTTCGAATAAATAACTTTGTGCCTGGGGCAATGTGGGTGGAGAAGACAACATATTCTCCCAGTGAAGATTGCCAGTCTCCCACATACCACTTGGGCTGAGAACCTGGCAGAAGCAAATTACTCAGGAAGACTTTCCCATCAATGTTACCTTCTTCTCTTTCTGGGCTCACTGGTGACCTTTCCTCCCTCCTGCCCCCTAGCTCCATCCATTTGGGAGGGAGCCCAGAGTCTCTGCTCTACTCCAGCTTTTAGGAATGTTCCTTTGGACATGACCACTCATGCCACTTTAAGGTCTACGTATGTATACTAGTGTGTATACTCATACCCGCCCCCCATAGATAGATAGATGGATAGATATAGATGTGTGTGTGTGTGTGTGTGTGTGTGTGGCTGGCTATTAATTGGTCATCCAGGCTCTAGCTGAAGCTCTCCAACAAGGGAGAGCTTCTGTCAATCACCTCTTGAGGCCACCCACTCCATTTTTGGATAACTCTACTCTCCAGGCTATTGGATGATTTCTGCTTCTATCATCAGGTTTTGATTTGCTCAGTGGAGGCTCTCTCTCTAAAGATGGATGATGTCCCACCACATTGTACCCAGACCTAGATCACACAAGGACATAAGGTGAACATAGATTCAACGATCCCTGTAGGAATGATCCATACCCAGTGGAAACATCTGACACTTTCACTCTTACTTCCTTGACCAGCCCTTGACAGGCCAACCAATATTTGTGTACACTCTTGGCTGCGTGTCAAGGGATGTCAAAGGAAGGGCTTCTTGAGGCTGCCTCTGAAAATCATTATTTTTGGAAAATGGATAAGAACTCTGGAGTGTATTTGTTCAAGACTGCTTAGGCATCAGCAGCCATGGAGCTCACTTGATTCCTGCCAGGATTTGTAGCTTCTGTCATAGGATCAGACTACCAGAGTGTCCTGGGAGTTGGGAGGTTACACTGTCCTGCTTCTCTTATAGCAAATATAATGAGTGGGATTGATGGACTATGACCCAAATGCACCAACCTTTACGTCTGAGTTCTTTCGACTTCTCTCTCTGCTCTAACTTTTTTTTTTTCTAGGGAAAAGATATTGTATCTTGGGAGGTCTGAGGATCTGAGGAATAAGATGAAGGTAATGAGTAAAGTTTTCCTTTTCGCCAGGCTGGAGGAACCAAGAGAAAGAATGTCTTTGGGGAAAGAATGAGGGATGATATGATGAACCAGGTAGAAAAAGAAGACTGTAGATGTGCCCATGAGCGATGGAAGGGACAGACCTCCACTGTGGACTCAGAAGCAGGAGGCAGGACTGAGCTTGGGGTAGGTAGAGGGAGGTACTTGGGAGAGGGAGATACAGGCTGGTTAAAAACGAGCATATTGATGTAGTGGGAAGAGCCCTGGATTAATAGTCATCAAATTTATGAGCTCTGGCTCTTCTACTAACTAGCTAGGTGATCTTGGGCTACTTTCATCACTGCTCTGGGCCTCAATTTCCCCACCTGTCAAATTAAGAGATTGGAACAAGGGATCTCTAAGGTATCTTTCAGTTCTAACAATCTACAACTGAAAAACTCTTGTCAAGGAGACATTCCAGTTAATCACAGAAGCCCCATATATCTTAATTAATTCAATCAATCAAAGCAAACTAGGTGAGAATAAGCCCTTAGCCAATTCAAAAGGATCACAATGTTAGTGGGATATAAGATCTTCTGGGTCCATTAATAGGTCTCTGATGGAGCCCATTAAGGGCAGCTTGCTTAGGTGAGGCTTGTTTACAGGAAGGCTTTCACACCTTTTGTTACTTTGTAATTGGGCACTGGGTCAGAAAGGTTGTGATGCCCTCTGACCCTGAAGGAGGGTACATATATGAGGTTAGCATTTTGCTTTGGGGCTCACTCATTGGAAGAATGTTCTTGTGATTTGACCAGGTGAGACTCTGGGTAGCCAAAAGAGCCCATGGGCTTTGAAAAACCCACACGTTGGTGATTCTCTCTCTGGTAACTATGTATGTATCGCCCTGGTCAGACAATTGGATCTGTCTGTTGAACTGTGCTAATTTCTCAGACATTTAGAAGCCCTGTCTGTTGATTATTTCTCTGCTTGTAGTTTCTCTATTTTCTTTGGATTTTCTCTGAAGTTCAGGGTGCTGATTTTTCCCCAGTAATAAATGTAATTAAAAAATATTGTTGACCCCTTGAACAGTTGTCTTTCTTAGTAAAGCACATCTAAGAACCTGTGCTAGCAGTCATCCTGGATATAGTCATTGGATGGAAACAGATAAAATCCCATAGGAAATATCTTGTCTAAACAGACATAGCTTGGCCTATATATTTAAAATAGTAAGCTAATTTAGAGCTCATGAGTTGAGTGGTGGTTGAATCCAGCAGCAAAGTAGTCCTAAGAGGAAGTTATCCTTGGGTAGGAGGGATAATTTTCTTCTCTTTCTTGTCCCCCACCCCTCATTGGTCAGATGAACTTAGAAAGGATAGAAGCTCATTGATGTAGTAGCAGTGTCCCTAGAGCAATAGCACTGTTGGCAGACATGGCAATGGGAGCAAAGAGGCATGCTTAAGATAAGCTAGACACACTGAGGAATAATTGCTTAGATTAGTGGTTCTCAACCTTCCTAATGCTGCGACCCTTTAATACTCATATGTGGGCATATCTGCATGTGGGAGGACCCACTTGGAGATGGATAGAGGAGCGGTGTCTCAGTTCCTAAGACCATCGGAAATATGTGTTTTCCGATGGTCTTAGGCGACCCCTGTGAAAGGGTTGTTCAACCCCCAAAGGGGTCGCAACCCACTGGCTTATGGGGTCTACAAAGTCACCAATCCTTGGAGCCCAGCAGAGAGGTGCACCTAAGAGGGACTCATGAAGACTCCATAAACAGAGAATAGTACTCCCAGTAACTAGAAACTGTGAGTGTACCCTTAGCAACATGTGATCTCTGGGTTTGCATTCCTGTTCCAAGGAGACCTGGTTTGTATAAGTGGACAGTATGCTTCCAGTTTGGGGTGATAGTTCCATAAGCAATCCCTTTATTTTTGTAAATAAATAAACACACATACATATACATACACACATAAATGCTTATTAAATGCCCTTTTTAAAGGCAAGTTAAATATGGCTGATAGTTATTGGGAAGCTCATTGGTAGGGGCTTATGGTGACAATTATAGAATTTTCAGCCCTTGAGGGTTTTCTCTAGAATCTTGAAGGGAAAAGTCACCTGCCTTCTGGGGAAGTGGTCTGTCAATGTAAGTGGGACTTGGGAAATTAGTATTGGAGAAGATGTTCTCTGTAAAATGAGGGGGGTTGGACTTAATGGCAACGATGGTCCTTTTTAGTTACAAATTCAATTCAGTTTAATACAATAAACATTTATTAGGTACCTTCTATATACCAGACACTGTGCTGAGCGTTGAGGATACAAAAAGAAGCAAAAGTTACTCCAGGGAAGGAGGAATAACAGAGGAGAATCTGGTTCCTTTACAGATACAGTATCCTGAACAGAAACACATGTGAGTTCTAGAGGGAAGAACTAGGGTCATGAGAAAGAGCCTCCCAGGACCTGTGGGAGAATGAGATATTGTTTCCATCTTTGGTTATCCCTACCATTACTAGGAATTTTTGCACTGGGGGAGCACAAATTTCAGCCAGGGTTAGGGTCAGGACACTCACCCTCTGATTAACTTTTAAATTCTGGCTATCTGCCCCTGCAGAAAAAGGCCAGTCCTGGGGAGGCCTCTGCGGTAGTAGATGGGGAGAAGGCTGGAGAGGTCTCTATGGGTACAGGGACTAGGAAGTTTAAACAGGACATCTGGCAGCTTCCTATTTTAACAATTCTTGCTAGTTACAAGCTCCATTTAGTTGTTTCTGCATTGCTGAAGGACTGACTGAAAGGGCTTTAACTATCCTTCAAAGTTGGTGCCCAGAAACAAAGCTCCAATTATCCTGTCCTACGATCAAGGGTTGGAAGTGACCTCATAAATCTTCTCATTTCACAGATGGGAAAAGTGAGAGCCAAGAAGGTTAAGTGGATTTTACAAGGTCACATAGGTAAACAACAGAGAGAGGATTCGAATCCTAGTCCTCTGGTCCCAATAGATGGGGAACACAAAGTGGGACTTTGTGGCTTCCATAATTTATCAGTAATTATTCTGGAGTGGGGGTGATGACTGTTTCTACTGATACAGTTGACAACCTCTTGAGGGCTTGAGTTTCCATTGCTGAAAATTCCATTCCTTCACCAGCTGCTCTGGTGATGGGCCCTTTCATTGGTCAAGTGTGGTCCTTGGACAACCCCTATGCTTTTCATCACCAGGAAGACCCATCAATTTTTGCCAATATTTGGTTCAAGGTGAATTAGACAGAATCAAAGGAGATGGAGAAAGGCCTATGGGAAAGTGAGCCTCTTGGTTTCAAAAAGTGGTAGCAAATGATAGAAGGCTTCCACTAGTGGCTATAGGTTCAACTTATTTGACTTTATGGAATCGTCATAAGGAATTTAAATGAAGGTTATCCAGGAACTTTGGAAAAATTAAAGATCTCTTCATTACTTAGGCTTTCACTTTAAGACAGATTCTTGATCTAGAGTTGAAGAACTTTAAAAAAAAAATTGATAATTATGTTTGAATTTCAATCTAAGTGGTTTAATTTAAAGTTCTTTGCATTATATTTTATGCATTTAAAAAATGATTCTCTGGAGTCCTAGGCTTTCCCAGTGCCAGAGAGGTTCATGACCCCAAAAACAAATTAAAATAACCCCAAACAAACAACAACAAAACAGGTTAAGAATCCCTGTTACAAGGCAAGAAAGCCACTTCATCTGTTGGTATATTTGACTGACAGAAAATCTGAAGGATATAGGAAATAAGAGTTTTCTGCTTTTAAATTCTCACTTTGTTTGATCATATTCCTTCCCCCCCAAAAGTCCTCTTCCTTTCTCTGTCTCTGTCACTTTGTTTTTTCCTCTTTCTCTTCCCCCTCTCTGTTTCTCTTTGTATCTTTTCTCTGTCTCTGTGTGTCTGTCTCTGACTCTCTGTCTCTCTCTCTCTCTGTATCTCCCTGTCTCATTGTCTCTGTCTCTTTCTGTCTCTCCTCCCTCTCCCTCTTTTCCCCTCTGTCTTTTTTTCTATTTTTCTCTTTCTCTCTTTGTCTATGTCTCTGTCTCCTTCCTTTTGTCTCTCTGCCTTTCTTTGCCTCTTTCCTCTTTTTCTGTCCTTCTCTTCCTCTCCCTCTCTCTCCCTCTCTTTTTCCCTCTCCCCCTTCCCTCCCCCCCTCCCATATTTGGTTAAGCCTTATGAATGCATCTTAATCTTGACATCTCTTATCTTGGACATCATGAACTATTTCTCTCAAATGAGTTCACTCACTAGCTACCCACCCAGGAACCAAGCATTATGTTCTTTCAAGACCATCAGCCCTTGCTTTTCCTAGAGTCTCACTCTTGAAAAGTTTTGTTAATTGCTGTTATTTCTGACTCTGTTAAGGGATATTGGATAAAGCATTGCTCACAGGATGCAACAGTTTTAAGAGTTGATTCTAGTCTGTCTCATGGCCTGATGTGAAACCTCTGCTGGAAGGGTCAGAGAAAGCCTCCAAATACACAAAGAGGGTCTTGGTAGAAAGCAGGCTGGATTTAGTGGCAGGCTGGGGCTTAGATCCCAGCTCTGCACCTATTACCCATAAGACCTCAGGAAAACCACTGAACCCTTCTGGGACTCAGCCTCCTCATGGTTAGGTTAAATAGCCTGAAATGACTCTTCTAGCCCCAAATCTATACTTCTGTGGGGTCTGAGCACACCAAGTCTCTGAATTAAATAACAAATTAACACTGGAGCATTAGAGACCTCAGTTTCCTATCTATTGGTTACTTTGTTACTCAGTCAGCTTGGGGCTGGGATTGCTGTCTTTTTGCCATTTTGAATATTGCTTAGATTCTACTTCTCTGTTCCAGTTGTCTTTTGCCCCCTCTAGTTGATTCACTAAAAATTTTGTCCATGAAATATGGAGACGTAATAAGATCACAATGGGTAAACGCAGCCTGGACTGAACAAAGATTTGCAAACTCTTGCTGGGTCCCTCGAGTTCCTTTCTGGGCTCCTGCTCTGTCTTGTGTTTTTACTTTCCAGGCTTCTGACTTCTTAAAATCTATGCTTCAAACCAGCTTCTGAAAATATTATTACTGCTGATTTATGCTGCTGAGGACTTTGAAAAGTTCCGAGTAGACTGGGAGAAAATGAATCAAGGGCCATGCATGGGTAAAGAAAAAATGAAATATAGGTTCTCTTCATCTCTTTCTTACAAAAAAGATGACCAAGAGTTTCTTAGATTTTTTTCTTTTGCTTTTGTACACAATATGCTGGTTAATAATAATATAGAAAGAAGCTTTCTTTATCTTAGGATAATAACATTATATATTCAGAGCTGACAAGAGACTGTAGTGACCACCCAGTCCCACCCTTTCATTTTCCAGATGAGAAAACTGAGGCCTGGGGAGGTGAACTGATTGCCCAAGGTCATGAACTAGGATTTGAACACAGAGCCTCTGACTTTAAATCCCATCCTCTCTTTCTCCCAAAGGATATAAATACAAGCTCATACCATTGTATAGTATCAGCTCCAGCAAAGGGGAGCAATGAGAGTCGAGGTTATGCAAATGGAAGATAATCCAAAGAATATTTGTCTCTTGCTCTGGAAGAAGATGAGCTGGGAATTTGCTGGAGAAGGGGTAGGGGCTGACAGAGACAGAGAACAGAGACAGAGAGACAGACAATCAGGTGAGACTTCTTTTGGGCACGGCAGCATGACTTTGAAGAACTGTCATTCTGGGTGGTCTCTGTGTCTCTCTGCAATCAGACATTGCTAGGGGTGAGTTACGTTGTAGTGGAGACTGCTTTCACATACAGGCTGAACTAGACAGCTGCTAAGGTCTCATTCTGCAATTCTGCCCATCTTTGCAGAAGTCCTGTGTGCTGGACCATGTTATAAACTGCCTGAGGTCTTGGGGCCAGAGACCACAGAAAGACTTAGACAATGATGGTCCTATGTTATGACTGAAGGCTTGCTAATGCCTTCTGAGCCTTTCTCTGTTCTCTTGGATAAGGAGACTGTGTAAGAGACAATGAGATTCTAGCAGTCATCCAGCTCATAAACGTTTATTAAGCACCTAGTATGTGCTAAAAACTGGGTATTCAAGGAAAGGCAAGGAACAGTTTGAAATCACAGTAAGACTTGACTCAATTGGACCTAAAAATGTTTCCTGCTTCCTCCTACCTTGTTTAGTTACCTCCCTGATTCCCTCCCCACCTTTTCCCTCTTCTCCCGACCCTACCATACTAATTTCGTCTACGCTAGGCACAGATATCTTCCACTCTTGGGTGAGTCTAAGTTCTAAGCTAAGCAGACCTACTTGTTCTAAGTCTTGTTCTCTCTGTGCTTGCCTGTCTGTGTCTGTCCTGGTTGCCTTTCTGTCCCGTCTTTCTGGTTCACAAATTCTGTGGAATATAGGGGAGAAAGCAGTAGTAAATGCAAAATTAAAAGCTAAAAAAAATGTGTAATGAATAAGTAAGCAAACAAACCCCAGAGTGAAATAACAACAGCAAAAGAATCAGTGAGAAGATTTAACAAAAGATTTCCCTTCAGTAATATTGCCCTCTGTGTTTACTTCCAATGGGACAAGCATCCTACAGATTGGGCCTGGTCTTCTCCATGGGCAACATTTTTACTTTCCGAAATAGCCGCTGGTTTCTTGTTGAATTAGTACCTAGGACAGATCAGACATGCCAAGACGACTACTTCACAAATACTTCTCCCTGAGGAAATGGTGGGAGTTGAAAAAGAAGAAAAGAAATGTGATTGGAACAATTCCCTGAGAGGTCCATGGTCTCACCTATATCTCCCCAAGTGAGTCTTCTCCTAAGGCTCTCCAAGGTCAGGTCAGCCTGACACAAATGAATTCTATTCAGGGGCTACAGGTGAAGAGGCATGGATGATTGTTTTTGGAATTAACATTTCCAAGCTTGACATGGGAACCTGTCATTCTGTAGGAAAAATCCATGGCATAAAAATCACAAAGCTGCTTAATTGCCCAGGAGTCTTTTACATGGGTATGGTGCCAGGAAGAAGAAAAGAGCAGGAAGGAGAAGTCAAATGCATCAGGTGATTTCAGGACCCAAAATAAGCATATTTCTATCTGGGCCAAAATAGGAGGGAAAGGGTCTAGTGGGTAGGACTGTTAGTGCTGTCTGACCTTGGGAAGTTTGGGGGGTGGGGTGGGAGTTAGGCCCAGCCATGGTGGTTACTACACAGGGACGGTGGTTATTACAGTGAAATGAGGCACCCTTCCATCTGGGCATTCTAGAACAAACCTGTTTGCCCCATGATGGTTCTTGTTCTAGGTGTCCTATCCCTGGCCACTGTATTTCATTCTAAGATGTGAAACTTCATCCATGTTCCATCTGTCAGGTTCCAAAAGGTCTTAGGTTCCTAGGTTTAGAGCTGGGAAGGACATCAGGGACCATCTTTCTCATTTTACAGAGGGGGAAACTGAGGCCCAGGGAGATGGAGTGGCCCAGAGTCTCTCAAAGCTGGCAGCAAATTTCTGAGCCCCCAAAGACTCTGCTCCCTCCATTTCCCTCCAGAGTGACATGTCATCCTACTAAAGAAGCATTCAATGGATGCCTACTGTATACAGATGACACCCACCCTGCCTGCCTCCACAATCAGCCTTCTGAGCTCCTCTATAGGGGTCCGTTCTAAAGTAGCCAGTTATGTTTTCTACAGTTCCATCAAAGCCCGGAGAATTAAAACTGTCAGCTGACATATGGGAGAGAGGTTTTCTGATTTATTATGGAACCTTTTATGGACAAGAGCTATTTCTCTTGGCCTGATACCTGCTTGGCAGACTCAATTGCATTTCAAGGTATTGCAAACATTCCCTTAAGTATTCCGCATCAACAGATGGATATGCATCTGAATTCAGTTGGAAAACCTGGGCAGGGTGGTGGAGTGAAAATTGAGAATGAAGGGGGAAAGGGAAGCCCCCTCCAACCGTCACTTCCAATGACTTTTACCTTCACAGTGGGGAAATCTGGGGAAATCGAGGGTAGGGAAGTACTTAGAAATGTATTTCAAAGGTGAGTCAATCTTGGTGAGCTCAGTGAATTTCAAAAGCTGCCTTGATGGGAAAAGCTAGCTTGGAGAATTTTCATTTTTGTTTGCAAATAGACTATTTCTATGACTTTTCTTGCTACAGCATGAATCTCTTGCTATGCAGAAGGCCTAAGATGAGTAGGAAGGTCAGATGGGGGGGAGCAGGGAGAATAGATGTCTCCCCACTTGGTTTTGAGATGTCACAACAGCATGAGGCATCAACATAATTCTGACCCTGGATCAGCTAGGGGCATCACTACAGTGCCTGCTTCTGCGACCTGCACCTCTGTCTAGCTGGTGGAAAAAGCGATTTATGAGCAAAGCTTCCTCTGGTTCCCTGCAGGCTGCCCATCAAAGGTTCTCAAAAGACCTCCTGGTTTATTGGCGACAGCTGGATGGTTGGAGGAAAGGATAAATTATGACTTTCCAGTGATTTCTCCCTTTCTCTTCTCATTGGACTGGCTATTTATTATTTGTGGGCAGAAATAAGGGAGTTCCTTTTGCCAACTTTTGAACCCACTCTAAATTCATATCTTGGGATTCTGAACTATGGCTGAACTGAACCACCCAGGGTTGCAGTTCCTGTTCTCTTAACAAATATGGGCTTCCTGTTTTGAAAGGAGAAGGAGGAAAGGAGGTTTATTTAAAAGGCATCCTTGGGCAGTAAGCATCCTTTATAAAGTAACACATTTAGATGAGTTCAATGTAAATGAATTTGAAACTTAAAGATTAATTTTTTCCTCTCTGAATACACATAAGCTTGAATGAGAAGGGGCAATGTGGGTAGTGGATAGAGCACTGGATTCAAATCCTACCTTGGGTACTGGCTAGCTGTATGCTCCAAGGTAAGATCTTCTGTGGCTCTCTAAAGAGGGAAGACAAACTTGCAATGACATCACAAACTGTTAGACCCCAGCTAAATGGTCCTCGTTGACATTGGAGGATCTGAGTTTGAATCTGAGCTGTGGGAAGTGGTCCTATGCAGTCCTTTTTCCTGTCTTTTAGCACCTCTGACCCTTCCTACCCAGCACATTAGACAGAATCAGAGGACCTGGGTTCAAATACCAGCTCTGATATTTACTGGCTGTGTGATTTTGGGTAAGTCACTGAACCTGTGTCTCAATCTCTTCCTCTTCAAAATGAGGGGCTTGGACTCCACGGCTTCAGAGGACTTTCCAGTTCTAAAGCTATTATCCTAAGTTAATCTTAAGATAAGATAGAAAAGGCCCAAGAAATGTCTGTAAGATTTTATCAGCCCAAAGCAGTTGAGAAACATTGGGATAGAGGATGAACTTAGACACATGAGCTCCTTCAGATCTATTGATTCCTTCCCTAATATCAAATTTTGGGCTGAATTCTGAGAGTCAGAAAGAACAGGCGTGAGCTCTGATGTAAAAGGTATTTATGGACAGGATTTAGCTCCATAAGAAATTTATTTGAGAAAGTCAAACATTTTGGCTAAAGTCTTAAATTCTTTATTTAAGTGCTGAAACATTAGGAGGTAGGAATGACTTTGAGACATTCTGCATTGCCCCTTCCCCACTCTCAATTCCCCTGGAGTTACTTTGTGGTCTTTCAGCAGCCCCAACATACCCACACAGTAGTGTGATCGATGGCTTTCTCCAGCTTCCATCCTCGTCCTTAGGATACCTCAGGAACTTTGGGAGCTTGGTGAGCCTTGCACAACGTGCCTCTGACCTACCTTGCCAGGCTTGTTTGCTTGCCCTTCCATTCCTGCCCTCTCTACTCCAAATGGTCCCCCTCACTATTCTCCAGACAAAACATTTCATCTCATTGCCATGACTCTACTCAAGCAGTGCCCCCAGTCTGGAATGTGCTCTCTCCTCACCTTCAATTCAGCGAATTCCTGGGTGCCACCTCCTGCATGAAGCTTGTCTTTGTTCCCCGCCCCATCGTTACTACTCTTTCTTCGAAATTACTTTATTTAACTTTGTATTGGTACTGAATCATGGAATACTTTAGTTGTCCAACAAATGGAAATGAGTATCCTTCCTAGGGCAATGGAAAGAAAGATGGTGAGTGTAAGCAGGTTGCACCACATTAAAAATAAAGAAAATTCAGAAGAAGAAGAACCAGAGCAAATGAAGTTATCAAAGGAAGAGATGATTGAGAAAGAAGGCCGGCTGTTATGTGGGTAGAGTGAAGGCCAACTGTCTGAAGCTTGTGTGTTCTTTTGTGTTCACAACTTCAAGACAAGAAGGCCCTTAGTGTGCTGGGAGGGTCGTAGAATCACAGATCTGGAGCCGGAAGACACATTATAGACCAATGAAGCCAGAAATTCTCAAACTTTTTGTCTCAGGGCCCCTTTCACTCTTAAAAGGTATCAAGCACTTCCCAAAGAGGGGGGTATGGGTGGATGCCAGCTGTAAACGATCCATCTTTTGTATAAATGGGGTTGTGTTTATCAGTATTTACAGTTTGGAAATTAAGATGTCTTAACATTATTATGAAAATAATTTTCACCTTGTAGACCTCCTGAAATAGTCTTGGGGATCCCTGGGGTCCCAGGATCACACCTTGAGGAGCATCGTTCTAATCTAATCCCTTACTTTATAGATGAAGAGAATGAGGGAAGGTTGGGTGATTTCTCCGAAGTCACCAGGGTAGGAAGAGTCAGATGCAGGATTTGAACCTAAGTATCCCCCAATTCCAGGGCCAGGTCTTCCCATTGTACCACACTGCCTCCTATTGGAGTCCCTATGAGAAGCTGGGGTTCATTCATTTTTCAGTCATGTCTGACTCTTCATGACCTCATTTGTGGTTTTCTTGGCAGAGATTTTGGAGCGGTTTGCTATTTCCTTCTCCAACTCATTTTACAGATGAGGAAACTGAGGCAAACAGGGTTAAGTGACTTGTCTAGCGTCACACAGCTAGCAAACATCTGAGGCTGGATTTGAACTCAGGAAGAGGAGTCTTCCTGACTTGCGTGCTCTATGGCGCCACCTAGGTATATGGTGGTCATATATGGAGGCCATAATGGAAAGAGCACAGTCTCTAGTGTTAAATCACACCTCTGACACTGATGACCTAAATGGCCTCAGTTTCCTCATCTATAAAATGGACTAGATGGCTTCTGACCAGGGCATTACTGGTTTGGCTGCTATCTGTATATCTGGAGGGAACACCCACATTGAGGAGATCACAGGACTATTGGAATATTGGAGTCCTTAATTGTGAATTCACTTCATCATCAATGGGTTGTGTTTTCCCAGGAGATAGTAAACTCTACGAGGTCGGGGCCTATCGATGACTCATTTTTTTAAGCCCCAGCACAGTCTGCCCAGTGAGTGTTGTTTTGGGTGGCCGCTGCTGCATCTAGTTGCCTTGAACATGTTTCAGTAGGCCCTGAGTGTGCATGGAGAACTCTGTCACTAGATGTACCGATGAGCACCACTCCTTCCCCACATTCTGTGAGGTGCCCTTTTCTCCCTTTGTGAGCTCTGCCACCACTGCCCCTCAGAACACAGACAGGTGCTGCCTCTGATATAAGGTTCGCTCTGATTTCTCAACTTGTTACTACCCCAACAGAGGTTCAGCATTTCAGGTCCTTGGTAACCAACAAGGCAGACACAGCCCCAGATGGGAGCCTGGCGCCATGCTGCATGCTGCATGCTGGAGAGAGGGAAGTAGACCTTCTATGGACAAGAGAACAGCTTAGCCCACTAAGGGCAAAGAATGCTGATTCTCACCTCTAGCCCTCTCCCAGTATACACTTGAGCAAATCACTTGTGACTTTCCATGGGCCTGTTTTTTTTTTCTCCATCTAAATAAAAGGGACCCATGCCAATGGCCACCCATCTTGTGTAGGCTGCTGTAGGGATTAGTGTGGGAGCTCCAATTGATGACTTAGAGCCTCTTGGGTAAACGTTAAGTGCCCATATAAAGCTCTCAGGACTGTAAAGTGTGTTTTTGTCATTATAGTTAGATTTGAAATGGCACAGGTTGGCCTTCCGTTTAGCTCTGGTGTTATTTGGGGCAGAGAAGAATACGGTTGTTAAAGGTTGTTTTGCGATGACAGAATGTGCTGAGAAGTGACCACCAAGAGGGCCCTTTTAGCCCAGCCTGGGCCCTGGGTCCCACTGCCAGCTGGGATTATCTTAAGTGGGTGCCCGGAGAGACCAGCAGGAATCCTTTTTGACCACAGACTAGTGAAAACTCCCCCATTCCAATGTTTTAAAAGCTGCAGAGAATTAAAAATAGAAACTGTAGTGGGGAAAGGAGGGTCCTTGGGGGCCACTTGGTTTGACTCAGGATCTGCATCTCTTGGTTGGAATGCTGTAAAAACCCAGGCAAATGAGAATCAACATGGACAGAGTTAGCAGCCAACAGAGCCCTTCCCTCTCTATGAAAAAGGAAGGAGCCTTTTTGATATGGTCTGGATTTCGAATTATTTCTAGTTTTAGAAAAGGAATATCTCCTTCTTGAATTCAACACACACAGCCCTTTGTTCACCATTCCCCTCCCCTTTTAAACAAACACCATGGGAAGACAGCTCTTTAATGTGTTATGATGGACCAGCTAATGTTAAACCCAGGTATAAATAGAACAGAGAGGGCAGTGTTTGGATTCTACAGGTAGTGACTCCATCACACTGTCCTCGGTGGAAGAGAAGGGAAAGGGGCTGCCCACAGAGTCATGTCACCTGCCGCCATTGTTCCGATTTTTTGGGTGGGTACAGGGGAGGGGGGGAGTGAGAGAGAGGTGGTGAATTGTTATTGCCTCAGTAGGGGGATAGAAGAAAGATAATTATTTTAGATAGATTTATGCACAAACTATCCTCTACAGAATGTAAGCTCCTTGAGGGAGGGGATCATTTCATTTTTGATTTTGGATCCCCCATGCCTAACACTACGTTTGGTATAGAGTAGGTGACCAATAAATGTTTGTGGATAGATTGATATAGAGGAACAGGGGAAAAAGAGGATGGAGGGAGTCCTTCCTTCTCTCAAGTATGAGACTGGAACAGGGCTTGTCCACAAGTGCAGTTGAGATTTGATGAAATGTGCATCCTAAGGGGTGAGGACTGGCAGGTTGGGGACTGGGGTGTGGCTAGCCTTGATGCCTGCTTCATGATTCCTCAAGGAAGAATTTTCCTTTACTCTTCCTTGCACAAAATCACATCCAGCCCAGTTATCATCCAGGTAGACAACTACTGTGGAGAAGGGACTAGCCATCCCCACCAATTGCCAACCAATGGCCATCTGGTGGTAGTGGTGGTGGTGCTGAGTAGGTGGGTTCTCCTAGCTGAGACAGCAAGGTATAGGTAACAAAAATGTTATTGTTCAACCATTTATTGTCTTCCTGACCCTGTATGGGTTTTCTTGGCAAAGATACTGGAATGGTTTGCCATTTCCTTCTCCAGTGGATCAAAATAAACAGAGGTTAAATGACCTGCCCAGAGTCACACAGCTCACAAGTGTGACAGGATTTGAACTGAGGCCAGATTTGAACTCAGGTCTTCCTGACTCCAGGCCTAGTGCTCTATCCACTGAGCCACCCAGTTGCTTCAATGCAATGTAGTCACCATTTCCTTTCCTTTCTTTTTCCCCTTTTCTTCCTTCCTTCCTTCCTTTGTTATTTTTCTTTTCCTTTTTTCTTCCCTCCCTGCCTTTCTTCCTTCCTTTCTCTTTCTTTCTTCCTTCTTTTCCTTCCATCCTTCTCTCTCTCCTTCTCTCTCCCTCCCTCTCTCTCTCTCTCCTTCTCTCTTCTTCTCTCTCCTTCTTTCTCTCTCTTTCTGTCTCTGTCTCTCTGTCTGTCTCTCTCTGTCTCTCTCTCCCCCCTTCATTTGAATCAGAGCCATGATGTAGATATGATCTCTTTGGCAAAACTCAGGACAAGTAACACAACATGGCTTGGAAGAAATAGGGGAGGGAGAATCCTGAATCTCATAAGGGCAACAGTTTCAGGACATAGCAATGTCACTACTGAGTAGGCCACAGGGCATTAGTTTATTGAATATAAAAGATTATTCTGACTAATTAGGAGCTAAGCTGTTTCTACAGTATTGATGAGTTTAAGTGCAGTTGGTGATTTTTAAATTTTGGTGCCTTGGGATGTAGCTCCAGCAGCCCCGCCCTAGTTATGGTTCTGAGGAGAGTTAATGTTCCTCCATTCACTCCCTCACAGGGGTGATAGGAAAAAGAAAAAGTTAATGTTTGCAAAGTGTTCTCTCACTCTCTGAAGACAGGTGCTCGGTGCAGAGCAATATTCGGTTTATTATTGTTGTCAATATCATGTCCCCATGCTCTCCTGGCTCCCTTCTATACCCAGTGGGTCCATTTTGCCTCTTTAGGGTATGTCTAAATAGTGATGAGAAAATCCTGGGGTGTGTCAACCAGCCGTTCCTGGATGTAATTTCCTTGTATACACATTCTGTTTTAATCCTAAAGGGGAAAATCTAAGAACTTCATGACCAGAAAAATGAGTTTCCATCTCGAGATAGGGCTGAAACAGTGACCTCATCTGATTTTAATGAGAGGTTGCTCTAAAATGGCAATAATGCCTCCATATTCTTAGAAAAGTGAAAGACAAGTAGACAGCTCCCCATCTTTTATGGAATGACCCCGTCCTACTGACTAACATGATCAGCAGCAAAATTAGACCAACAAAAATATCAAACATAGTTGGAGATAACACAGCTGAGGAGCACTTTGGTTTGCTCCAGAGTTGGGAACCCTAGTCCTGACTAATTCTGGAAAAATGTTTGCCTCAATATCCAATCCCAGAATTTCAGAGAAGCAAGGTATCTCCCAGTCACTGATTTCAACCCAGAGTGGTCTCATCTCTGTATGTTGTGGAAAAAATATCACCCCACCTGTCTAACATTCCTGTTAAGTGGCCATTCAGACTCTGCTTGACACATACCAGTAGTGTAATAATACTTTTTGGAACTGAATCAATACATAATCTGGCTATATTGCTTCTGCTCCTCCCAATTCTTCTGCCTTTCTTCCTTTCCTTACCCTCCATCCTAAGCACCATCAAGTTACTTATACATAGGTGGTGGTCCTGAATTTGGGACCCTGCAGGTGAGGACTCTAGACTTTTTTCCCTAGTCCAGATCATATAGGAAGTGACTGACTTAGAGAGATAATTTCTTCCATGGAAGGGCTAACATGTTAATGGTGACTAGGATTCACTACCACATCCCTCATGATAGGATGGAGTCACTCTATGTACCTTTCAATGTCTCTTGAGTCATAGAGCTGAAAGGGACCTCAACCTCCTAATTTTACAGATGAGGAAAAACAACCCCAAAGAGGGGAAGTGACTTACTTAACATTTCTTTTTGAAGGATAAATGAAATTTCACTACAATAGGAGTATTTAAGGTTTCTGATGAGTTAAAACAGCTCTTTTAAATCAATCTGGGAGTGACCCTCATCCTTGTGTCCAATGCAATTTCTATGGGGATGAGGTAGAGAACATGACCCAGCTTATGCCATTCTTTAAAAAAAAAATGGTATCTTTTGGGTTTGTATCACTTCATTTCCAAATATTTCCTTCCCTTCTCCCCTTATCTAGAGAGTCAATTCTTACAGCAAAGACTTTTTTAAAGAGAAAGAAAAAGCAGTTTAGCTAAACAAATGTGTGTGGTCTGACAGGATATGAAGTATTCCACACTCAGTCACCCACATCCATAAAGAAGGGAGGTAGAGACATTTTCTCATCTCTTCAGAGCCAAATTCGGTCATTACGACTACATGATGTTCAACTTCACTTTTTTTGGTTTATATTTTTCTATTTTTTCCTATTTACAATGTGTAAATCTTTGTGTATATTATTTTCCTGACTCTGGTTACTTGACTTTGCATCAGTTCATAGAAGCCTTCCCAGGTTTCTCTGTGTTTTTCATATTCCTTTCTTCTGCTACAATAATATTCCATTAGGTACCTCAGGTACCTCTAATCAGCTGCTACCTGAGGTGATACCTCAAACACCTCCTTTGTTCCTACTTCTTTGCTACTACAAAAAGTGCTACTATGAGTATTTTGAATTCTATGGGGTCTTTCCTTGGGTATATGCCCAAGCAGGTCTCTAGATCAGAGATACACCATTCTTTTCTAAGTTGGTTGATTGGAAGTTGGAGCCACCTATAATAAAGACGTGTCCTTTAGTGATTTTCAACGCTGACAGCCCTGTTGAAGAAACTGAGGGGAGAGAAAATTCTAAGGGGATGGAGTTGTCTCCTTTTGCTGGGGACTAGTGTACTTCAAAGGACTGTGGAGGGCTTGAGGGTGACCACAGGAAGAAGTATTCTATGAAATGTGCCAATTTCATGAGTATTTATTACTACTAGTTGATGTAAAAACTGCATTCATTCCCACGAATCAAACTGTTTTCCTGGAACATAAGCACATTCAGCAAGAACCTAAAAACACAAATCACTTGGCTTTAAAAACAAATTGGGACCAAGTCCCTTGGGGCAATCCACAATCCCATCTTATCATGAAAAATGAGCTTTTAAAAAACAGAGGTCATTCACTTATGCAAGGTTGACCCACTGCATTTCACTTCTGACAAAATCAGTGACTATTTATTAGTCTCTAATCAGCCAGGAGGCATGGATGGTTGGGAGAGCTACGTTCCCAAGAAGGAAGCATTCAGCCCCTGAACGGCAGGCAGACCGCTGCTAATGTTCTGGCTTGTTCTATTTTCTCTGTGTAAAAGAGCTATCTCCGAGTCTCCACATAATGGACACACACACAGGCCTGCACACTCCCCTCATTGAGAACACTAATCCACATACAATATTTTCTTTCTTGGCCCCTCGGAAAATGACATAAGGAGCTTTGTGGTACAAGCACACCCACCACTAAACCGAAGCATCTATTAACCTTGAGCTGCTCAGTGTTCGCACTACAAAAAACCAAAATATGTCTTTGTTCAATTTTCAGTTGCCAACAATTAACTCTTTGAGTTTCTTGTGACCATAGCATCCTTCTGATTTTTGCATTAAGAATTCCTTATTTTAAAATCTAAGTGTTTTAACAGGCAAGAACTGGCCATACTCTCTTCATTTCTATTGGCCCCTTTTCTATGTCCATATTTAGGGTAGTGTGTTGAGCTATTTTTGCAGAAATTCCAGTTTTATGACATGAATTCTGTTGGTAAAGAAGATTGAAAAGGTCCCTTGATGGAATGTTCATTGAGTTTAGTGTTTCCCGATTCATTAATTATCCAAAGAAGAAAAAGAGAAACAATAGTATTCTCTTTCTCTCCATTTACTAAACCAAATAAATTAGTTTTAAAAAGAACCTTTGTGAGACAAATGGCCAATATCCATTTCTCTCTTTCCTAATGACCTTGGGCCTGAGCCATCCTGTGTAAATGGGCCTTTCCTGACCTTCTTTGAGTTTTCTCTGTCCTTTGACTTAGGGGAGATATTGGTACAGGAGCTGCACGGAGGGACTTTACGAGACAGTGATAAGAGAACGCTTTCCAAGTACGATGGATGTTCTGTGCAGCGTCATGGAGACAGGAGTTCGCGTTGTGTGGAAGGAAGAGAGAGAAGGCCTGGTTGGCTGGATCACAGGAAGGGCAGACTGAAAAGAGAGGTTGTAGTGGTCAGGTCATGAAGGGATGTAAAAGTCAAATAAAAGAGAGTTTGTATCTGATCTAGAGGCTGTCAAGAGCCACTGGAGTTGGTTGAGTGAGGGAGTGACGTGGTCAGATCCTTGTTTTAGGAAAATCACTTTGGCAGTAGCATACAGGATGGACAGGAATGGGAAGAACCTCGAAGCAGGGAGACCAGGTTGGAGGGTGCTGCAGTCATGGAGGTCAGAGGTGAGGGGGACTGAGCTAAAGTAGGGGTAGGTCACCAGAGAGGCTGTGGAGCAGAAATGGCAAAACTTGGCAACTTGATTGGATATGTGAGGTAGGGACAGTGAGGAGTCTGGGAGGATGTTGGGATTCCCAAAATGGCACTCTGGAAGAACGGAGGTATTGGCTTGGGTAGAAATAGGGATGTTTGGAAGTAGGGAGAGTTGGGGAAAAAATGTTGAGTGCGGCTTTGGACGTGTTGAGTTGGAGAAGCCATCGGGATGTCCACTTTGAAATGTCCAACAAACAGTATTGAAAGTTAAGCCCTCCCCATTTCCTCAGGGGGTACTGTCCTCTCACTTCTCTTTCAATTATCTTGTATTTTCTTAACTCTCTCTATGATGTATCCTCCCAGAAGAACGGAAGCTACCCAAAGGCAGGAGCAGTTTTCGTTTTGCCTTTGTTTCCCCAACACTTAGCACATAGTAGATGCTGATACTGAAGTATGTAATTGTCTCCCCCATTAGAATGGAAGTTCATTGAGGGCAGGGACTTTTTCATTTTGTCTTTGTATCCCTAGATCTTGACATCATGCTTGGCACATAGTGGGTGCTTAATTAATGCTGGCTGGATTAGAAATAGGTGTTACTGGGGGAAGTTCTAATCTTTCAGGGAAAGAGCTAAAAGAGAGTGGCCTTGGTGTCTGAGTTATTTCCTCAAGGTGACCTTGAGGGACCTCCAAAGCTTTCCTCAAAGTGTTTCCTCAGGTATTGTAGAAGGCAGATACAGCAGATCAAGAACTGCTGACCTCCTTAGAGATGCTGGGAGAAGGAGAAGAAGAGGATCTAGTGTTGGCTTGCTGCCCATAACTGTGTCAAGGTGATATTCACAATTCAGACCAGTTGTCCTGGGTCACAGTGATATAATGTCAGCTCAGTTTGAAAGCCACATCCCTTCGGTCTGTTCTAGAGATTTTATTTTGCTCTCTTTATGGATGAATCTTGGGGTGGGTTGAACTTGGAGGACTATGGATGGATGGCTTGATGGACCTTGAAAGCAGGTCTACCTGACTGCCCTCTCCAGAGCTCTCACCCCTGAATCAGCCAGTCTCTCAATCCCTTGTGCCACATCCTCCCACCCACACCTGCCTTCTCCTCCATGTCTGTGGGCACCACTATGTATCTACATCTTCTCCTCCATCTGTGCCTGCCCTTCCCAGCTCATGTGTCCCCTTTTATACAGAAGCAGCTCCCGCCTTGTACATGTGTCTCAGCAGCCTTCCTTGAACAAGGGGGAAGGACTTTTCCCATACTTGAGCACATGCCCAATACGATATGGTCAAGAAATACTTGCTAAAATCAAAGTGCATGTCCCTATTCAAATATACCAAACAACTTTCAAATATGGGGACATCTTCAAATAGCAGATGGTCCCCCAAGTGGAAAGAAGCTTGGCCAGTTGTCCGTAGCATGTGGTTTCCAAATATTTTTGTTCTTCCAGCTTGTGTGTGACTCTGTGGGAAACACTGGACACTAATGACTTCGTTTTCTATCTGTCATCGTTACTTTGGCTTTCTCCTCCAAAGCTCCAAAAAGAAGACACCAGTCCCCCTTTTATATCCCGCCAGGTCTGCAGAGCTTAGAGATCTGCCAACATAAACAAGGCAGCACTTGGGGAAGGGCAGAGAGGTTGGGATTGCAGTTTTCTACTCTCTGCCTTCAGATTTCTTTCGCAGGTTGGGGATGAGCTCCAGAGAAAACATGAAATGCACTGCATGGACCTCAGAGGTATTAGCTACCTAGAAAGGCTCACTTTGCCAAGCCAAGGACTGGATCGTTGTGGTTGGCACAGATCAATAGATGTATTCAAAGGACTTCTTAAATATAATGTTGAGTCTCCAGGAGCTGGTAATCCATCTGAAGATTTGGCCAAGGACCATCAGATCAATCATGGGCGAGAGAGGATGCAAGGAGCTCACAGGAGAGAGGGAGGCTGAGATGTGCTGGTATGGGGCTGCTCTGAAAGCATCCTTTATTCCCAAGAGACACTCCCTAAGACAGCCTAGAATCTCCTATTTAACCTCCCAGGAGCCTGTTCTCTTGTTGGGACCTCTCCTTTCATCACAGAAAGTGAATTTGAGAACCAAAGCATAAAACTGCCTTAGGGGCTTGATGGGTTGGAATAAAGAGGAGCACCGATCTGCATAGACTCCTATCCCAGACACCTCTGCTCTGCCTTCTGGTAATCCAACTAATGTCACAAAGAGGTTCAGGTATGAAGTTGGGTTCCATTCCCAACAGAGACACAAAACTGTGTGAAGTTATACAGCAAAGCAACTGTTATCGTGATGTTTTAGACCTGGAAAATTCCTTAGAGCACAGCTGCTGAGCTTTTACAGATGGGGAAATCAAAGCCCAGAGCATTTAAGGTACTTGCTGGAGGTTGCCCAGATAATCAAGGGTAGAGAACCCTGCTATCCATGGCTTTTTCAGCAAGGCCAATTATTGTGGGACATTTTAACTTTTCCCAGCAAATATTACCTTTCTTGGGATCCCCAAAGTCACATAGCTGGGGTAAGAGGCACGTTTCTAACCTACGTTTTCTTTCTTCAGTGACCACTGGGCCACACTGTCTCCTTGGCAGTAAAGCAGCAGAAGATGAAGGTGGTGTTTTCCTTACCAAAGGAAGTTGCTCATTAATGTGTGACAGACTATGGATGACAACACCCACCCACCAACAAGAGACAATCACTAGCCAGTTCTCTTTTCTTGTACACAGTCCTTTGAGGGAATAGAGGAAAGATGAGATGTCACAGCCAGGCCTTGAGCCCCAGCCCAACAGGTTCCCTTCATCTCAGCTCTCTAGGCCTGGGGTTGGAAGCTGGGCCTTCCTGCCTTGGCTCCTAAGAGGCGTAACTGCCTTGCCCAAAGGAGGCCTAATGAGCCCAGGGTTCAGGGCCACAGGCATTCCCAGAGAGCAGCTGATGGTCACCATCACCACTGCCATTAAGTCTGCACAATTAATACACTCAAGACAATTCTGGGCTCATGGGAGGTTGTAGCCACACTTGGTTCAGCTCTCCCTTGTCCACATGAGCCCGGGAATGCCCACGATGTGCAGGTGAGCTCCTTTCTTGGAACGACCCTCGTCTCCCAGCACCGTTTTCAGCCAATGAAGGGACCCTTCACAAGGGAGATCAGGGAGGCCCTGAATAATGCATACCTGGTAATTTCCCCCCATCACCCTCTAACCAGGACCACATTCCCCTCACTGCCTCCTTCAATGTGATTCCCCATTTTGCAAGTGCTGAGGCACAAAGAATGCATTGAACTCGGGGAGGGCCGAAGATAGCCCCTGTGGATCAAGGCTAATGGACACCATCCTGCAGTAATCTCCACAGCTCGGCCTCCAGACATGTGTCTTCAATTTAAGATAATTCAGCAATCATGTCCAACCAGAACCTGATTATACAAAATGGGACTTTGAAACTCCCAGACTTGGATCAGGTTTTGAGACCACAAAAAAAGGAATGGAAAGAAAGCACAAAGGTGTTCTGTGCCGTGTCTCTACACCGTGGACACTGTGCTGAAGGGCCTACACTCGACTATGACTGCTTCTTTAGGCCTCCCATCAAATCATCTCTGTAGCATTCTCCCATCCATAAATATTTAACAATAGGAATCCTGTTATGTTGAAGGGAAAGGAGCAAGTGAACATGAGGTGGTTAAGGGCCCATGCCAGTACATGGAGGCTCCTCAAGCACTGGGCCAGGTCATTTCCATCCCACGCACATTTATTTAGCACCTATTGTTTTCCAGGCTCTGGGCTAGGTGCTGGAGATACTCAAACAATAATGTCACAAGCTGACAATTTAGTGGGGGTGTCTGTAGGATATGACAGCACACAGTTGTATAGAATCCAAGGTATCCAGTGACGGGGTGAGGGGAGAGATCTAGGAAGTTTTCTGTGACAATGTGAGGCTAGAAAGAGTGCTTTTCCTGGGGAGGCAGAGTGGCCTTCTGGGCCTTGAAAGAAAGAGAAGATTCCCACCTCAGAGTTCCTGAGCCTCCACACAATGTCCAATTTTCCCGGATGACTTGTGTTCCTCTGTCTACTCAAGGACTAGCCTTGGTGTGCTCAGCAGACTGAATGATAGGTTTGGAGCAGTCTATGCCCTTCCTGGGGGCTGCCTGGGTCTAGAGGAAGTGGCAGTATGTCTGGGTGGTAACTGTTCTATCATATACCATATTGTAGAATTTGTTGGTTCTATGCTGTGAGTAAAAGAACATCCCTCTGTTCCTGTTGGGGGTGGAACCCCCCTGCCCCCTTCAGTAGGACCCCACTACTGGCTCTTAGGGGTATCTGGGCCTTTCTAAAGGCCCTGGAGCTGAACTTTGTCTTACACGTTATCCCCTCACTTAGAGTGTAAGGTCTTCGAGAGAGCTGTCTGGCTTTTTGGTTTGTATCTCGCTTGTCTGGGAAGTGCTTAACCATGGACTTCTTCTTTCATTCAGCTAGTGAGTGTCTAAGGTGGGATTTAAACCGGGGCTTCCCAACTCCAAGCCCGTTGCCCTCCCCCACTACACTGTGTCATCTTTTCCCAGCCCTCCTTGTACTCTGAGAGAAGATTCAGCTCATTTTCTGCTTTTCAGTGAAAAAAGAGGCTTTCAAGGATCAAGACTTGGAATCTAACCATTCTCCCTCCCCTGGGGACTCTAACTTGAGCAAATGCTGGGTAGCCTCCCAAGGCCATCTCCCCCAATGCACTTATCCAAATGGCTGCTTGCCTCTTTCCCTTGCCCATTTTGCCTTAGATCTCCATGGACTGTGACCACACACAGTGACGTTGTCTACCTCTGGTGGGGGACATGGAGCCTTAGCTGCCTTCTTACCTTGACCTGTTCTTCTGCCCCTACAGCTCCCTTCTCCCATTGGTGGGAGTGGAGCTCAAGCCAACTTGCCTTCATTTTTCTTCTGACTAGGGTCTTCCCCACCTTCCCCCACACCCTTTTCAGCACCTATTTATATTTGGTTTTTCTCATTAGAGTGTAAACTCCTTGAGCGCAGGCACTGACCTTCATCTTGCTTGTACTGTGCCAGGCACACAGTAAGTGCCTGATTAATTCTTGTTGAGCCCTTCTTGACTTGAGCCTTTCTTCTAGGAAAGGGTTTGTTCAGAGTGAATAGGTGTTGTTACTAAGTGATTTTCTCCATGAAAGATGTCTTTGTTAGTCTCCAGACCAGTGTAGTCTTCTAGCTCTAGGCATGTCCCTATGGTCACCATCATGCATTTCTGGAATTTTCCATTTAATTCATATTTATTAAATGCCTACTACATGCCAGGCACTATGCTAAGCACAGGGGATACAAAAAGAGGCAAAAAACAGTCCCTGCCCTCAAGGAGCTTACAATCTAATGGGGGAGACAAGACACAAACAAATCTATACTATGTAAACCCTATACAGGATCAATAGGAAATACTTTAGAGAGAAAAGACAGTGGAATTAAGAGAGGCAGGGAAAGGCTCCCGTAGAAGACAGAATTTTAATTGGGGCTTGAAGGAAGCCCAGGAAGTCAGCAGTTGATATTGAGAAAGGAGAGCCTTCCAGGCATGGGGACAGCCAGAGAGGGTGCCCATAGCTGAGAGAGGAGGTCAGGGATTGTAGAGGAAACACTGGGGAGTGAGATGGAAGAAGACCCAAAGGGAGGAGGGGTCTAGGTTATAAAAGGCTTTTAATGCCAAGCAGCATTTTCATTTGCTCCTCAAGGCAATAGGAAGTGACTGTCATTTATTGAGTAGGAGATGACTTGGTCTGCCCTGTGTTTTAGGAAATCACTTTAGTGGCTGAATGGGGAACCCCAATCTCAAAGCAGATGTCCATCATGGTTGAGATAGGCTTGTCTGAGATCTCTCCCAGTTAAAACTTCGAATGGCCCCAAACTTCTCTCTGAACGAAGGACCAGTTTCTCAACACTAATGATTTTTCAGTGATGCTGCCATGTTTTAAGTGGAATGTAGTGTTCATTAGTGAAACAGAACCCAAGATCAAGCCTGTGGGAAATGTTTGGGGGGCATAGACAAGAATCCCTTGGGATACACAGGCATGAGTCCCTCAGAATTTCAGTGTTGGAAGGGACCTCCATGGCCATTTTGTCCAGCCTGCTCCGGAAAAAGAGACCCTGCTGTGGTGGGATAATGCACATCATGGCTGGGCTGGGGTCCGCATCATTTGAGGAATACCCAGATGGAAGGGAGAAGAGACCCATTGACGCATTTACATTTTCATTTCCGAGGTGGAAAAGGGCAAAGAAATGTGCCTTTTGTCACCAACAAAAGAGACCTGGGATTTGGGAACCTTTCTTCTTGCACTCGGCCTGTATCCCCCCATTCAGCACCACATCTGGGGCATTGCTGCTTAAAATACAGCGTGCCAGTGGGGTGTTCTGTGACAGATCACCAAGCTGATCATTTCTCTGTGTGATTAATTTAATTATAAAGCATTTAAAGGGAGGTTGCTTGTTCTTGGGAGGGAAGCAGAAAACTGAAGAGGGGGCAACTCCCTTCCCATTTCCTTTTTCTTGCTAAAACTTGCTAGGTTTAACCCCGGAATCCCTTATCCATCAAGAAACAACTGACATTTCCCTGTCTGCTTTCCCTATCCCTGCCTTTCAAAGACCTGTGCCTCCTGTCAGGGATGAATTGTGTCTCTTCCCTCCACCTCTCCATTACTCTTCCTTTTCCCCTCCACTGCCACCTCTCTCTAACTGATTTGGAGCAGGTGAGTCATTCTAGGATCAGAACCCAGAATACAGAGAATCTTATGAGTCATTTGCAGTTGGAAGGGACAGTGTAATGGAGCTAGCATATTGATATAACTTTGTGATCTGTCCTATTTGGTTGTTTTTTGCCCAATAAAGATGTATCTTCTGAGACAGACCTCCAAATAAATTGGGCTCATAGCATCCTTTTATTGATAGTATTTTAAATAATGCTGATAGGTGACTCTCATAAGTTTATGTCAGCTCCTAGGAAAGAAATGTAAGATTCTCATTTTCTTCATCCAGAACAAATTCAGATCGTGACAAGTCATGGGGAGGAAAAAACTCAACAACCTCATTATGGAAGTCCTTCTCAATACTAACAATTCCAGAGGGTATGAAAGTTTGGGGAGTGATTTACATGCTTAGAGTCTCCTGACCACCTTGTGAAGTAGCTGGCAGAGTAATTATCCCCACGCTACAAAACTGAGGTTCAGAGAAGTTGTGACTAGCTCATGATTACAGAGTTAGGAAATGTCAGTCAGAACTCCCACTCAGATCTTCCCGACTGTAAGTCCTACACACAGCCTCTTAGAATGTAAAAGTGGAAACTAGATAAAGCTTGGTGACTGAGCTCTAGGTTCAGGGTACAGCAACACTGAGTAACAGTAAGAACTGGGAAAGGATCAGTAGCTGCTGGATGGCATGTGGTGAGTCCTAGGGTTAGGGTCCAAGATTCTGCTGGTCTTAGAGTGAAGGATGAGTATCCTAGCTCCATCCCTTTGTGGGCTGCTATGATCGCTCACACCTGTTCTCTCTAGCCGGGCAGGAGGTTTGCTTAAGCCCCCGACATTCTCTTTATTTGAGCTTTGAAGCTGGAGCCTAGAGGAGTGAAAGTCTATTCTGATGGTAGTGAGGGCAGCTGAGATGGTTGCTGCTTTCTGAGTATTTGTGCTTACTTTTAAAAATTACCATTAGATCTAATTTTATTCATATTAAGGTAACAATTGCTGTGTAGTTTGATAATTCAAAGGCGATGAAGTCTCCTGATAGACACCTTCCCAGAATCTTGCCTTAAAATTCAGAAAATAGAACACAAAGGAAACTAATGACACTGAAATAAAATTATGAAGACACTTAAAAAAAGGGAAAAAAAAGAAACCTTCACAGATCCTCCTCAGAAACTGGCTTAGCCTAATTCAGGCTAAAGAGTAAGAGATGAACGTCCTTGAGGGCTGTGACTCCTAAAAAGAGGCAACTTGGCCAACACCCACAGTGCCCTCTGGTGGCCACAGAAGGAAGGGAAATGAGAGACAACTGAAAAGCAGGAAAAAAGAGAAATTTATGGTATAATCTATTAGTTCCCACCAATACAGAAACTTTCACATTGACTTGAGCACCCCCAAACAGAAGCCTCATTACCTGAGCTCTTTTCTGGGGGATCAGCTTTTTCTCCTTTGCTGCCAACTGTCTGGACTGACCAGCTCAATGGCTACTCTTAAAGACAGAATTTCTCAAATTTCTAGTATGGCCATTGGCCATTAGGCCTAAGTGGGCAGGGCTCCTGTCCCTGGCACAAAGTGCTCTAAGGGGAGCAATATTTCTAAAGATCAAGATCTCCTAGACGTGGGTTTTCTTCTTAGTAATGATTCCTCTGCATCTTCCCATACTGTATAATTCTTGTCCATTTTTCCCTATAAATCCCCCACATAGCATCTCCCCACCATGCTGGAGACATTCTTTCCTTCTTTTAACCTTCTGGCAGGTACCAGGACAGCATTTATTGGTCTATACGTTATTCCTCACTCTTTGGACATGGTTAGATGAGTCTACTCTCCCCATCACTCATTTCCTTCATGGTGTCTTAGACTCTACTTCTTGTCCACAAGATACCGTGATATGCTTACCATGACCTTCACTGGTCTTTAAATTCCCTGCACTTGTGATATTCTTCACTTTACTTTGCTCCCTGCCTGAAACTCTACCAGTAGGGTCGCATTCCTTTGACATAACCAGCATCCTCTTTTACAAAACACCAGATGGATGTCCCTTCCATGTGGATTAGTTTGACCAAAGCGTTTCATTCTAATGAATACTTCAGGTAAGGACAGGGACTGACATTGTAATTTTATTGGTATAGGGAACTCCCACAGGAGGAAAATCTCAACCAGTGTAGACCAGCAGCTTCTCTGCAGCTTATTAGCCTAGAAATTGGCTTGGAGTACTGGAAGGTTTAGCAATTTATCCAGGGTCACCCAGCTAGAAAGTGATAGAAGTGAGGCTTGAACCCAGATCTTCCTGGTTCCAAAACGCAGCACCAAGGTACAAAGAAAATTACAGTTTTGTGGGACAGGCAAGGTGTCACTTTTGAGTACAGGGTTTTGTTGGGGGGATTCTTGACCTCTGGCTTGACTGAGAGAGACCCGTGAGTCAGAGAGCAAAAGACCTTGGGTTTCTTGGGACCAATGGAGAAATGACACCCGCTGAGATGAGTGTCACAGCTGGGGCAGAGGTGGGGGAGGGAAGGATGACAAACTCATTTTCCTTCACATTTTTGCCTATGGTTAACCCAAGCTCTCTCTCTACATAGATGCTGAACCACTGAGCAAATATTCTAGGCTCAAACCTTGAGTAATTGGCAACTTCTCTTGAATTGCTACTTCAGGAACTAGACAAAGCATATCTAGGGAAATTACTCCTATGTTCACCTTCTCCCTCGATGCTGAATTACACCTGTGCTGTCTGAGAATATGGGTTAGAGACATAATTAGGAAATCTTAATCCTGGAGAAAATGCAATTGGGCTGGCAGGGAAGTGGGGCATGGTTATTCTACAAAGGACACTAAATTAGGTACAATCATTCAGGGTAGGGGTCAACCAACCCCCTAGAGAGTCCATCTCCATATGGGTTTAGGAGGTGATCCATAGGAGAAAGGTACCCTGGCAACAGAACCCTGGAGACAGTAGCCCAGGGGTAGGTGCATAATCTGGTGGTATGAGGCAAATCACAGAAGACCACAAGGCATCAGCATAGTCATATCCATGCAGGAAAAAAATGAGTCTCTACTCCTGGATGGCAGTACCCTGGAACAAAAGCCCATTTGCCTCAAAGTAGTTGGATTTCTTGGTTTAATCAGTTCCACACTAGGAGAGTCCAAGATGGTGCAAGGGTAAGAAGGAAGAGACAAAGCATAGAAGTTGACTTGGGAAAAAGGAAGACTCTTTAAAAAAAAAATTGCAGTAAAAGTCTGAACTTTCAAATATTTCAAATAGCTCTTTGTTCCTTACCCTGTCCAATTGGGGGGTGGGGGTGTGTGTGCATGAGAGTGGGCCTGCAGCATTTCAAGCCCAAAGAGTTGCTTGGTTGTCAGATGGCATCTTCTGGTGCCCAGGGCAGGTGCCCATTCTCTCAGAAACAACAGAAGAGAGCAAAGCTGTCGGACAGGCTTTTGAATTTGCACAAACCAGGTTTTCTTCCCCCCCCCCCCCCCACTCCCACCCCTCTCCTTTGAGCATCTCCAGTGAATTCTCCTTGTCAGCACAATTTTACATATGTTATGCAAAAGCCCATCACTGAAACCCAGTGAGAAGACATAAATAATGCAAATTGGACATCAGTCTTAGCGGCTGGCCAGATGAGCCGGGGTGGAGAGGTGGGGGGAGGTGCAATTAGTGAGTCCGAGCCCCACGATGCTTAGAACGGCGAGATAATCTATAGGAGGCTGGCCAGTAAGACTGTCACATTTGCACGGCAGAAATTTATTGCTGGATATAGAGAAAGGGAAAGGAACAAAGCTTGTGAGGAGTGTGAAATGTTGTCCTTTAGGGGAGAAAGGGGGAAGAAAGGGAAGAGAGAGAGAGAGTTATTACCTGTGCAGTGCTGGCTAATTCAGTCTGTCTCTTTGATCCTCAGTTTCCTCAGCTGTAAAATGAAGGGGTCAAGCTAGGGTCTCCGAGGACCCTTCTGCCCCTGAATCCCGCAATCCTATCAAAGACTAACAAAGACAAGAAAGGAGCCTACTTCCCCAGGCTTATCCCTGGATTCTAGGGTCCAACCAAACTGGCCTAGCTATTCCTCAGACACAGCATTCCATTTCCCATCCTCGTGCCTTTGCCTGGGCTGTTTCCCCATGCCTGGAGCGTGCTCCCTCCTCGCCTTCTCAGAATCTCCAGCTTCATTCAAAACTCAGCTCCACTGCCCCCCTCCATGCTAAGCCTTTCCTGACCCCTCCCCTCCCCCTTGTTGCTAATGCTCCCCATCATATTCTGTGGCTTTTCCTTTGCATATTTTCTGCATTTATTTGTGATCACAGAATCCTAGCTCTCGAGCTACAAGGGAACAAAGGCCACGTGGTCCAACAGCCTCGTTTCACAGATGAAGAGACTGTTTGATATAGTCACTCTTGTGACTTGTGGGGCACTAAACGTCAGAGATTGGATTTGAACTCGGGCTCTCGGATTCCAGAATCTAATCCTAGTTTCTTCTTCTGGGTGAGACAATATATGCTCGTGTGTCTATATTTCCCCCAACAGATGGCAAGCTCCCTGAGGGCAAGGACTGCTTCTTCTGTCTTTGAATCTCTGGTGCCTAGAACAATCCCAGACCTACAGCAGGCCCTTCCTAAATGCTTATTGAATGAGGCAGTGCATGAATGAGGGAAGGGGAGAAAGAAAGAAAAAGCAAGGCCAGAAGACCAACAGACCCGCTGACTTTAGTTGTGGGAAAGATGGGGAATTGCTCAGACAGACTCACATGTTTCTCTAATGCTTCCTGAAAGCTGAAGCTCCATTCACGGCTCAACTGCAAAAGTCTGAGTCATTCTCTGAGAACAGATCAGGATTTTGCCTTTGGAGAGAGAAAGCAAGCATTTATTAAGTGCTTAGTGTATGCCAGGCACTGCACTAAGGATATGAATAAAAAGGAAGTCAGTCTCTGCCATCAAGGAGCTTACAATTCAATGTCCAGGTCCCACAGTGGCCCCAAAGCCATTGCTTTCTCTCCTACAGCTACGTGGCTCTAAGGCACAAAGTGAATTCAGAAAGGACGGAGAGGAGAGTCAGAGGCCATATTGAATATACTGGAACATATTTATTCTCTTTCCCTGTCCAGTCAGACAAGTGGGTGCCTCTGGTGGAGCCTCAGGAAGGCGACTGTGAGATGGGGAGGGGAAGAAAGACATCTGGAGCAGAGTCAGCCTCCGTGAGTGCAGGCTGGCCTGGAAAGAGAGAAGGATGTTCTGCACAATGCTGAGTAAACTACGGTGGCTTCTTTTTCCATCCAAGATCAGTCTAAACTCTGAGCCTGATGGGGTGGCTAGGTGGTACAGTGAATAGAGCACCGGCCCTGGAGTCAGGAGGACCTGAGTTCAAATCCAGCCTCAGACACTTAACACTAAAACTAGCCATATGACCTTGAGCAAGTCACTTCATCCCAACTGTCCTCCAAAAAAAAAAATTAAAAAAAATAAACTCTGAGCCCGAAAGCTCTTCACACACTCCTTTCCCTGTGCCCTCTGTGGTCCAGGCAAAATGCTCTTCTTGCTTCTCGATGCTCCTCATACAGGACAATGTGAGAATACCATTAGACTGTAATCCCCACAAGGGCAGGATCTGCTTCACCTTCTTCTCGGCATTCCCAGAACTTAGCAAAGCATTTGACACAAATCGTAGGGGCCTTATTCACGCTTCTTGTTCGGTTAATAGTATTCCATCTCCCACCTCTTTGCCTTTGCATTGGTTGACCCCTCTGCCTAGAACGCATTTTCTCTTCAGCTCTGTCTCTTCTTCAAGAATCCCCTTGAGCCCCACCTTCTGCAGGAAGCCATAAAGGTCCCCCCAACCTATATGCCGACACGTAGTCTCTCCTGTTAGAATGGAAGCTCCCTGAGGACAGGAGGACGCTTCTGTCTTTCCATCTCTAGCTGGTAGCAGAGTGCCTGGTACATTGTAGGTACCTAAGGACTGTCAGACTGAGTGCTGCCTGTAACTCCAACGGTGAGCTCTGAGCTTTCAGAGCTGCCGGGAGGAACGAGTACATTTGGGAGTTAAAGAGAGTCTCGACAAATTGTAGCTGTTCGGCTCTGAAGCAGTGTCTCCTCCTCAAACAGAGTTACAGAGAGTTAAGGTCACCCTCTGAAGTTCTGACCTCACTTGCCCTGAAATATCTCAAGATGAAGTGATTACTCTGCAAGGAACATGTATGGAATGGGCTGGCGGCCTCCCCAGCCTCCCCGGCCTCCCAGGCAGGGAACAAGCCGTGCCAGAGGCTGAGCTCCAAAGCCCCACTTCTCCCACCAGAGCCAGAGCAAATTTGGGATGGTCAGATCCTTTTTTGGGGGGTGGGGTGGGGAGCAATGATAGAGAGGACAATGATAGAGATGGATGTAGTTATGCCTGCAAAAGGATGGGTCCATTCATCAGAGAAGAGCATGGACCTCACTACCCAAGGCCTTGGGGGAAGACTGGCCTCATATGAGAGGTATAAGGGACCCTGAGGGTCACCCCCCCAAGGCTGTTGTGCTGAATGGTGTCATGGGCTATGGGAAGACTTTGAAACACAGGATGAAGGATACTGGGGAGGTGACCACAATCAGTCAAGAGGCATTTATTAATCACTTTCCATGCATTAGATTCTGGAGATGCAAAGCCCTAAGTGAAACAATCTCTACCCCCAAGAAGTTACATTTTTAACTTAGGGTCTATGAACTTGTTTCTTGCTTTTTTTAAAATTTTGCTAACTGCATTTCAATATAATTATTTCACATATTTTGTTTCATGAATTTTAGAAAACATTATTCTGAGAAGAGATGCATAGGACCCAAAAAGGGTCCAATCCCTCCCCACAAGGTTTGAGAATCCCATGCCATAGGGAATAGCCATAGGGGTACACATAAGTTCCATAAACAGCATAAAAGAATAAATACAGGGATTGGAGCTGGTGGGAGAATCAGAAGCAGCCTCATGGAGGAGGAAGATTTTGGGCTGAAAGATGCTTGTGAAGGTGAGCACCTTCACAAAGGGGTAGTGCCTTCCAAGCATCACAGGACAGTTCATATGAAGGTAGATGTGGGATGAGGAGGGCAGCCAGCCCTGGGCCTGCAGTTATCCTCCTGGATGTTGTCACTCTGGGTCCTAGCCCTGTTCATCTCATGCTGGTCATGCTTCTCAATTCTACAGGATCCATTTACCAGAGAGGGAATGTCAAGCCCTGCCCTGCAGAGCTCGGGAAGCTCTGGGAGTGAACAGCAAGGCACATCAAGCATGGGGGCCACTAGAGTGACGTGCTCATCTTCCCAGGGAGCTTCCTTAGATTTTGCTTTTTTGGGGACTGGCCTTCCCATCACTCTTGGCTTTTGATAACGTTTTTGGCTTGAGGGAAGCTTCAGGTGAGGAAGTCATGAGTCAGGGATGACGAAGCAGGAATAGAGGAATTTGCAAAAGGAGATGGTTTAAGATAGTTACCAAGGGGAGAACAACAAAATGGGAGATGGAAAATCCAGCCGTGACTTTGCCCACTCTATAACAGCCCAACCACTTATGCGGTCCATCATTTCTGGAGAATGACACCTTCAGAACCCTCCATCTGTTAGATGTACTCCAGCAGCGCTTGGGATCCCGTACCCTTGCTCCAGGCACAGGCTCAGCAGAAAGCATTGACGAATCATTTGATGTCTGTCAATAGTCTGGGGGTCTTGGAAAGCTGCCTGTAAACTGTCAGCCTTGGATACAATTCTTCATCATCTCTTGGAAACATCTTCAGGAATCTGAAAGTGTTGTCTAATTATTGACAAGAGGGGGGTCACTGCCAGCACCATTCACTCTGCCAGGCACCGTGACAAAGGCAAGCCAGTGGGAGGAATCAGCCTGGAGGCTGGAGAGGTGGGTTCTAATCCCACCTAACCAACTGCATAACCTTTGCCAAGTCCCTCAATTTCCCAGGGCTTCCATTTCCTTATTTCTGAGATGGAGAGATTGAGATAAAGAGTTCCCAAAGTTTCTCCCAGCTCTAAAAAACCTATGGCTCAAGGAGATAAGTACTGATTTCAGTTTCTCTTTCATATTTACTCTTAGACTTCTGGAAATCTCACATAGATATCTTAAAATTCTTTGGAAAAAAGATCTACTAACAGAAAAAAAAGAGCTGAAGACTAGGCAAAGCTATAACCAGGGTGTTGTAGTCAGGGCTTTGTCCCTGGACCCTAGAATCTAGATGGTGCAAGCATTTATAGCAACACTTATATTTTAACCATTTATACCCCGGCCCATGTTCTCCTGCCCCTCTTCTGGGTCTCCCTACAGGGCCCAGTGTCCTTGGTTTTCTTTTTCTCCCCAACAGGTCAGTGTCCTAATGTCTCTGTCTTCCCACTATAGGCTAGTGTCCCATAGTGGATTTGAGGGCATAGCTATTGATCCCAATGTAATTTTGTGTTGCAAACAGTAACTCTCAGACTTGGAAGTCATGACTTAGGAGACATTAGAGAGACAAGAAATTCTTTTCCAAGTATGGTGATCTCTCAGGTTGCCCATTGGTGCCTTCTTGGCAGTGGGCATTGGCATGAGTATACCAAGAAGTGGATCTGCTTCCTATGGGAGATGGTCCATCTCACATTCTAGTTGATGCCTTGAGAACCTGAGAGGAATATTCACCACGATTGTATCAATCACCATAAATGGACACAAGCTTCTGGAAGAATCTTGAACCTCCTCAAGACAGAGAGTTTTCCTTATTTGGACAGGACTGACCTGGGATTCTGGAATTCTCCGAGGGTCCCCCACGTTCTTTCTGTTTGCTCCCTCCACGCCATGGCCCAGCCTACTTACGTCAAGCCCTCTTAGAACTTAAAAACTTTTCAGGGAATTTGGTGGAGGGGGGATAATAAGGCAGCCAGACAGCCTTTGCTTGGCCAAAGCTTTGCATTTCAGAGGTGATACTGATCAAAAAAAAAGACCATTATCTCAGCAATAGCCAATTGTTCCTGGAACCTTTTTCCTGAAGTCACCACTGCCAACTCTTAAGCGGAGGAGCCTCTCTGGGCTGACAGAATTAGCTGAAATTAAGATCCTTTGACATCTTCATACAGAAAGGAGTCAGTTCCAGTGCAGACCATTCCGATTTTAATAGATCATGGCAGGTTATAAAATTCTATGCATTTGAAAGAAAAGCTTCCCTGCTGGAATAATGTGTTCCTAATTTACATGTAATAGGCCCATGAAGCTTGGTCTAGAAGGATATTAAAGTGATGAGGACACGCCAGTTAGAGACACCTCCAATGCCGATCTTGGAGATTATAAGGAGGGCAATAATTTGGTCAAGTGCCTTGTCTTGGCTGCGGCACAAAAGAAATGCGTCTCGGACAAAGGGAGGGCAGTCTTAGGGAGGAACAGCTGGATTCCAGGGCCCTGGCGAGTTAGAGCATGGGCGTCTGGTCTAATCTTCTTTCCCTGCCAGAGCCTGAGGATTCAGAAACATTCACTTCAACAAGAAGTCTCTGAATTCAGTTAAATGTCAATTCAGCAAGCAATTACCAAGTACCTACCTTGCACCAGGCACTGGGGGGCACAAAGGGAATCATTAATCAGCAAGCATTTATGAGGCACCTACTATGTGCTGGTCACGGAGACAAAACTTGAAACAACCTCCTCTCACAAGGAGCTTACATTCTGGGGGAGGTTGGGATGGACCCCAAAATATATAAATACAAGATGCAGATAGTGGAATGATCCCTGATCTCAAGCCCTTAGATTCTTGCCACAAAAAATGAAATGCTTTTCTTTTTTGACGGGTGAATGGGTAGGAAGCACAACATGTATCTATAGAGAGAAAAACCAATTTTACTAATTTGAAGAAGGAGGAAGCTCCCATCAGGAAAGGTCTCATGTAGAGGGAAGAGGCTAAGCTGAGCTCTGTCCAGGAGCCTAGCACTGTGCAAGCTGCACCCTGAGCTTAAAAAAAATAGTAAAAACCCACGAGATTTCTGAAGACAAAAGCTAGCTTACCTTGGGATGTGGTGAACCCAAGCCACCAAGCCACTGTGCCAAGCCAAGCCCATAGCTTCTTTAAAACAAGCCTCATTAAAATGAGAACAATGAAAAGAACGTTGCGTTTGGAGGGAGAAGACTGAGTTCAAATCTTGGCTCAGCCGCTCATGACCTGAGCGACCCCAGCCTAACTATTTAATTTCTAAAGGCCATAGTTTCATCAACTATAAAATGTGGGGCCTGCACTAGGTGGTCTCTAAGGGCTCCTTCAACCCCACATCTACGAGACTTCTATTAACCTGTGATCAGAGCCATGACAGGAGTATCCTATCGGAGACAAAGACAATATGGGGAGTGTTATGGGTAGAGAAATAAGGAAGATAGGGTACCAGGGTGACCCTAAAGGGAACAATGACTCAGGAGTTCTTGATTCAATCAATGGTGTGGGCTGTGCCATGGGATGAGACCCAGGGTCAATAGTCCTGGAGGGAAGGAGGCATTCCCTTCCATAGGAAAAGCTATTCTACCTCATTGCCCAGGTTGATGTTTTGGGACAAAAATCACGTTGACCTTACATTAGTTATAGGTCTGTGATTTCCAGTCACACGATGAAAACTTGAATCTTAACAATATTTCTCTGAATACACAGGATTCTGTTATAAAACACACCCTTTCTTCCCAAAAAACCTCTTTTAGGTGATTGAACATTAATGCTAAGAGACGGACATGTCCAATGGACATTTCTTCTAGGGGCAGCTTTTGGTTGCTGCTGTCCTGCTTCTAACTGATTCGGAGAAAGAGTAGCTCCTCAGTAGGGAGCCTCAGGGCACATGATCAAAGCTCGAGGTGTATGATACAATTGATTACCAGTTAAATCTTTTCTTCCTACTCTACTGATTTCTGACCAGTTTCTAGGGTTTGGATAAATTGAAAACATGCAACTTGACTGGCAAGTTCCTGGAATCTCATTCAGCCATGGTGGTGGTATAAGCGGCACTCCATCCTATCAGTCCCTTTTGCCCACCTTTGCTTTGCCTGGGTTGATGATGGACACTCATTGATCTGTTTGGAAGACTGAGCACAGGCTAGGCCAACAGATGGAGGCTCTCTCCTGTCTGGTATGCAGAAGCAGCTTCCTTGGTACATGCTCATCTGTATAAATTCCTAGCTTACAGGGACCAGGAAAGTCAACCAGGGCTTGGAAGGGAAGGCTATAATAGAACAGGGAACACCATAAGGCAATGGCTTCCATAAGGCAAGCTTCCCAAAGCATAATAACCCAGATGGATTTGGCCTTTGGGGAAATTCACAAAATGGAGCAAGTGCCCACTCTGGATCCCTGCTTGGCTTCTGTGATGTAGGCTGTATTTTCATTACACTCCACAGCTGATCAATTAGATTTATTCTGTAGTGGGGAAAATGTAAGTTTATTTGGCATTACACAAACCAGTAAAGTCTTGACTGACTAAATTTTTCACTTTTCAAATCATTGTTGATTTTTTTTTTATGTCAGGCAGGTAATCTGGTGTCTTGGGGAGTCTTGAATTCTACTTAAGACCCCAATTCCAGTTCATGCTCTTGCTTCAAAATCCCAGCTCTAACCCACCTAGAATTCTGTTGGCATCAGACATCAGCAACTGGTAAAATTTTCTGTAAAAGTAAAAGGCAAAGAGCCCAGGGAGCTCCCAGTTCTCCTCATCATGGTTCTTCATCATTTTCAGCCAAAGAGCAAGCACCACAAGCATCTGCATCTGGGCTGTTCTCTGACATCTACAGGAATGGAAACCTTTGGCTGCCACCCAGGATGAGATCATTCTCTTCTGGCTAGACTGAGGTCAGAAACTGGGGCTGCTGGGCTAGAAGTGAAGGGGTTGTTGCCAGGATATTGTCCTACATCAAGGAGCAGAACTGGTTTATTAGTTGGAAAGAGACAAAGGGTAAAGAACTTAGAGTATTGGACCCAGGAAGACCTGGTTCAACCTCCCTCTAAGGCTTCCTGTTTGTGTATGACCCCATCCATAAAATGGGGACCTATGGAGAGTCAGCATGGTACTGTGGAGAGAAAGCCAGCCTCAGAGTAAGGGATATCTGGGTTTGAGTCTTGCCTCTATCTCATGCTAGTTGCATGACCTTCCCAAGATGCAACCTCTGTGTGCAGCAGTCAGCAGCGTTCCAAGAGGGCAAGTTGCAGGGAGGTTCTGATCTGCACTGGTAGGAATGGATGAATGAAAAAGTATTTATATTAACTACAGGCTGGGCACTGTGATAAGCACTGGGGGCCAAAAATATGAGTGAGACAGTTCCTGCCTTCATGGAGATTATGTTCTAATGGAGGAAGATAAAGCAGAAATGAGACCAAGAGCTGGATGTGGGCAGGTGGTATGAGAGGGTACATTGCATCAGCCTGGTTTGGAAACCCACAGAGAATAGGAGAGGTACAGACAATTAGGGGGCACAGTGGATAGAGGATAGGCTGACCTGAGTTCAAATCCATGCTCAGATGCTTAGTACAAGCTGTGTGACACTGGGCAAGTCACTTAAACTCTGCCTGCTTCAGTTTCCTCATCTGTAAAATGGAGATCATAGCACCTACCTCTTTGGATCATTGTGAGGATCAGATAAAATAAGATTTGTAAAATGCTTTGCAAACCATAAAGCACTAAGTAAATGCAAGCCATTATTAGTGGGGAGTTTCCTTACTGAGAGTACCCTACCTCAACGGATTCACAGGTCTGGTAACGAGGGTCTGCTTCAAGAGGATTGTTATGAGCCTCACAAGAGATCGTGTATGCAAAGTCCTTTGTGAACTCTAGGGCACTTTAAAAATGCCAGTGATCACTATTTTTATTAGTCATTAACAGGACCCTCAGAAAATGAGTGAATTCAGCCCATTGTGAGGCTGTGGATTAATTCTTTCTAATTAGGTCTGCCTCCCAAATAATCATTGTCACTGCAGATGAAACCTGTCCTTGGATGCTAATAGGCTGTGAGTCCAGAAATAATGACCTGTGGCACAGAGGGCTCCAGTGACTTCCCCAGTTCCTACAGAGTGATAGAGGAACAAAGGAGAAAGCTCTGGACTCCTGACTTCTGTGGAGAGAGCATTTCTTTCCAGTCCACTGTGGGCGAGGGGCCATAGACAGAGCTGGGAGGGATCTCCGAGGCCCCCGACTGCCAAGCCAGCTCTCTCTTCCCCCCTCTTCCACACTGCCTGGCTGCACAAAGATCTGATTTATTCTATCCTCTGTCTTTAATTAATTACATGGCACCCTACTGTCCATACTGTGACAATCAATTGGATAATTAAAGTGTCTTCATTCTAGCTAAGTTAGATAATCAGGAGTATTGTTTTTTCCTGAGTGAATTCCAATACTGTCTAGCTGGGACAGATTTAGCTATAACCCTGATTTCTTGAGAAATCTCTGTGTCACATGAATATTCTCAAAACTATCGATTTCCAAATGCTTAGAAAATAGCGGCTTCCCTTTAGAAGTTTCCACTGAAATGCTCATTATTAAAATCTTACAGAACCTTGGGACCTCATAGAATCTGAGAGCTGGCAGGGACCTTTGAGGGCATCTCCTCCAGCCCCCTTCTTCTCCAGACTAGGAAATGTAGGCAGTAAGTGGCTTGCCCAAGGTTGATCAGTGAAGGAGCCAGGACAACAACTCTGGTCTCAAGGCACCTGGACAGTGCATTTCTCCCTCAATTATCACACCTCTGTCCCCAGACATCATCCTCTGAGTTAACACCAGGTAGTGATAACTTTGGATTTTATTTTCAGCCACACACTGTCTCTCATTCAGTGGAAAGACTTGGAGTTTCATGATGTAAGTTCAAACCTTGCCTCAGAGAGTTAGAAGCCACGTGATTATGCACACAAACCATTGAACGAACTCTTATTTGAAAAACGGGGGAATTAGATGGTCTATAAGGTGTGTTTCGTGTTGAAATCTATGACCTTATGATCCCTCAGTGAGTGATAACTGCTAGATCACTGCTTCTTTCCTGCTTTGAGAGGAAGAAAAAAAAAAAAGAAAACCACAATCACTTTGCTCAGAAAGCCTTCTGAGATGTTCTCAGCCCAAGTCTCTTGTCCAAGCCAGGTCCAACGGACTGATTCTTTCTTCTGAGCTGCCAAGGCTAAATTCCTCCACAAGAGGGCGCCTGAAACACTCGCTGCATTTCCCCAGAATAGACACCAGGTGGCAGAATGCCGCATGTTTTCTGCTCCATACTTGTAGATCGTCTTTTCCCTTTGTTTAGTTGTAGAGCTAACGGACCCATTTTGGCCAAGAGGAGAGAGACTCTCTCCATCTTCCTCCTTCTGAGCAGTCTGTAGAGAATCCACAGGCCTTTGCGCAACTGGTCTGGACGGGGCCAAGCCCATTATTCACGTCTCTGTCTTCTGGTCCAGATGCACTGGTCCAAGTAGAGGACCACTGAAAGTATCAGTGTCTGGCAGGGTTTAGCTGGACGCTCGGGTGTCTCTGCACCTGCCTGACCTGACTGATCGCTCAAGTGGGAGCCTGGAGTTTTTATTTTAATTTGAGTGTAACAGAAGGCCATTGACATCGGAAATGTGCCTCCATTGGAGAGAGATGGAAATATTGAGGAAGGGCAATAAGAAATGGCCTCAGTTTTGTTCCTTTTTAACTACTCGGGTTTTCCACAGATGGACTGAAAAGGTCAGGATCCACGGATCAGTCATGGCTGCAACGATTCCCATGCACACACCCTGATGTGGCCAAGGAGAAACTCACCCTGCCATTTCACACTGTAGCAAAAAATGCAGTTGTGACTCCCTGAAGGATTACCTGGAAGGGTTTCCAACTTCAATTTATCCATTTGCTTGTCTGATTATACATGGAGGGGTGTAGGCTGGTTAATGAATGTGTTCCTTCCTCAACTGTCCATCATAGAATCAATCAATCAATCACTCAATCAATCAGTCTTTATCAGGTGCCTATTGTGTGCCAGCACCGTGCTAAGGGCTAGAATCCTGTTTCTGTAGGTCTTCCACACAAGGAGACTGTTCTTGAACCTCCTGTTATCAGTGTTCTCTTTGTTTAAAATCTTAAAACTTAAAACTATCTATACTTGACCTAATTTTATATGCATATATAGTATATCCCCCCCAGGAGAATATAAGCCCCTTAAGGGCAGGGATTCTTTGGTTCTTGTATCCCTGGCATTTACTCCAGTGCCCGGTAAATGGTAAACACTTAATAAGTATTTGTTGAATTGAGAATGAAAGTAATAGCTCTGGGAGAGGTGTTAGCTTGAGAAAAGATCTCACAATGATTCTGCGAGGTGGGTAGTGTCTGAGTTTGTCTGAGGCTGGATTTGAACTTCCATCTTCTGGACTCCCGGCCCAGTGCTCCTGTTGGTGTGCTGGCAGTGGATGACTGGTTTGTGTTCATATCGCCTCTCCCATTTGAATGTAAGCTCCTTAAAGACAGGAGTTATTTTTGCTTTTTCTTCATATTTCTAATGCTCAGCATAATGCTTAGGCATACAGTAAGTGCTTAATAAATGTATGTTTACTGATTAATTGAAGAGCTAGAAGAGATTGTTGATATTGCTGCCCTAGAATCTGAGACTTAGAAAACTACAAGGACCTTGAAGGTCATCTAGTTCATCTTCCTCATTTTACAGATCAGGAGACTGAGGTTCAGGGTGCTGAAATATCTGCCAAATATCTGATATTTCAATATCTGAAATATCTGTGGGGAGTAAATATCAGAGCCAGAATTGAATCCAGATCATTTGCCTGCAGGACTAGTGACTCTTTCCCTGTGCCAGGTTGCTTGATGGTTACCTTTTCCTCCTCCTCCTCCTTTATCTCCTCCTCCTCCTCCTTCTCTTCCTCCTGCTCCTCCTTCTCCTCCTCTCCTCCCTTCCTTAGAAATGATCCCAATGGCTTTCAGGGCAGGGTAGAGTTTGAACACTGGCCAAGGTCAGGCCATGTTTAGGAAAAGTCAGGTGCAGATTCACCAGGTTCAGCATCTAATCTCAGCAACCTTCACCCAGGAGGTGCAGCATTCTGTGGTCCTTTAGAAGAAGTTGACCATACCAGAAATATGTTAAGGTAAAAACATCCCTGAGATCACAGATTTTGAGGAATAAGGGACCTTGGGGGTCCTGTGGTTCAGCTCCTCATATAAAGATAAAGAAGCTGGGTCTCAGAACCATGAAGCGATTGGCCCCAGTCACAGAGGTAGTAAGGAAGCAGGTCTCAGAGTCACATGTGCTCCTTTGGAGTTCAGCCTTCCCAGGACCCTGCTCTGAAGGGTGCTCCCCACCTCCCTTCGAGTGATTGGTGCCTCAAATTTTGTTCTTTTCAAAAAAGGTACCAGTAGCTTTCCAAAGAGGAGGGTTTTCCTTATTAAGGTGGCTTCCCTGGAAGGGACAGCCCAAGTCAGCTTGTGGTTTCTCTTGCTGAAGTTAGAAGATGCTGACCTTCCCCCTCCCCAGGGTCTCATCACCACCACCCCTGCCAGATGTGCCATGAGCCTCTTGGGAGTCTGCTACCACTTTGGATGGACTCTCCTAAAGGGAATTTACAGGTGGAGAAGTTGACAATAATCACACAGGCTGGAGAGGCACTGGAGCGTCAACAAGTGGGGGCATTTCCTACACCAGTTAGATCAGAGAATCACTGAATTATTGATTTACCAAATGATGAAGAGTCTGGAGTTAACTGAGATCTAGAATTGAAAAAGTTAAAAGTGAGATTTTCATCTGTAAAATGGGAATTCGAATACATGTGCTACTCACCACAGAGGGTTGTTGCTTGGAAACACTTTACAGGACCAAAAGCACTTGGTATATGAGAATAATTTGTATTTGGGGGAAAGATTATTTAAATTGGGACAATTTTCAGAGACCCATTAGTTTGGGGAGGTGTTCTACACCTCTCAGGGGGTGTGCTGGTAAATGTTTAACAACCAACTCAGAGAAAATGAGGTTTAATCTGCCCTGTTAAAATGTTCTCCATCACTTTTTAAAGTCTGGGTAATCAACAGAACAACACATCGAGCTCTGACGTGTGTCATCTGCTGAGGTGTTAATGCTCACCCGGGAAATTTAACAGTTGGCTCTCAGGACTGTACAAGCCAGCTCCAGCATACCCCTGGAACACATTCCTTGCCCCCAACAACAAAAAATGAACCCAGTATTTAATATCAAGTGGACAAAAGATAATCTTGCTCAATTAATGTAGTAAAAGTAGTTGTATGAATAGACATCGCTAATAATTGATTATCCCAATTTAACAAATTCTGTCCGTCATTCTGAAAATTATCAGGATATAAAGTTTGGCAGCTAAGAGGTTATTGGACTCCATGAACTCCTTGAATTATCTTTTCCCTTTCTTTTTATCCCTAGCATTTAGCACAGAGTAGGTACTTAATACATTTTTATGGACTGACTTATTAGATAGAACAAGATTTAAATTCTAATCCTGCCTCAGACACTGGTAGCTGTGTGACCCTAGATAAGTCATTTCATTTCCTCAAATCTCACCTTTACCTGCCTTTAGACCTGCACCCTGTTCTCAGTTTCCTCATCAGGAAAATAGAGAGAATGGCAGAGTTGTTGGGAGGGTCAAATAAGATCACATAGGTGAAGTGGGTTGCTACTAGAAAAGCCTGATATCAATGCTAGCAATTATGATTTGCAAAGCACTGGAGATCTTTTATCTCATCTGAACCTCACAACCATCCTGGATGAAAAAAATAGCATTTATTAAGTTTTTAGCTTCATAAGTGTCAAGCACAGTGCTAGCACTAGGGGAACAAATAGTTCTTGCCCTCAAGCAGCTTCCATCCAAATGCAGGAAGCAACACACATAGGGGAATGGTAGCCAGAGGAGGGGCCCTTTGGTCATGAAATTCACAAGATGGTGACCATAGCGGAATAGGTTGGCATGCCCCATCCAGGAACAATGGCAGAGTTGATTTGATCAGAGTTCCTGGTTTCAGAACTGGAGGGAAAGAAAGGCTATCTGTGTGGGGAGGGAGGAGGTGATGAAATGAGGCATAACTGTGGTTTTCTTGAATCCTTGTCTTCAAGAAGCGGTTGCCAATGAGAAGAGTAAGACCCTATGAAGGAAATTCTGTAATCTGGCAAGGACACTGTGATGGAGGATGGCAGAGAGATAGGTATTACAGATGCTGGTATGTTCACTTTACTGAAGGGGAAACCGAGGCAGACAGAAGTTGAATGGCTGGCCTGCAATCAGATTTGAACCCAGCCCTTTCTGACTCCCAGCCTAGCCCTCCACATACTGCCTCTTACTAAATGGGCTTGGTGGCTCTCACCATTGGGCAATGGCCACCTCCATCGCCATCTGGGTCCTTGTGGCTGTCAGGCCACTGTGTCCTTTGCTCTCTGACTAAGGAGAATCAGGCAAGGCACCACTTTCCAAAGTCACAGACATCAGGAGCTGCCATTGCTCTCTGAGTTGTGATGAGCCTGAATCAATAGCATCTGCAATAAGGCATAATGAAGAGAAAATGATATTTCTGGTTTCCTGAACAGCTGGGAATCCATTGTTAATGATGCTCATTTTTGGCAGTCAGCTAACAACTTTTAAAACGTCCTCGAAATTGGATTGTAAAGCAGATCAGCACCGCAGTGGCTTGCAATGCTATTAATTTTGTCTGTCTCATCCATCTGCAGGAGTGAGAGGGAGGAAGGAGGCTCTCCCCCACCCCATCGCCCTGCTCGTACCCAACCTCGGGGGCTAAGGCTGGGCTCTGGGGCCTAAAACATGGACTGAAAACTGGGGGCAGGAACCGTGCCCCTGACCAGCATCTGGGGAAGGACAGGGGTTCAGTTTCCTCATCTATCAGAAGAAAGGGTTGAACTGGAACATTTCTGACTCAAAACCTTATAATAAATAGGAAGAATTAATATTTCTCCATTCAGCAAACATTTTTTAACTGGATACTGCATTTATTTGTTCAATTTTTAGTGAGAAGAGTTTCTTATCCTGGTGATGCAGACTCATACACATATACATATACACAAGGCACACATATATGAACACATAGGTACCACATGCACACACGTGTGCTTCTAGGTTTAACCAGTACAGGGGTTAGAGGATATTTTACTTCCTCACTCTAGGAAAACTTTGTCGACTTTTTAAGTGACTTGGTCAGGGTCACTTAGCTAAGAAGTATCTAAGGTGGGATTTGAACCTGTCTTGACTTTAGGGCCAGTGCTCTATCGAGCTGTTTCTCATTCCTTTATTAAGATGGAGATGTCGTCTATAGAGTGCTATAGAGATTGCCTATATCTCTATTAACACAGAGATATCACCTCTCTCTGTTTGGCCCATTTCTTTATAAACACAATATATTCCTGGTTCATTTACCTCAGGGTGTGTCAAATTTCCCAGTAAGTCTGTTCCAGCAACAGATCTTCACCAGAAATTAGCTTCCCAGGGATAAGAATGAGATGGCTGGCAAAGGGAGGTATTCTAGGTCTTCCAGAAGGTCATTGGCAAGAACTAGAATAAGTGAGAAGACAATGGGTATGAACCCAGAAGCCTGGGACTGAGTTTGGAGGGTGGAGATGAGGAGCTCATCTCAGGCTCAGCCAGGAAACTGAGGGATGGGGAGATTGGAACAAGACATAGAGTCAGGCATACAATAGGTGCTCAGAAAATGCTTGTTGACTGGACTTGACCTGTTAGGAGAAGACAGGTTCTAGATCCCAGGGAAGAATGGATACATCCAGGGGAGGGAATGTGGTTCAGGGTAAAGAGCCTCCCCTCAATCTATCCTACCCTAGACCAACCCTTTTATTCCACAGCTAGGAAGCTGTGGCACTTCTTCCTCTCCAGATACTTGTTGTGGATCACACTTAGACTGAAGCTCATCCGGGTTAAGGGAGAGTAGGTGAATCCTTTAGCTGGTGAAGAGGATTGCTATCATCTGAGACCCACACCATGAGCTGGGATGAAGGCTTGGCCACATGGGGATGACTGGGGTTATAAGCCCATAGGTCCTAGAGTGAAAGTTCCCAGTAGGCAGGACCTTTGGCAGCACAGGAGAGTGAAAAGAAGACTGGAGTCACAATAAAAGGGCCTGGGTTCAAAATCCTCCTCTACTTCCTTTGATCAATCAAAAAACATTTATTAAAGATCTTAGATGACATCTAGGGAGTCCCACAGTGCACAGAATACAAGACATGGTGTCACAAAGACCTGAGGTCAAACTCAGACACGTATTAGTTGTGTGACCCTAGGTAAGTCACTTGACCTCTGTTTACCTCAGTTTCCTCATCTGTAAAATGGAGATAAATGAGATACTTGTTACTTAGCACAGTGCCAGTCACATAGAAAGCTCTCTATAAATGTTAGTTATCATCATCATCATTATTATATCGGTAGTAGTAGTAGTAGTAATAATAGTAGTCCTACTAGTAGTGATGGTAGTGGTAGTAGTGATGGTGGTGGTAGTGATAGTAATGTAGTAGTAGTAATAGTAGCACTCTGTGCCATGTTTTCTGCTTTACCTGTAGCTCCAAAGCTGGGGAAGTAGGACCTGGCATGGCACCGGTGGCCATTCATCTGTCCCTCGAACCTCGACCAGTCGCCAGATGTCTTTGCTGCGTTCTCTTCCATCCCCCTCTTATTGTTAGATACAGACGTAGCCTCGTCTAGCTTTCTTGTGTCTGCTTTGTTCCATAGCCCTGCTCTCCCTGTGTGCTCCCCCTTTCTATTCCATTCTTTCATTTCCTTCTCAGTGGCCTCCACCAGCCTTGGGGGCGTTTTAGTTCCCCAGCACCCAGAGCCGAAGCATCCACAGCTCCCCTCACGTGACAGTCCTTGCTCAGCTTTGCCACAGACTCTTTTCTGTGGAGATAAATAAACCAAGATATCTGCCGCCCTGCACCCAGCCCATCCCCTCCCTGTCACTAAGTTCAAATCATCCCCAAACAAAATCCTTTTCTTTTTCCAGTAGGAAGACAATACCACTGTTTCATAAATAATTTTTCTCCCCAACCTTAATCTGCTGCTTATGAATATTAATGAGTCTCATTGATTCACGGCTCTCTTTTATGTCCCATATCAGACACCTTCCCAGAAAGCTGTCGGGTGCTCTCACCCC
>CM053585.1:539999973-540016453 GCA_028646515.1 Pseudochirops corinnae
CCTCTACCAAAAGGGTGCTGGATTGGGAGTCAGAGGACTCAAGTTCAAATCATGGCTTTGCCACTCTCTGTGTGACCCTGAGCAAATCACCTCCTGTCTTTGAGCCTCAGTTTCCTCATCTGTAAGATGGCAGAGTTGAGCCAGCTGGCCTCAAAGGTCCCTCCCATTTCTGGACCTCCAAACCTGGAATCCAGCAGGCTTGCTTGGTGCATGCTCTGGCTGTAACCATAGTAGTTTATTTTCCTAGAGTGGTTGAGGTTTACAGAGTTCCTTCTTCAGAAACACCTCCCTGATATTCTCCAGAGATCTGGCAAATGTATATTGGAAATCAACCCCTTGGAAGATGGCCTGGCTCCATCACACATATATTTACATGCTCACACACACATACACACTCACATACCACACTCACACACTCTCACAACCTTCGAATACACTCACCCCCACCCCCACACACACCCACACTCCCACTTTTGAGAACCTAAGGGCAGGCCCACGTCCCGCAGAAGAAACCATTCAGAGGTCTCAGAGCAGTTGATATGTGGTCAGACCATGCCTTTTCCCCATTAAGTTCCATCCATATCTGACTTTCAAGCAGCTGCCAGTGGATGCCCGACAGTGTCTGCCACCCAGTCTTCCTGTGGCAGGTGCTTTGCTCATTAAGACTTCCCAATGATGCATAACTACTGTGTCAACCGACAAAAGCCTGTAACAACAACAACAAAAAATAATCCTGAAAATAAGACACTCTGGGAGACCAAGTTTCCAGGGCCCAAGGACCATACAGGACTGTCTCCCTCTCTCAAGCTCTGCCACAGGGGAGAAGTTCATTTTTTCCCTTATGACAGGATCTGGACTTGGCTACCCCAAAAGCTTGCTTTCTCTTTATGAGTGGCATCTTCTAGGAATGTCCCAAACAACCTCTTTCAATCTTTCTGCCTCTTGTCTCTTAGTGAGGAGACTAATTCCTCCTCGGAAGCACAGCTCAGGATGCCTGAATAATAATAACTGACATTTATATATATTGTTAAAGTGTGTGAGTATGTTAAAGCCACTCAATCTCTAGAGCCTGTGAGGTAGATTTTACTGTCCCCATTAACAGAGGGGAAAGTAAGTTCGAGAGCAGTGAATGGCTTGCTCTGGGCCATAAAAATATTAGGTGTTAGAATCAGCATTTGAATCTCCTCCTTCCTGACTTGGTGCTTAGGATTCCATCCACTAGGCTGTACTACCCGCCTCTCTAATAGACAGAAGTGCATCTGCACACGTGTGGCCAGGCATATACACAGGGCATCCTACCAGCAAACGAGAGGAGTCCGTATCCTCCTTGACCTTTGCAGCATTGGACGCTGGTGACCCTGTTCTCCTCCTGGGTCACCCTGATGGTGTTCTCCTGTTCTCCTCTGTACCTGTCTGCCCTAGTTCAGTCTCCATTCCTCAGTCATTGCCATGTTCGTTTTGATAAATGGGTGTCAGCCAATCACACCTTACAACTGAAAGCAGGTGGGTCACCCCTATTTGAAAACTTTCATTCAAGTGATTAATTCCTTCATTTTTACAGGTGAAGAAAGTAAATGACTTGCTCCAAGTCACAGAGGAGACAAGGCAAAAAACTTGGAGGCAGTGGAAGGTAGGCAAAAGAATGCTGGATCTGGAGTGCAGGGACCTAGTTCAAATCTTCATTCTGCCATTTACAACTTGGGCGGTATTTGGCAAATGATTTCACTATTCTGGGATTCAGTTTCCTTATCTGTGAAATAAGGAGTTAGGACTAGTAAATAGGGAACTAGACTTGGAGTAGTTAGGAAGAAATGGGTATAAATTCTGCCTCAGGAACTTACTGACTATATGACCTTGGACAAGTCACTTAATCTCTGTGCCTCTGTGTCCTCATCTGTAAAAATAATATGAGAGTTAAACTCAATGTCCTCTTAGGACCCTTCTAGCTATAAATCTGTGATGCTATGGTTTAATCTTGGCACCTTGGTACCCAATGCATATCTCTTTCTATGGTACTTTGTCTGGCTTGTGGGATTACAATTAAATGGTGGTGGTGTCCCATTACCAACCAACAGGCAGGTTGGAAAAGGCAATGGTAGTGAGGTCTTGCCAATGACTCTGAAATCACACCTTCAGAAGGTTATAGTCAAGTGGCTACACCAAGGGAGCATGCAGTTCCATGAAAAGAATCCTCACCCCAACCTCCCTTCTACCCCTGCCCACCACCATCTCCCCGATAGCCTGAGAAGTCACTTAGGACCCAGACTGTAATTTCTCACAGGTTTCCCTTTAAAAAGTCATCACTCCCCTTTGGAAGAAAAGGGGAATGGGGGAAGGGAAGAGTGAGGTCAAGGAAGAAATGCCTCTGTGGGAGACCCTCCAGTTTTCTTTGAACACAGGGATGATTAAATGAGATCCAGACCAAGTAGAGCATTTCCAAAATAGGAGACAGGGGCCTCAGGTATCTGTGTTCTCTCATGTTCCACTGGTCACCCTGTGGTTAAATAAAGTAATGATTGATTTGGAGAGAATTATGGCTATTATAAACTATAATCAGTGGTGGATGAGAATAATTATGCCGAGAAAGGGGAAAAAAGCTGAAACATGGCTGAGCAAGCCTCTGATTGATGGGGAAGTCATTTCCTGGCCGTTAATGACTGATTCTTCGGCAGTCAGCACCCGGGCTGCAATCCCAGAGGGGGAAGAGGAGAAAGGAATGGCCACATTATTAAAGATGCTACTGTCTTAACCTTATCAATTTTAATCTGGGGATGGCTGCTGCCTGTCCCCCTTACATGTCCTTGCTTTTGTTCTCGACATACCACAAACTCCCCATGGTCGAGGGGGGTGCAGTAGGAGGGCTTCTGGCTGAGTGACCCCAAGAGGACATGTGGTTGTGAGGGGAGGACTGTTGTAGCCTGGAATCTGACAATGTCAGAGTTGAAAGGAACCTTAGAGATCATTTGGCCCAGCACCTGTTATTTCACATATGAGGAAACAAAAGCTTGTGGAGAGGAAGTGACTTTTCTAAGGTCATATGTCTCACATGTGGAGGGATGGACCTTCCAAAGGGAGATGCATTAATGATGATAGCTTACACTTGAGATTCTTTGAAGCTTTTTACCCCATTGTCTCACTAGTCTTCACACCAATCCTATAAGCCTAAGGTACTACACTCAATAGTATCACACCTAGTTTACACATGAGGAGACTGAAGCTGAGACTGGTGGGGTGATTTGCCCAGGGTCATACAGCTAGTACATGACTGAAATTTTTTTTTTTAATTTGAGATCTCAAATTCGAGACATTACATTATTCTGCCTCTGTTGTCTTTGCTGATCTGAGAAGGAGACAGTATAGAGGAATGGGTGCTGGACCTGGAATCAGGAGAGATGTGTGTTCAGATCCCACCTCTGATCCTTACAAATGATGTGAGCTCAGGCAAATCACTTGTCTTCTCTTTGCCTCAGTTTCACCTGTCAAATGGAGATAATAACTCCTCTAGAATTCCCCTCAGGGTTTTTGTAAGGCCAAAATAAGGCAATGAAAGTACAGCATTTTGTCTCCCACTGAGGGTGGCGTAAATGTCAACTACCATATGCACCTTCAGAGGAAATCACAGATTCATAGATTCCAAGCAGGAGAGACCCATAATGTCAACTACCATATGCATCTTCAGAGGAGATCACAGATCCATAGATTCCAAGCAGGAGAGAACTTTCTAGATCATCTGTTCCCAACAGTAGGCACCCACCCAACCCCAGCTTGGAGGCTGGCCTCTATTCAACAATTCATCCACCAAGCATTTATTAAGTGTCTGCTGCACAGATACCAGGCCCTGAGCTTGGTGCTTGAGATATAAAGACAGAAGGGAAGCAGCCGGTGCCTCAGGGAAGTGTACACTCTCTTGGCAGGAAACAGGAACCACGAACATTCATGTGGCACCTGATTAAAATATGCAAGGAGATGTTCCTTCCCTGATCAGAGAAGGAACACGGTGTAAGAATGGGAGGCTGGCATGAGGAAGGCCTGGGCTCTAGAGTCATCTGGGCCATGAGATACCTCACTTCTAAGAATCCATTGGTTTTTCCAAAACTCTGCTTGAGAACCACCTTCGACATAAAGGCATTCCCTTCAGCCACCAAGACACTTTCTCCCATAATGCCTTGAATTTGTTGTATATAATAAGTTATGTGCCTGTCATCTCTCCTGACAGAGGGCAAGTTCCTTGAGGGAAAAGCTGTTGCATTTGTCTTCACATCCCCAGTTCCTATCATAGGACTTGGCATATAAGAAACCCTGAATAAATGCTTTTTGGTTGATTATGGGGCCCCAGGCAAGTTATATTAACTTCTGAGGTATCTATAAGATAAGACAGTTGACCAGATGATCTCTCAGGTCCTGTCCAACTCTAAAGCTATGATCTTTTGATTTCATTTGAACCTCAAAGCAACTCTGAGAAGTAGATGCTGCTACTATCCCCCTTTTACAGGGGAGGGAACTGAGGCAAATGGAAATTAAGTGGCTTGACTGGGGTCACACAGCTTGCAAGAGTCAGAGGTGGAACTTGAACCCACCCAGGCTCTGATTCCAGCCTCCAGTCCTTATCAGCTAGAGGATATAGGAAGCCAGGAAAGATGTGGATTTATGGGATACAACTGACTTGGTTTATATTCCAGATGAATCCTCTGAACTGTGACACAATGAAAGAGCAAGAGGCTCGTTTATCTTATCATTGGAAACTCTAAAATTGTCTAAGTGATAGGAATGGGTTAGAAGTCACAAAGTTGTGTAAAGCAGGACAGGCAGGAATCAGTAAATAATGGGCAGACCTTCAGGGCCTTCAGTCACCCTTTGGGGCCCCTATGACTTTGAAGAGCCCAAGGGCTCCCTTTCCCTTTTCTAGAACATCCCAAGAGAACAGAGATGACCAAGGGTAATGACCCTCAGTCACATTCCAGTGGCTGTACCTGCTGATAAAAACTTCTGTGTTGGAGGACAACTCCACTGCCCCAAGAAAGACCCACATTTTATTAAGACTGACCCAGCATCATCTGTTTTTTCCTGATCTCAAATTCAATGGACAACATGGTTTCCAAGTTCGGTTGGGAGACTCAGAGAAATTCCCTGAGGTGAAGTGAGATGCTCCAGGATTTCTTTGTGATCTCAAAATGGGGTCATCTCTCCTGTGTCCTTATTTCTTATTTTCACCAGAATCTTCCTTCTCTGAACTCCTCATCACTTAGTACCAGACATCTGGTAGATTAGATTGGTGGTGGTGGTTAATTTATTCTCTAGATTCATGAGGGACATCTTTGGAGAATTGGAATGTGGAGAGCTTGATCTTCTGGAGGGACAAAAGTATTAGCAAACATTTATATATTGTTTTAAGGTTTGTGAATTGCTTACAGATATTATCTCATGTGATCCTCACACCAACCCTGTAAAAATAGGTGCTGTAATTATTCCCATTTCACAACAGAGGAAACCAAGGTAGTCAGAGGATATGTGAATTGCCTGACGTCTCACAGCTAGTAAGTGTTTGGTTAGAATTTGAACTTGGATCCTCTTGACTCCATTTGCACTGGGGACAGAAACTGTGTCACTTCTGCATCATTTTTGTCTTTCTATCCTCAGCACTTAGCAAAGTGGCTAGAATGCACTAAAGACATAATACTCACTTGTTTAATGAATTTTATGAATGAATAAACTCTCTCAAAGGAGAGATCATGTGGTCAAGACCATCCTACAGAGGGACTGGAGATAATGGATATTCCTCCTTCTGTATGAGACTTCTCCTGGCCCTACCAACCGCCAGTGATTTACTTCCCAAGGTTACATTGTACATATTTTGGATATGTCCATATACATGCATGTGGTATACCCTCTTAGAAGGCAAGCTCTTTGAGGGCAGGCATCATTTTTATCTTTTTTTTGAATCCCCATATATAACACTCTACCCCCCACACAGTAGGCACTTAATAAATGATTGTTAGATCTACTGATTGCTTGACTGACTACTCATTAGTGTTTGGAAGTTGCTTGGGGATATTTGGAGAAAAGACATCTGTGCAAATGTCTGGGCTTAGTATTATTTAGACAGAGAGAGACCAAGGTGACAAGTTGCATTTAGAAGATTCGGTGGAGGAGCTGTCCAGAGTAATGAACCTCAGGGAGTGACAGTCACACCTGGCTACCTGCTTCCTCCCCACTCTTTTGCTATGTACACATCCATCTGCCAGCCTCAAAGCACTGTATAAAAAAAGAAAAAAGGTTAGAAGACAAACACTATATAGGAGGCAGTTAAAGAAAGGCTGAGGCCCAGAGACATTTTTACATTTTTTTTAAAGCACCAATAAATTGTGTCCTATAAAAATGACAGGAAACCAATTTAAAATGAAGTAAAGAAACTTATGGTGAAAGTTACTGTACAGATCCTCACAGACAAATTAGAAAAGGGAAAAAGGAATTGAACAGGAAGGGATGCTGAGTCAGCAGAGAAGCAGCCTGAGAATTCTTCAGTCTCTCCTCCCCAGGCCAACTGAAGCTCACTCCTGGGCATTGTTGTGGATAACTCCATCTTTCACAGCCAGACAGAGACATGGGTAAGAATGTACATACATGCACACATATATTCAATGCTTATAAATATAATATAGACATACAACACAATCTACATGTGTACATATACACATACTATATATGTATATCTGAGTATATGTGTATACACACATTTATGTATATATGTGCATGTGTGTGTGCACAACACACACACACAGAGTAAATGCTAGTTATTTGGGGATAGAAGATCACTTGTAATGAAGGACATTGGATTTCCTATAGAATGTTATATCTAAGCTTAGCCTTGAGAGAAGCCAGGAATTTCAAGAGGTTGAGAGATGAGAGACAGCATATGAAAAGGCATGGAACTGGGAGATGGTGTCATGTACAGGGAATAAAGGGCAGACCCTAGTTGAGAGGTGGAGTAAAGGTTCTTCCCATTTCATAGGAAATGGCAACTGAAATGTTAAGTAATTTGCCCATGATTACAGGGCTCTAAGACTTGGAGCTGAACTGGTCATTGCAATCTCACTGGAGGTTTCCCAACAAATGCTGGGTAGACTATATGTGAGACATTGTAGAGGAGATTCTTTTTCAGTTATAAGTTGGAGTAGAGAGATAATCTCCAAGGTCTCTTCTTCACTCAAGTTTCTGTGGTTCTGGGAGAGTCTAATGCACTCACTTTACAGAGGAGGACTGCATAGCTAGTGAACGAGGCAGGCTTTAAATCCAAGTTCAAGATGGGACAATGGAAGGAGTTTGGAATTAATGACTTGGGTTTGAACTTGAACTTGGGTGCTAAATACTCTCCCCTCCCTCTCTCTCCCCACCTCAGACTCTCAGTTTTGTTGTGTGTAAAATGAAGCAACTAAAGGTCATCCCCAGGGTCCTCTCTTGCTCTAGTCTTGGGTACCATGATCTTTTGTAGATAATCTTTTCAAAATAGTTTATCTGATAATTAAGGAAACTGAGGCATAGTGATGAGAAGAGAGTCACCTAAATTCACATGGCTAAGTAGGGGTAGAGCCAGGACAATAACCCAGGTGTACTGCTTCCCAGGTCAGTGGTTTTTCTGTTTCAGTGAAACAAAATGAAGGAAAAGAAGCTAAGGATTGGGTTTATTATGGGCAATAAGAGCTGGCATTTGGATAATGCTTTTAGGTTTGCAAAGTATTTTACATATATTGGATCCTCACAACAATCCAGTAATAATGATAGAGGCATCATTGCTCCCATTTCACATATTAAGAAACTAAGGTCAGAGAGCTTAAATGACTTGGTTGTGAATCACATAGACAGTGTCAGAGAGAGGACCGGAGCGCGGGTCTGCTTGACTAGAAGTCTGGTGCTTTGCTCAGCATGCCCCACTGCCTCTTTAGATAAGTCACTCATAGGGGAATGACTCTGACTCCAGTCTGGGCTCTTTCTCTTCCTTACCCAGCCCATCTGATGGAGAACGTATAAGATCATAGCCTTTGGAGCTGGAGGAGATCTTGGAAGACACCTAGTTGGACCTCTCCATTTTACAGATAGAGAAACTGAGTCTCAGAGCTGCGATGACTCATCAAAGGTCAAGCAGCTAGTAAAAGGCATAGCTAGCATTTGATCCCACTTCGTAGAATGGTGAATCAAAGCTGGAAGTCACAGCAAAGTTCATCAACCTGAGTCACTTAGACTTCACCCTCAAGCTTAACAGACTTACCTAAGTCATGGCAGTTTCCCTAACCCTTTCCTCCCTCTTCCCAACTTGGGATCTCCACCATTGGGAGCCTGGGAAAGAAGGTAAAAACAGGTATTAGGTGATAGAAAGAGGATGAACCCAGCTCCCATGACTCCAAATTCAGCCCTTTCTAAGCAGCTCAGCCCAGCTTATTTGTTGCCTACTAACTTTCTTATTTGTGAAATAGTTGTTGATAATATTTAACTCTAGTCCCAGAGGGGTAGTGAGGATGGAGAGAGAGGGATGTTATCTAGGGCTTTGCTTGGAGATCTCAGTTAAACCCTGCCTCTGAGGCTTGGTAGCATGTGACCCTGGGGAAGTCATTGAGCTCTCCTCAACTATAAAATGGAGAGAATTCTATCTTGTCCCTCTTAGAGTCATTGTGAAGGTCTAATGAGAAAATGTGAAGTTCTTTGCAAATAGTAAACATCCCACAATATGAAAATGTGTATTATATTGTATTAGATACATGGCAACTATTATGATGATACTGGGTTGAACTGTTTTGAACCAGCCTAGGGAGAGGAATAATGAAACCAGGTGCTAAACTTAATTCTTGGTGCTAGGAAGACTCTTGGTACTTAAGTAATTTTTGTCCTAAAACGGTCTTTCATTGTAGATTAAAATTGCACTTAATTATTTAGCGGAGGCAGGTCTGGATACATAAAGAAGCCCCAAAGAGGAGAAATCTTTTATTTTCATTCTTTTCCCCCTTCCTTCCCCCCTCTTTTCTCATTTTCTTATTGAAAGAACCAAATGTGAAATTAATCAAATCTTATTTTCTGAATTTTGCCTGGGAGAGAAATTGAGGAGAGAATGCACTTTATTTGAACTGTGTGGCCAATGGCCAAGTGAAATAAAACCTAATTCATGGTAATTTCCCTAACCCTTTCCTTCCTATTCCCAACTTGGGATCTCCACCATTGGGAGAGATGGGAAAGAAGGTAAAAACAGGCACCAGCTAGACAGTGTGGTTCAGCGGAAAGATGCCTGGGGCTGGAGTCATGGGAGAGGAATGGAATGCAGTGGAATGATCACTGGCTCTTGAGTGAAAAGACCTAGGTTCAAATCTAGTCTCAGAACGTTCCCACCTGTGTGACCTTGGGCAAGGACACACAATACTTTTGGTGAAAACAGAAGAGACTGATGTTGTCGTAGCAGAGTTTTGTGAAAGGCAATTACATGTGATGAGTCTGGAAAGGGAGGGCAGTGTCCAATTGGTGAGAACCTTGAATGATGGACAAAGGACCCCAATCTTCCCTCAGAAAACAACGGGTAGCCACTGAGGGTTTCTGAACAGAGTTGTGACATAACCAGTTAACAAAGCAATTCTGAAAGTAGGACGGATAGATCGAAAGGAAGAGAGAGTGGGCAGGGGGGAAGGGAAAGCTTATGAAAAGGTCTAACATTATGTTCTATCCCAAAGCATGGAAGGTGTTTTGGTGTTTGCCCTAGATGTTGACTATCCCTGTGGTCAGTCCTTCAATGGACTACCATAACTGAGTATGACAATGTATGAGGTCATCCTTTGGAGGAAACTCCCTCCACCAGTGCAGATTGGCATCCTCTCTGGAACTGGTGGTCTTAAAGACTGACCTGTGGGCACTGAAAGGTCAAATTACTTATCCAGGGTCCTGCAGTCACTATGTATCTAGGGCAAGATTTGAACCTAGGGTGTCCTGATTTGCTCAGGAAAGACAGCTCCTTATCCAGGACATCAAGCTGCCTCTCTAGCACTCTCTAGCTAGTTAGTAATAATAACTAACTAAAACTGGAAGCTAACAGATGATGGGCTTCCTCCCCAACTGTGCTCAGCAAGTCCCACACTCCCAACTTCCCACAGCTTGGGTGGTTTGCCTGGGGTGCTTTGTTGGAGTCTTCACCCCAGGAGCAAAGATTGATCAGAGCAATTCTAAGGGCTGTTAACTGTTGGGGCCAGGACTTGAATCCAGGTCTCCTGAGTTTTGTGGAGCTCTTTCTACTCCTTCAGGAAGGCTGCAATTTTTTAGGAATTCTAGCTTCAACACAAACTTCTCTGTGGTGATGGAATGAAACACACACACACATTCTCAGTTTCTGCAGGTGTTATCCTGGGCAAAGAGGAAAGCTGATCAATAATAAGCCTCACTAGAAACCTACACTGTCAACTGGGGCCTGGGGCTCTCCTGGCTTTTGTGATGGGCCACCTGCAAGACATTTTTTAATGAGACTGTATGGGACAAGTAAGACTGGATTTTGGCTGTGATAAGACAGATCTGATCCCAAGACTCAGCCCTGCCACTTACTGGCTTGTTCTGAGCCTCACTGACCCCATACTCAAAGGCGGGGGTGGGGGGGTGGGGGGGTGGGGGGGGTGGGGGTGGGGGTGGGGTTGAGGTGGGCGGAATTCTACCTTCCTTTCTTCATTCCCAGAGACCTTGACAAATCAGCAATGGGAAAAGCCTATGTAAAGTCTGAGGTGCTATAGTGTAGCGTAGAGTGAGGGTGATATTATTTTGACTCTGATGTTCCAGTGGGTCTGTGACCTGTGATCTGCACATTGCAGGAGCTTACAAGCTTATTGATTGACTGAATGAAAATTTTCCATGGAGGGGATTCACAGGGGGTCCACCCAAGGTGCTGAGGGTCTTCCTATCAATGAAGCCTATGGATGGCCCATTAGCTCTCCCCTCAATCTCATCATGTGGCCAGCCCATCTCAGTTTTGTTTCATTAATCCTTCTCTGATAACATCCTTTATTCTGGACTTATCTTTTGTAATTCATGCTTGGTAAAACAGCCCAATGCTCACATTTTTGCTGGTGATACTAATTTTAAAAAAATTTTAACAAATTTTTGTTGATATGTTTTGCATCCATATTGCCTGCATTTCCTCTTCTATCCTTCTCCTTCCCCACTCCTAGAGAATAATCCCATTTAACAAAGATTTTTTAAAGAGAAAAAAGAAAAAGAATCAGCAAAACTGATGAATACAGTGAAAAATCTGCAAATTTATGTAATGTTCCATATTCATGGACCACTATCTCCTCCCAACTCTGTCAAGGAGTTTATAGGTGACTCTCCTTTTCAACTCTGAAGACTGTGGCGTTCCATGGCTTTCACAGTTAGACAGTCCACAGAGAGACCCCGAAATTTCAGTTACTAATAATGTGACTGTCTTAGGTCATTTCACAAGCACCTCCTCTGTGGTCTTCCAAAAGTTTAGATGACCCTCACTCCTCTGTAACACACAGAGCCATCATCCTGGCAGTAGCAGAAATTTACACTGTACCTTCTGAAAGGTTGGATAGGAAAGTGGAAAAGGCAGGTCTAGATTCTAACGATGTGACTTAGCCGCTAGAGAGCATAGTGCCTAGAGCGGTAGGCCTGGAGTCAGGAAGACCTGAGTTCTAATCCTGCTTCAGACACTCACTAGTTGAGTGATGCTGGGTAAATCACTTAACCACTGCCTGACTCAGTTTCTTCATCTGTAAAATGAATACAATAATAGTACCTGCCTCCCAGGGTTGTAGCAAAGATAAAATTAGATCACACATATACAGTGCTTTGCAAAACTTTAAAATTATTATCATTGTTATTAGCTTTGTGATATTAGGAAAGTCATTTTTCCTTCTCTGTGCCTCGATTTCCTCCCCTATAAAATCAATTATTTAGTCAACAACACACTTACTGTATGTCAGGCACCATACTAGGTTATGGGGATACAAATATAAAAAATAAAACAATCTCTGTTCTTAAGGAGTGTCTAGCTTGAAATCTTAGGTCTTTTGTGTTTTTAACTGAATCACAATAGCCAGTGAAAGCCTTAAGCCTGTGAGTTCCTTGCTTTGCTGCTTTAAAATGTGGGTCTTTGGCTGCAGAGACTAGGAGTAAAGGGGAGTGGGAGTGGGAAACAAACCAGTCCAGCTAGTAAGTTTGTCTTCCAAACAAGAATAGTAACAGTAACAAGGATGGTATACTTAGAGAACCCTAGGGAATCAACTAAAAAAACTAGTAGAAACAATCAACAACTTCAGCTAAGTTGCAGGACATAAAATAAACCCACATAAATCATCACCATTTTTACATACTACCAACAAAATCCAGCAGCAAGAGATATAAGAGAAATTCCAGTTAAAATCACTACAGACAATATAAAATACTTGGTAGTCTACCTGCTGAAACAAACCTAGGGACTATGTGAATGCAATTACAGAACCCTTTTCACAGAAATAAAGACAGATCTAGACAGTTGGGGAAATATTAATTACTCATGGATAGGCTGAGCCAATATAATAAAAATGACAATTCTATCGAAGTTAATTTACTTATTCAGTGCCCTACCAATCAAACTACCAAAGAATACTTTTATAGAGCTGGGGGGAAAAAATTCGTCTGGAAGAACAGAATGTCAAGACTATCAGAGGGATCAATAAAAAAAAAAAGTGAAGGAAGGTAGCCTAGCAACTCCAGATTTCAAACTATATTACAAAGTGGCAATCATCAAAATAATTTAGTACTGATTAAGAAATAGAGTAGGGGATCAATGGGATAGATTAATATAAAGATGCAATATAAAGCAATCTAGCCTTTGATAAACTCAAAGATCCAAGATCTTGGGGCAATAACTCCACATTTGCCAAAAATTGCTGAGAAAATTGGAAGCAGTTCAGTAGAAACTAAATAGACTAACATCTCGCACCATATACCAAGATAAGGTCAAATTAGACAAATGATTTAGATATAAAGAGTGATATCATAAGTAAATTAGGGGAGCATGGAAAAATGTACCTGTCAGATCTATAGCTAAGGGAAGAGTTTATAACCAAACAAGAGATAGAAAGATTCACAGGATGTAAAATGGATAATTTTGATTGCATCGAACTAAAAAGGTTTTGAACAAACAAAACCAATTCAGCCAACATTAGAAGGAAAGTAGGAAGCTGGGTAAAAACTTTACCCAGCAAGTTTCTCTGATGAAGTCCTCATTTCTCAAATATATAGAGAACTGAGTCAAATTTATAATATGAGTCATTCCTCAACTGACAAATGGTCAAAGGATATGAACAGGCAGTTTTCAAAAAGAAAGAAACCAAAGCTATTTATAGTCATATGAAAAATGCTCTAAATCACTATTTATTAGAGAAATACAAATTAAAACAATACTGAGATACTACCTCACATCTATAAGATTAGCTAGTATGACAGAAAAGGAAAATAACAAATTCTGGAGGGGATGTGGGAAAATCAGAACACTAATGCACTGTTGGTGGATCCAACCATTCTGGATAACAATTTGGAACTACTCACAAAGAAAGGGCTATAAGTCTGTGCATACTCTTTGACCCAACAATATTGCTACTAGGCTTGTATCCCAAAGAGATCAAAGAAAGTAAATAGTATCTATTTATACAAAAATATTTATAGCAGCTCTTTTTGTGGTTGCAAAGAATTGAAAATTGAGGGGATGCCAATCAATTGGGGAATGGCTGAAAAAGTTGTGGTATATTATTGTGATAGAATATTATTGTGCTATAAGAAATGACAAATATGATGGTTTTGGAAAAACCTGCGAAGACTAATATGAATTCATGCAAAATGAAGTGAGCAGAATGAGGAGAACCTTGTCCACAGTAACAAGCAATATTTTACAGATGATAACTGTGAAAAATTTAGTGGCATTGATGAAGACAATGATCCATGATGAATAATACTCTCTACCTCCAGAGAGAGAGCTGATGAACTCAGAATTCAGGTTGAAGCAGACTTTTAAAATTATCATTATTTTTAAATTTTTAAATTTTGCTTATGTTTCTTTTTCTAACATGGCTAATGTGGAAATATGTCTTGCATGACTTCAAATTGCTTGCCTTCTCAAGAAGTGGGGAAGGGGAGAGAGGGAGAAAATTTGGAACTCAACATTTTGAAAATGAATGTTAATTTTTTACATCTAATTGGTGAATATTTAATGAAATAAAAATAATTAAGAAAAACAAATAACAGCTAACATTCATTTAGTCTTACTCTGTGCCAGGGATTGTGCTAAACACTTTACAATTATTATCTCATTTGATCCTTACAACAACCATGCAAGATAGGCACTATTACCCCATTTTACAGACAAAGAAACTGAGGTAAACAGAGATTAAGTGACTTTCCCAAGGTCACACACCTAGAAAGTGTCTGAGGCTGGATTTGAACTCCAGTCCTCTTAACTCTGAGCATAGTGCTCTATCCACTGAACCACCTGGGGAGGAATGGCTTTTAGTCTTTCTAGGATCATAGATTAAGAATCAGAAAAGATCTGAGTGGTGTAGTCCCGCCACCTCATTGGATAGATGAGGAAAAAGACCTAGAAGGTTAAATTACTTGTTTAATGTGGTAGCAAATACCCAAGTAATAAATAGCAGAGTCAAAATTTGAACCCAGGTTCATTCATTCCAAAGCTTAACTTCAATCCTTCCACCCCACTTTTAACACCTAGGGCCATAGTATAAAGTCTTTTTATCTGCTTTCAAAAGTACCATTAGAATTTTTCTTAAATGGAGATATTCCTGCTCACAAAACCATGATCCAGATCTGCCCCCCTCCTATATACATGTCCATACACAGTGCGCCCCCTCTCCCCAAGCTGGTGATTCTTCATTCACTCTTAGAACTTTGAATACCACCTAATCTTTGCAGATGTCAGCACTGGGGGGACTGATAGAAAGCAGCCACATTTTCTTCCTCACAGTTTCTTTGCAGCACACTGAGAAACAACTGTGTTTTAATTGTTCCATAGATCCTGTCAGGCCAAGGCATCCTCAACACATCAGTTTGTTATTTGTCTTCATTTAATCCCCGTCTGTGATTGTGACTTATTGGGATGTTAAACTGAAGAGCTCAAAGCAGCCAACTAGAGACATTTGGCAATAGCATCCTTCTACATAAAAAAGCCCCATCTCATTATGGCTAACACCAGCTGGACAATACAGGATAAATGCACAGAATCATTGTATGTTAGACCTTGGAAAACATGCTGTCCAGCCCCTTCATTTAAAAGGTGAACTAACTGAGGCCCAGAGGTGATAAGCTCCTTGTCCAATATCATACAGCTAGTGAGGGTAAAGCTGGCATTGGAATGCTAGCCTCCTGGTTCTCTAGTCAGTCTCCTCCCTACTGCATGATACAGCCATAAGCCTCATTCATTAAGACTTCGAATGCAAAATTTATTATCTTCCAATATGGACTGTATTTTTTTTAAAGTTTTGTTTGGAAGTATTATTTCAAATGTTCATATGTTATGCACAGAAAAGATCATACAGAAAAAAATATAAATATAACTAAGCAAACACACAACACATATGTATTTCCTTAGTTATCAGAGAATATTCTTCTGAGTCAATGTTGAAACATACCTATGGGTTCAGAATATTGCATATGTTAAACATGGTTGCTCTATCAGATGGTTTAGGCTAATTGGTACTCAACACAGTGCCTGGTACATTGTAGGAGCTTAATAAGTGTTTACTGATTGATTGCTATCAGGTAGGGCTCTCTGTGGTGGAGAAAATTGATTGGGATATGACTAAGGTGTAAAAAATAAATAAAATCAGAGAAGAGCATGTCTCTTGGTTTTGAATAGTGTAATAGTAATCAGTTTAGCAGCATACATGTGGAAGATGCAAACTGTCCCACTGTTAAGAAAGCATGAACTCCCCTGTTGATGTGGAAGAAGGGGACTGGCTGAGGTGTGTACATAAGCAAGAATTCCAGAGACAGAGAGACAGAATTGGAACTCTGCTCCTGCTGAAGGAAGCATTGTGGAGACTGAAGCCGGCTGAGAGAGAGAGAGAGAGAGGGAGAGAGGGAGAGAGGGAGAGTTTCCCTCCCAGCATCTGGAAGCTGAGAACTGAGATGGAGTTTTCCTGAGACCAGAATCTGGTGAGGGCTGCCTGGAAGGCTGAGAGGGCTTGCCTGAAGAAGTATGACCAGGATAAGACTTTGTTTGTTCATGGCCTGGCTGATCCTTGAGTTCCAGACAAGAGAAGTGGTGAAGAGTTTGAGATGTGCTGGACCCTGTGAACTTCAGTGTGTGCCAGGGACTGCCCTGAGGACTGGAGAAGGACCTGGGAGCTGTCTGCTTCTGAATCCAGGTGACTGTTTGGTGGATTCAGGAGGGAGCTGGGACCTTGAAAGGGGATCCAGGGAATCAGAGAGATCACCCAGAGTCAAGATG
>CM053585.1:540016953-540041089 GCA_028646515.1 Pseudochirops corinnae
GTGAAAAGTGTTTTGTAGTTGTGTTCATAAAGGTGTTGGGTTTGTTTTGGCAGGTAGATTCCCAAATATTTTATAATCAGACACTTAACATTTACTAGCCGTGTGACTTTGGGCAAGTCACTTAACCCCAATTGCACCTCCAAAAAAAAGGCAAAAAAAAAAAAAGGCACACAATTAAACAGCATAGCAAGGTGAATGACAAGAAAGATTTCTCCTTTTTCTAAAAGTGAATACACTCTACCTGCAGGTAAACATGCAAACCATGAGGGAGGAAAACAATGTTAAAAACACATGCCTGGTTAGCGAAAGCAATAAAAAGATGTACATGCAAAAACGTGTATGGCCAGAAAAAACACATAGAGTGTATATACGGTCAAAACACACATGTGAACAATGCAATTTATATCTCCAATGTTACAAAACTATGGCCATCCTCTGGAATGTCATTGGGTCAGATAATTTCTTTACTGGAGTAGAGTCCTTTACTGCTTAGTCATTCGCTTCACTGTTATTCTCAGCACAGTGTCCCCTGGGCATCTCTGTTGCTTGTTACTGCCTTTTCTGACATCTGTAATTTAATTAGATGTATTTTTATTATACACTCCTCTCAACAAAAAAATTACCTATAAGATTCTTTCTTTAGTTGGAAGTGTATGCAGAGACCAGCAATGAATATAAACATAGAACAAAGGCACACATTTAGAGATTTCCAAGCCTCTTAAGTTGATAAGCTGCATAGAAAAATTTGAACCCATTGCCAGTCCATCACTGACAAAAATGGGACCATTAATTCATGTAATTTCAGTGATGAAAAGGACCTAAGAGGACATTTAGTCCAATGCATTTGTTTTATGGGGGAGAAAATGGCAGAAAGGACAATTGACTTAACTAAGTCGTACAGCTGGTGAAAGACAGGTAAAAGACTAGAACCTACTGGTTCCGAACACAGAGTGAGTTCATTCTATTTTTAATCAAGATTGGCTTCTTGAGATTAATTTCAATTTAACAGGCACTTATTAAGTATCTATGATATTCCAGAGACTGTACTTAATGTTAGCAATCCACAGACAAAAAAGAAAAACCCACTGCCCTCAAGGAGCTTACATTCTTTGGGGGTGGGGTGGGGAATAGTGTGCATACTGATAAACAAATACAAAATGTATACAGAGTAGGCACAGAGCCTTTTCTGGAGGTAGGAGGTAAATGATGATGAATCAGGATGTCAGGAAAGGTCTATAGGAGAATGTTCAGAAGCCTACAAAAGCAATCCAAAGTTTTTTCAAATGAAATTTAATAACTTCTAAAGAGATAGTGTGGGAAGGAGGGGTTGAATAAATGTATTTGTCTGGGAAAGGAGGGTCCTGATTACTCAGAGCAACACATTCATGGCCTTGTAGAGTTTCTTTTTCCCCCTGAGGCAATCAGGGTTAAGTGACTTGCCCAGGGTCACACAGCTAGTTAGTGTCAAGTGTTTGAAGCTGGATTTGAACTCAGGTCAAATGACTGACTTCAGGACCAGTGCTCTATCCACTGTACCACCTCATTGCCCCTATAGTTTTTTCCTTAGAAATTTTAAAAATTGACCATTTATTAACGTATCTTATCAGGGGGCAATATAATGTCTTTCTATAAAGTCCTTTTCCATGATGCAATTATATTTCCCTAATTTATATTCTTATACTTGATTCTAATCATCTCTCTTCAAGCGTAACTCTGAGTCAATGCTAAAGCTGCCACTAGAGCAGGGCAGCTTGGACTTTGCCCCAGAGTTCTCAGATTTAGAGGGCACTTGCTTTTATTCAGCAGCACAGAAAGCTCATGGTGTCCCAGGATGTTCTTCCTTTCCATGGTGCTCCCCTTTTCACATCCTTCCAAACAGACCCTCTCCCTCCAGAAGCCATCCTGTTTAATGTCATCTCTCCCAGGTACAAAAACTGCTTTTAAAACTCTGCTAAATCTTGGTGCCATCTAGCATTTGAGGACATTAATCACCTGCAGAGAAGTGGCGGCAGCTTTCTGAACATCCTCATTTTGGGAAAACCTACTCCAGCTTCCCAGAGAGTTCTAACTAACAGTTCTTTTATTGAGATGAATTCCCTATGTTTTAGTAGTTTGGGACTACAGTCTGTACATATTTATCTTGTTGAAAAAAGTTAATAATGGGCCCTATTATTGGTTTTTTTTTATGAGGCCCTTTCTCAGGGCCCTGGAGTGTTTTTCACTTCCCTGAGTAGTCCAAGGATGGGGAAGCACTGAAAGGCTTATGTACTTTTGGTTTCCTATCATTTCACTAACTGAGGCACATGGGAATATTGGCATTCCATGGCATCCCTTGAAAAAGATGAGCAGCAAGGGGTGAAGAAGGTGTCAGTCTTCTCTCCACTTACACAAACACCACTCTAACAAAACCTTAATGCTTTTCCATTGAACTATTGAAGAACCTTCCATCTAGACTTCCAGGGTCTAGTTTCTCTCTCCTCTCCAATCCATCCTCCAGATAGCTGCCAAAATAATCTCCTTAAAGTCCAAGTCTGACAATGTTTGACATAAAATACAAATTCTTCATTTTGGCATTTAAAGCCCTGCATAATAACAGTCCATATTGTTCTCCATTATTCACCATTCCATTCTTTTAAATCCTAGCCAGCCAGACCTACTTGCCCTCCTTCTATACAATATTCAATATCCTGAATTTTTGCTTCTACCCAGGCTGTCCCCAGAGCAGAATGCATTCTCTCCTCACCTTTGCTTCATTGATTCACTTTGATTCAAGGTTTATGGCAGGTGTAACCCCCTAAAGGAGGAATTTCTGGATCACCCCTAGTTGTCACTGCTCTCTCCTGCCTGAAACCATCATGCATACCCTAATATGTTTACATGTCCCCTTTCCCCATATTAGAATGAGCTCCCAAATCATTGGACTACACAGGGATGTAAAAAATCCTCCAGGGCCTTGACATGTTGTCTCATTAAAAAAGAAAAAAAAAAACCCCAGTAACAGAATGTAAGATTCTTGAGGGCAGGAATTATTTTTCATTTTGTCTTTGCATCCTTAGCAGCTTGTATATAGTAGGTGGTTAATAAATGCTTGTTGGATTGGATTGGGTATGGGGCAGGTTCTTGGTTTTCCTTTTATACTGAGGTTTGGTGATGTAATTGGACAAGAACACATGGCTGGATCCAACACAATTAGCTCCCCTAGTTGTCTATACTATAGGTTAAAAATCCAATCTCGTTTCTTTTTTTTTTTTTGTTCTTTTTGCTCTTCACAACATAAGGGTGTTGCATCCTACTAGTGTGTTGGCTGTGTCTTTCAAATGCTATTTCAATCTTAAAATTGTGTTGGATGTCTGTAATGAGTATTACTGGGAGAGGTTCTCAGAACAATGAAAAGGATGATTCTTTGTTCTTCTGAAGTCAACTCAAACGGTGACTCTGGGCACCTCACTTTGTCTCAGTCTAAGCTTTCTCATCTGTGAAATGGAGATATCACTTACCTTGCAATGTTGTTGAGAATGTAATGTAAAGTGCTCTGAAAATCTCAAGTCAGTATAAAAAGGTTAGTTATTCCCAATACTACAGAGGAAAAGAGGGTCAAATGATCAAAGCCACATACTAGGAAAAGGATAACAGGGGTAGAGTGGGATGAGGTAACCATCAGAGGAGTTCTAAAGAGACACAGGAGAGCAACCAGGAGGGGATGCGACAACCAAACCACTAAATCTGGGTTGTTAACATTCACAGATAAGGAATCCTTGCTTCCTAAGGGGATAGAATATGGTCATCAGACCAAGCTCATGGACATGGTTTATATTCTGTCTCAGTTCTCTTGCATTTATAGAGTTAATTCACACAGCCAAGAAAACTCATGCTAAAATCTAATTGGCCAGCTATACTTTCTTTACAGAAGGCAGAAGAGGGAGGATTGGATCCATAAAACAACAAAATTTTCCAGGACCACACAAAGTGAAGCTTAAACAAGTACTCAGCAGCTTTGGTTTGTGTAGTCCTTGGCTTCTTAACCTTTTGGGGTTATGGATCCCTTTGCCAGTCAGTCTGCTGAAACCCTTGAGCCCTTTCTCAGGATAGTATATTCAATTGCATAAAACAAAATACACACAATTACAAAGGAAACATTAATGTTGAAATAATTTTTAAAGTATTTCATACAAATACACAGGCTCCAGGTTAAGAACTCTGTAATGAAGACAGTCTCAGATGCCTGCATTTTCTCCCAGAGTATCTGGATAATTGCTTCAGCTATTGACTTCACTTTTTTCTTGAGCAGGGTTGACCACAGTGTCATGACTGAGGGCTTGAAATGTCACATATTCTTCCAAAGTGAGATAAATATGCCCCTTGAGGATAGAGTGGAGGTGCTGTCCATGGTGCCCCATCTTAATAGACCAGCAATCACCTGTCTCTGAGAAGGTGCAGTGATATTACTGAGGTGGAGTTCAGAGATGATATCCAGCTTCCCCTATGAGTCCAGAGGACTGACAAGATGGCTGTGGAGGGCTATGGCAGGGAAGTCATTACTTAATATATCCACATTAGTAGAGACTGCTTTATAAGTGACTCAGGATTTATTGCTGTAGGACGTCTGCCTCTCTCACAAATGAGGAAGTAAAGGATCCCGATCCATCTTTTAAGCACTCAGATTCTCTCTGCTTTGTCTTCCAGTATAGTCACCTCCATTCTATTTCTCTTCTAAATGAAAGGTTCATTTATTTCCCCAGATAAGGTCCAGAATAAGGGCAAGATATAATTTAAACTTATTCAGACTTAAGATAAATCAGTGATAAAAGGCAATTATTTTATATTAAATCTGAATCTTTTTTAAAAAGGAATTTGTATTTATCAATTAACCCATTTCCACCATTTAATTTTCTAAGGCAAGTTAAAAAAAAGATGTATTGCTTTTTGTTTGGGGAGTGGGGAGGTTTTAACAGTTTAGTGCTCCTAGGTTTGCTTTATTCATCTTATTTATATAAACTTTTCAAGTGGTTAATAGCCTCCCCAGTCACATGCTAGAGTAGGTGGGTAAGTTGATATCAGGACAACTTCCTATCAATTAAAACTAAACCAGATTGAAACAGGCTATTTGAGGTGGAGGTACCCTCCATTAGAGATCGACAAGCAAATGCTGGATGATTTCTTATTAACTATCTCGTAGAGATGACACATGTTCAAGTGTGGATCAAAGCATCATAGGGTCATAGATTTAGGACTGGAGGGGGCCACTGAGTCCAACATGATCTTTTTACAGATAGGTAAATTGAGTCACAGAGCAATTAAGTGACTTCTTCGGGGCCACGTAGCTAGAAAATAACTAAGGTGTGATTTGAAGTCAGGTCTTCCTGACTTCAAGGCCAGTGTCCTGTCCTCTTTCATTCTGCTTCTCAAAATAGGTCCCTTGCAATTCTGAAATTCAGTGAAGTCTCTCTCCTGTTTACTGTCCCCTGAATCACTCCTGGGTCCTCATTGGCCCACTGGTATGGTCTTCATTAGGGAAACAGTTTAAGTATCATCAAGATGATGAGAAATGGTGGTGGGTTGGAAGAAGAGATGACAGTGCAGTGGGAGACAGGAAAGGGAGATGTAGAGATTCAATGAGACATGGTGGATGAGAAAATGTCCAGCACCACTGGAGCCTAGAGAGGCAGGCACAGGCCACACTCCTGATGTATCCCCAAAGGAAAGAGAGCTTGGAATAGCCAGGAAGCATCTTGACTAGGAAGCTGTTCAGATCTATCCTTTAATGGTGCCATAAATCATGGGGACTGTGTGCAACCAGAGAGAAGGTGGGATCCACCAATTCGATTCAATCCAACAAACTTATCCAGTACTTAATGCAATCCAGTTTAATTCAACAGGCAGCATCTAGAACTTACTATGTTCCAGGTACTGTGTTTGGAAGTAAAGTCAGAAGTTAAACAGTTCTCATCCACAAGGGGCTTCCAATCTATTTAAGGGATAGAACTTGTACGTAGGAAAGAAAAATATAAAATGTATACAATGTAAATAATAAGCAATAGTATATGGGGGGAGGGGGACACTAACAGTTGAGGTAGGAGGTGAGCCTTGAATGGACTCAGGGGGCTTCCAAGAGGTGAAAATGAGGAGGGGGGTAGAGAGAGAGACAGACACAGAGAGAAACAGAGACAGAGAGAGAGAAGAGAGAGAAAGAGAGAGAGAAGCAGATGGACAGAGACAGGGAGGGAGAGGAGGGAGAGGAGGGAGAGGAGGGAGAGAGATGGAGAGACAGAGCATTTCAGGCATGGCAGCAGCCCATGCAAAGGTGGAGAGACAGGAAACAGAATGTTCCAGAAGGCGCAAATAGGCCAGTTTGGCTAAAGTCCAGAGTGGCAGAGTAGGTGATGAGAAGTAATGTGAAATCTGGATGAAAAGAGATTGGAGTCAGATTACAGAGGGCTTGACCTGACACCCAGAGGAGGCTCCTTGAACAGGAGTGACAGGGTCAGGTCTGTGCCTTTGGGTGTCGCTTTGATCATTGGGTGGAAGAGACCCTGGAGAGGGTAGAGGCCCAAGGTAGGGGCACCAGTAAGGAGGCTGTTGCAGCCTTCAGGCATTGGATGGTTCATTTGGGGACCTTTTCCTCATCGTTTTCTTTTGTTGCCTGTTTCGTTTGGCCTCCAGAAGAGTCCTCCCTCCTACCCCAGCCTGCTCTTGCCGTTATTGTCCTACAACAACAGTGAATTATCATTTCTATAAAGGTCACGAAATCCCTGAGCTAAAAAGTATTTAAATGACTCTGGCAATGAGTTGACAGCCACCTCTGCATGTAGGATCCATTTGTCTCCATCTGTCCACTTCTGTTAAGCCATCATGGATGAGCAGAAGGGAATAGTGTCATGTCACAGCAAATCCAAAGACCCAGGGCCCTTTGCAGAGCTGTCCTTTTTGAGAGGAAAACATAATGCTTACCATCAGGATGATTATTTCCATGGGTTCTCATGGCATACGGAGCACGATACAGTGGCCATTCTTCATCTAACATCTAGGCCCACTGGGACATCTAGCATTGAGCACCAAAGACAGAGAGATAGCTGTGGTCCTGAGGAAAGACCTCTGGATTTGGAGCCAGTGACACCTTATTCAAGGCCCAGTTATCCCTACTAATCAACCTCTCTGAGCTTCAAGTTCTTAAACTACAGAATGGGCATAATTCTATTTGTACTTACTTCACAAGGCTATTGTGGGAATCATATAAAATGGATGTAAAATTCATTAGGTAGACTATTGTGTCAGAGGCTCCCTTTTGACTCAAAGGGCCTGGGTAAACTTTGAGGGGCTTCTTGTCTCACCTCCTCTTACTTCATTGTCACTCAGTTGGATAACTCCAGCCAGAAAATTCATGTGACCCCATGCAGTGTGACATCACCAGAACTCCTTGGAAGCACATGAATTGGAAAGATTAAATAATTTGTTGTTGTTCAGTCAGTTCTATCCTGTCTGACTCTCTGTGAACCCATTTGGAGTTTTCTTGGCAAAGCTCCTAGAGTGGTTGGCCATTTCTTTCTCCAGCTCATTTTACAGATGAGGAAACTGAGGCAAACAGGGTTCGTTGACTTGCCCAGGGTCACACAGCTAGGAAGTGCCTGAGGCCAGATTTGAACTCAGGAAGATGAGTCTTCCTGACTCCAGGCCCAGGACTCTATCCACTGCTCCACTTAGGTGCCCTTGTTAAAGAATAACCAAATATTTTTAAAAATCATTTTTAAACCAAAAAAGATTATCTTAGAAAACACAGAGATAATGATATTACCAGCAAACAGCTTTTCCTTCCTAGAGGCTTGCATAAGTAACCTCAGCTCCTTAAACATGAAATCAATAGAGCTTCAAGCTAGAGTGTTCCTAACATAGGTTCTCGATATGTCTCCTATTAGGTTCTCATTAGCTCTGCTTAGATGATAGAGTTTTCTATATTCCTTGACTTTTCACTCACCTCAACATCTGGCAGATTACAGGAACATAGCTCTATAAGTATAAAGGATCTAATTTATCTCTCATTTTAGCTCAGCACAGTGCCTGGCACATTAACAACTGTTTATTGAGTTGAATTTTACATATACAAAAATAGGCTAAGAGAGTGAAAGTGATTTGCCCAGAGGCACATAGCTGGTAAGAGACAGAATCGGGATTCTAACCTACATCCTTGGAACCAAAAACCAAGCACTCCTTCCATGACACCCTCCTGCCATCCCATACTCTTGTTCCCTACTTTTGGCCAGTGGGACCCATCACAGTTCATGAAAGACTGAACTCCTTGGATTCTTCATGTTCTTTTTCCCCTTCACCTCCATCCTTGAATCAGGTCACATATTGGTCTCAAGATCTGTCTATGTACAGGCATGCCCATCACCTAAGATCATCTGGGTTGTGAGCTGGGATTTTCTCTAATTAAGCCCAGCTTGATTCTAAGAGTTGTAACTAGGGTAGAGAGACTGGAACTTTTTCTCAGGATATTGGATATACACATGTCCTTCTACTCTTTTTGGCAGAAGCAATAGAGCTCAGTACTTCCTCAGGAAAAAGTGAAGCTAGGAAGCTACCAGAGGGTTCCTTTCCTCCCCCTTGCAGCCACAACCCAGGGAGCTCTTGCTCCTCCTCACTTGGCCTCCTCACAGAGCCCTGCTATTTCAGAGCTTTCCAAGTTGATTGGAGGGCACTTTTATATCACTTGCCCAGGTCACTGTTTGTGGTGCCCCAGACGCAAATATTGTTAGTTATGCCTGGAACGATTCCTTTAAGGTCTGGATTCTAAAGGTTACAATAATTGGCCGGGCTGTTCAGGTCTTCTCTAGGGAACCTTCTCAGAAAATCCTTGCAAGGCAGAGAACCCAAATTGACCTTGGAACTCTAGGGAGAACGTAGGTAACTGGATGTTTTTCTGAGGAAAATTGTGTGGCACCCCCATGGGCCTTGTTTGCTGGTGCACAAATAACGGATGGGCTCTCTGGAATGGAGCTGGCCCCGGATTTAATAGGCAGGCAGATTCTCCAGATGAGAATGACCAAAAAAAAAAATCATGCCAAGCTTGTCCTTTAACGAGAGCTCTGAGCTCCTCAGACTACACGTCCAGAGGACGGGGAGAATCTATTAAGTGAGCCTCTTGCCCCTCTCGGCTTCCTTCCTACTCATGGCCATCTGGAAGATTTACCTTCTTCCTTTCTGATCTGCTAATTGGAACTGCTGCCTGGCCTTCATGTACCTGAGTGGTGGAAGACGGGAAACGCTGAGTGATCTCAGCCCTCGCCCTTTTAGAGGACAGCGGGAGGTGTCATTCACCGCATCGCGGGATCGGTTTGGATGGATGTGGATGGCTGCCAGGAGTTGATGGTCTGGCAGACTGCTCTTCGAAGAAAGACTGCTGATTTGCAGTGACCTCCAGCTGCCCCCAAGCAGCTGAAATCTGCCTGCTCCAGCGATCCAACGTGGAGCGTCTTTGAAGTCAGCTGCGCGGAAAGAGTCGAGTGGTGGGTTTCCCCCCTTCGATTTTAGTGCCTTGCCTCCCCATCAGAGAGAAAGACAGACAAGGAGCCTGCTGGCTGCAGTTTGGAATGGGAGCAAGGCAGAATTTGAGGAGACATCCTCATGTGAAAGTCAGACATGGTTGATTAATTCAGATTTATCAGGAGCGTCAGGATCTGGGCGGATGAAGGGGCTGAGAAGTCTTCCTTCAGTGAACGCTTTGGTAATTGACGTCCACACTGGAAAATCTTACTGTATTTATTCAACCGGATCTTAAATATGACAAGCTCACTTCTTTTTGCCAGCATTCAAGCATACTGGGCTGCCTCCACTTTTTTTTTTCTTCAGTTTTATAGATGTTTTTACATCTTAGCAATGTCTGCAAATGCCCTCCCTCCGCTCCCTACCTTTGTCCCTGGAACTGAACTTTCTTGAAACAAAGAGAAAGAGCTCATTGCAAATAACTTGTGTTAAGGATCCCCTTGCTAGTGATGTATGTGCCATTCTGCACCAGGAATGCCCAGCTCTGGCCATTGGAAGAAGACCTATGCCATTAGTCTGGGGAGGTTACTAGTTTTTCATTGTCAATTGTCAATTTCAGTTCAACTCAGATTCAGTTTTCCTTTGATGAGCTTGTCATTTATATCATTACAATTACCGCATTTATTGTTTTCATGGTTCTGCTTACTTCACTGTGAATCAATTCACAGGATCTTCACAGGTTCCTCATAATGCTCATGTTGTCCTGAACAACAATAGATAGCACTGACTGAGCCCCTTCTGCAGGAAGGTGTCATGTGGACAGTGTTTTCCATGGTCAGAAAAACTCAGCCTACTCAGTCCCTCTGTCAGATCTGTGCAAGTCTGCTTGGTGTGTGGTTTCCTAAAAGGACCAGACTCTCCTGAAGACCAAGGACTATGACTTATCTTTTCTCTCCTCTCCTCTCTTCTTCTCATCTCTCCCTCCCTTTCCCCTTTCCTTTCTTTCTCAATTTCTCTCTATTCCTCACTTTCCCCTTCCTTTCATTTTCTCTTTCTCCCTCCATTCCTCTCTTTATCTCTTCTTCCTCCCTCTGTTCTCTTTCTTCATCCCTCTTTCCTTCCCTCCCTCCCTTCTTCTCTTCCTTTTCCTCCTTCATTCTTTCTGCCTTCCTGCCTTCCTTCCCTTTTGGCCTAAAGTGCCAGTGCCAGTATGATTATTCCTATTTGTAGGTGAGAAGAATAAGTTTCAGAGAGTTGAAATAGCTTGTCCAGAGTCCCTCAGCAGGTAAATGTCAGAGCTGAGATTAAAGCTCAGGTCTCTCCCGACTCCTTGCTCCTATGCTCTGCTTCCTTTGCCACTGTACTGCTCCTTCTCTCTATCCTTCAGAAATGCAATCCAGTGATCACTACAGCAAAGCAGGAATCTGTCAAAATGAAGAGACAAATACCTAGTCAGAACATGCCCCCATTCATCTGTCTGGCACCAGGGGCAGATAGCTGGGTGCACTCTAGGGGCCTTTAGGTGGTGCCATGGTGCACAGAGCACTGGACCTGGGGTCAGGAAAACTGGAGTTCCAATCCAGCCTCAGACACTCACTAGCTGTGTAACCCTGGGCAAGTCACTTACTTTCTGTCTGCCTCAGGTACTGGATGTAAAATGGGGACCATAATAAGACCTACCTCCCAGGGTTGTTGTGATGATAAAATGATATAAAATTAAATATTTGTAAAGCACTCAGAACAGTGCCTGGCACATGGTCAACTCTATTTAAATGCTCATTCCCTCCCCTTACTATAACATCGTATTGTTGAATATTTTTCATTAGTTGATAGGCTAGCTCCCTTTTCTTCTTGAATTTCTGGTTTGTAGCATCCTTTTTGTGTTGATGCTCATGGGGCTTCCCAGACATCCATCAAAGGCACAGACATCTTCTGAGTCAGAAAAGCCTCATCCTTTAGCTTGGTTATACCAAAATATACTTAAACGAATAGATGGTTTTATTTTTCAACTCTTCTCTCTCTTCTAAAACTATTTCCTTCTACCCTCAACCCTCCCTCTCAGAAGCCTGACAGCCTGATTATTAACAGGTGTGGAACTCACCCCAAGAGAGGATCCTGAGCCCATCTTCCTGATTGGTGCAAAGGGTCTCCATCTGAGGCTTGACTCTGACAGATGAAAGGACTGTGTCCATCACCCATTTCCCTACATACACAATCACTGAGCTAACTGTCCTTCAGGGGCTGTCATTGTGAGTACAATCCTGCTGGAAGGAGTGGCAAGCTGGGGATATGGATTATGCCACTGGCGCTGGCCTTGAGAATCCCAGCATGAGGCAAAACTCAGCTCAACTCCATTTCAATTAAGGCAGGGTGACCTCAGTGCCTGATAGGCTCCTGCCATGTGCTATGAAAGGTCATAAGTAAGTAGAAGACATCATTCCTACTTGAAAGAAGCTGATTGATGACAAGTTAGGGAGAAAAGATATCAATACCTGGATTCAAGAGACACTTGGCTCCAATTCCATCTTTTCCAGTCACCAGCTGTGTGTGTGACCATGGATAAGGAGCCTGATTTCTGGATCCCATTCCCTCATCTCATAAAACTGAGGCATTTAGGTGTTACGGCATTGGGCTTGGAGTCAGGAGGAGTTAAGTTAAAATCCAATGTCAGATAATTACTAGCTGTGTGACCCTGGGAAAGTCACTTACCCACCCTTTGAACCTGGGCAAGCCAATTATCCCCTCCCTGTCCCACTTTCCCTACCTATAATAATAAAACCTACCATTTATGAAGGGAGATAATGTTTGTACAGAGCTTTGCAAACTTTAAAGAATTTTATAAATGCTAACTATACTAATGAAGATAATTATCATTGTTTATTACTATAGCCTTGAAATATCAATCTCTTTGGTGTGTCACAGGGATCAGATGAGATGATGAATTAAAGAACTATACATGTTTACAATCTTAATGTTAGCTAATATTATTAATAATATTGCTGCTTCTATTTATGTCAGACACCTGTTTGGACAATATTACTGTAAGATAATTTTCTCCCTCTTCATAGTTCTCATAATTTGTCTAGACCTCTCCTTTGCTCTTGCCACATACTATCTTTTTATACCTAGTTATATCCATGCCTGGTCCCACTATAAAACTTAAACCTGAAATAATGTAAATGAAAAGAGAAACAAAGAAAACCCAGAGAGTAAACGCTGTGTCAATAAAGTGACCAAGCTTGGTCCTAAAGAAAAGATGAGGAAATGTACCTCCTGCTTTTCTTTGCACAGATGAGAGACTATAGGCAGAGGATATACTGTTAGATTCAGTGGATATCTTAGTTAGTTTTGGTGAACTGCTTTTCCTTCCCTTTATTTCTCTTTTTTATCCTTTAAATAAGACTTGGTTTTTTTAATAGTGAGGGGGAGATGGGTATACTCAAAAGAAAGATGACGAGAAATAAAAACTTCATTTAAAGACTTTATGCTCAAGAGTAGGGGCTGAGCCACTTTTCATTTTTTTCTTCAATTTGCTGAACAGTTTCTCATTCATCTGTGAACATGGGAAAAACCTGGGACTTTTTTTATCTGGAGGAAGTGTCAGCTTGGGAAGTCCTTCGACCAGTGGAGATCACAACCTAGGTATGGCTTAGTAGTATGGCTAGATGTGAAGTGACTTGCCCAAGGTCGCCCCTCTAGGAAGTGTCCATGGCATTATTTGAACTGAAGTCTTCCTGATGCAGAAGTCAGCCCCCTTGTCCTTCTGCCTCTAGACTTACCCATTGTAGGTACTCCTTAAAGACTTGCTGAATTGACTTCAATAGAGGGCCCGAGGAGGAAAAGATCTCTTAGTGTGACTGCAATATGTATGGAAAAACCACTAAAGGGAGAGTTGAACTCTGAGAAACTGCAAAATGGTAATGGTACCAGAGAACAGGCGAGGATGAGGATGACACAGCGAAATGTTTCACAAATACGACCTCATCCTATTCTCACAACAGCTCTGGGCGGGGGGTGCCATTATGGCCCCCATTTTCGAGAGGAGGAACCTGAGACAAAGTGTTTTACCCGAAGTCAAATAGCTGAGATGTGTCAGAAGCAGGACTTGGAACCAGGGTTTCCTGACTCCGGGATTAGCCCTCTGTCTTCTACCCCATGATGCTTCTCCAGTTCCGTCATTGTTTTTTCTTAAGAAACCCTTCCTTGAACAGACAGGCCAGGCTTTTTTACAACCTGGTATATGGTTTGTGGGCCATTAGGGGTGCCAGAGTGCACAGAATGCTGAGTCTGGAGTTTAGAAGACATCTTCATGAGTTCAAACCCAGCCTCAGACACTTCCTGGCTGTGTGACCCTGGGCAAGCCACTTAACCCTGTTTGCCTCAGTTTCCTCATCTGTAAAATGATCTGGAGAAGGAAATGGCAAACCTCTTCAGTATCTGCAAAGAAAACCCCAAACAGGGCCGTAGAGAGTTGGATACAATTGAAAAATGACTGAAAAACCATTTGGAGCAGTTTCGAAAATATTATCTATAAAATTAACTTCTTAGTGCCAACAAGAGCCTTGAGCTCCGATAACCCTGCTCTGCCAAGGTGTTTTGAAATATCTGTAAACTAATGACAAAGTAGCTCCTTATTACAGGTTAATAAACTGAGAGTATAAGAAACTGATTCATTTTCACGTAAAAGCAGTGACTCCCCGTAAAGCTGATTTATTTGCGCAATGGAAAACTTGTATGGTCCAACTGGGACGTTATCACATAAAAGGTTTATCTTTAGAGCTGTCGCTGGTGTTGTATTTATATACCTGCTACATTCCCTAACACTTTAACAAATTAGGAGGAATATAAATTGAGTAACTTTTAGAACTATATATGTTTCTCTCTAGGACAAGTGCAGATTCATTTATATTATAACCTTGTTTCTGTAAGAGACTGGCTGTGGCTGCATTGAATCCAAATGGATTGATGGAGCCACTGCCCTGGTCTCTATGCCTGGAGTGCACACTTGCTTCCCGTCCTTTTACTATAAAAATGACTTAAACAGGAAAGGGGAAAGAGTGACAGCCAAAAATGCAGTTGAAATGAGTTACAACCCTGACAGTTCTGTTGGGCTTACCCAGGCTCACCAAACCTAGCTCACAGGATACAGAGAGCTCTCCATCATATTCTGGTCTTCTGTCATTGTTCAGTTGTGTCTGACTCTTCATGACCCCATTTTTTTGGCAGAGATACTAGACTGGTTTGCCATTTTCTTCTCCCCAGCTCATTTTACAGATGAGGAAACTGAGGCAAATAGAGTGAAGTGACTTATCCAGGGTCACAGAGCTAGTTTGTGTCTGAGGCTGGATTTGCACTCAGGAAGATGTCTCCTTGACATTTCTCTATGTTTTTCAAAATGTTCTGAAGTTCCAAATAATAACAGCTAATGCACATATTATACTCAAAAATGTATGAATTGTATTTCAGGCATTACTTTAATTTATCCTCAGAAAAGATGTGGAGGTTGGCTCATAGGATCATGACTCCAAGGATGGAAGGGACCTCAGGGGCTGCTCTCCTTTGTCGAGGAAGTGAAGGCAAGTGAAGGGCCCATTGTAAGCATCCAGATGCAAGATTTGAACTCTGGCCCTTGGACCCCACAGCCACTGTTCTATCCAACTGACAATCCTATGAGGCTGGTGTTATCATCTCCATTTTATAGGTGAAAGAACTGAGTCAGTCCAAAATCACATGGTTAATAATGATAAATGAAGGATTGGAATCAAGGCTGTCTGGACTCCAGGTCTTTCTGCTCTCCCCACCTGGACATCCTGCCTCCTTCTAGGTACAAAACCCACTATTCCCATTTGTTGAAAAAGGCTTCCCATAAAATTACCTTTGGAATGCTGAGCTATCACTTTGATTCTATCCTTGGCAAACAGATTTAATTTTCTAATTATTAAAAAACCCCATCAATACAACATAGATATTGAAGGGACCTTCGAGATCATCTAATTCAATTCCCTTGATGGAGAGATGAAGAAATTGAGGGCCAAGGAGGTTAAATGATTTGCCAAGGTCAGCCAACCAGCTGGTGCCAGTGCTAGGACCACGGGTCTCCCTGTCTTGCAAACTAATGCAATTTCCACTAATGAGAATGCATCGCCAACTTTCCAAGGGCTAGCTCATTCACTATGGGAGGCCCATGTGTGCTGGGAACACAGATGCTTTGATATAGGCATGCCCAGAACGTGGGCCTGAGATCGCTGCTTCTCCTGAGGACAAAGGGAGGACTGATGGGAATGCACAACCTTTGAGAGCACCTATGTACTCTCATCACTCCAGGTTTCCATACAGTGCCCAAATCGGGAATCCTTTAGTGGGACAATTCTGGGTGTCTTGAAAGTTCTCTTGGTCCCCTTTGTGGGCTTGGTTTTTTATAGCTGAATGTTACCAAAGTCCCACTCCTGAATTCTGCCCCACCATGAGCAATTTACTAAGCCTTGCTGGTCTTCTAAGAAAAATCTTTCTCTTGCTATATGCCTTATCTGGGCTAATCTCCACCGTTTCCTTCCCCTGACTCCCAAGAGAGCTCCATGGATCTAGGCTAGGGCTGTTCATTTTTCATCAGTGTCATTCAGAGAAAATCAAATGCTAATTCATAATAAATTACATTTTTGTGCATTTTCTTCAGATTTTTTAAACCTTTATGTTTATTCAGAATATCTTTTGTTGTTGTTGTTGGTGGTGGTGGTGGTTTTTTTCGGGGGGGGGGGGTGTCAGACAGCTGAGGAGAGTGATCTAGAAAAACCTGGGAGGCAACATCAACTCAGAGAACATCCTCTAACGTCCTGTGATTGGAAGCTGAAGTGATGCAGGACTGGATGGATTTTGATGTTACTGTTTACATAAGAGACACTTTTTTCCTGACTGGAAGAAAGAACAGAAGGAGACAAACTCTCTGTTTTTATTTTGTTCCCTGATGTTTCTACAGTTCCACCACCATCTGAGGGTAGCAGGGTGGTGTGGTGGGTGGAGCAGTGGGCTTGGAGTCAGGAAGACTTCTCTTTATGAGTTCAAATCTAGCCTCAGACACTTATTTGTTGTGTGACTCTGGAAAAGTCACTTAACCTTATCTGCCTCAGTTTCCTCATCTGTAAAATGAGTTGGAGAAGGAAATGGCAGACCACTGCAGTATTTCTACCAAGAAAACCCTGAATGGAATCACAGGGAGTGAGACAGGACAGAAACGACTCAACTACAACCACCACCATCTGAACCATAACGCAGGTTGGGTGGCTTGGATGTGCCCTAAGGTAATAAATTTAGAGGTTGCTGAAAGCCCTTGAAGTCCTACAGCAATTTAACAATAACAGAATTGAGCTCCTACTTAACAAGATTTCTCTAAAACAGGAAGCTACCAGCTGAAGGGCTAGAGTGAGCTCCCCACCAGTCCTGACTTTTCTCCCCTCTCTCCTCTCTCAAGGTCTTTATCTCTGTCCCAGACACAGGGTCCTACTGCTCCTTTCAGATGAGCAGATCCTTTGAAATGCTCACCTCAGAACTTGACATTGATTGCAGCTCTCTCTGCTTCTAGTTTATTGCAAAAAGTGAAGGGGATGGATAGGTCTGTCTCTACACCTCAGATAACCCATTTAAAGCACAAAGCTGAATTGGTGAGGTGGAGAGAGACACAATGTGGACAAGAAAAGGAGCAGAAAGAAAGGGAGGGAAAAGAAACCAGGGATAAAGGAAAGTCTCCAAAGTGTTGGGGATGGGGTGGGGATCATTGACCTTGACTGCTAAGGAAATTACAGTCCAGGGAAAGGGGTCCAAAGATTTGCCCAGGGTCACACAGATAGTAAGTGTCAAGCCGGGTTTAAACACAGGTCCTCTGATGCCAGAGATAAGGCTCTTTTCTATGTGGGCTCTCAAGAGATGGAGCTATTCCTGGAGTACCCAAGATGGAAGCAAGAGAGAAAAGAGGCTCCAGCAAAGAGTATGATGGGAAGAGAGGGAAGCAGATGATAGAGAAAAGATGATAGAGGCAATGGATTGTTGTGGAAAGAAGATTTGATTTAGTTGCAGAAGAAACCTGAGACCTTGAATACTTTGGGCATTTGGACATAGGGAAATTACTTACACTCTCTTAACCTCAGTTTCTTCATGTGCAAGACGAGGATGCTCTCAGATGTAAGTGCTACAACCTTCCTCAAATTGCATTGTGTTTTCTTCTTCTTCTTCTTCTTCTTCTTCTTCTTCTTCTTCTTCTTCTTCTTCTTCTTCTTCTTCTTCTTCTTCTTCTTCTGCTTCTTCTTCTTCTTTTTCTTCTTTTTCTTCTTCTTCTTCTTCTTCTTCTTCTTCTTCTTCTTCTTCTTCTTCTTCTTCTCCTCCTCCTCCTCCTTCTCCTCCTCCTCCTCCTCCTCCTCCTCCTCCTCCTCTTCCTCCTCCTTCTCCTTCTTTTAATTCTCTTCTTACTGTCCTGTCATGTCTGACTCTTCATGACCCCATTTGGTGTTTTCTTAGCAAAGATACTGGAGTGGTTTACCATTTCCTTCTCCAGCTCATTTTACAGATGAGGAAACTGAGGCACAAACAGGTTAAGTGACTTGCCCAGGGTCACACAGTTAATAAGTGTCTGAGGCTGTATTTGAGCTCATGAAGATGAATCTTCCTGACTCCAAGTCCTGTGCTCTGTGCACTGTGACATCATCTAGCTGCCCTGTATTTACTTATCAATGTACATACATGAAGGTAGAAGGGAGTAAGACCTATCTCATGAGCTGAGTTATCAGTAAGTACAACTCATTTGACATCTCTGTACATCAAGACCTCCTGAGGATTTCTCTACTGAATCCTAGATAGTTGCCCATGTGACAAAATCCCAGGTCTTTAGTATCTTTCTATACCCCACCTTCCCTCCAAGTAGAAAATAAGCTTCTTGAGGGCAGGGACTGCTTCTTCTTTGTACCCAGAACTTAGAATGATGGCTTACATATTAAAGGTGCTTAATAAATGTTGATTTGAATTATAAAGGAAGAGTATGCATCAAGAGGATATTTGAACCCCAGTTTCTCTGACCTCCAATCCAGTGCCCTGTCTATCACACCCCATTGACTCTCTGAATCTCTTCTTCTCCATATTAAGCATTCACAGTTCCTCCATATGATTTGCATATGACATGATCTACAGGCTCTTTTCTGTCCTGGCCCCACTCCTCTGGAAGCTCCCCAGCTTATCAATGTCCTCTCTGAATGTCATTGCACTAAGAATGCTCCCACTCCTAAATGGGAACAAACCCTGCATACTCTGGGCCATTGGAATAAATCTCTCATTTTCCTTTTCAAAGGTTTGTGGTTTGGCAGAGTCTGAAAGGTCTTTTTCTCTTGTCCAAGGTGCTGCCCCATGTCCTTCCTCAACCTATGTGTATGAGAAATGGCTGTAATGCTTTCATGTGAGTTTGATTTAGAGATGTTGATTCACAAAGACATTGTTCTCAAAGATCCATATACAACCATGATGTGTGGTTCTAGGAGAAGCCAGTCAGGTCCCCTGGAGTCTCATCCATAACCATGTTGGGTTTTTCCCAACACAGCCAATCCAGTATCCTCCAAAAGATCTTACCACAGTAGCTCTACTCTACCAGGTCCTGCTCCTTCCCAAGTTTGTTCTAAAAGGGGCCAAAGGACTAACCAAGTCATTTCAGACTGTTTGAGGCCTTAGGGACTTTTTCAGAAGAGACAGACTCTCCAGCCATGGTAAAGGAATAAGTCTTTATTCAACATGTTTTAACATTCACAATAGAGTATGCAAGTCCATTCCATTACTAGGCAAGCCATGAAATAATCCAGTGCCACAGATTTTAATGGGGAGAGGCAAAAGCTTTCTCAGAAATGTCTGATTGGTTTCTCATGTCTGATGTCATAGTCTAGAGATGGTAGAGGTTCTTACTCTGGAGTCCGGATTTAAAAACCAATCCATATATAAATTGATAGATAAACTGTATTTCAATATAATTGGTTTCCTACGAATTTTATTTTATGCATTTAAGGTTCCATGACACAGAAAAGGTTAAGAACTTTTGGCCTAAAGAGTTCTGGCTGAGTCTAGGGTTTTAGCATAGAAATCCAACTCCCAGAACAGTGGCAGGATGTGGGGGCCAAGCAGCAGCAAGAGGAGTGGAGCCTTATGCATCTCTCACTGAGTATAGGACTTGGAGATAGGGAGACGTGAGTTCAAAACCTGCCTCAGACACTTAGTCTACTGTCTTTCTCTGCCTCTCTCAAATGAGATAATATTTGTAAAGGGCGCTTGGTGCATAGTATGTGTTTGATAACGCTTATTGCCACACACCCTCAGATTTTTCATCTTTAAAATGAGGATAATAATGACATCTTCCTGACAGATGTGTGGTGAACATCAAAGGAGATAAGCTATGTGGAATGCTTTATACATTTATGCTGTTTTTTTTTTTTAACAGATAAGAATAACCAGAAAAAGCAACAGGAATTGGAGGGGGTAGATCCTCCCTGACCTATCGAAGAAGAGCTCCCTTTGTCGTGAGGTTCTGGGCCCCACAAAGTCCAGCCCTAGGTTCAAAGCTTAGCTCTTCCACTACCCGAATGACCTCAGGCACCCTCTGAACCTTCCTTCCTGAGGTGTAAGGTGAGGGAGATGTACCAGATGAGCTCTGGCAGCCTCTCCAGCTATAAATCTAGAGCCTGAAAAGCTTCCTATTTTGTCTCTGTCTTTTGGCATTTCAGATTTTTTTGTTCTGTGATAACCATAAAATACAAACATAAACTAAGGGGCGTCCAATAGACAGTTAGTGTAGCTAAGTAGGAAGTGGGATGAATTTCAAGTTAGAGCCTGGGATTCCTGAGTGAAGCCAGCCACTATCCAGTTCAAGCCAAAGATGAAAAGCATTCCATCATAACATCCCTGACAAGCCTCTGCTGGAAGATCCTTATGTAGGAGAACCCCAGTTCTTCTCAAGGCACTCATCCCACCATTTCCAATTGTTAGAGAGTTTATCCTAACATCAAGCCTCAATTGACCTCTTTGCATGGATTTGAACTCCAGGCCTGCCACTTACTACCTGTGTGACCTTGTACAAATAAAATTTGCCTCCATGGACTTCTCTAACCTCATCTACAAAATAAGGAAATTGGATCAAATGACCTTTGAGGTCCCTTCAGACTCTCTGAGCATTATTTCATAATCTGACGGACTAAAATCCCAAATTAGATTGTGGTTCAAGCTGCCATCTTGAAACAAAATGGAGGTTCATGGGAGTTTCATCAGACCCATGTTTTCTGTGACTCCAAGGTGATCACTATGAAACTTGGTATGTGAATGGAAGGAGCAGAGTTATATGAGCAAGGTGAGTGATGCTCACATGTCATGGAACCAGTTGAACATTGGTATTGAGCAGCCAATGAACTTTCTCTGTGAAAGGAAGAGTCAGTGGGAAGGAGGAAAGGGTCAATCAAGGTGTGGTATCTTGGTTTTTTTTATCAAGATGGCCTTTGAGAAGTCCTTACTTACCTTTTCAGAGGTCATTCTTTAATGAAACTTGCTCCAAATTCAGTCTTAAGGCCAGATTTTTTTTTTCTTTTGCTATGCACCTAGAAAATCCACAAAGAATTCATCTGACTTGATGACAGCATCACTCAAGAAGCAGGACATATATTGGGGGAATGGTACAGATATTGCACTCTTGCAGTATTTCTCTTTCTTCAGTGACTATGTATGTATGAAGAGGAATAAACCACTACCTAAAGACCCACCATAAGTACTACTGTTCAGTCTTTGTAGACAAATAAGAGTAATTTGTGACTTAATGATATAAGAATCTTTTTTTCACCCATTGTTACTTCTATACAACCCAGTCTTTGGTTAGAGGTATCTCAGCAAACAAAAACTTTAAATTTTTTAAAATTTTGAATAAAAACCCTAAAATGAATATTTCCATATGCAAGATAGAACAGAAAAAGAAGATTGCATATGAAATAAAAATCTCTATTATATAAAGCTTGTTTTTTAAAAAAGTTAATAATAAATTCAGCGTGTTACTTTCAAAGCTGTCCAGTTTGCTTGTGTTTCCTTCTGAATGTACTTCTATTTTCCTTTTCAGAGAAAAAAAATGATTCAAAGACCTTGTTTTATTTAGGCAACATTATCACTAGGTCCCCTGTCCCCCTCAAACCTCTTCTCCCTCTATTGAACCAAAGAAAAACAAAACCCATGAAACCAATACACATTCAACTTTATTTTTGAAGGAGAAGGTTAATCCTCAAAAGGCACAAGGATGATTCTTTTTTCAGGTCATTAGGTTGCCCTAGAATTAAAAAACAGTAAAGTAATGAGCCTACACTTTGATGCTAGTCTTTGCTTCAAAGGATTTTATGTTGGTAAAAAAAAAATCTTATGAGCAAAAAGCAAGCTACAAAATTGACCTTGGTGAGAGTCCTAGTAGCGATCCAGGTGTGAAAAGAAATGCTGACCCAATAGCTTTGGGATTATGAGAAATCAGAGGTAGTCCCCCCCACTATTAGAGTCCTCAATTGTAAGATCACTTGTCATTCTCTTGTGTCTCATATATACCAAAATCTATCCATGCTGTTTCTTCATTAGAATGAAAGTGTCTTGGGAGTGTTATTGAGAAAGACCTCATATGCACCAAGATATTTATAGTAATCAGTCAACAACTTTCAAGTGCCCACAATGTGCCAGGCACAGGGCTAAGTTAATAATCACCTACTATGTGCCAGGCACTGTGCCAAATGCTGGGAATACAAAAAAAGGCAAAAAACAACTCCTGTTCTCCAGGAGCTCACAGTCTAACGGGTGAGATAACATGCAAACAACTTTGTACGAATGAAATAAATACAGGATAAATTAGAGATAATATTTTTATTTTGTTGTGGCAAAGAGCTTGAAACAAAGTATTTGCCCAGTGGCTGGAGAATGGCTAAACATGATGTGGTACATGAATTGAAGGAGAATTACTATGCTATAAGAAATGATGACTATTTTGAATGGGGAGAAGCATAGACAGATTACCTGAATAGATGCAAAGCAAAGTAAATAGAGCCAAGGAAACAATATTCACTGTGACTTATTCATATGATGAATACCCCCTCCTTGCTTCACCATAGAAAGAATAACAACTGCAAAATAATTGAAAATGGATGTTGTGAAATTACAAAGAACTAAGTTGGTCCAAGAGTTAAGAGAAGACATCTCCCCTCTTTCTTATGCAGTGATGGAAGGTGATATTCAGAAAGCCTGTATATCTTGATGGATATTTTTGGTTAGTTGTATGGTTTTACTGATTTTTTTCTTAAAAAAAAATTCTTTGTTATATGGGAGGACCCTCTGTGAAGACTGAGGGGAAAAGCTCCAGGGCAGGTAGGGGAGTAGATTTAGGCTACGTAAAAACAAAAGATGTCAGTAAACATTTTATAAAAAGAGTAGAAGTACCCTGAGGGAAGTGATTGGTTTTGCTTCATCTTTGCATCACTAGAGTACAACCCAATAATAATTAAAGTACTTACAGCTATTGCAATACTTAAAAATACTTTTTGATGGATTTCCCCCAGGGCTCATTCGCAAAGTAATATAATGGAGAGAACACAAGAGTTGGAGACCTAGGGGGGCGGAGCCAAGATGGCGGCGTAGAAGCAGCAAGAAATCACAGCTCTGACACAGCCACATCAAATACCCAAAAAATATGACTCTAAACAAATTCTAGGGCTCTAAAACACACACAGATATATTTCGTGCTGAAGGCAGCTTGGCTCAAAGCGACGATTTCAACTCTGAGAGCAGAAACCAGCCCTGCCCGAAATGGTGGTTTTTGCCCTGGGGGCGGCTAGATGAGCCGAACCCTGCCATGGCTGGAGCTTCAGGAGAGTGGATCTGCAACAGCTTTGGCAGGATCCAGAACTATCCAGCCATAAGAAAAAAAGGACTCAGGTTAGTGGAACTTGGCTAAAATCCGGGGAAGAAAAGCGGGTCTGGCCAAGCTGCCTCCAGGGCAAAGAAGCAGAAAGCAGAGGTTCTGCACCTGCCTCTGTATTGCCGCTTCTGAGCTCCCAGCCTGCAGACAGCAGGGGGGCCCGAGCAATTGTTCAGAGGCCAAGTGCTCTCACATTGAGTGGTCTGGATCCAGATCGTGGTCTTGAGTGGTGGTCTTAAGGTTTTTTTTTTCAGTGAGCCAGAGCTGGGGAGGGACCCAGCAGCCTCCTAAAAGCCCCGCCAGCTGGGAAAACCCCAGCGATTTCGGACAGAGCTGTTCCCTCTGGAAGCAGAGTTCCACAGACCTAAAAAACAAACAAACAAATGAACAAACCATTGAATGGCGACCACAAATAAGCATAAGAAGCAAAGTAAGAACAGCAACCAAACCCTAGATTCCTTCTCTGAGGAAAAGAAGGAACAAAGCAGGAAAAGCGAGGAAGACGATGCAGTCAGAACACCCACACCAAAAGCTCCCAAGAAACATGAAGATTGCCAAAAAGCTAGAGATCAACTGAAGATTTTGAAAACCAAATGAGAGAAGTGGAAAAAAAATTGGGAAGAGAAATAAGAATGATGCAAGAAAATTGTGAAAAAAGAGTCAACAACCTGAATGAAGAAATTAACACCTTAAAAAATAGATTAACTCAAATGACAA
>CM053585.1:540041589-540062435 GCA_028646515.1 Pseudochirops corinnae
TAGTCTCCCTCTCCTGAGGCTGCTGCTCCTGGGACCTCAGTTACATCAGCTTTGTCCTGACAAGGAGATCATTGGATTCCACTTTGTTCTCCTTTCTGTCTATTGGGTTATTTTTAAGCTTCTCCTGAAATACGGTACTTATTGTATTAGGTTGATGAAGCTACCAATCTTCTTGTTTTCCTGAGCAATAATCCACTTCTCTGGCTGAGATAAACCTCTCTGCCTTTAACCTCGTAGTTGATTGAATCCTAGAGTAGATGGCTTTGTTCTAAAAAACCTTTGCTCTGTGGCAATTAAGGTTTGTTACTATTTTCAAGGCCTGGCTGGCAATCTTTATCATCAAAATCTAAGTCCCTTTGGTAAGAAGGCCTCACATTTCCAAAGCTCAAGCAATAGCCTCTCATTGATTTTTTAGGCAAAATCCTTTCAACTTGGGAGTCGGGCACAACATCCATTCCCCAAAATGGCCCTTCCATTTGGACCAGTAACAGGGTTTGGTTTTTCTCTTGTGGTTGAATGCAGCCCTCATATCCCTAATCCAAATTTATGAACTTGGTATGGCAGAATTGAGGCGATAAAACGAAATCATTTTCAGACCAACAGGGCGCGGGGGTGTGGGTTTGACAGACCCGTGCATCATACTGCAGGCAGCATTTTTCTTAATATCAGCCAGTGAAACCAAGTTACGTATGAGTGATGCTGCTATTATGGGGCCTCCGATGGTGAACCCACGCACTGTGTGATTTCTCTTCTTGAAACTGTTTGCGGCTATAGCCTCATCAGTATCCAGGCACCAGAAACCATTTATCCAAAAAAAATTAAAATTAAAAACAAGCCCCAAAGCTTTGAAGGAAGATGAAAGTATCACTGCAAAAAGCAAACCTAGTTTTCTTTGCCCAACTGTGCACAGCCAGGGGCTAGTTGGGAGTTTGGAGCTCTTTTTCTCTTCCTTAAAATCTTGCAGACTTTCTTCATTAGGAACCTGTTGCATTCTGGTTGCTGGAAGACGCATTTTTGGTTTGTTTGTTTTGAATTCCTGACAGCTCTATCTCCGGGCTCTGAGGATGTCTTGTTCATTTTAAAACTTATCTTGGTCCTTGTCTTTTGTTTTTGTTCTTATTTTTTTCCCTCTCGGGAGACGTTCAGCCCATGTCCCATTTGTGTTGGGGTCCCAGGCATCGGAACAAAGCTGGAAAAACAAGACAGAGACCAGAGGAAGGCAAGATAATTTACAATTAAACACATGAGGATGAAAGCAAGGCAGCCAGAGGAGAATTAATGACTTCTCCAAGGGTTCACTCTGACCTGCTCTGCAATATTGCAGTCGACTTCCTGACAGAACAGCATGTCACGTTAACCCACTCCACTCCACTCCACTCGGCTCCAGAGCTCCCACCTGGCCTAAATCATTCAGTGAATGGGGCAGGGCGGGGGGCTCATTGCTTTCTTCATGTTTCTCTGAATAATAGGGATCTGGCCCCTGGAAAAGCTGAACTGGCTTTCTTCAATCACTCCCCATATTCTCCTTCCTCTCTTTAGTTTATGAGCTCTTTTCACAAATGTAAGATTGCCCCACCCTACCCTCTACTCTTCCAGTGTTGGAATCCCTCACTACTTCTTGGGTTCAAGGTGCTTTGGAGGAGTTGTCATCTATTTAGAAGCATAGCCTAAGCCCCCACCAATGCTATGCAACACCATACCAAACAAACAAACAAAAAACAAAATCCATACATCTAGAAGCCAAAGGCATTTGACTTTGAAAAATTTTAATTTAAACAGAAGAATGAGGTTCTTTGTTACTAAGAAAGAATTCAGGATACAAGAAGCAGCCTATGCATCCACGCACAAAAGTCTATCATTTGCCAAATATTTAGGACAGTGATATTCAATTCCTCTCCTCCACCAGGGAAAGAGAGTATAATTCAAATATGCAGCATCCATGGTGAAATTTAGGGTCTGTTGTCATTTTGCTCCTGAATACAGTCACAGAGGAGAATCTCAGGGAGCACTGACATTTCAGAATCTGACAATTGCTGAAACTCCTTAACTGGACTCTAGAGTCATCAAGGTATAGACCTTCTCCTGTGCTCCTTGGTGCTCTCTAGTCCAACCACCCTCTTCTCTGGACCACTAGCTCTCTGAAAGTGATTCCCCACTCATCATCTCCAACTCAACACTTTTCTTCTATATATCTGCTGGCTCCTTTCTACCCAGTTCACACTTGGTTGGCACAATGCCATCTCTGTATATAAGAGACCTTATTTTCAGAGATTTTTCTGAGGGGCAGCAGCTCAACTTAGTTCAGAAAGATGAACTCAAAAGCTATACTAGAAAGTGTGACTTCATTCATTCATTCTTTAAGCATGCATTTTTTTTTAGTCCTACTATGAGCCAGTTACTCTACTAGGTGCTGGGATACACATACAGAAGTGAGATAATTTATCCCCTCAAAGAGTTTATATCCTATGAGAAAAATCTTTGTTTTTTTTTTTTTTTGCAAATATAAATGTTTTTCATATGTAAGTAAATAAAAAATATGTGGGACATAAAATATACAAGATTGGGAAGGGGGACTTAAACTGGGGGAATAGAACTACTCACTGAAAGAGATGGCACTTGAGCTTGGTCTTGAAGGGAGTTGAGGTTCTAAGGGGAAGAGATGAGGAGAGAAGGCCTTCTAGGTATGGACAACAGCCTGTGCCTGGAATACAATGTGTTTGACTGGAAGTTGTGAAGCAGAGAAATGTGTGATCATTGTCTATTCCAGCTAGCCTGGAGCAAGATTAGGAAGGACTTTGAATGTCAACAGAAGAGCCTTGTTTTAGGGGTGATAGTCACTTTTTGGGGGAGCGGAGAGAACTTAAATTAATCTGTTTAAGGAATCCCAAGGTTTGGGGTTAAGACAGGAGTCAAGAGAAGATCTATTTCAAACACCTGGACAAACATGTTGGTCAGAAGGAGAAGGAGAATATGGTAGAGAGGGAGAATTTAGGGTTTGGATTTAGAAGACCTGGGTTTGAATCTTGACTGTGTTATTCACTGCCTGGATGTATCACTTGTCCTCTCTGCCCTAGATTTCCTCATTTGTAGATTGATAGAATTGGGCTAGAGGCCCTCAGTGGTTCCCTGAAGCTCTAGATCCATGGTCTTGAGACTTCCTTACTTTAAATGGACTTCATTAACCAGTTGTTTTCAGTGGAAACAACTAGCTAAAGGGAAGCTAAGCAAAACACAAAGAGATAGACTAAGGACTTTAGAGATGGAGGGAGCTCAGAGGGCATCATCAAGTCCAAATCATGAATTTTACAGGTGAGAAAACTGAGTTCCAGGGGCTAAGTGAGGCAAGGATATACAGCTAGTCATGTGACAAAAACTGGGATTTGAATCTAGGTCTTCTAACTCCTAGTTGTGATTGTGCTGTCCTATCTGGCTCTTTGTCACCCCATGGACCCCAGCATGCCAGGCTCTTCTATCCTCTACTCTCTTTCTCTCTCTCAGTCTATCCCAGATGGTGCTTCCATGATATTATCCATCTCATCCTCTGCCATCCCCTTTTCCTTTTGTTTTCAATCTTTCCCAACATCAGGATCTTTGCCAATGATTTTTAACTCCTAACCAGTGTTAATTCTACAGCAGTGCACTATCTGTCTTACAAGGTCAATTGAGCTAACTCTTGGATCATAGGGATTCTTTTTCCACTGCTGACTAATGGAAGGCATTGCCCCTCCCCTGTTCTTCAATTGACCAACAAATCAATCAATGACCATTCTTGAGTCCTACAAAATACTAAGTACTACCTCAGTTGACAAGAATCATAGGTAAATGTAGGAGTAATGACTTCAAGGGGATAAAATTCTACCAATAAAAGAGCCCAGCAGACAATCCTACTTCAAAATTCTCTCTCCTTCCCTTAATGACCTGCCTAGTTTCGCTGACATTTTTCAGTGTCTTGGACTCTCTTCTTTACATCTCATTTTTGGGGCAGAGAAGCTTGACAGTCCTGCTGGCGAGCGTAGGCAGTCTCCCAAGTTTCAGATGCTGTTTGTAGCTTGTGGTGACTAATGTTCATGTGGTAACATCAACCTCCAGACTGTCATCTCTTGGCAATGAAACCACCCCTGCTTGCTCCATCCATGTGTCACGAGAGGCCATGAAATGTGGAGTTACGGTCCATAATGTCACATACAAAACCCATTAGCACATTAGCAGGAGTCAAGCCTACCTTTGGGGCAGACATACTATTGTTGCTGAAGCAGTTCAGGCCTCAGAGATACCAATTCAATTCATATCAAGAAGTGTTTACCTACTATATGTCAACCACTGAGATAGGTAGGTGGCTCAGCAGATAGAGTGCCAGGCCTGAAGTCAGGAAAACCTGAGTTCAAATCCATCCTTAGACACGTCCTAGCTGTATGACCCTGGGCAAGTCACTTAACTTCTGTTTTCCTTAATCCCCTGGAGAAGTAAATGGCAGACTATTCCAGTATCTTTGTCAAGAAAACCCCGTGGACAGTATTGGTCTGCTATAATGGTCCACAGGGTCATGAAGTCAAACACGACTGAACGACTGAACAACAACAAGCATTCCAAACACAAAGACAAAAAGGAATTGGTCCCTGGTCTCTGGGAGCCCACACGAAGTAAGAAGAGTCTTGGGGGATGTTCCACAGTCATGACATGAATGATAGGGTCAAAAAAAGTTCAATTTCCAACTCAGATTTAAGTGATTAGAACAGAAGGAATCTTAGAAGCCACATGGTCCGAATCCTCCATTTTAGAGATGGGGAAACTGAGACTGAGTTAGAGTGCCTTGCTTAAGGCCATCCTGACCTGGTTCTTGGACCCCCAGCTAGTAGCCCTTCCACTGTACCGTGTTACACGTGGAGATGTTAAGGATGCGAAGGGAGTTTTCTCTCTTTCTACAGCCTTGACAGATGGGCTTGGCCCAAGTGGCAGGCCCATTTAGGGCCATTACCAATGACTGAAGTGCCAACAGTCTTTGAGAAGGGTCACTAATAATGCAGATGTCAAGTGAGCTCTGACTCATGCTTAACAGGAAAAACAAAATAATGGACTCATTAGAAAACATTTGTAGGACTTTGAGAGATTGGAAAGGCAGCAGAATTGCCTCCTATCGGGGCAAGGATTTGCTTACCATTTCTAAAACCAACGGCTTTTCTTGGACTTAAAATTTCCCTGCTTTTAGGCAGTGCCCATGGACCTTACCTCCAAATGATCCAGTTTCTTGGCATGTCTTGCAAACTAAACAACCCATCTGACAAGGTCAGGAGGAAGGACAGTTGGAATGAGTACCCCATCTAAAGCTGATGAGCCCTCCAATGGGTCATTAAATCTTCCCATGCTGCACTGACTTACATTGTTCGAACTTTTGAGGAAGTTAGATGTTATAATCAGAGGTATGAACAGGAAAACAGCTCAAGGAATCATCAGTGTATTGACCAAGATTCCAAGGAGTGTGAGCAATTGATGCTCAGGTGCCACATAGTTTTCTTCCTTCTCTTCTCTCCCCAAACCCTCTACACCTTTCCCTCCCCCAACTCTCTCAGTCTGGGTCTTTACCTCTTAATTTATTGGGAACATTGAGGCCATTTGCTACAGCCACCTCTTCTACCCTTCTCATCTCCAAACCTCTTGACATCAACCCCAACCCACTGGTAGAGACAGACTGAGGCCAACCCTCTACATGTGCTTTCAATCCCATTCTCTCCTGCTTCTCTGGGATCAATCAGGTTCCCCACTTCCCCCATCTTCCATTCTTTATCTTCAACCTCTCATTATCTACTGGTTACTTCTTAATTGGCCTCAGACAAGTCAAAGTCTTCCTCTATTCTTTTTTTTTCTTTTTTTTTGGAGGGGGGAGGACAGGGCAGTTGGGGTTAAGTGACTTGCCCAAGGTCACGTGGCTAGTTTTTTGTGTGTGTATTAAATATCTGAGGCTGGATTTGAACTCAGGTCCTCCTGACTCCAGGGCTGGTACTCCATTCTCTCCACCACCTAGCTACCCTCGTCTTTCTTTATTCTTAAAAAAATTTTAAAAATCCCTTTCATTAAACCCTACCATCTTATAACTCTCCTCCCTTTCTAAACTAATCTTCCAGAAAAACCTGTCTACACTCACTGTTTTCACATCCTCTCTCTTCATTCTCTCTTCAACCCTTTGCAATCAGGATTATGGGCTTCATCATTCAACTGGAACTTCTCTGTCCAAAGCTCCCAATGATCTGTCTTAGTTGCCAAATCTGACAGTCTTTTTCCCAGCCCTCATCCATTGCATTTGATGATTCTGACCATTCTTCCTTACTGGACACTCCTCTCTGAACTTCAGTGATGCTGTTCCCTTTTGGTTATCCTAATGCCTGCTTCCCCCTCAGCCTCCTTTGCTGTTTCATCATCTATGCCTTGCCCACTGACCATGGGTATACCTCAAGACTTTGCCATGGGGACTCCTCTCTTTATGCTCCTTCTTGGTAACCTCATTAGTTCCCATTAAGTCAATTCTCATCCCTATGTTGATGACTTACATTTTTATACATCCTACAACTATATCGCCTGAGCTGCAGTTCCATATCACCAACTGACTATTAGACATTTTGAACTAGATATCCTAGATATCCTAGGGTCATCACAAACTCATTTGTATTTATTTCTCTAATACTTAGCCTGGAATTAATAGATAAGAAATGCTTGCTGATTGATTCCATGTGTGAAGAGCTCAGAAAAAATGTCAGAGGATATCAAAGAAAGTCCTGCCATTGATAACTCTAGGAAGAAAAATTAGAAAAAGGAGATGGCAAATCACTCAAAAAATGCACAGATGCTCACCCCAAAAGAGACAGTGTTGGGTACAAGCGTGAAACTTGGAATCTCCTGGTTTTACTAGGGGACCATCTATGATTCTACCAGCCCACCTTTGGGTTTGTTCTGGGGATGCAAGGACTAAAGCTCAGAAGAAGAGTAAGGCTAGATAAATCTTTCTTTAATTATTTTTGGACCACACCCTTGCAAAGGGAATTGGTGACAACATCCTGGGTAGGTTCTTATAGTGAATCTCTCTGATAAAATGTAAGTTCCTTGAGGTGGGGAAGGGGGTGTCCTGCTTTTGTCCTTGTATCCTCAAATAGGTGCCTAATTAATTCAGATTGATTAATCTTCTGAGTAGGAGCTATGGGTATGAGAGGTGAGAAATCCTATACCCAGGCTCTTTGTGCCTGATAAAAAGGGTTACATTCATATAACTGAAGACTGAAGATATTTTAAGGTAGATAAATGGCTTTTGAAACTTATGGAAAAAATTTTAAAGACTTTCTCCAGAAAAAAAAGATCTCTTGTCTAAAACCACCTCTCCATTCTACCCCTAGTATACCTTGGAGCTATGAACTTTCATAGGAAAATATATCACAAGAAGGTTTGATTAAAATCACAACTTGTGTGTAAGTATCCTTAAAATCTGAATGTGGCTTTTAAAGGTCAAGTGTGCATTGTGTTAACCTTTTCAGGAAATGGGCAGGTTGGACAGGTTGGGTGATACACATCTGTTTCAGCTCCCCTCAGGTGAAAAAAAAAATGCATTTTTCAATTCCAGAATACTTTCCATTTCATGCCTTAAAATCTACCATGTGTCCATATTTGAGCTGTACATGTAAGCACAGAGAGAAGGGGGACGAGGGAAAAGAGGTCAGATTAGGTGATGGAGAGTAGATTATATTAGTGTAGCATGGGTGTGACACCAGTTCCCCCCATTCCCCACCATCTTCTTTCTCTGGGTCTATTCACTCACCCAACTTACACTCATAGGCAGATTGGGGGATCCCAGAAGATCAGGCTGGGCTACTGCTCCAATTCCCTCTCAAGGTTGCCCACTGTGGTGGAAAGGAGTACTCACTCCTGTACACTATGACACTTGAACCCATTTAACAAATCAGTGTGCTGAACTCCATGAACTCTTTAGAAACAACAACAATAATAGTATTTTTATTTACGTCATTAAATATTTCCCAGTTAGATTTAAAAAAAATAAAATCCATTTTAAAAAATGTTTGAATACCAAATTCTGTCTCTCACCCCTTCTCCACCCCCTGAGATGCCAAGCAACATAATATCAATTATATGTGTGAAATTATGTGAAACATATTTTCATGTTGGCCATGTCACAAAAGAAAACAAACAAAAACCAAGAAAAATAAAGAAAGTGAAAAAATTTGCTTCAGTCTATACTCAGAGCTCATCATGAATTTCATTAATGCTTAGTCAAAAACATTTAGAAACTGAAGATAAAGTCACAATAATAGTAACATGGCATTTGGCCCATAAACAGGGAATGAATGAATGAAGGGGGGGGGGGGGCGGGAATGTGATTGATGCTTACTTTGTGCCTGGCACTAAACAAAAACACAGTCCTTGCCCTCAAGGAGCTTACCTTCTAACAGAGGTAGATAACAGTATGTAGGAGAAGAGCGACCAGGAAAGTTTAATTCCATGATGTCTACTCTAGGGAAATCAAACCTAACATCCTTCATCCTTCTTCATGTCTGACTTCTCTTTAAACACTTGAAAGGCCCTGGGAATACAATTCCCAGGAGGGAATGAAAAGGCACTTATTAAACACTTACTCTGTGTCAGTCCTGTGCTAACGGGCATTGAAAAGTGAAATAGTCCCTGCCCTCAAGGAGCTTACAATCTGATGAGAGGAGACAACTCAGGGGCGTGGGGGAGAAGTCAGTCAGAGAAGGCCAAAGCAGTAAATCCAGGCAAGAAATGAGGAGGAAAGACCCAGGCGAAACATGAGGATCTTGGCTCCATCATTTATTGACGCCATGACTTGGGCAGCAAGTTTACTCTCTGGGCCACTTCCAGAGGCATCTTTCCAAAGAAGTATTTGGACCAGATGATCTCCAGGGTTCAAGCTCCTAATCTTCTAATCTGGGCTGCTCCCAAATCTCTATTTAAGGAGAGGGCCCAGACTAGCCATCGCCTCGTTTCCCACCTGACTGAGCTCCTTTCAGCCTCTCCATAATGACCCCTTGGCCGGGTACCTTCTTCCCCCTCTTTTGGCTTCCTTCTGGGTGCTGTCCTCCCAAGTTTGATGGTAAGCTCCTCCAGGGCAGGGACTGTCTTTTTTTATATCTGTATCCTCAGGGCTTAGCACAATGCCTGGCACACATTCTTGATAGAGGTTCTTGATAGAAGTTTCTTGACTGACTGCTTATGTAAAAAGACCTAGGTGCTTGGTGGTTTTTTCACCTACCCTTTTCTCCCATGATTCCATTCAACTCAACTCAGCTGAATCCTTAAATTCAAAAACCACTTTTTAAACACTTAGCTCCATCTGGGCACTGAGTGCTAGGCCTGGAGTCCAGAAGGCTTGAGTTCAAATCCAACCTCAGACTCTTCCTAACCATGTGACTCTGGGAAAACTTAACCTGTTTGCCTCAGTTTCCTCAACTGTCAAATGGAGACAATGATAGCACCTATCTCACAGGGTTGTTGTGAGGCTCAGGTGAGATAATGTTTGTAAATCACTTAACCCAGTGCCTGAAACAGAGCTAGCTTTTAGTTATTATTATTCTGGGTCAGGCATGGGATGGGAAGACAGAAACAGAAAACAGTCTCTGCCCTCAAGGAGCTTCTATTCTACTGGAAGAATGAGATCCTCAGAGAAGTTGGAGATGAGCAAAGACGGGGGAACCATTTGGTGGAAGAGCTGCTCAGGAGCATGGCCCTCTGCTCCCTTCATTCCCCTCCAAGCTGCCCTTCTGATTCTTGGGGCTTTCTCTACCATGCCTTAGAAACCTCCTCACCCTGGAAGCTCACTCTGCTCCTGCACTTCCCACGTTAGAAGGGCCCTCCACCCCATGTGCTCTCTCTCTCTCCATGTCTCTGTCTCTGTCTCTTTCTCTTTGTGTGTGTCTCTCTCCTCTCTCTCTGTCTCTCTCCTCCTCTCTCTTTCTCTGTCTCTCTGATTTCAGTCTCTGTCTCTTTCTCTCTCTCTCCCTCCTTCCTTCTCCCCCCCCCCCCCATCTCTGTCTCTCTGTCTCTCTGTCTCTCTCATAGCCTGATTACTCCCAGAACCTCCATTTTAAGGACGATGCTCAGACCAGCTAGGTGTCACTCCTCTCCACAATGCCTTCCTGACTCACCAAAGGACTTCCTCTACCTTGCCCCTAGCTGGGTGCCTTCATCTTCTTCCAACCCCACTTTTCAGCTTCCTTTTCTGTTCTGTCTTCTCCTGTTAAAATATAAGCACCTTGAGGGCAGGGGTTGTTTTCCTTTCTGCTTGGATTGGTACTCCCAGCTCTTAGCACAGAGTCTAACCCATGGAAAGTGCTTAATAAATGCTTGTTAAATCAATCCTTGCCACCAGCTTTCACAGCCAAAGATTCTGAGAGGACTGTGGGAGGTCTCGGTACCAGACAGTGCATATTTGCCAGCACAGATGGGACCATTGAAACACATCATATCGCTGGCACCTCCTTGAAATAAGGACCATCCCAGACCTTGTTAGTTAGCTTTTGTATTCAGTTTTAATGCCATATTTACACTTGTCAATGACATCCAACAGATTGAAAATCAGATTAATGTTCTTTTAACATCACTGGAAATGAAGGACCAGGTGCATAACAGTGCATCAATGCTCCCGTTTGCCTAATCTACCCATACCCATCCTCTTGGGTTCCTAAAGGAGTCTGTGGGGTAGGAATAGGATGGTAGTCTTAAAATGATAGATGGATGTCAGAAAGAACATGATTCTCAGCAGAAATTAACCATGTTAGTTTGGTAGGCAGAATTCCTCTGGATGGGGAATTCTCAAGAACACTGTCAACCTCCCCCTTTAAATCTTGGAGCTCCCCAAAGTTGAAAGGGTCAGAGCAGGTTAGTGTGCTATGAAATCCATGGCCCAATACCACCATGGTATGCCATCTGTCATTACCAAAGCATCAGGGTGGGGTTAAATTGTCAAGGTGACTTACTAACCTCTGAGGGGTTATACAAGATGCCCAAAGAAATGCCTAGGAGAGTGGTCGTTGTTGGGGGGAGTGGAAGGGACAATAAAGATGGAGTGGTCCTGAAGGCAGGGAGGAGTTTCAGGGAGAAACTGTCACTGTTTTTTTGTTTGTTTGTTTGCTTTGCTTTTTGGAGGGGGGAAGGTAGGATAATTGGGGCTAAGTAACTTGCCCAAGGTCACACGGCTAGTTGTGTGTGTGTGTGTGTGTGTGTGTGTGTGTGTGTGTGTGAAGTGTCTGAGGTCAGATTTGAACTCAGATCCTCCTGACTCCAGGGCAGGTGCCACCTAGCCATCCCTGGAACTGTTACTGTTCAAGATAGAATTGGGAGCAATGAATGAGCAAAGAGAAGAGCCAAAGAAGGGCAGCAGATGAAGATCTGAGGAGCCAAGGACAGGGATGTAGAGAGAAAGAAGGGCAGACCATCTTTTGTTTGCCTTTCTGTGCACATCAGCTCCGTGGATCAAAATGGAACAAATAGATTCCTGAGGTCAGTGGAATACACTGTCAGCTCCAAGTCCTCAAGTGACATTTCGTAGGTGACTCCCATTCCTCACCACGTCCTTAAAGGGACACTCTCACTAAAGATGCCCAGGGAGTTGTTCTTTTCTCCATTTCTTTAAGGACTGACTGGCCAATAATAATAATAATACAAAGTGCTTCACATACATTGTTTTATTCAGTCCTGGAAGTAGGCGCTAAATTCTCCCCATTTTACCGATGAGAAAATTGAGGCCAGGACAAGATACCTGAATTACATCAAGTCACTCAACTGGCAAGTGTCAGAGGCTGGATTCGGACTAAGACCTTCTTGACTCCCAGTGCAACTCTCCCACCTCTACATCAATATGCTCACTCTTCAAAATAACGCAGTCGCTGTCCCTGAGCTCCTTCAGACCGTCAGACCCCTTTTCTCCAGCTCCCCACTTCACTCTTCATGACCGTACACACCTCATGTTGAGAGACTTAAGCACGTTGGACATTGGCTGTCATCTCAGGGCATCGCAGAGAGACAGCTAGGCTTGGAGTCAGAGGACCTGGGGTCGAATCCCTTTTCTGATACTGTTGTGACCTTGGGCAAATCAGGGAACATTTCCCTTCCAATCATGCATCTGACTTTCTAGATTTTATCGTTAAGACTCATTCAGCTTCCTTCTCATCCTAGAATACCCCTCTGCTAATCCAGTCTACTTCTCCCACTGCTGAGTTCCTTCTGGGGTGTCCATTCTGAAGAAAAGTCCAGCCTGGCCATGCTCCATTTTCCTTTTGACTCCCTGGACTTGACCATCATGCTCCTGCGTAGGTGCCCCTTCCCTCCCTTTCACCACTTTTCCCCCTCCATTACGGAATGCTGTACTCATAAGAACTACAAAAGACAGTTAACACAGACAGGATTAGCTCCATTTTACAGATGCGAAAATTGAGGCTGGTCATATCCAAGGCAGAAGCAGAATCGGACATTCCTAACTCCAGCTCTAGCGCCCCATTCACTACGCTGGGTTTTTTATCTGCACATCAGCCTGTGTTTACCGATGTATAAATTCATTCCCTGGCAAAGATAACATAGTAAAAATAAATAAAGTATTCACATGCCAGTGTTCAAGAGAGCAAACACTTGTGCAGCCTTGCTTCTTTAAAGTTCAAGGAAGTTAAAAAAAAACTAATAAAGCAGAGCAAAGGAAGGAGCTCGTGCTATTGTATGATTCATCCTTAGGACAGTGGGGTGAAGAGCACAGGACATGAAGAAAGAGCCCTGAGTTCTAACCCTGTTCATGTTACTTACTATGTGAGTTAGACAAATGACTTCACCTTTCTGGGCCTCAGTAAAATGAGAGCACTTAGCTCAATGCCCAGCGCAGAGTAGGTACTCAATAAATGGTGTTGATTGATGAGAAGGCTATACTAGCCGATCTCTAAGGTCCCTTTCCCTCTAAATAATATGCTCCCTGGAAGAAGAGAGGAAAAGGTTTACTTTTTTCTTACTTAGGTGAAATATTAAACCCAATGGCAAAAATGAGGCGCTTAGCTTGACTTGGTGGTGCATGCTTATAATTTCTAACATTAGGGATAGTTGAGATTAGTGGATTGCTTGAGTTTGGGAGTTTTGAGCTACAGCAGGGCTGAAGCCAATGGGTGTCTACACTAAGTCTGGTACCAATAATAAGGGCCCAGGAAGGAAGGAGCCATGCTGAGCAGCAGTGGGCTTGGGCCTGTGATTGGCCACTATACTTTCAACCTTGGTGAGACAAGGAGACCCAGGATCCAAAAGAAAAAGAAAAAGAAAGTGCCATACTGAGACATCCAGTGGCTACATCCACAGAGGTCAAGGCAGCCATTCTGCTGTGTCTTCACACTGTCAACACTACTGGGATAATTCAGTTAATTCAATTAAAAAACCAACTGAGCTGGCAAAAAAAGAAAAGAAAAGAGATCTTTTTGTTTTTTGTTTTTCCTTTGTTAGCTGAACTGACTAATCAATTCCATCTCGACAATCAAACTCAGATCCCTTTGTAAAATGGACCCGTGGCTGCTCTTATATGATACTTAAACAAATGGTTGATTTAGACGATTCAATACAAAATAAGTCAATCCCATGGTGAAAAAAATCATTTAAGCCATTATCCTGGATGGGAGAGGTATAGTCAAACAGCTACAAAACAGGAAATAATTGAAATTTCTACTTCCCGTCCTTTTTGAGACGTTGGGTAGGAATAGGCGGTCACTAAAGGTCTTAGTCACCAGGCTTTGTCCATTAGGATGAGCTTTTGGTTAAACCAGTGCCCTAAAACAATCACTCTGATTAGATCTGACCTGTTCTTTGGGAAATAGGTCTGTATCCCTAGAGGCAGATAAAACATTTCCCCCCTTCTACCTTTCAAACTCACCCCTAGGAAGGTTGATAGGATCAGAGGTTTCCTTCAATTGTATCAATTGTTGTTCCTGGCCTCATTTAGGGTTTTCTAAGAAAAAGATCCTGAAATGGTTTGTCATTTCCTTCTGCTCATTTTACAGATGAGGAAACTGAGGCAAGATTAAGTGACTTACCCAGGGTCACACAGTTAGTAAGTATCTGAGGCCAGATTTGAACTTGGGAAGAGGAGTGTTTCCAATTCCAGGTCTGGTGCTGTCCTCTGCACCAACTAACTGCCCCGATTGTATTGATAGATATCACCTACTTCAACCCTTTCATTTTACTGAGGTGGAAACTGAGGCCAGAGAGTAACCCACAGTAATTTAGGTAGTCAGTAGCAAAATTTGAACATTTTTCTGCTTTGAGAGTCAGAAACTACATTGAAAACTAGTGTTAACCTGAGTTCTTCTTGCATGTAAAGTAGCAATGAAGATGGAGAGGGACAAACATGGTGACCAGTTTTGTTGCATAGTATGATAGAGAATGGAGAATAAGGGTCCTAGCTGTGTGACCCTTGGCAAGTCACTTAACCTGTTTGCCTCATTTCTCTGTCTTTAAAATGAGGATACCTACTTCCCAGAGCTGTTTGAAGATGAAATGAGATAATATATATAAAGCCTTTTGCAAACCCTAAAGCAGCAGTTCTCAGCCTGTGGGTCACAACCCCTTTGGGGCTCAAACGACCCTTTCACAGGGGTCACAGGGGTTGCCTAAGACCATCAGAAAACATATATTTCCGATGATCTTAGGAACCGAGACACTGCTACTCTACCCGTCTCCAGGTGGGTCCCGCACATGCAGATATGCCACAAATGAATATTAAACAGTCGTGGCATTAGGAAGGTTGAGAACCACTGCACTTAAAGTGTATCTAAAAACTAGCTATTATTTTCCAGTCACTGTTGTGATACAGGAACCACAAAGCCTCCCAAGAGAGTCAGTGTCCAGAACACAGGGGGTGATTGTCCCACTGGAAGTTGCCCTGGTCAGGTCACATGTGGGGCTTTTGCTCAGTTCTGGGCACCACTTTTGATGATCCAGAGCACGGCCAGAAAAGAGTGAGCAAGCTGCTGAAGGACTTTGAGTCCAAGCCATATGAGGATCGCCAGAGAAGAGAAGAGTCAGCTGCCATGAGAGCTGACCTCAAGTTTTCAAGGGTTGTTACATGGAGAGGATGAGATTTGTTCTCTTAGCCTCAGAAGGCAGAACCAGAAGCAATCACTGCAAGCTGTGCATTTAGACTCAATGTGAGGAAAACCTTGGTAACAAGGGACTGCTCTAAAGTGGAGTGGGCTGCCTGGGGTGTGATGATGGGCTCCTTCTCTCTGAAGGGCTTCCAGCTGGCTGACTAAACAGTTGGTGGGGGCCTTGTGGAAAGGTTTCTTAGGCACCCATGGCAGTGGGAGGGGAAGGGACTACATAGCTCTGAAGTCTCTTCCAACTCAGAGACACCTTTTTTCTTTAAAACCTCATCCACAGAACCACACTTCTGTTATTGAAAGGAGAGCACCCTTCAAGATCAGCAGTTTCCAGGTTGGCTAACATTGATTGGATTCCCTGGGCAGTTCTCAGAGTTATAGATTTAGAGCTGGGAGGAACCTTGGAGCTCAGCTAATCCAATCTCCTCATTTCACAGATGAGGAAACAGCTCAGAAATACTCCATTAACCAAAGAATGCCTTCAGTGGTCCTAACAACAAGGTCACAAAGCCTGGATTGGAACCTTGGCCTTATAACTCCAACTCCCATGTCCCTTTCACTGCACTGTGTTACAACCAAACAATCCCAGTCGACATTTTGGTAGGGTGTTACCATTTTAAAGTCTTCTCCATGCAAGGTTCCACTTCCTGTTGGTTGCCTTAACAATTCTTTCACCTTTGCAATCAGACTGATCACCATGAAAGATGGAAATCAGCAATCCAAAAGGTCCCTGGATTTTCATTCACCAAAATGGCCCCAAATCCAGTGTGTGACCCACACAATCCATCTTGCTTTGCTGCTAACCATGCCAGGTCTACACCATTGAAGAATAAAGACAAAGGAATATTCCATCACCAAAGCCACTCTCAAAGGGAGAGAAGGTTGGAGGCACATTCATTTCCTTAAGCGAAGGAAGAACTCTGAAGCCAGACTCTGGTCCAGCCTTGCTAAACTTCATTCCCCACCCAGGTTTCCTTCTGATTTTCTGACCTGTTCCTTAGCAGCTTCAGTAGTGTCAGTACCAGAAAACCTCAAATGGAGTCAGACATGATCTAACAACATGTTGTCATGGATACCTTTCACTTCAACTCTCCCACCCCACACTTTTCAGTTCCCTTTCATGAGCTATCTTCTGCTGTTCAAGAGTAAGCACCTTAAGGTCCAGGACACTCTTTTGGTTTCTATTTAAATCCCCAGAGCTTGACATCCACACTTCCTGTACTTAATCAGTAATTGCTGCTTTGACCCTGTCCCTTGCCCCCTGGGACAGTCAGTCCACGTTTCTGGGTCTCAATTTCCTTGTCTCTAAGGTGGGGCTGGGCTTGGCTTGTACTAAATGTCTTCTAAGTGCCAGGATCTTTTTTTATGATTTCCTCATTCACTATCCTATTCCAGGAAAATTGCATTAAAGAAAAACAACCATCCTTTCCTGCAAGATCCTGGGAATCTTGCTTTCTCTGTTTGCTCTATACTTTCTCTGACAGTTCTTCTTAAATGTCTTAAGCTTTCCTTCAAGTCTGACAAAGGACGATAGATCTAGCTAAGACCCTCCTCAGTAAGACCCAATATTGCTACTTAAAGCCTGCAGCCCACAACTTCCCATTGTGATGGAAATTTTCCTTCAGCCTTCACCTCTCTCCCCTCCTTTTAATTTTTGTCTGGGCAGTTTTTCTTCCCCCTCCAATCCCTGCTGTTGCTGTCTCTGCATTTTGCTGCCCAAAGGTCAGGTCAAAGGTATTGAAAGGTTGCCTTTGGCCTCCTTGATTGATCATCTCTCTAAACAGTGCAAGCCTTGTGTTCTGGAATTCTAACTGAACCAAGGGCCCTGGAAGCAAGAAGGTCCTGGCTACTGGGAAAGCAGGCACAGACAGCTTTGAATGTGTGGCATGTTTGATGGGAGTCTCCAATGTACGTTCCTTCTAGGTCTCCTTCCCATAACCTCTATGAATATGCTCCTTGCCATACGCTGTGGTGAAATCCATCTCATTCCCGGTTTGTGCCTTATAATATTACAGAGGCTTTGTTAAGAGAGATCATAAAATTACTTTTCACAGTTATGGATAGGATGAGAGTTATTGACTAAACAATACAGCCAATCACAAGAAAGAAAGTAGATTATTTTGGTTATTTGATATTGAAAAGATTTTGCATGAATAAAATCAATGCAGCTATGATAAGAAGGGAAATGGTCACTTCAAGGGGGAGAAACACTTTGCATGACTCTGCTCTGATAGCCACCTTTGTAAGATTCAGTTCATTCCTCCAATGGTAGAAGTGGTTTTCTTGTTTTTTCTTAAATTTATCTAGTATTTCATTTTTTCCCAGTTACATGAAAAAACAATTTTTAACATTCATTTTTAAAGCTGTGAATTCCAAATTCTCTCCCTTCTTCTCTCCCCTTTCTCCCCCATTGAGAGGGCAAGTAATTCAATATAAGATACGCATGTGTCATCATGCAAAACATTTCCATAATTGTCATGTTGTGAAAGAAAACACACCAAGAAAACACTCAAGAAAAGTAAAGAAAGTAAAAAAAAGTGTGCTTCAATCTGTATTCAGACACCAGCAGCTCTTTCTTTGGATAGCGTTTTTTACTCTAAGTCCTTCAGAGTTGTCTTGGATCATGGTATTGCTGAGAATAGCTTAGTCCTTCACAGCTGATCGTCTTACAATATTGCTGTTACTTTGTACACGATGCATTTCACTCTATGTAAGTCTTTCCAGGCTTTTCTGAGAGTACCCTGTTCATTCCGTCATAATCACACGCCACTATTTGTTCATTCTCCAATGGATGGACATGCCCTCAGTTTCCAGTTTTTTGCCATCAGGAATAAGTTGCTATAAATATTTTTTGTATATGTAAGTCCTTTTCCTTTTTGCTTTTTATCCCTTCTGGGATACAGACATAATAATGGTATTACTGGGTCAAAGAATATGCATAGTTTCATAGCCTTTTGGGGCATAGTTCCAGATGGCTCTACAGAATGGTCAAATCAGTTCACAACTCCATCAACATTGCATTAATGTCTCATTTTCCTCACATGCCCTCCAACACTGGACATTTCCTTTTTCTATCCTATAAGTTAATCTAATAGGTATAAAGTAGCACCTCAGAATTGTTTTAATTTGCATTTCTTCAATCAATAGTGAATTAGAGCACTTTTTAAAATATGACTATAGATAATGTTGAATTACTTCATCTGAAAACCATTCATGTCTTTCGATAATTTATCAGTTGGGGTTTGGCTCTTTTTATTTTTTATAAATTTGACTCAGTCCTCTATATGTTTGAGAAATGAGGCCTTTATGAGAGAAACTTGGTGCAAATTTTTTTTTCACAGTTATGATTACTAACTGTATTTCCCTCCATCCTATCCCCCCTCTCATTTATTCTATTCTCTCTCTCCTTTCACCCTGTCCCTCCTCAAAAGTGTTTTGTTTCTAATTACCCCCTCCCTCAATCTACCCTCCCTCCTATCACACACACACACATACACACACACACACACACACACACACACACGCACACACCCTCCTACTTTCCTATAGGGCAAGATAGATTTCTATACCCAACTGAGTGTGTATGTTATTGCCTCTTTGAGGCAATTCTGATGAGAATAAGGTTTACTCACTACCCCTTACCTCCTGCTTTCCTCCTCTACTGTAAAAGCTTTTTCTTGACTCTTTTACACAAGATAATTTACCTCATTCTACCTCTCCCTTTCTCTTTATCCCAGTACATTCCTCTCTCAACCCTTAATTGTATTCTTTTTAGATATCATCCCTTCATACTTAACTCACTCCTGCACCCTCCGTCTATATACACTCCTTGCAGCTGCCCTAATAATGAGAAAATGTTTATGAGTTGCAAGCTTCATTTTCCCACATAGGAATGTAAGCCTTATTAAGTCCTTGTGATTTTGCTTTCCTGTTTACTTTTCTATGCTCTTCTTAAGTCTTGTATTTGAAAGTCATATTTTCTATTTAGCTCTGGTCTTTTCATCAAGAATGCTTGAAATTCCTCTTTTTCCTTGAATTTCCATTTTTCTCCCTAAAAGATAATACTCAGTTTTGCTGGGTAGGTGATTCTTGTTTGTAATCCTGGTTCCTTTGGACCTCTGGAATATCATGTTCCAGGCCCTCCAATTCTTTAATATAGAAGCTGCTGATTCTTGTATTATTCCAACTGTGACTCCATGACACTTGAATTATTTCTTTCTGGTTCCTTGCAATATTTTCTCCTTGACCCGGGAGCTCTGGAATTTGACTATGATATTAATGGGAGTTTTCATTTTGGAATCTCTTTCAGGAGGTGATTGGTGGATTCTTTCTATTTCTATTTTACCCTCTGGTTTTATAATATCAGGGCAGTGTTCCTTGAGAATTTCTTGAAGGATGATTTCTTGGCTCTTTTTTTGATGATGGCTTTCAGGTAGTCCAATAATTTTTAAATGATCCCTCATGGATTTATTTTCCAGGTCAGTTGCTTTTCGAATGAAATATTTTGCTTTGTCTTCCATTTTTTTTTCATTCTTTTGGTTTTATTTTATTATTTCTTGATTTCTTATAAAGTCATCAGTTTCCATTTGCTCCATTCTAATTTTTAAAGAATTATTTTCTTCAGGGGGTGGAGTCAAGATGGTGGCGTAGAAGCAGCAAAACTCCACAGCTCTCCCCTTAACCACCTCAAATACCTATAAAATATGATTCTAAACAAGTTTTAAAGCTCCAGAACTCAAAAAATGACAGAGAATCAAAGCTCCTGCTGAAGGTAGCCTGGCAGGCAGATGGGAAGGGGTTCATTGCAGCACACTGGGAGCCCACAACAGCACTACATGAACCCGCGGCTGGAGCCCTAGAGCCACCAGAACAAGCCATGGCTGGAGCATGAATCACTGGCAACTGTGGCATTTTCCAGAATTACCAACCCATAAGAAACAAGGACTAAGTGAAAGGTCAGGGGAACACAGCTAAATTCGGGGGAGAAAAGCGTGTCTGGCCAAACTGCCTCCAGGACAAGGAAGCAGCAGAAGCAACAGCCCTACAGCCGCTTCCACATGACTGCTTCAGAAGCTCCCAGCCTGCAGATTGCAGGGAGGCCAAGCAATCATTCAGAGGCTAAGTGCTCTTGCCTTGAGCTGCCTGGATCCGGATTGTGGTCTTCGATGGTGGTCCTGGGGTGCATTTTCAGTGAGCCAAAGCTGGTGGGGGCTGCAGAGACCTCCTAATAGCCTTGGCAGCTGTGAAAACCTCAGCAATTTGGGACAGAGCTTCCTCCTCTGGAAGCAGAGTTCTACTGAGCCCAAAAGTCAAGTAATTGACTGGCAACATGAGCAGGCAAAGGAATCAAAGCAAACCCAGCAATGCAACTTTAGATTCCTTTTTGGGGGACAAAAAGGATCAAAGCATGGAAAGGAAAGAAGACAACACAGTCAGAACTCCTGCACCAAAAGCTTCCAAGAAAAATGTAGACTAGTTAAAAGCCATAGAGCAGCTTAAGAAGGATTTTGAAAACCAAATAAGAGAAGTGGAGCAGAAATTGGGAAGAGAAATGAGAATGATGCAAGAAAATCATAAAAAGAGAGTCAACAACCTGACTGAAGAAAATAACACCTTAAAAAGTAGGTTAACTCAAATGACAAAAAAAGGCCCAAAAAGCCAATGAGGAGAAGAATGCCTTAAAAAGTTGAATTTGCCAGATGGAAAAAAGAATCT
>CM053585.1:540062935-540098103 GCA_028646515.1 Pseudochirops corinnae
ACATATATATGTATACATACACATATGTCTATATAGGAGGGTATATATGTGGATGAATACATACACATATGTATATATGTGTGTATATATGTGTACATAGACAGAGGGCACAGGATCATTTGAATAGGATGGAATAATATTTTAAAAGGTGAAATTGAGAGGTGAGAGAGGAATAGTATGAGAGGAGACAGGGAGAGACAGAATGGGGTTAATCTTCTCATATAGAAGAGGCAAGGGATAATTGTTACAATGGAGGGGAAGAACAGGAAAGCAAAAGGGAATGGGTCAACCTTACTCTCATTGAAGTTGACTTAGGGAAGAAATGACATACACTCTAAATTAGATATCTTGGCCTACAGGAGAGTAGAGAGGGGGGAGGATGGAGGGGAGGGCAAGTTGGGGGAGAGGGTTGTTAGAAGCACACACTTTTATAAAGGGACAGGGACAAAGTAGAGAATAGAATAAGGGGGGGGTGGAATAGGAAGGAGGGAAATATACAGGTACTGGTGTAGGGAGATCCATTTTGCCCTACTGAAAGTCAGAGGGGTGATGGGGGAGGATATAGGAGAGAGCTGTTTGGGGGAAGGGGCATACAGTAGGATTTCTGTTTTGGGGTGGTGGATAGGAGAAAGATGGGGAGAAAATCTGTAAATCAAAATCTCATGGAAATGAATGATGTAAACTAAAAATAAACAAAAGTTAAAAAAAAGAATTATTTTCTTCAGTGAGCTTTTGTACCTCCTTTTACATTTGGCCAATATACTTTAAAAGGAGTTCTTTTTTTCCTTCAGTGAAGTTTTGTGCCTCTTTTTCCATTTGGCCAGTTCTGCTTTCTAAGGCATTCTTTTCCTCATTGTTTTTTTGTCCCTCTTTTACCATTTGGTCTATTCTGTTTTTTAAAGTATTATTTTCTTCAGTATTTTTTGTGTTTCCTTTACCAAACTGTTAAACTCTTTTTTTTCTATGATTTTCTTGCATCATTCTCATTTTTCTTCCCAATTTTTCCTCTACATCTCTTACTTTTTTGAGCTCTTCCGTGGCCTAAGACCAATTCATATTTTTTTGGAGACTTTGGATGTATGAGCTTAGACTCTATTATCTTCTTCTCGGTGTGTGTTTTGATCTTCCTTATCACTATAATAATTTTCTATAGTCAGAATTTTTTTCTGTTGTTTACTCATTTTCCCAGTATATTTCTTGACTTTAACTCTTTTTTTAATGTGGAGCTTTGCTTCCCTGATGGAGGGCACACTGTCCCAAGCTTCAGGGATTTCATGCAAGTGTTTTCAGAGATATATCTAGGGACCTGTAAGTTTTCATTTCTTCCAAGGTGATATGATCTAAGGAGAGTTGCTTCTACTCTCCTGGCCTGTGCTTTGGTCTATCAGTGACCACAAACACTCTTTTCTGCCCTGGAATTATGCCAAGGGTTCTTGCTCCACTTCAGCTACAAGCTCTAGTGTGCTGATGCTCCTCCTTGTTCTTGGACTGCCACCCAGAACTGTAACCTGGACCCAAACATGGCAAAGCAACAGAGTACTGCCTCAGGGCTATCAAAGAGACCCTAGTAATCTCCTTCTGACCAATTGTTTGACCCCCTTACCACCTGCAGGTTGAGAGCTCTGGAACTAGCTCCCAAGGCCTGCTCTAGGTTTTCTGGGCCCAGTCTGTGATGGTTTGGCCTGTGCTGGACTGTGCTCCACTTTCACCCAAGTATTACAAACCTTTCCTTCTGATTTTCGAAGTTGTTTTTGGCTGGAAAATTATTTCACCCCGTCTTTTGTGGGTTCTGCTGCTTCAGGAATTATTTTATGGAATTATTTAAAGGTGTTTAGAGGGGTTTTATGGAGAGCTTAGGTGAGTTGTTGCCTTGTCTCTACCATCTTGTGTCCCAAGAAATGGTTTTCAAAGAGGAATTTCAAACTACTGAAAACCATATGAAAGATTGATCTAAATCACTGATTATAAAAGAAAAGCAAATCAGAATAACTCAGAAATTTCATCTTACATCCAGCAAATTGGCAAAGTGATAGAAGGAAATAGTTAAAGTTAGGGTGTGGGTAGCAGAAAGACAAGCACACTAATGCATTGTTGGTGGAGCTATAATTGGTTCAACTATTCTGTACAGCAATCTTCAATTGTATTCAAAAAGTGGCAAAAATGGCCATACCCTCAAACTCAAAGACCCCACCGATAGGCATAGACTCTAGGGAGATAAAAATACAGGAAGAAAGGTCTTATATATATCAAAATTTTCATAGATCACTTTCATAGAAGCAAAGAATTTGAAATAAATTAGGTGCTTATCAAATGAGAAACGGTTACAGTGTGGAATATAAATGGTACATCAAAGAATTGCACTATAAGAAATGATGAGCATAAAGATTTAGAGAAATCGGGGGAGATTTATTTGAATTGATGCAAAATGAATGAACAGAGCCAGGAAAACAATATATCCAACGACTACAATGAAAATTCAAAGAACAAAAAGGTGAACCACTTTGTGATTATAATCACCAGGTTTGGCCCCAGAGAAGAGTTAAAAAGTATATCTCCTCCCTTATTACAGTGGTGGGACACTACACATGTGGAACATTGCATACACTATCAGACTCAGTCAATATATTGTGCTATTTTCTCCCCTCTTTTTAAAAATCATTGTTACAAGAGAAATTAAGAACTTCAGGTACAACAAAGGAGCTGATGTTTTGTCCAAATAATAAGAGATAGATGACCTGGTGTATATGTGTGCATGGAGGGATATATTCAGAAATGAAGATGATGCAAAAATGAGAATGAGAGAGAGAGAGAGAGAGAGAGAGAGAGAGAAGGAGGGAGAGATGGCCCATGAAAGCATTTTACTTTCTAATAAGAATGAATTATATTGGGGTGCCTAGGTGGCACAGTGAATAGAGTGCCAGCCCTGGAGTCAAGAGGACCTGAGCTGAAATCTGGCCTCAGACACTTAACACACATACAAAAAAACCTAGCATGTGACCCTGGGCAAGTCACTTAACCCCAATTGCCCTACCTTCCCCTCTCCAAAAAAAAAAAAAAAAAGCAAAAAAATTTTTAAAAAGAATGAATTATGTTGTGGTTGTGGTTTTTTTTGGGGGGGACGTCAAGCCTATTTATCAAAGAATTTGAGCAATGAGATAAGCCCCATATTGGATTAAATTTTTTTTATTGAATCTTTTTATTCTATACATTACAGACATTTCCTAACATCTCTCCTCTACTACAATGTCACCTCCTTTGTTGCAAAGACCAACCAGGGCACCCATCTTGGCAGTGTAGGTAGCATTTGTCACCTATAGTCTCTCACCTCCAAGAAGAGGATACAAGTGTTTTTCTTGCCCTCTCCCCTCTGGTGCTAAGCTTACTCATGTCTTTCCTATAGTTCAGGGTTTTTTTCATAGCTGTTTTATTTCCTTGATTGGGGTCATTGTATTTCTTGTTCCCCTGGTTCTTTGCCTTCTTTGATCTGAATCAGTTCATAGCCAGATTCATAATCTCAGAGACAATCTCCATTTTTTCTTCTCCCTCACCCCACCACATCTCCACATCACTTCCTCTTGCAACATCTCTTGGACCTGCCATCTTCACAGCCACAGCCCTGATCCAGGCCCTCATCCCCTCATTGCCTCATCATCTGGATTATTGCATGTCTGTCAGACTAATTGATATAATAACAGCAATAACTAGGATTTATAAAACACAACGATTTGCAAAGCACTTGACCGACATTATCTCATTTGATCCCCACAACAACTATGGGAGCTAGGTGTTATCATTGGCACCATTTTGTTGATGTTTCCATTGTTCCATGTGTGACCCTATTCAGAAATTTCTTGGTAAAGATAGCAGAGTGGTTTGCCATTTTCTTCTCCAGCTCATTTTAAAGATGAGGAAACTGAGGCAAAGAGTTAAATGACTTGTCCAGGGTTACACAACTGCTAAGTGTCTAAGGCCAGATTTGAACTCAGGAAGATGAATCTTCTGGACTCTGAGCCTGGCATTCTGTGCACTATGGAGCCCCCTAGGATCATTTGACAAATGAAAAAAGTGATGGGTTCTTCCCTAACCATTATGCTATATTTCCTGTCTCTCTGTTGTCGCATAGACTGTCCTTCATCCCTGGAATGCTGACCCTCATTACCTGCACCATTTGGAATCCCTTTCCTCCACCTAAGGTTCAGTTTCAACTCAAATGCCACCTCCTAACAAGACCTTTCCTGAGCACACCCCTTCTCCTCCCACCCTGCTCCTGACCAAATCATTTATCCTTATAGTTTCTATTTATTCATCGGTTTACATATTTTTCCCCCCTCCCCTGCCCTGGCCCAGCAGAATGGACATTTTTTTTTTGTTTTGCTTTTTGGAGGGCAATTGGGGTTAAGTGACTTGCCCAAAGTCACACAGCTAGTAAGTGTGTCAAGTATCTGAGGTCGGATTTGAACTCAGGTCCGCCTAACTCCAGGGCTGGTGCTCTATTCACTGTGCCACCTAGCCACCCCAGAATGGACATTTCTTAAAGATAGGAACCATTTGGGAATTTTTTCTTGGTCTTTCTATCTATAGCATGTAGCCCAACAGTGGGGCTTATTAAATGCTCATTGAGCTGAATTTAATTACCATTTTCTCACCCAAATTAGATTTTTGGGGGTGAATTAGGTTTTTTGGAGTTCACCTTGGTCTTAGCAAATATTTTTAAATACTCAGTCTTTGAAGCCAATCTTGTGTGAATGGAAAACATTAGCTTGCCTGTCAGTTATCCCCAACCACACATGTCTTTTTCTCTCAAGACACAAAATGGTTGGGTGTAGAACACTAGGCCATCTGTAAAACAAGAGCCAAGGCTTGTGGAGGTGGCTGGGAATACCTTCCTAGAATAATAATCAGTGTTAATGGACAGGTCACCTTCTGTTCTCCCATTACTTCTATAGGACCCTCACTTGTACCAGTGAGGTTTCATCAGAATCTCATTTAATGAGACCCATTCACAGGTAGCAACTGCTCCCTGGAACAATTTCCAAAGCTGAGATGGAGTCATTATGTAGAAGGCCTTATGTCTTCCCTCCCCCTACCCATAATTAATTTGAAAAGCTAAAAGCAACCCAAGCCAATTGAGAGCCTGAACATCGCACAAGGAGACTCCACAGTTCTGTGTCCTTGGGGAAGATGCTCAGCAGCCTTGCTCATGTGTTCCTGCTTCTAGAGGGTTCAAAAGACATTCGCTGACCTCCTGGGCCACCACTTAAACAAGGATATCAAGAGTACTCTTCAGGGTGTCAACTTTGCTATTATTTTTTCAAGCATTCTGCACCGTAGTCTCATCCTGATTTTTTTGTCCTGATTCTTGCTTTCATCCACGGCAGCTAGAGATTGAGTCAAATATCCCATGGGAAGGACAGTGGGGCAGGGCAGTGAGGAGCTGAGTAAACCCAAACCATGCAGGGTCTAGAGCTCCTGGGTTCTAAGTGATCCTGTATCTTTGGGACATGCAAGGCTTGAGAGGGTTTCAGACTGACAACCTCCTGGAAGATCTTTTATGACTTTATTATGCAATGGGGCTGCTGTTACTAAGTCCCATCATTTGGAGTTTTGGTTTCTCCCTCCCAAATCCTTTTCTGAAAAAGCAGTTTCCGCATCTGTATGATATTATAGCAGATGCTAAATCCATAAACCCAAATAACTTTGTATACCTTGCTTCTTCAGGAACTCTCTATTCTCTTTAAGCTTCCCAGTGCCCTTCTTTTGAAATCACTAGATTCCAAAGTCTTTTCTCATTCTTCATTCCTTTGAACTCTGAGCAGTACTTGGTCCCTTTGCCTATCTCTTCTTCTAGGAGATGCCCTCTTCCTTTGTCTTCTGTGGCACTCAGTCTTCCTCACCTTCCTCCTATCTCTGACTGTTTCTTCCTTGTCACTTTACCTGGCTCTTCCACCTTTCTCCCACCACCCCCAAAACAGAAGTGACCACCGAGGCCCTGTCATTGGTCCTGTCCTAGACACCATTTTCTTCTCTCAGTGTACTCTCCCTTCAGACATCACAATGATTATGGCTTCAGTTATCCTTTTTATGAGGACAGCCAAACTTTGACCTGACCCCTGAAGGTTTCCATTAGCTCTACTTTGTATTCCAATTGTCTCTGAATATCTCCACCTGTATGTCCTGCTGGCACTGCAAACTCAGAACCTGCCAAACTAAACCCATCTCTTCCCTCCACGAAACCAGTCTCTCCTCCCAACTCTCCTATTTCTGTTAGTGGCACTGAAATCCTCCTCTACCTCCAGATGTCCCAATCTAGTCAGCCATTTCCCCCACTGTCTCTTCCTCCTAAATGGTAGCCAGATCTTCTAGGTTCTACTTTTTAGTGTCCTCAGAAGCCACCCCCCTCATTTCCCTAATATTGTCACTGTCTGAGCCAACAGACACAGGTGTAGCTGTCATAGGGGGAGGGGTGGGATGGTTGCTCTGCCAGCCCATTCCCCACTGACACCTTAGTGCAGGCTGGGGAGGGAGCACACATTGCCAGCTTACAAGAGGAGGCAGAGCTCATTAAACCCACTGTCATTTCACCAATGGTTCTGATGGATTCTGATTTTTGTACAGTTCTCCTAGGCTTGATCACAAGCCTTTCCCTCATCCATCCACCCTGCTTCCATGCACAGCTGCTTACTCCCTATTTCCAGCTCCACTGCCTCTATTTGGCTTTCTTGGTTAATGCTGTATGCTAACCAAATTTAAAGTCTGGTGCTAGATTTGGGATCAGAAAACCTGGGTTCTAATCCTACCTCTACTACTTATTTCTTGTGTGACTGGGCAAGTCACTCAAATTTCCTGAGCCTCACTTTCTTCCTTCCTTCTTTCTCTCCTTCCTTCCTTCTCTTTTTTCATCCTTCCTCTTTCCTTCTTTCTTTCCTTCCTTCTTTCCTTCTTTCTTTCCTTCTTTTTTCCTTTTTTCCTTCTTCCTTCCTTCTTTCCTTCTTTCCTTCCTTCCTTCCTTGATATGATTCATCTGGTTTGTACTCAAACTCTGAAAGAGAGAACTTAGGGGTCCACTCTAAGTCCTCCATGATTCCACTAACCCTTCTCTCCCTCTTGGCATTTATCAGCTCACCCTGTGGCAGATCGAACAACCTCCCTCTAGTTCAGACTCCCTCTCATCTGTATCACTGTAATAACCTTCTGTTCCTGGCTCTGATTTCTCCCTTTACCAATCCATCCTTCACACCACTGACCCCATAATCTTCCTAATGCACCTCTATGGTCCTCAAACTTCTCTGTTCGACAGCCATCTGTGGCTCCCCACTGACTACAGAACAAACTACATGGCCCTCTGCAGTCTGGCTCCCATCCATGTTTCCAGCCTCATTTCACAGAGCTCTTCATATGGTCTTTGTTGCAGCCATCCTCCCTTCTCAACCTGTTCTGTACCAGTTTCTTGCCTTTGCTCATAGCCCCCACCTCGTCATCCCCTCATCTTCAGTTATTAAAATCTTTGTCTTTCTTCATGGTCTACTTCAAGTCTCACTTCTTGAAGTCTTCCCTCATCATCCTTCTCAATACAAGCAAAAATCCCAGAATTGCTGAATTTCCAAATGGGAAGGGAACTTGGCATCCATATAGTCCAATTCATCTCCCCCCAAAAATTCCCTCTACAATATACTGTGTTGGAAGACATTAAATGAGGGCTACCTGCTGCCACTTGTCATTGGCTGCCCTTGGGGAAATTTTTCCTGAAACCAAACTCAAAGCTGCCTCTTTGCAGCTTCTACCCATTTGCTCCTAATTCTGTCCTCTAAAGCCCCAAGCAGATTGAATCTGGTCTCCCTTCCATGTGACAGCCCTTCAGACTCCTGAACACAGCTAACGTGCTCCCCAGAGGCTTCTTTCCCCAAGGCTGGATGTGCCCAGTTCCTTCACCTGCCCCTCAGATGTCATGAGCTTGAAGATCCCCCACCAGTTTAGGTGTCTTCTTCCAGATGCTCTCCTGTTTAGGTACTTAAACCTCCATGTTCCAAACTCAACTGAAGATTAAATGTTGGCTTCAAGTCTGAGGTCTATGGTTTGGGAAGGATGGGAGTGAGCAGGAGAGCTCTCAAGGAAGGGAAATCAACATACTAGAGGGCCTGGGCTTTGTTCTGTGCCACATGGGCACCAGGTGAAAATACTGGGGATGGATAGTCTGAGGAAGAGAATATTTAGGGCAGACATCATAGTCATTTCAAGTATTTAAAGATCTATATATGAGTAGAGTGATCAGACTGGTTCTGGTTGGCCCTAGGAGGCAGGACAGGGAGCAAAGAGTATAAGTTTCAAAGAGACAAATGCAGGTTTAATTTAAGTGGGAAAAACCATTCCTAACAATTAAAGGTATTCCCAAGTGTCTTGAGAGTGTCAAGTATGGAATAGTAGGAATTTTCTTCAGTTGTGAATTGGACTAACTGGCCACTGAGGCCTTTCCCAATCCTGAGATTCTGGCATCCCAAACAAATGGTTATCTATCCTCCTTCCGTCTAGCCCAAAGTTTAGCATAGTGTGTGCCAAAAAAGTAGGTGCTTAATCAATGCTGGTTGGTGGAAAGTGACTGCCAAGTGCCCGATGTGGCCTAGGGGTCAGGCATGCCCATCTTGCGGAGAGCTCAGGCTTTCCCTGAGGAACTCTCTCTTGAACACACCTGGGCACCAAAGGGCTGGCCAAAAGAATCCTTTTTTGTTTGCTAAAGCCAAAAACGATTTCTGGAGGGTCCTCTGTTGTGACATCTCCACAATCGCTGATGGCATCAGATTTGGGTTTAAACCCCATTTTAGATAGTTCCCCTGCAGCTAGTTCAACTTCCCTCTGTCTTCCCTGAAACCAGAGATTTGGAGTTTTTGTAGTCATTGGTTACTCGATCAGAAATCCATACATTCCCAGGTCTTGAGAGATTTTTATTCACAACTATCAATACCAAATTCCATTATCTATTCCAAAATATGGACTAAAAAAATGTCATTCCAAAAAAGAGATGAATCAACTTTATTTGTACAAAAGTGTATAGTTAGAAGCCTAGCTGGTGATCAATTTGGCATGTCATTAACGATCCTGGCCTTCAATAGACCAAATGGCTCTTGAGAACAGCAGGCTGGTTTTGGTCAGGACATGTTCCAGTTCCAACTTCAGGCTGACATCAGGGATGGTGGCTCTTAGCTTTGATGGCAATGGTTCTGTGACTGTAATTAGACTTTCCTGGAGTTCAGCCCCTCTCAAATACTCCAGTTGATGTATGAGCTCATCCATTTGGTTATTCCTTCTAATGACATAGACAACCAGGCCATGCCTGCCCATTCAGTGCCACTCCTGTGACCTTTCATATGTTTATCTTCAGAGCTAGAAATTTCGAGGGCTGAGGTCTTATAGACCCCTAGTGTATGTATGCCAGTTAATTTGAGTTAAAAAGGATGTTTTTTGTGTTTTGCATTTTTGTTTGCTTTGCTAAAAAATATCAGGTGACCTATGTATGCCCCAGAGTTTGACAAAATGATGTTTTAGGAAGGGAGGAAGCAAGTATTTATGAAGCACCTACAATGTTGCAGAGACTTTATAATAGATATCTCATCTGACAGAATGACACTAGGACCCTATATGCAACACAATCCAACACAACCAGCATTTAATGAGACATTTTGCTAAGTAGTAGGGATATGAAGACAACATTTTCAGACGAAAACTCAAGCTGACATTTAAACCGTATTCTTTTATCCAAATTCAGCTTGTTTGATGGCATGGTTCTTTGTTCTCAAAAAAATCAATGTTTTTGAAATTTCACTTTCTCCAATATTTTAGACAATAAGAACAATTCTTGCATTAAAGGAACTTACTCTTGACCCTTATCCTGCTTCCATGTTGGGATCCCTCCTTAGGTCCACTTCTACCTCCTGGAAACTTGAGCTCTCTTCTTTTTTTTTTCTTTTTGGAGGGGGGAAAGTAGGGCAATTGAGATTAAGAGACTTGCCCAAGATCACACGGCTAGTAAGTGTTAAGCGTCTGGGCTGGATTTGAACTCAGGTCCTCCTGACTCCAGGGCCAGTGCTCTATTCACTGCACCACCTAGCTACCCCTTGAGTTCTCTTCAAGACGCACTTCAATTGGAACCTTCTTCAAGAGGCTTGCCTTGTTTTTCTACTGATCAGTGTTCCATACCTACTGCTGAAGCCAATGTATCCATTGTATACATGCTGTTTTCCCTTCTTTTTAAATATATTCTAACTTTCCAATAGAATTATACTTCCTGAGGGCAGGTAATCTTTTCCTTTTGTCTTTGTCATTTATCAGTCATTTCCATATCATGTATATCCTCCCCTTTTTTCTTTCTACATTTCCTTTTTGTGTTATCTTCCCTTGTTAGAATGTAAACTCTTTGAGGGTAGAAAATATTTGCTTTATTTATGTCCCCAGTGTGTGGTACATTGTCAGGCACATAGTAGGCAAGTTATAAATTCCTGTTAATTCATTGATTCTGCTTTCAACTTGTCTCATTCCTGACATCTCCCTTCAACTTCCACCTCTCCCACAAAACAAACCAAAAAAAAAAAAAACCCAGGAAAAAAAGTAATTTTCTTCATATAGATCTACCCAACATGATAGACATTTTTCTATGTAGTTTAACATTTCTAGGTATGAGTGAAGCCCTCAAACACTGTTCTGTCATCATCATTCTATTCATGATGAGCCCATCTCTATTTCTAGTCATACATTTCTTGGATACTCTCTTTTCTCATCCTTCTTTGTATACCAGTCAACAGTGATTGTAGATTACTCATACCTACAATGCATCTTTCCATTGCTCTGTGAGTTATCTAAGTTTTGATTATCCAGAGATCATGGTAGCCTATGATTTGTAGCCATATAACTCTACCAGAAAAAGATTCAGAGTAAAAATGTTTTTACCTGCCTCAAGAAATGTTGGGACTTCAGGAGTTCTCTTTTTTCAACTGAAGATCTCACAAACTTTACCCCATTCACATATTTTGAAAGCAAACATGGACCTACCTGGGATTGAACTGGGGCTTTTTGATGGGTCGATCAAAAGCCTTTTCATTCCTCATCTGTTGTGACGTCTTTGTTGGGTGTGGCCCATGAGAAATAAAGTCTCCACCTTGAGTCCATTTTCTACATCATGGAAAATTCTTCATCCCTCCCTTAACAGACACATGAACTTATGGATGGATTCCACTAGTAGGCTGAGAATTTAATTAGCAAAGAGAAAAAGTTGTCTTGATTTTCCCTAGAAAATTGTTCCAGGTTGTAATAGAAGTCTGTTGTCACCAGACCTTCAGATTCCATATTACTAGAAGACATCGAAGCAAACTCAACATCTTGAAAAGCATAAAAACAGCTTCAACCATCCACCAGATGCTGCATTTGCCATAGTAGTTGGTGTCTACAGAAGGAAAACCCATCAAGCTGGTTCAGATTTATCTGCCCAATTTCTTAGTGTCTGAAATCTTGGAGAAAATGAAATTTCAAAAGTATTGATTCTTTGTGAACAAACAATCCCACTACTGAAAGATGTGAATTTGGAAGAAGAGAATATGAGTTCAAATCCCGGCTTGAGTGCTCACTACTAAATGAGAAGGTCACTCACTCTTCCTGGACCTTGGTTTTCTTGATAAATGAGGACAGTGGACTAGATGACCTCTGAGATCTCTCCCAGCTAAGTCTATGATCCGACAAAGATCAAATCACTTTTCTCTGTGTCTTCTTTTCTTCATCCATTAAATAAGGAGGTTGAGCCAGCTTTGTGGATCACTAGCTGTGTAACTTTGGGCAAGCCTAAAATGGCCTCAGTTTTCTCAACTGTAAAATTAATGGGTTGAATAAGACATCCTTTGAAGACTAAGTTCAGTATCCATGATCCTAGGACTCCTGAGCTGCCTTTGAGTTCTAAAGACACAGAGAGAAAGACAGAAAACAAAGGTGTTCTGATGAAGGAAAACTGGAATCCAACCCTGTCCTGCCTTCCCACCCACCTGCCTTTTTCTATTCCCTCTCCTTCCCACTCCTTTACCATCTTGGCAGATTTCTACCTAGATCAACTGAATCTACTTTCAGATTTTAGGGAAAAAATACTTTGCTGACAGACTTTATTATCAGGCCACTGGATGGCAGCCTGCCTTGTTGCTGGTGGAGAGACAAGGGGGAGGGAAAAGGAAGGAGGGGAACAGTCTGGGAGGAACCAGTATAGGGGTCAAGTGATGGCTGGAAACTGATGCAGACAAGGAGACCTTTAAAATGATGAAAGGACATCATCAAAGGATGGGCCACTTCCAGGACGGGCCACAGCTGGGCTGGCTGGACCCTGGCTCGTCTTCTCTGAGGGTCACTGAGTGTGTACGGACTGAGCCGAAGACTGCTTTCCTTTGAGGGTTTGCCATTGTGAGCAGTGGGACTCTCAGGAGCATTCTTTCCCCTGCTGTGGTACTTTCCTCCAGTAATGCACATCGTGACCTTCCTGTGACTTAGCAGATGGCCTTTGAGATTTTCTGTGGCCAAAAAATCCATCTCCCTTTTCCCAGCCTGATGACGCACTTAGAGCTAAAAAAGCCCTTAGCGGTCATCTTGTCTACTCCCTTCATTCTCCAGGTGAGGAAACTGAGGCTCAGAGGGCTAGATTCCCTATCCAAGGTCACACTCCTACTGAATGCCAGGTGCAGAATTCAAACCCAGGTCATCTGAATTCCCCATCTGGCACTGAAGCCTCATCCTCAGACAAATGACACAGAGTCAGTAGCTGAACCTGTAGCTGAGTCCTTGCTTGTGCCTGTGAGAGGGTGCTTGCTGCCATGGCTCAGCAAGAATTAGAAATGAATGTTAATGGAGACATCTCCATTCGAGCGCCTGGAGGCACAGGCATGGATTCCCATTCAGCCTTGAAGGAGTGACAAACCGCTTGTGGAGAGTGGTTTTTATTGTCACAGTCTAGAATCATAGGATTGGGGGCTGGGAGGAACCTCAGATGTCATTTAGCCCTGCTTTCCACTTTGTGGATGGGAAACAAGCCTTTAGAGGGGAATTGACCTGGTCACAAGCACAGAAACATTGTAGGCCAGGATTTGAACTCAGGCTTCCAGACTGTGAACCCTTCCCCTGACCACTCTGCCACACCATGCTTCTCCAACAGGTATTCAGCTCTTCCTGAGAAGGTCATGCCCGCCTTCATCCTGGACTGAGCTATCACCAGCCTGCCCATTGCCATGATCTGGGAGAAAGTGGTCCAATGCCCATGAGCTTGGAGAATGTAGACATGCAAGTCCCTTCTTTGAGATCCCATTGCTTCACATTTAAAATGAGAGGATGGAACCAATGACTTCTGAGGGCCATTTCAGTCCCCAATCCTGCGAAATGTCAATCTATTTTTACCCAAAGAAAACTAAAAATGGCAGGATATTTAGGACATATGAACTCCTCTGGTGGTGCCATAGTGCATAGAGCACTGGGCCTGGAGTCATGAAGACCTGAGTTCAAATCTGACCTCAGGCACTTAGTAGCTGTGTGACCCTGGACAAATCACTTAACCTCTGCTTGCCTCAGTTTCCTCAACTGTCAAATGGGGGTAATAATAACACCTACTCCGCAGGTTTGTTTTGAGAGTAAAATGCGATAACATTTGTAAGCGCAGATCAGCACAGGCGCCTAGCGTAAGCTACACGCCATAGATAAGCTCACTCCCACCCCTTTGATGCGGCTAAGTATGCAGGACGTAAGTCGCTGTCTGAAGGAGGCATAATTCTGGCGGGGCTGACAGCGCTTGGACTTTTTTGGCAGTACCTAGTCGGCAAGAAACATCATTTAAGGCAGGAGAGGGCCAGGAAGCAGCCGCCTCTCCCCAGCGACCTAATCCCAAGCCAGCTCCTTCTCTGAAGTGGCTTTGGCAGCCTGGGATTTCCATTTCCTTTACCTTGGCACACTCTGGCCACTTCCAGTGCCTCCCCCTGCCATCCAATTAGAATTCAGTGGCTCAGCCTCAAGGCCTTTTTCTGCCTCTCAAATGAATTGTTCTTAAAAAGCAGAAGGTGTCTTGGAGCTCACTATCTGTCTCAAGAACCTCTGACTATAGCTATGGCTAATAGAGGGTGAGGGTGAAGCACTTCTTTCTGCAGCTATACTTTGTCTTTGGCACAATGGGGGAAGGTGCTGTGGTCAAGGTAGGTCACTGGGGGCCTCTCAGAGCGCTTCTGTTCAACTTCAGAACTGACTTTTGCGCCAATAAGAGGAGCTGGGCATAGGACACCCAAGCCTGACAAAACATGACCAAAATCCGGGACCATGGCAAGTCAGAGATAGGAGAGTAGATAAAGATTAATTCCTTGATTTCAACATATTTTTGATAGGGTGGGAAAGGGCAGTTCAACAGTGTCACCTCCACAAACCACTTCACCCCATGCATGAGCGATCTCTTTGTTGCCAGGAGGCTTACCCACCCCACTGTGGGCACAGCGGCTGCAGCAAACCCAGCAGCTGGGGACAATGACCTCTCCCCAATCTGTTCGATTTTCCCCAGAAAGCTGAACTGAAGGTCTTCATTAAATTCAGGCTTTGTCACCAAACCTCCCCCTGAACCCATTCCACCCCCACTGTCCAGATGACTTGCTTGTCCTTCTGACCAGCAGACCAGCAAGGAACATGTGCAGTGTGTGTGCAAGTGATGCACACACGTCCATGGGGGCAGGCTGGGAGGTCATGAGGCATGATAGCCCACTGTGAGCATCTCTATTCTCTTCCCTGTTCCATTCAGTCCGACTGCATGCCAACCTGGGCAGAGCATAGGCCGAGGGGAGCTGGATTCTTTCCTATAACCCCTGTCTGCCCACGTGTTGGCCTGGGGCAGTCTCCAGATGCACCCCCACGGCCAAGCCCCAGAGGAAGAGGAGCAGGGCTGACGACAGCTGTAGTGCTTGCTGGGTCTTGACAAATGGGCCTGTCACCTCTTGTATTGATCAGCGATATTATGATGTTTCCCTTCAAAAACACAGATGTGGCATGGCCAGCGACAGACAGGGCCATGAGGATCCTGGGGAGAAAAGAAGCATCCTTCTCCTTTGCCCTTTCCCCCATCTACATCTGTTCATGTGCTGGGGGGCCCAGGAAAGGCTGTGGTTTGCCTACTCCTTTGAAAGCAGTCACTCCCAAATGAGAAGGGACTATCTAAACAAAAAGAGTCAGCTGCCCCTCGATGGGAGAGGAAGAAAAGGACTTTCTGCTCTATTTCAGGAGCCTATGGCAACCAGAGCATCCTTCTCTCCCATCACATCTGTCCCTCACCGTCTTGGCTGTCTGACCTCAGATCTCGGCTGCAGGTCCATCATCTGCAAAATATGAAAACAGCCCCCCAGCATTTCCCTTTTATGAGACCGTTGTGGGGATCAAGGGAAGCAACACATGCCAAGCATTTGTGAGCCTTAAAATGCTATGGCAGCCTTAGTGATGGCTAGCGGCCGCAGAACCAAGGAAAGAAGTTAGTCTGATATTTGTAGCTCCTTTTGGGTAGAAGAAGTGAATTTCATGGGATTGGGGGCTAGATGTGACCAGAGGACCCCTGAGCCCAACCCCCTGATTTTAAAGATAAGAAGACTGAGACATAGAAAAGGGAAATGATTTGTGCAAAGTCACACAGGTGGTAGCAGTAATAATGGTGCTGGTGGTAGTAGTAGTAGTAGTAGTAGTAGTAGTAGTAGTAATAGTAGCAGTAGTAGTAGTAGTAGTAGTAGTGATAGTAGTAGTAGCAGTAGTAGTAGTAGCAGTAGTAGTGGTGGTGATGATGGTGGTAGTAGTAGTAGTAATGGTAGTGGTAATAGGAGTAGCAGTAGTTAGTGGTGGTGGTGATGGTGGTGGTAGTAGTAGTAGTAGTAGTAGTAATAGTAGTAGTAGTAGTAGTGGTAGTAGTAGTGGTGATGATGGTGGTGGTAGTAGTAGTAGTAGTAGTAGTAGTGGTAGTAGTAACGTTAGTGGTAATAGGAGTAGCAGTAGTTAGTGGTGGTGGTGATGGTGGTGGTGGTAGTAGTAGTAGTAGTAGTAGTAGTAGTAGTAGTAGTGGTGATGATGGTGGTGGTAGTAGTAGTGGTAGTAGTAGTAACGGTAGTGGTAATAGGAGTAGCAGTAGTTAGTGGTGGTGGTGATGGTGGTTGTAGTAGTAGTAGTAGTAATAGTAGTAGTAGTAGTAGTAGTAGTATTAGTAGTAGTAGTAGTGGTAGTAGTAGTGGTGATGATGGTGGTGGTGGTAGTAGTAGTAGTGGTAGTAGTGGTGATGATGGTGGTAGTAGTAGTAACGGTAGTGGTAATAGGAGTGGCAGTAGTTAGTTTTGGTGGTGATGGTGGTGGTGGTAGTAGTAGTAGTAGTAGTAGTAGTAATAGTAGTAGTAGTAGTAGTAGTAGTAGTAGTAGTAGTAGTGGTAGTAGTAGTGGTGATGATGGTGGTGGTGGTAGTAGTGGTAGTAGTAGTAACGGTAGTGGTAATAGGAGTAGTAGTAGTTAGTGGTGGTGATGGTGGTGGTGGTAGTAGTAGTAGCAGTAGTAGTAGTAGTGGTGGTGATGATGGTGGTGATGGTAGTAGTAGTAGTGGTAGTAGTAATGGTAGTGGTAATAGTAGTAGCAGTAGTTAGTGGTGGTGGTAGTAGGAGGAGGAGCAGCAGCAGTAAAAGTGGCAGCAGCAACCAGTACAACTGTAATAATCATAACTAGTGGTGTTTTTTTTTTAGCACTTTAAGGTTTGCAAAGTGCTTTACAAATATGTCAGGTGATCTTCCCAACAGCTTCAGAATGTATGTTCTATTATTAGCTTTATTTTCAAATGAGAAAACGGGCAGAATGCCTTGTTCATTCTTAAGTGACTTGCCGAGGGTCACATAGGCAGTAAGTGTCTAAGGTAGGATTTGAATTGAAGACTTCTTCATTCCAGGTCTAGAGTTCCAGCCACTACACCAAAGCAGCAGAGTCAGGATTTGAACTCAGCTCTAACTCCAGCTCCAGATCTCAATTCTACTTCACCGTGGTTCATAAAATTCCATGAAAATCCACTGAAGATTCTCAAACTCAGTCATTTTAAGTTCTAAATTGCTACTGATTTTTTGTAATTTTTTCCACTGTATTGTGAAGAAAACATTTCCCTGCAGCGAGCCTCCATTTTTCCATCAGTAAAATGGGTATCATTTAGACAACAAGCATTTCTCAAATGTCTGCCATGTTCTAGGCATGCAAGAAAAGTAAAGACCATTCCCTGTCCTCAAGGAGCTCCCAGTCTAATGCTAACAACTATGGAGGAACAAGCTGAAGGCAGGCTAAATTGGAGATAAACAACAGGGGGAAGGACTGGAGGGAGGAGAGGCTTGAGGCAGCAGAGCTCGAAGCAGTTAATGCTACAGTCCAAGTGTGAGATGAGGAAGGTCTGCACCAGGGGGTGACAGTATCAGAGGAGAGAAGGGGGCACATATGAGAGATGCTTCAAAGACATGGCAACAGATTGGATATGGGGAGAGCACACTGAAGGCTAGTGAGGATCAGAGATGATGCCTAGGTCTCCAGCCTGAGCTACCGGCAGGAGGGTGGTGCCCTCCACAGTGATAGGAATGGCAGAAGGAAAGAAGGATTTAGGAAGAAAGAGGAGTTCTGCTTTGGATATGTTGGGTCTGCAAGAGGGCTACAGGATATCTAGTGTAGACTGTATTATCTGTATTAAGGGTGTAAGTGTACCTAGCCCTGTTTTGCTTCCCTTAGACCAAGGGTTCTTAACCTAGGGTCTATGAACTTTTAAAGATATTTTGATAGCTGCATTTCGATATAATTGGCTTCTCTTATGATGCTATGTATTTGATTTTGTGCATTTACCAAAATGGTTCTGAGAAGTGTCCATAGGCTTCATCAGCCTGCCAAAAGGCTTCGTGACACAAAAATGATTAAGAATCTCTGCCTTAGAGCAAACACGCAGATGATAAACATTCATCCAGTTTCATTTAAGAACTTTCTATGTGGCATTTCTTTCCCGTCTATTTCAAATACCTATTCCCTTGGCATGCCAAACCTATATAGTGAATAGTCGTCCATTTAAATAGGAAAAAAGAAGTCCATTTTCCAATAGAACATATGGTACATTTTGAGTTAAATTACAGGTAATTCATGAACATTTCCAGCAGGGAAACTGCCATCCAGAGACATTTGTATATCCATTTGGTTCTATCCTCATTTTTGTGGTTAAAAGAATCTCTCAACCCTTTGATGCAGAGAAAGCTTTGCCTTCCACAGTTTTGTGCTCGGCTAGGGAATGTGATTGCCCAGCTTTACTCAGGGGGCTGATCTGGCAATTTGATTTATGCCAACCTGATGGAGAAAATGCTGTAAAGAGGGCATTTGTGGCCCACGTTTGTGTTTGCAGCCCAGAGGCTCTTGGGCTGGTGAGCTTGAAGTTGAGATGGGAAATGGTAAAATTTGAGCAAATTGGAAACTCTTGCAAACTCTATCAGATGAAAAGAAAAAGAGAAGAGAAGGCAAACACTGAAGTAGGGAACAAAAGAAGGAAGAATATTATCTGTTAACCCTGGAGGGAGAGGATGGAAATTAAGCTAAATGGGGTGTGACTAGGTTGCCCAGCATTGGCTTGTGTATCATAAGATGAAACAAGAGCTCTCCTGCCTAAGAAATCAGAGTGATCCTCAGGCAGTGGGCTCTCTTTGTCCCTACAGCTTCCGTGGGCCACCACTCTCAATAGCCTCAATAGCATCCAGCCCAAAGGAGCGATGATTTGGTGATACTAATAGAAACTTTCCTAGGGCACAGCCTTCTTGGGTCAGTCATTTCATTTGTGCTCCATTTGGTCACCAAACACTCCATAAGTGCTTATGTGCCAGGTGCTGCCCTGAGTGCCAGAGGTGCAAAGGAAGACAAAAAGTTCACATCTGTATGTAGGAGACAAACATAATACTAACTAGGGCCATACAAGACATGCAGAATTGCTAGTAGGTGATTTCAGGGGAAAGTACTAAGGGAAGCTGGAGATGACTCCAGCAGAAGCCAAGCATTAAACCGAGTCTTAGAGAAAACCAGGGAAAGTTAGGAGACAGAGAGAAGTGAAGGGGGATAGTATTCCAGTAAACGTAACGTAAAGTAAACGTAATGTAAAGACAAGGAGACAGAATAGATTTCAGCTTGTTGCTGTAGTGTTTGGGGTGGGCTGGTGGGAGATGAGAGAAGGACAGCACCCAAAAGCGATAAATATCCAGCCACCCCTTGTGATCTGTAAAAACTGTTGTGTCTGGACCTCACTCAAGAATTACGCAACTTCTAAAGTCTCCTTCACATCAAAGAATTGTTCAGAAGAGTTCACTGAGCCCTGTGGCTGAACTAGCAAATGCCTCCCTATTTCTAGTCCTAAATCAAGCTTTTATCTGCTTTCCCTTCTCCACTGATGCTAAGTGTCCCTGACACATACATCTTCCAAATAATTTGAACTTTATCTGAGTCTTTCAGACCATTCAGCTCAAAAAATTGTCTATAATTTGCTTGGCCCTCTTCCACTTTAGTGTGGGGTATGTGCATAGCGATGCTTGAGAACAGGCAGCTGCCATGACAATAAGACCTTTAAAAGGGGGTGCCCCTCTTGAATAAGAAACAAATTCACCAACTGATAAAGGCTGATAGCATCTGGGGAAGGAGATGATGCCGGCAAGGATCTTAGGGAGGAGATGAAGGAAGAAAAGAATTATAACTGCACTTATGTTGTACCTTAGATGAGTAGTGACTTTGGACAGTCAAGAAAACATCATAAAGAAAGGCGTAGCATTGGTGAATGAGGAGGTGGTCTTCCTGTTGTGTTCTGCCTTGGTCAGGCTACAGCTAGGACACTGTTCGATTCTTGGCACCACCAGCAGGGGGCAGCAGTCAGCAGAAGAATGTCCAGAGGAGAGCAGTCAGGATGAAGACTAGCCTTGAAGTCATGGTGTATGGGTGAACCATGCAGGATTCAGTTCTCTATTTCTCCAGTTATCTGTGTTGCAATGGAACAAAGGCTGAGTTTGGAGTTAAGCAAATTTGATTCAAATTCCATCTTTACCAGTTATTACCCATTTGCCATTTTGGTAAATCATGTAACAACTCTGGACCTCAGTGACTTCATCTATAAAATGGGAAGGTTGGACCAGAGGACTTTCCAAGTTTCTCCCTAATATAGATCTATGATTTAGTATGACAGTCCATGAATATATAAATAACAAATATGCCTCCAGCAGACTGAATAAGCACTATTTCTTACACATAGATACCATTTATCAAATATATATATATAGCTACATTTTAATTACTACAAAACAAATTGACTTACAAGTGTTGCAGAAATCAAAGTCATTTTTTGTCATGGACATTGACAAGAAAAGCAAAGGACCAACTGATGTGAATTGAATGCAGCCTATAGCTTGGAGGGAGTGTCCACATTGGTGAGACCAGGGCTCCCCTACAGGAGTGCTGAAGTACTCTTTGAATCAATTGTTCCCACTGCTGGTGGTCATGATGGTGGTGGCATTGAAATGATGATGATCGTGACAGTAACGACTCAAGATGCAGCATGGCACTGTGAGTACAGAGTTGGCCTCCTTGTCAGGAAGATCTGGGTTCAAGTGCCTTCAGAGACACTGACTGTGTGGTCCTGAGCAAGTCACTTAACTATCTATTGTTTTAGGTAACTCTCCAAACCTGTAAACTGCAGGAGGTGCCAACCTCCATTGATAAAAGGATTTCCTCACTGGAAGTTCTCTACGTCCACAAATAACTAAAATGACAGCAATAATAACAGTGAGCTCATCTAAATATGATCATGGGGGCTTCCAGAGCTTTATCTGGCATTAAAAGGGGGTCCTCGTTGTTAAAAAGCTGGAGGCCACTGGTCTAACTAAAGGAAAATCAGGGGGGAAAAATGAAGAAGGAGGCTGTGTTGGCTGTCTCTTGTCTCCCTCGCCCCACTCCCCTCTTCTCTCAACATTCCCCCTCTCTAGCTCCCCACCCTCAGGAAGGAAAGATATATGAAAGAGGAAAAGACCTTTAATCCTCTTAAAAACTTTATAGACTGCCTGGATATGTACAAATCAGATCGAAACATGCCGTCTTGAGCCCGAGCTCCGTAAATAGTGATATCACTGAGGGCAAGGGTCTCAAGAATCTGGTTCCAAGGAAAGAACAGAAGAGGGGGCTTAAAGCAGTGCGTGAAGAATGATGAAAGCTGCTTTGAAGTGGGGCCCAGGGCCGGGTGTTTTTCGGCAGCTTTTCACCCTGAAGCCCTTGAAATCCTATCCACAATAAAAAAGGGACCAAAGGAAAGCAGCTGGCAGGATCTGTTAAAGTGGAAACATTGTACAGCCACAGCACAGAAGGGACCAAGGCAGGGTGGGAAAGGGAATGGGATGGGCAGGGCATGGATGGCCTATGGAATGGGGACCAGAGCTGGGGATCCCACTGAGTTTTTCAGAATGTTGAGGGTAGCCATCAATGGCCCCTTCCCTGGGGAACTAGGGGGAGGCTGGAGGATCTCAAAGAGACCTTGGAAAACACTGAGTCCAAATATCTTGCTTGACAGTTGAGGAAACTGAGGCCAAGAGACATCAGGTGATTCCATCATAGGAGAATAGATGAAGATCTGGAACAGATCTCAGAGGCAGTCTAGTCCTTGGTATGTCTCACATTGACAAATAGCCTGTCAGACTTAATGACCTTTTAGAAAAAGTAATTTGCTAAACAGGTATGATAAGAACAATAGTACAAAAATGTGTCCTCCAAACCAATTGCACATTTTCTCCTTGCATAAAGTCCCTGGGCAGAGTGAGCTCATATTTAGAGAATAATGGTTAGTGAGGCACATGGGTGGAGGACACACATGGAAGAGGGAACTCATCAGTCCTGGTTACTGAGAAGCCCTTTTTTCTTTTTGTGGAATCCTCATCATTGAAGTAATATGTTTAGCACAGTGCCTGGAACACATTTAAATACTTGTTCCCTTCCCCTTCCCCAAGAGTTGGTTGTTGTAGAATTCCCTCCCCTGTAACTCAGTGCAAGTGGCTCCACTCTGAATTGCATATTCCCCTCTGGAGGCTCTTTTTCTGTATCCATCTGTATCTGGGTTTATCCTTGGTGGGTCCTCCTCATCCATTCTCTACCTACCCTGAGTAGAGTGTAAGCTTCTTGAGGGCAGAGGCTATCTTTCATTTTGTCTTTCTATCTCTTTCATCTACCAGAGAGTCTTACACAAAGTGGACACTCAACAAGTACTGATTGACTGGGTCTGCTACTACCTATGTGACCCTGGGCAAGTCAACCTTCCAGGGACCTCGGTTCCCTCATCTGTAAAATGAGGGGGTTGGCCTAATGTCCCTTCCAGCCCCAAATCTATGATCCTCTGACTGAAGTGGGATGGCATGGAACCTATTTGATCGGTGGCTCCTGGGACTTCCCACACCTGGTCCTGCCCCTCCTCAGAGGAATAAGTGGGAAGACTTTCCAGAAGAATTAGAGCCCAGAATACACCACTTACTGGCAGCAATGGCGTCCTCTGGTGGCCACCCACTGTAATACAGTACTGCGCCTTGTTCATCAGAGGTACTCTCCTCTAGGCTCTGAGCAGTGGTGGAGAAGAACAGGGTAGGGAGGAGTTTGTGTCCAGGGCAGTACTAAGTTAAAGGATATATTATATAAAGGCTGGACCTCATGACCTTGGGCAAGTCATTCGTATGACTCCAAATCTATCATGGAAAATGACAATATAAAGAAGAGAAGGCTAAGGAATGGGGTGGAGGGGGTGGAACTTTATACATTGTCCTTAAGAGAGGGGACTGAGTGACCATTCTCTCTGATGGAGATATCTCAAAACAGAGTCAAAGAAACAAGAATAAGTACAAGCAGAATGGGACTAAGAGGAGGTGTGTAGATTAAAAACTTCTCAGCTGAGTTACTAAATTAAGGCACATATTGCTGGATACTAATGCACCACATAAGAGAACAGGGCGAAGATGTGCCCTGTGCCCAAGGGTGGCCCTTGTACATGGCAGAAACTATAAACAAAAACCAATACCCTTTTCTTCTGGATCCAAGTAATATCACCAAGTAATATATCCATAATATCAGCATTCTTACCCTTCTTGTGTCCTGGACCCCTTGGGCAAAATCATATTTTAATGCCTAAAATAAAATAAAATTTATTACATTATAATATAAAATATACAATAAAATAAAATTTATTTTAGAGAAAACAAACTATATTGAAATACATTTATAAAAGTATTTTTTTTTAAATCAAGTTTGTAAACCCCAGAGTAAGAACTCGGCTCTCTAGTTGGACGTGGTGAGGTACCCCTGTAATCACAGTCACTGGGAAAATGAGGCTGGTGGATCTTGAGCTCAGAGTTCTGAATCCCAGTGGGCTATGCCCATCAGATGTCCTCATGGAATTTCAATCTTAGTGTGGTGAGTCCCTGAAGCATGGCTTCTCTCAGCTAATCCCCATTTGTTCAGCATAAAAGAGGCTTCACAAAACGGAGTGCTTGGAAATTCACTTTGATTTTCTAACATTTTTGAGCCAGTGTTGACATGAGCACAAAGGGCCTGCTGTAATCAAGAAATGGAGATGTGGAGGAGAAAGTACTTGGGAGTAGAGGGAGGCAGAGGAGGAGGGAGACAGACCAATACAGAGACAGAGGGGGAGAGGGAAGGAGAGAATGACAGAGAAGTTGAGAGAAAGATTGAAAGAGAAAAGCATCCTAACACCTCACATTCCAGACAAAGAAGTTGAAATTCTCATCATTCCACCGTCACCTGCACTAGGCAAGATGGTCTGAGTATCTCACTCTAAGGTCAGACATTCAGGAGCTGGCAGCACCCACTCTAAAGAAAATCTCCTCTATGACATGACTCCTCATGATCAGGGTGCATCAAAATGAAGTTGTATAAACACTCAGAGGGTGGTGGTGAAGCATGGGGAGGGTGAGAATGGGCTCCAGTCTACAAAGAACAAAGAACTTTGAGGGATGAGTGCCGTTAATGATAACAGCAACAAGAGCCACGCTCCTTGAGGGAAGGCATTGGCTTCTTTGTAGACACTTAGCAAACTAAATGCTTAAGAAATGTTTCTTGACTGATAGATTGATTTTTTAGCCCCAGGAACCCTGAGGAGAGAGTTGTTCTCTGTATACTTCCTGCTCCAGCCCACTCATCATTACTCAGGTTTTAGACTAAATTTCCCCCCAAATAGTCTGTATTTATCTGAGTCATCTAATGACTTTGGGGATGGAGAGGTATCACCAGGGGCCAGCTCACCTCCTCCACTGCTATCCATAGAATGTCAAGAGATATGAAGCAAGACATCCAACCTGGTGGGGGACTGCCAACTTATGGTTTTAGGGTCGCATGTGGACAAGAGTCACAGGATGGGCAAATGTGGATGGGCAGTGATCTGCCCTGTTGGAGGGAGTAACCACATGGAGAAGAACAAAAATTCTGAGAACTATTAGGGAAAAAACCAATGCCTCAGGTGGAATGCCAGCCAAGCCCATCTGCCATTGTGAGCCATACTTTTCAGCTAAGGTGACTGGAGCCTTTTCCATGGATCTCTACTGCCTGTCTACCTCTCCATCCTCCGGGAGACTGCTCCAGCTGCTGGCTGGTTCCAGCTTGCCTCGGGCAGCTCGTTGCAAATTCACGTGGCTTCATCTTATCCCTGAATTAGGGGGAAAAAAATATGGGGACTATAATGGGCTGGAAAAATTCAGCTAGCAGATGCCAGACACCCAATTACACAGGTAGTAATCATGCAGATTATGAGACATAACGAAGACAATATTCAAGCCCAACAGAGACAATGATGCCTTCAGCTTGGTACAAGTTTCTTGTTAATAAAAAGAAATAACAATTTTCTTCTTATTAACACTAAAGTGATCTTCATTTCCAAGAGATGCATGTCAGCAAGACCTTCACTACAGAATGGTCTAGAGCTTAATATACCCAGCACCAAACAGATTAATCTACTCTTCATCTGGCTCTTCTATTATGGATGGTGTCTCTATTAGAGCTTACCCCTGGATGGTTGGGAAGGGTTAGGATCTGTCTTCATCTAGTTTCCAGTGGGTTATTTGTAGCAATACTTTAGTCAGTCAATAAACATTTAAGCGCTGACTGTGCTGGAGGCACTGTGCCATGGGGCGTTGTAGGGTGGTGGCAGGAGCACTGGGGTTGGAGCTCGAGTCTCTGGGTTAGAATATGAGCTTACTCCCTGGGTGACCTTGAGAAGTTACTTTCACCACCACTATAGAGCTATCAGATGGAAAGGAGGCAACTGGGTATAGTATAGTCAGAGCTGGAAGAAAACTCAGAAGCCAGCTAAACCCCTCCCTCTTCATTTTACAGATGAGGAAACTGACGGAGGTTGCAATTTTCCCAAGGTCACACAGATACAAGAAAGCAGGGTTTGAATCTTGGTTTTCTGTGACTCCAAAGCCAACTCTATTTCCACTGGATGCTGCTGCTTTTTGTCTGAGCCTGGGCAAGTACTTAAATCTTCTCAGTAACTCAGACAACTCTTTTTAGTCAACTATAGACAAGTTGCTAGTCTATATCAGTGAAAGTCATTTCCACACTGAGAGTTCTGCAGACCAGTGAAATAGCAGGTCTAGGCCAGAAATGAAATAAAAGGATCCAGCTGCTAAGTAAACCCTTAAGTAGGTCACGTTCCCTTTCTGGGTCTCAGTTTCTTCAAATGTCAAATGAGGGAGATGTCTAACGTGATCCATAGGGGCCTTTCCAGGTCTCCCACTCCTGGGTTCTCTATTTCTCTCTGTATTAGCAGCTAATTCTGCTCTAGCTGGATCAACAGGGAGAGAGATGAGGCCACCTGCATATTTAGTCTCAGTCATCCAGAGCTGGGGTTACAACCCAAAGATTCCTGCCTCCCAGCCCACCTCAGCGACCTAGCAGACTAAGCTGCCTGGAGGCTGTCAGAAAGAGGATGCAATTAATAATAATGAAAAACAAACGACTCCTTCGGCCAGGATCCCCAAGAGGATGAAAAATGGGATGTTTGGAGGTTAAGATGATGCCCAGATGCCCCAAACTTTTAAGAAAACTCAGGGAAAAATGCATAGCACCAGCTGGATTCTCCATTTCCGAGCTGACTGGCTTATTAAGCCCCTGGAATTTCTAGCAAGGCTTCCATTTGCTTGCTCTCTCAACAACCTTCTCTGAGGCCCCGCTCCTGGGATGCAGTGTGCCCAGAGCTTCGTTAGGAAGTTAACATCCATCATGGTGAGTTCAGTTCACCCCAATATCTCTGTGAAGGGGAAGAACAGTCCCTGAACGTCAAGAGGCCAATGGCACTGAAAGATCAAGGCTCCCACTTTAATGAAGGTTCTCTTAATTATACAAGGGGCTGACTCTCCGATCCCCTCCCCTCTCCAGCCGATCGCCCCCGCCCCTCACATAGCTAAGAACTGGTGGAACAAAGCCCACTCTCCTTATTCAGGCAAAACTTGTGGGGTTGCGCTGAGCTTGCAGGGCCTGGTGGGCAGCTGCGAGCAACCTCCCGGGGAGCTCTGGCCACTTTATCTGCGAGCTGAATCTGGTCCTGAGTTCCTAAAAACCGTCTGCTATTTCACAAACTGTTCCCCAGTGTGGCCCATCGCTCCTTGTCCAGAACTAGGCGCCATGACGCAGGCATATGAAGGGCCAGGTTTCTGGCTCTGCTCCTCGCCCCAACGCTAGTCCCCAGTCATTAGGAATAGCTCGTCTTACAGAGAAGAGTGGGGGCAGGGCAGCACAGACGATGCCTAGGGCCCCCTAGAGGCAGGAACCGCTCCTCTTTCTGCGCCCCACCCCCTTGGTATTTCCTTCGGCTCCCTCTCCCCAATTTTAGGATCTTAGTATCTCCTTACTCTCAAGGTAAGCTCTGGTACCATCCCCGATCTAGACGAGACCTTTCCGGAACCCTGATCACCCTCGTTAGCCTTCTCTTCCTCCTGAAATTACTATGTATCTATTTTGTAGTTACTTTGTAGTTGTTTATGTACTTTGTAGTTACTTTGTGCCAACTGTTTATATAAGCCTCTTGAGGGCAGGGACTATTTCCTGCTTTTTTCTTTCTAAGCCCTCTGCTTTGCATGATGCCTAGCCTTTAGGAAATTGTTGGATTGAGTTGACTATTCCGTAACTCTTCAGAATCAAATTAGCACGGACTTTTCAGGGAAAAGCTAGGGAGCTTCATAGTGTGTAGAACTCTGGGCCTGGAGTCAGGAAGACTCATCAGGAGTTCCAATCTATCGCTGTGAAAATGCAGTGCAGAGAAAGAGTAGTTGCTGGTATTTAAAACACTTTTAAGGATTGTAAAGTGCTTTACAGATATCCCGACTTGTCTTCACAAAAACCCTGGGAGATATTATCCCCATTTAATGATAAGGAAACTAAAGCAGACAGAGATTAAGTGACTTGTCCAGGGCCACACAGCTAGGAAATATCTGAACTCAGGTCTTCCTGACTCTGGTGCCACCTAACGACCTGGGTCCAAATTCTCATTCCATTACTCTCTATGCCAACTGCTTCCTCTTTTCTCATATGTAAAATAAAGGGCCTGAGGTAGGCAGCTTCCAAAATCTCTTTTATCTAAATCCTATGATCCTTATGACCCTACAAGAATCCAAGAACAGGCTTGCGCTTCATTTGGCTCATCTGTGAAATGGGGATAATAGCAATACCTACCTCTCCTGGGTTTTGTGTTGTGAAAATAAACTTTCATGTGTAAAGTGCTTTGCAAACCTCTAAGGACCAAAGAAATGGGTCAGTTCTTCAACTGACCCTATATTTTCTTTCTTCCATTCCCAGATCTCCCTTTCTCCATTGACTAGGAAAGCAATGGGGGGATTCTAAAATTGGAGAACCATCGATTTAGCAGCAAGGGACCATCAAGCCCAATGCCTCCATTTTACAGATGAGGAAACTGAGGTCCAGAGAGATTAAGTGATTTACTAAAGTCACACAGGGAGCAAATGGAGAAGCAGGATTTGAATCCAGAAGCTCTGACTACATATCAAATGTTCTTTTCTTATTGCATAGGTCTTTGTTTTAACATAAAAGTCCTTTGTACAATTCCTTCCCCTTCAAGATCCAAACATAGAAATACCCACCTTGAATGGAAAAGAAATAATTGTACCAGTCCACCTTTAGTACCCCATCTCTAAACACCCTGTTTACTTCAGCTGAAGCCTGAGATAGTGAATGATCTTATCTGTTAGATAGGTAATCAATGCCCCCTCCTCAGAATCAGGGGAAACAGCCTCCCTTGTCCTCTTGGCAAAAGCCAAGCTAAGCAGCAAGCAAGCTGGGAAGGACGACTCGAAGTCCTGTTTCCTATTTATTTTGAACAACTTGCCGTCTGGTAACATTTTTCTGTTCTATTTTTAATGGCTGTAAAGTTTCTATTGCATTCTGTAATTATCTTTAATCTCAAAAGGAGAAAGGAAATTCCATAATAAGAACTACATGAAACTTTGGAGCATACAGGTGCCAGAAAATATTGTTTTGTTTAGCAGAGATGAGATTGTAAAAATATGGGGTTTTTTCTAATGTGTGTTCTCAAGTTTATTTATAGGCAGCATGACACCCCCTTTTCAGCCCCCTTCTTTAATAGCTAACAGAAACATTGTATTTCCAAAGGGAATTAGAATTGGGAGGCAGAGATGCCTTTTTAAGCTTCATGTTCCCTGGAGCAATCTCTCCATCTTGCATTATCACCAATCAATCAATCAACATCTATCAGGCACCTACTATGTGTTAGGAATTGTGCTAAGCTCTAGAAAAACCACTTGGAAAATCCCAGACTAAGAAACATTCAAGAGGCAATTTAAATCACAATGAACAAAAGCTTGTAAGGGGTAATGTTTGTTGTTCTGGTGCCCAAACCAGCTAGGCACAAGACAAGGTAGGTCCAAGAGGAAAAGGATCCAGAGGTTCAAGTGAAGACCTGGTGTAGATTTAAAAGGGGAGGAGTAATATAAAGGAAAAAGAGAAACCCCAAAGTGTGAGCCCAGTGAGGCTGGGTATCTGCTTATTTTTCCTCCTCTCTTTTTCTTTCACAGGCGTTTGTACCCAGGGGTCTCTTGTTTTGCTCTCTGATTCCCTTTTTTTCCTCACTTTTGCTAAATAGTTGGCGTGAATTACAGGATTCTTGGCAGATATGTTGGTGAAAACAGGCTCCACCTTGCCTAGATTCTAAGGAATCTAGAAACGATATGGATGTCGTCACTGTTCCCAAGCCCAAGAAAAGGGCCCACCCAACTCCACTGGATTTCCTCTACATGCTAAGAGAATAAAGATGTCATTGGGTCCTGCGATGGGGGAAATTGGTATTTTATTTTAAAATAGGCATTTATTAGGTGCCTATGACAATATGCATAAAGACTATGATAGGTTCTAGGGACACATATGCAGAAATAAAACAAAACAATCCCTGTTCTTGTAGCCAGACAAGGGACAAAGGGGATTACAAATGACAAAACAAAAAGTTCCAATAACAAAAAGTTTTTGTGAACAAAATTCATACAACTAACGTAAGAAAAGAAGTAGCTGATTGGGGGAAACTTTTACATTGAGGATTTCAGAAATCCAGAATTAAAAACTACAAATCCCCCCCCACACACACACACACACATCTCAGATGGATTTATTTCCTTCAGCACATAGTCAAGGAGTATGATTTTCCAGAGAAGCATTAGTCATTAAGCACCTATGTTTCCAAGAGATGCCTCTGACACAAACTTGACCGTATGACCCTTGGCAAGTCATTCATCTTTCTGGGCTTCAATTTCCCTCATCTGTAAAAGGAGGTGGTTAGACTAGTTGGCCTCAGAAGACTCTTTCAGCCCTAACCCAGGATGCTGTGGTTCTGGGATAATTAAAAGCGGGGCTTCTGTAGAGTTTTTAGGCAAAGTTCTGGTGAACTGCTGGCATTTTCAATGGCCTCCCCCTCTTGGAAGGTTAACTCCTTGGAGGCAGAGACTGGTGTTTGTGTTTGTATGACTAGTGCCTAGGACAGTGCTTGGCACATAGGAGACCCTTAGTAAAAGTCTCCTGGACTGAGGTGAAGACAGGGTGCTGCTTTACTGGTGGCCAGGAGAGGCCAAGCTTTTGATGGCCACCATAATGGGCTTATCTGTCCCCCAAGGTGGCAAACCACTGGGAGAAGAGAGAAAGTATGAGGCAGATTTAGGCTAGAAAGCAGACTGCAGACATCTGTGATTTCACCTGGAGTTGGAAAAGGGATTCAAGGAGAGAATTCGGCCACAACAAATGTCCCTTGTCCTCCTGAACCAGGAATCGGGTTCCTCTGTTTTGCATTAAACAGTTAGGGGCCACTTGTGCCTGGATTGGCCTGTAGGGGGTGCTGTTTGTGTTTGCTGGCTTAACACACTGCACATTACCTCATAAACCCTACACTACATGAAACAGGCTGGACTCAGTGAGACTACTGGTGTGATTTTAAGTGTCTGTTGCCTCAGTTTCTTTGGAATTGGATCTTTGAGCTTTCCAGTGGGCCCAGGCCTCCAAGTCATCCAGGATACCTATCAGGAAACAGTACAACTTTTCAAAACCAAGTTCTACTCACTGTACCCTTCCCCTCAAGGTCCAAGGGCTTGAGGGTAAGTCTAAACTTATTAGAATTTTTCTTGGATAATCTATGGCCTAGTTTGTGCAACCTCAGACTTTGTGTGGTCAGGGAGATGCTTTAAGAAGAAGGAGTAAATCATGTAGCCCTTCTCCCTACCCCTAGGCCTCTCACTTAAAGATCAGGAATCAAATGAGAGAGAGGGGGAGGTTCCCTGGAGGGAGTGACACAGAAACCCCTCAAATTTGACCATTTGGCCTGAAAACTGAGACTAGAGAGCAGCTGACCAATGGAGCAGGTTTTCCTAAGTGCAGTACACGTTCACATCAAGGTAGATTATCCAGGGAGAGACAAAACTTTCAGGCCCATCATTTTCAAATGATGTGTGCATTTGGGGGAGTTTTGTTCAGGTGTATGCACGTGTGTGTGTGTGTGTGTGTGTGTGTGTATGTGTGTTTGCTTGGTGGGATAAGCCTTTCTTTGGCCAGAAATGATCTTATCTCAGTCAATCAGTCCACAAGCATTTATTAAGGTAAGGTCAAGCTTCTTAGGCCTCCACAGTACCCGGTACTAGGATCAGCACTAGGGACACAAAGAAAGGCAGAAGGCAGTCCCCGCCCTGGGAAGGCTCCTAAGCCAATCTTGCAAAGTTAGATTTAGCCTTGGCCTGAAGGATCTCTGTATGGGAACTTGGGCCAATTCCCTCAGTGCTCTGCGCCTCAGTTTCCTCATTTGTAAAATGAGGGGATTGGACTAGATGACCTCCGAGGTCCTTTCTAGTTCCAGATCAAGGATATTTAGAGACAAACGCCACATTGCTGGATGCATGAATGATACTGGTTCCCAACACTGATCACACAACTCTCAAAAGAAATCAGGATTGCAGAACACTTCCCATTGTAATGGATGTTTTCAGATCTGTGTAAGCTGCTGTTGTGCCTAGTTTGATGGAGAGTCTGTATGGTTCCAAGGACAAAGCCTTAGATTAGGGGGTCAGAGGACCTGGGTCACGTCCCACCTCTGGCACACGGTAGCTTGGGGATCTTGGCAAATGAGTCCACTACTTCCAGCCAAAGTTTCCTCTTCTGTAAAATAAGAACGTGTAGGGAGAATCGATGCTCCTCTAGGTCCTTCCTATGGCTGAATCTGTGAGAAAGGAGAGAAAGCCAGGTGGCCTCTGAGGTCTCTTGCAATTCAAAATGGGGATCTAGCATTTGGGAAATGGCCTGCATCTACCCAAGTACCCAAGAGTCCTCATTTGATTTCTCCAATTAAAACGAGCATTTGTCTATCGTGGAGGACTGCAATTCTGAAAAATCTCAAGACAGAGAATCTGAAGGCTTCCCTTCTGTTCTTTAAAGTGCATCTCTCCCAACCACTCATTCTTTGTGGACCACCATGCCGACATTACTAATGATGGTGCAGCGCCACCGTCTGGAGATGTTCAGAACTGCAACGACACAGCCTATACTACCCCGTATCTAGAAGTGGACTGAAAGTTCTCATTGTCTTAGCTGATTTTTTAAGAGTTCACCTCTCAAGGCCCTGAAAGTGGATCTGCTTTTGACGTTGGAGGACTCGGTTCAAACTGAAGATCTGTGGCTTCCTTCCTGTATGCCTTTGGAAAGTCAATTCCAATCTCTGGGCTATAGCTTCCTCATCAGCAGGGCAAAGGGGTGGGATTAGATTGACTCTCTACTTCTTTACTGCCCTAACTCCAATGATGTAACTAATTAATTTCCACAAAAGGTCAGGGTTGGTAAGCCTGCCATCTGGTCCTTTCCTTTCCCACGTGGAAGACCTGCACTAGTCCAGGAAGACGGCATCTTAGAAATACTCTCTTACCATGAGTCAAAGAACTGCAATGGGATAGACTTTGGACTTGTAGTCAGAAAGACCTGGACTAAGGTCTGGAACCTGCCACTGCCCAGATGTGTGATCTTGGCAAGTGCCAGAGTCTCATTCTCCTTATTTGGAAAAGAGGGATAGTCCCATTTCTCACCTCCCTTACTGGGCTATTGTAACAATCCTGTGAGATGGAAATTGGAGGTAAATTTACTGCCTTGATTGCAGTGTCTTAGCAATGGGAGATCCCATTAGCTTCTTTGAAACTACCTGAAAGGGACATTCCATCAATTTCTTGGTGAACCTCTGTGAGTTAAGGTCAAGCTTCTTAGGCCTCCACAGTTTGGTCCCACACCCAACTGTCCAGTCTCATATCTCACCACTGGCCCAAGCATACCTCCCCATCATCCCCCAAACAAGCCCGTTTTTCCCCCCTCCCTCCTTAGTTCTCTTCATTATCCCTGCCTGGGATTCTTTCTTGCCTTTTCTCTGCTTTTCCAAGCTCTGCCCTTCCTTTAAAACTCAACCCAGACCTTACCTTTACCCTGAAAAATTCTGGATGCCTCCATCTATCTGGCCTAATGCCTGCTGGCACTCTGTCTCTGTGTCTCAGTGTCTCTGTTTCTGTCTCTCTGTCTCTGTCTCTCTGTCTCTGTCTGTCTGTCTATCTCTCTCAGATTGGGGGTGGGGTATGGATTTGTATTAGTCATGTAGTTTCCTTGAAGAAAGGAACTCTTGGTGAGTAAACTCCCTTCCTGATGTGGAAACTTCTAGCCTTAGCAAGCTGCTTGGGGGCCCTGCCAGACCTTTGTGATACCTTGTAAAGTGAGAGTATCAATAGCATTATCTTCTTGTCTCATTTTTATCCAGACCTATGATTTCATGAATGTGGGGGAGTCCCCTGGTGAGGTAATTCTCTCCTGTGACGTAGACCAGGAACTCATCTATAACTTAATATCTTTGAGAGTTTTCTAGGGCATTGAAGGGTTAAATGACTTGTAATGGTCTAATAGAGATAGGATTTGATGCTAGGTCTACCCATTACTGCCCATACTATATGAGAGATGGGGAAACTGAATCATATTGTTTATACCAGTTATTAAGAATGTTTTAAAAAACTCTCCACGTATGATGTTAGTGGGGCTGCCTTTTGAAGACATGTATACAGAGTGACTCTATTTTGTTCTTTAGAGCCCTTTCCTTCAGCATATTTGGTAAATGGTTGTCAGGCATTACATGACACTTGGAATATACCTTGGCAGGCATAAATTCCTCTTTGCCATTGTCAACTCTAGGGTATCTAGATAAGATGAGGATGTTAGAATTATAACCAGGTGAAATAAAATGGTCAAGTGCAACCAGAATTCTTTTCAGTCCTGAGCCATCCTTAGCCGTCTAGAACAGAAGGGGCTAATGATGGGGGAAAACTGGTATTTCTTTTGATTTAAATGAGGATGGAGGGACCCTTTAATTGGGTGGTAAGGAAAATGCTAGAGTTCCTTCATCCTCCCTAACATATACTTAATTCATGTTCTACACGATAGCCCATGTATAACCTATATCAAATTGGCTACTATTTTCAGAAAAGGGGAGGGCTAGGAGGGAGAGAGAAAAATTTAGAGCTCAAAATACTGTAAAAATGAATGCTAAAAATTGTCTTGATGTATAATTGGGAAGAAAAATAAAATACTATTAAAATAATAAAATACACTTGGTTGTCATGTGAAAGTTGCCCAGAGTCCTCAAATATTTGAGGTCTATACATTCTGTAGTCAGAGATAAATATAAATCAAGATAATCCATTCTTCAATGTGTGTGCAGGAGGAGGCATAAGGAATGAGGTGGCTTTTTCTTTCCTTGTATTGTTAAATAGAATCCCTTTATTTCTGTCCGTTAGCATCAATCCCACTTAATTTGACATCAAAATGTTGCAAGCACTTATCACATACCCACAATCTTTTGTTCAAGAGGCTATGGCAGGTAGAAGGAATGCAGAAACAAAACCAAAAACAATCCCATGTCCTCACAACTGGACAGTGGAAAGAGGTGATCACAAAAGGTGAAATACAATTTAAATCTGATCAAATTGAGAAGTTTTTGCATGGACAAAAATTCAAGCAGCTAAGATAATAAAGAAAACAACTGGCTGAGAGAATTTTTTGTTTCAAGGAGCTCAAGTAAAAATTAGAAATCCAAAATATTTTCAAAAACCACTTAAACATATCAGACTAAAAATCATTCCTCAACAGACCAGTTTTCAAAAGAAACATAAACTATATAACATTCATTAAACACCTACTATGTTCCTGATAGGCAGACAGTGTGACATAGTGGAGAGAGAGAGAGTTGACCTTGGGGTCAAGAAGACATGGGTTCAAGACTATCCTCATGCATATCCCAGCTGTGTGATGCTGGGGCAACTCCTGGAGACTATACATTGTAGAAAAGGTGCCACCTTGCATTGGTAGGAGCGGCTTCTTCACCTGGGAGTTCCCTATTTCAGTGAAATCACCAGCCCAGTTCCTGTCTGTAACAGTAAGCACCCTAGCATGCCTAGGGCAGCTACTAGCACAGGTTCTTAGATCTGCTTTTCTAAAGGAAAGCAACTCAAAATGGGTTAACAATCTTACTTTAATCAAACATATCATTTACCTAGTTCAGGAGGAAA